>OY755239.1:97374612-98039410 GCA_963576725.1 Azorinus chamasolen
CTCGTATCTATCGAAGGAAACTCTGTATCTGCTACGATAACTTTACTCGACCAGCTGGTAAGATTTACTTGTTTTAGTTACTTATTTATCTTTCTAAAAGTAATTGTTTAGATAATACATAATCAGTACTTGGTGTTAAGTCTACTTTGTTTAACCTTTATAATAGTTTGGAGGAGAAAACTACTTACTTGATAAATACTTACAAGTCATAGATATTTGTACTGTACATGTAGATCTAGCCCTAGACTGTATTATTTGTATATATTTGCAGGCCCATTTTATATTGGGAAATACATATTGAACTCACAATTGGCTTTGTGGTTTGGAGATCCCCTTAGCTGGTTACACTAATACCACGGGGATCAACTATTGCTGCACGGGGTGCACGTGCAAAACAACTTAATCGAGTCTTTCGCCTAAGCACATGGCTGATTATTGGTAACCCCCAGGTCAACAGTTATTCCAACTAATGTGTGCTCAGTGTTTATTGATGAGATAATTAATATTGAGGGAGTTTTTTTTAAAAGTGAGTATTTTCTCTTTTGGTTTCTAGATTCTATTACATTTCATAGGGCCTACATGTAATCTGGACACTGAAGGGTGGTTTTAGGCTATAGGCTATCCTCATTATTTGAAAATGATAGTTTACCCAATGTACCTATTAAACGGGTGTTTATGAATAAGTGACATCAAACTGATGGTGCATGTAAATTATTAGGTTGTTCAAATTACACACAAACTGCATTTGGTTTAAAATCAAGCAAAGACCTATGATGTGTGTAGGCCTATATAGATCTATAAATGTCTGAATCAGGTTGATCTCGACTCCGACTGCAGAATTGTTACTATTTCCAAACTGCAGAAATATGTTCGATACTACTGTCATTCGGAAACACATCCATATACAACATTTTGTGCACATTCAATCATTTTATCTGCCTTTCAATAAGCGTCTTCTCTAGATTCAGCGGGGATCTTTTTTGGCGTGTTGGAAGAAAGTCACGTGACATTTGGACTGAGTAATTTGGCTGTGGTCAAACATATACGCAATAAAACAAAGTTCTTTCGATTCATTGTAAACTTTCTGAAATAAACCGAAGCAAAACCATATACATTTATTTTGATATTATTGACTTTTACATCAAATTTTGAAAAACCACGAAGGTAAAGAATGACAAATCTGTTGCTGGACTTATCGAAATTCTTTATTTTGATCTTCGGCGTAAGAATACACTTGCATTAAAGACAACAATGTGATTGTTGATAATTGTTCGGTCGTTTGCAATTTTTTCCGATTTAAAGAGGATTTCAGTGAATCTGTTTCGTTTAGCCCATGCAGTTTTTATCGAGTAAATGTGGAACAGACGTATGTAGGTCAGTGATCCGAAAAAGAGACAATCACGGCGCAATCTGTCGTCTATGGAGTGCCCTCATTTGCAAGAATCGGCTCAAGTTACGACGCCTGCGACCAAATCTGAGAATATTCCGAGTCAGCTAAGATGTTCAGGTTGTATGTTTGTGTGTATAAAAAATAATGAATTAATTGGCACTGTCGTTATCAAATACATTAAGGACAATTTACGCCCCCACTCTTGAATGGATGTAAAAGGGGGATAACCCTTACTAGGCTTGGGAAGCTAATTGATTCGTCCTTTGGATTACTCGAACACAGTGTATAGAATATTTCTTGCTTCCTGTGCACTGATGACAATGAAAATCTCAGATTTCAGACAATTTGTATATTATAATGAACATAGTACTTGTATTTTATCACTTTTGGAAGAAAAGTTAATCTGTTCAGTCAATAAACTTCTTGCCAACCTCAAGACTCAAAACTGACAATGAATGACCAAGCCCTGACTAAATCAAGCTGCTAGTCTTGAAGGAACTGGGGCATGGGATTTCTGATGTAATAACTGTTCTGCTTCAGAAATACCTTTCCACTAACACACTCCCAAGAGATTGGACCAAGGTCACATTGGTCAATGTATGCTCTGTTTTAAAAAAAAAGATGACCCAGTTTAAGTGATCCAGCCACTCCCATCTCTCTCACCTGTATATTCTTTGTAAAACTCTGGAACACATTGTCCTATCACAGGTCTATTCTCGTCTTATTTTCCTCTTAAGTTCCTGCTACTTCTTGAGACCACAGGGCTCTGTGCTAGGATCACTGTGCTTTCTTGTTTACATAAACCAGCTTCCTTCCTCTGTTACTATTATCTCAGGCCAGACTCTTGGCTGATGGTAATACAGTCTATGTGGCTGTTAATTCTCTCTCTGATTTAAGCAACTACAGACAGACCTCAACCAACTCTAGGTATGGGAAAAGCAATGAGACATGGAAGTTAATACCTCCAATGGTTATCCTTTGAGAAACCAACACAACATGCAGTCTGTGAAGTCCAGGACAAAATTTACTTTGACTCTTTCCTACCATCAGTTGTCCGTGAATGGAACTCCCTTCCCTTAGATGTCAGACGCTCTGTTTCAAGGTTATCCTTCAAATCTGCAATTAACAGCGATAAGATCACCCGTGTCCCTTTGTACTACTATTTAGAATGGTACCAGGACATTTTCCCACCTACTGTGCATGCTTCAAATAAATATGAAATACGGAACAACACTAACTTTGTAACCATGGCCAGACGTTTTGAAATATACTCTAAATCCGTTTTACCAGCTTCATTTAAATTATGGAATAATCTTGATTTACCGACACGCAACGTTAATACACTCATTGGTTTTAAAGATGAGCTTAAAAGAAAGTTTGAAACCCAGCCAGTTCCTTCTTATTATTCAATGCCGATTTCTAATGTTGGTAAAACTTGTGGTCCAACCCTTTTGTATTGTCATCTGTATTACATACATAAAGTATTATCTACATGATTTAACTGTATATTGTATTCATGAATGTTTGTATATTGTTGACAATTTACAATAAAATATGATTAAACTAAATGGTACCAGAAAGGGTCAAATTCTCCATACCTGATTAAGAACAAACTGCAGTTCATTAAACCTCCCTTTGTTTCAAAGAAATATTGTTGTTTCTCCATTGTGCTCTTGTGATGATATCGAAAGTACCGAACACTATTGCCCTATATGTCCGAACTATCATATGCCGCATACCCGATTACTGCATGCAGTCAGCAATATATACCCTGTCACAATAAAACTCCTCCATGGCGATCAATCGCTTGATATGCATAGTAACACGTTTATCTTTCAAGCAGTGCAGCAATTCATTTTTGAAACTAAGAGATTTAGTTTAGTTCTGTTTTACCGTTTTAAGCTCTTCTGTACGTACGGATAGCCATTGCCATACGCACTCCCGTCTCTAGACGGCCTATCCTGTTGACCGCCATTATAATGTATCATATGCTCCTTTTGTAGTTTAGTTTGAATTGTACACAACATATGTTATGTTAGAAAATGTCCACCATTGCAGATATATTGTGTCAAGGAGAGGATTCTAATAAGCATATTGCTTTCGATCCAATCCTTTTTCCAATTATAGTGATAAGTGGATTTATGTACCTTTCAGAAATAAAATCTGTTTAAACTAATACCTCCAATTGTGAGGTTCTACATACAGTAAAACCCCTCTAATGTGACCACCAAAAAGGGGCATAATTCTAGGTGCCAGAGGCAGGTGGCAGCTTAATGCAGGAAGAAAGTTATGCAGAAAGCTCCTGCAAAGCTTTCTGCATTACTTTCATCCTGCATTAAGCAGCCACCTGCTTATAAAGACAGCTATGGTTATCCATTCAGTGGTCGCATTAGAGGGGTTCTACTGTAATAACAAGAAACAGAAATGTTAAAAAAATACATACTACCTTTATACTGTTCACATTTGTGTAATCCGTACTACTCTAAATTGTGATATCAAGCTACTTTCAGTTTTAACGATATCCCGGCAGAGTACACAGGCGTTAAAACTGATTTAGGTTAAGATGTTCCTCTGACAGTACACACCTAATGATTCCTGTCGGGTCGGACTTTCTTCCAAAATACGACATATTTCTTAAATAAAGACATGCAGTAACTGTTGTACCTAAATATGTATTGAATGTATGTACCTGACAAGTTATTTTTGGGTTGCTTTTAATCCACTTAATCCGTTTCCGTAGGCTAGCGCTTACAGTAACCACTACATGCACTTGTGTGAACACAGAACAGGGAAATGCATTAACTAATTTGTGATTGCTATCTGCAGGTTTTTTGGAGTTATGCCCTTGACTTGTACCATATGTGTTGCTATATAGCCAATACAGTTGGTTGAGTATAAATAAATAAACTTTCTATAGTTTTGAACATAATTCAATGCAAGTTGATACACATGATCTCTGTGCAGTGTACATAACATAAAGATTTCCAGTATCGAACATACAGGAGTTATCAGCCCTTGGATTTACAATCTTGGTTGCCGTGTGCGAGGGTATTCATCTTCTTTAGTGATAGTTCTAGTTTAACACTGTAGCTCCAACAATTGTCAAGTAATCTTAACCCTATCCTTCATATACATGTTAACACCTTTTCACGCATCTGCAAACAGAGTAGACCCAGATCAGATGGCTCCCATAGGAGTCGTCTGATCAGGGTCTGCTCTGTTTGCTAATGGAATTTGAAAGATCTATCTGTTTCTTTAGTTTCTAAAATGGCTACAGTGTTGCAACTTCCATATTTCATAACTATTTTGTCCATGAATGTACAATGGTTATTGAAATTGAAATAAATATAGTATAGGGAGAGAGTTAAGCAAACCTAATAGGCATCTGTGTGGCCATAATAATTGCTTATGAAATAATAGATCTGATTCCACAGTTTATGCCATTGCCAAAAGTTTCTGATGTAAAAAAATGCCAATACACAACATTTCTAAATATGATATAAACCTAAGGATCCCTGAAGACAAGATGGGTTAAAGTGTAATTTTCCAATTTTGATAAATCAAGGGCAAATAGCTTATAATAAGGACTGAATCTATTGAACTTGGCCAAGATATTATGTAAGCGTTTCACCCTTACATAATATCTTGGCCAAGTTCAATAGAAAAAATTCAGTCAGAGTATGGATCTGGATGAAACGTTTAGTTTCCGGTACTTTGCATATTTTCTGAATCCAAACTATTTACCATGCATCAGATCATAATATAGAACAGAACAGATTAACATATAGTGTGTATTATGTTAATCTGTTCTATATTACGATCTGACTATCACTTTCATTATATTGTACAAATTGTGCATTTTGTGCATGGGCCTGTGGCCTATATACATGTACTTCACAATAAACTTTGACTTTGACATACTGGTACATCAAGAAACTGATTAATAAGATTACATTTTCAATATTCTGTATGAGTTTATTTGAATGATTGTTTTTTGTTTCAGTTTGCAAGACAGACCAAAATCCATGGATATGCCTACAGTGTGGCTGTGTTGGCTGCGGAAGGTTAGTACATGCAAGTCGTGGTATTACGGAATTCTTCTTCAAATCTACTCACTGTACCTTAGAAATAAGAATTAAAGCCATCTTTACATTTGTACTGCTAAAGGTAAATACGTGTATATATCTTTATTAGGACTTAGAATTCTTGAATATGATAATTTGAAACTTTGACGGAATTTAATTGACACATATAAAACCCTGTATAACCATCTTATTCCTGTCAGTTTTGAATCAACTCAACTTGCATGATTTCTGTAACATTTAAGGTATGTGAACGCCCATGCGTTGAGCCACCATGAAAGTCGAAGTCAGCACAATGATGGTCAGAATCAACACTGCGTTTGTATGGATGGCGAGAGCTTGGCTGTCTTCTGCTATGCCTGTGACGAGTTTGTCAACAACGATACTAAAGATGGACATGTAGCGATGTTAAGAAAAAATTTACAAGATTTGAGAAGAGATGATAAGTGTGAATTTAGGTAAAGGTTTACTGTCATTGAATTGAAAATTATCATGTATTGCAGAGCAACAGATACAGGTGCTGAAATACTGAAATCATCCTTTCTCCACCAAACCCTATGTTGTGATCACTCTTCAGAATCGTCATAACAAAGGGTTTGGTAAAGATATAAAGAAGTTACTGTTGAACATGTTTTAATTTTACACATCTTATCTGGACCTTGGTAGTTACAGTAACAGCATTACTCCAATTTTATTTTAACATCAGTATCAGATGTTGAATGTAATATAATGGGTGTTTTAAGAATGTAACTTCTTGAACATTGAGTATTTTTGGTCATTTGGGCATGTTACATGTGTAGTTGATGTCGCCAACTCCTCCTTCAATTTGAAAGATGTTAAATGATTTATATTTAGCATACATAATAACCATGCATAGTAGATAACTTTCATGTAACATTTAGTGGCAGGCACTTGCAGAATTATCTCCCCTTGGAATTTGAGTATTTTTGTTGTTTGGTCGTCTAACTTGATGTCTCAAACTTCTCCTTTTTGTTAAACAGATTTCAATGGAAGTTTATGTACATGGTATCTATGAAGTGTACATTAAATAATTTTCGAAGCCTGTCTCCAGGTTGTATGGAGTTACCTGCTCTTGAAGTTAGATGTACCGGTAATGGTTTACTTGATGTCTCAAACTTCTCCTTTTTGTTAAACAGATTTCAATGGAAGTTTATGTACATGGTATCTATGAAGTGTACATTAAATAATTTTCGAAGCCTGTCTCCAGGTTGTATGGAGTTACCTGCTCTTGAAGTTAGATGTACCGGTAATGGTTTACTGTTATATAGGGGTAATTGTAGACTTGTACTAGTCTACAAACTGTTTTCAAAAGATTTCTGTGAAAGTTTGTACACATGGTCTCTTTGAAGTGTAGATGTGCATAACATAATTCTTTCTAGTATTTTACAATTCAGGATTGTGCAGAAGTTGTCTGCCCCTGGACTTGTACCATATGTTTTCCTTGTCAACAAAGTTTGTGGAGTGAAATTCTACAGTTTTCAACATAATTCAATGAAAGTTGATACACATGATCTCTGTTTACATATGCATCACATAACTGTTTCAGTATCTAACATACACATGTTATCAGCCCTTTGATTTGCGACCAAGGCTGCCGTGCGGGGGTTCATCACCTTTATTGATAGTTCTAGATATCTACTGCTCGGTGAAATAATAAAACAATAATCACTTGTATCTTGTGCAGCTCACAGAATGAAAACACACAGAAATCCCAGCGAAGTAGATCAGACAGTATTTCTTCTGAGAATGACAAGAAGAGATTTAAGAAAGATGACAAGCTACGCAAGATTCGGCCAAAGTCCTCCGGGCTGAGAAACTTGGGAAACACATGTTTTATGAGTGCAGTATTACAGTCTTTAAGGTGAGAGATTGATATTTGTTATTACAACAACTGATGATGTTATCAGCTTTTGTATTAAGGCTTTTGATTTTCTGAATTCTTGTAATTATCTTTCTGGGAATAACTACAGTATGGGCTAGGGCATGTATCATCAATATGGGCTAGGGCATGTATCAGCAATATGGGCCATGGGCATATATCAGCAATATGGGCTAGGGCATGTATCAGTAAATACTGGACATGGCCTGTATCAGCAATATGGGCCATGGGCATATAACAGCAATATGGGCTAGGCGATGTATAAACAATATGGGACAGGACATGTATCATCAATATGGACCAGGGCAAGTATCAGTAGATAATGGACAGGGCATGTATCATCAATATGGGCTAGGGCATGTATCAGTAAATATTGGACAGGGCATGTATCAGCAATATGGGCCATGGGCATATATCAGCAATATGGGCTAGGTGATGTATAAATATGGGATAGGACATGTATCATCAATATGGACCATGGGCATGTTTCAGCAATATGAGCTAGGACATGTATCAGAAATATGAGCTAGGACATGTTTCAGAAATATGGGATAGGACATGTTTCAGCAATATGGGCCAGGACATGTATCAACAATATGGGCTAGGACATGTATCAGCAATATGGGCTAGGGCATGTATCAGAAATATGGGATAGGACATGTATCAGCAATATGGGCTAGGACATGTATCAGTGATATGGACTAGGAGATGTATCAGCAATATGGACTAGGGCATGTATCAGAAATATGGGATAGGACATGTATCAGCAATATGGGCTAGGGCATGTGTCAACAATATGGGCTAGGACATGTATCAGCAATATGGGCTGGGACATGTATCAGCAATATGGGCTGGGACATGTATCAGTGATATGGGCTAGGACATGTATCAGCAAAATGGGATAGGACATGTATCAGCAATATGGGCTGGGACATGTATCAACAATATGGGCTAGGACATGTATCAGCAAAATGGGCTGGGAGATGCAGCGCAACAGATAAATGTGCATACTCAGATACTGAAATCATTATTTCTCCACCAAACCCTGTGTTGTAACCAAAGACAATTCTAAAAAACATTACTACTTTGAATCCCATTAAAACCACTACCTATGACACATGCCTGTAATATTTACTTAGAACTTTACTTTTGTTGCTTTTGGTTGGCATCTATGTCAAAGTAAGATATTGTCTAATAACTGTCATGAGATTTAAGTCTAATGAACTGGAAATTCATTATGTGTCATCTATATTGTCATTAAAGCCATGAAATTAATTTGAACCAAAAGATATGTGGTCAAGTTTGTTGGCTGATCTTAGGTTAACATTGTAACACTTATTTATTTGATAGTCCCTACCAATAAACACATACTTTCAATAACATCATAGTACATGGTATTTGGTGTTCATCTATTTTTATGAAGATTGTCAATTTGAATGTACAGTAAAACCTCTCTATAACGGCCACTAAATTAAATCAAGTACTTTGTGTTAAAGGCAGGTGGCTGCTCCAGTAGGAGCGTTCTGTTTTACTTTCACCTATTAACAGCAGGCCACCTGCCCTAAATACCAACTAATTAACACAATTTAGTGGCCGTTATAGAGAGGTTTTATTTTCATCAATACATATATTATAATTTGTGTTGTACAACAAAATATTATAGGCCTATGTTGAATAGTTATGAAACTAAAACACAACCTGAATAAATACTAATACATGTACATTGGAGAATAATGTTGGGGTCCTCGATATCAAATACACGAAAGTTTGGTATTCTTCAGCATTTATTTGATTGGTTTTGTTGCATATAAACAAATGATTAATGTAATTTTTAGGAATTTTTAAAACACATTACATGTAGAGACTATCACTTTAATCCTCTCCTTCATATAAATGCTTTAGAACACCTTTGCAAACAGAGTAGACCCAGATCAGACAGCTCCCACAGGAGCTGTCTGATCTGGGTCTACTCTGTTTGCTTATGAAATTATAATTATAGATTTAACTGTACAGCTTCAACTAATACCATAAGATCCTGTGTACAATAAGCCATTCACTAATAAATATTCATGATGTCATTATAATTAGATTACTCACTAACTTTGATATTTTGATTGACTATTTAAGACCACCATTTATTATTCCTTTTCCCAGCAATATCCAACATTTCTGTGGGTATATAAAGCAGTTACCGTCCCTGGAGGATAAAAACAGCAAAGTGAGAAAAGTGATCACGCGCAAACAGTCAAAGGATGGGGCCGACAAGGATTTGTAAGTAGCAAAGATACAGTATAATCTCTCTTAACTCGCGCCTTTTTGCGGTTCTGCAAAACTCATTTATTGAAACCATTGTGATAAATAGAGCATTTGCTCCATAGGAGCAAATGCTCTATTTATCACAATGGTTTCAAAACTACACAATTCTAAAACTATCCTTTTCTATAGTTAATGCTCCTTTTCGGTAGATTTATTCAAAGAGGTTGGATCTAAAAATAGCCTATGAGGGAAAGGGTTAAGTAGCCATCAGAAAGTGGTCTAATTATGGGTCTGTAAGGCAGGTGGTAGCTTAATGCAGGTCATAAGTAATGTGGAAAGCTATATGAGCTTGCTGTATTACTCTGCCCTGCATTAAGCTGCCACCTGCTTATTAACACGCCTATGTTCAATAAATGAATGGCTGCTTAAGACGGGTTCTACTGTATAATCCAGTCAGTGAAGTAGGAGCATAAATTGATTAAGGACCAAAATGCTAATGACCTTTTGTGTGTGTATGAAAACCGTATATATAGTCAACTCCCAGTACGAAGACCATGTTCGTTTCCAGCAAGAATGTTGTTTGATTGAATACACATATGTTGTTATAAGGAATTTCAGCAATGACAAACGAAATATGTCCATTATGTTATTTTTATTGTAAAGTGCATGCATCTATATAAAAACATAAAACTGTTTATAATATAAAATACTTTTCGTATAGAGGCTAAAAACATAAAGCCCCAGAAATTTATAGACTAAAAAATTCAGTATCATGTCATCCTAAAATCCTCATTTTTTGTTTCCCTGTTAACAAATTCAGAATTTCAGATTGCACAATACTAGTATTCCATTGCGTTGAAAAATGTTTGGAAATTTGGTCCTTTGTAGTACTGAATTTAGATGATATATATTCTATATTTTGTTGTTTTACAAAAAATGTTTTTGTAATTTTGTTATCATTGCATACCTTGCATAAAGCGTCCTCTTCCTTTTCAAGATCCTAATGTTTATCCATTAAGATGTCCATTTCTAATATCTGATCCCATTTCAGATTGCTTGTGGAGGAGTTACGGAAAACATTAATAGCAATATGGGAGGGAGGAAAGTCTGCAATATCACCAGAGTCTCTGCTGGAAGTCATCTGGAAACTAGTACCGCGGTTCAGGTAAGTAATTCTGCCTTTGTTTGAAATTAGGACATAACTCATTCACTCATATTGACGTCTTTTGATGCTTCAGTAAAAGTCACTTTATGAAACCAATGCAATCATTAGAGCATTATATTTTGCTCCATCATTTTGCTATTGATAGAAACTAGTGCCAGATGTATTATAATGTCACAAGCAAAAGCAGATCAGGGTCTACTCTGTTTGCAAAAGTATGAAAAAGCATTTGTATGAGGGAAAGGGTTGATGAGTTAACCCTGTCCCTGTTTAACCCATTCCCTCATATTGACAACTTTTGACGACTCCTATAGGATCAAATGCTCTATTTATCTCAATGGTTTCAATCTACAAAATTCTTAAAAAAAATATTTTTCTCTAGTTAATGCTCCTTTTAGGTAGATTTATTCAAAGTGGATGGATCTAAAAATAGCCTATGAGGGAATGGGTTAACTTTCATTCAGGATTGTGACACCTCATTAATATTCATAGACAGAATCAATAGAATACATAAAGCTTTGAAAAAGGTGGAAACTGTAAAAGAAATACAGTAAAACCTCTATAACGGCCACAAAATTCTGTTAACTATTTGGTATTTAGGGCAGGTGGCCGCTTAAAGCCAGGTGAAAGTAAAACAGAACGCTCCTATAGGAGCGTTCTGTTTTACTTTCACCTTGCTTTAAGCAGCCACCTGCCTTTAGCACAAAATACTTGATGTAATTTAGTGGCTGTTATATAGAGGTTTTACTGTACATTTATAAAATTCCATAAGCAAACAAAACAGATCATGATCAGAGCTATCTAATCTGGGTCTACTCTGTTTGCAAATGTGTGAAAAAGCGTTTATATGAGTGAAAGGAATTGATGAAAACTAAATGCATCTCAACAAACTAAATGCACCTCAGAAAACTGAATGCAATCTTAATACTTTGTTTAGTACTTTGTAAATTGAATAGATTTTTCAAAATGGACTTTTTCATTTCATTCTGTTCCAGTATGATTTTCCACATGAAATTATTCATATTGTTAAAAATTCCTGTGAGCTCTCACTTGAGCACTGTGTTATGGTAACTAATGGTTTTGTTGTGACGTTGTAGGGGCTACCAGCAGCAGGATGCCCATGAGTTCATGCGATACCTTCTGGATCGGCTACACACCGAGCTCCTTGCCCTTTTGCCATACACAAACAACAATAGTCCATTCATAGGTAGGTCAGCCGATAGCACAAAATGCGGTATAGAAAATTGAACCTTAGTACATGTACTTGCTCATTCTTTGATGGGAAAACAATCAATAGTCATTGCTTAACTCTTTGCACACTGGCGGCGAAACTGTGATTACATATGCAAACAGTTTGGATTCAGATGTGAAGCTGTATAATGCGGCGTCTCATCAGGATCCAAACTGTTTGTCACTTTGACCATATTTTTGCAAAGAAATGAAAGAAATTTTATTTTAAGAATTGAAGCAGACGACATTTGTTGCAGGTGAAACTTTACTTAGCATGCAAAGAGTTAATAAGCTTCATTTAAAAAATTCTTAACCCATTCCCGCATATTGATGCCTTTTGACGCCTCTGTAAAAGTCACTTTGTGAAACCATTGTGATAAATAGAGCATTTGCTCCTATAGGAGCAAATGCTCTATTTATCACAATGGTTTCAAACTACAAAATTCTAAAAAAAAATCCTTTTCTCTTGTTAATGCTCCTTTTCGGTAGATTTATTTAAAGAGGTAGGGTCTTAAAATAGCTTAAGTTGGAATGGGTTAACAGTAAAGATGGCAAAGATGACATTAAGATCTGTATTAATTACTGGATTCAATTAAGTGGGGATGTTCCAGCATATTTAACCCTTTCCTTCATATAAAAGCCTTTTCACGCATTTGCAAACAGTAGACCCAGATCAGATCCTGTAGGAGCTGTCTGATCAGGGCCTGCTCTGTGTGCTAATAGAATTTGATTTGTTTCTTAAGTTTCTGAAATGACTACGTATTTCCATGTTTAATTATAACTATTTTATCCATGAATATTCAGTAGTTATTGAAATTTGGACTGAATATAAAACAGGGAAAGTGCTAATTAGCTACTGCCTTGTCTCTTAACCCTTTATTCCCTGAATAATCATGTAAGAAATAATGGTACAGTTAAACCTTTCTAATCGAACATTAAATTTAGTATAATTATTGGTCTTGTAGACAGGTGGCAGCTTAATGCAGGGCAAAAGTCATGCAGATTACAGGGGTGTGATTTTTCCGCGGATTTCCGCGGATCCAATGCTCCAAAGGACCATTTTTCCAAAACGTCTAAATCCGTTAGAAAATCCGAAGGGGGGGTGGGGGGGGAGGTCCGGTCTGGTCCGGGAATTAGCCTCGCTGATCTCGTCGTGGATTTACCCTGTGCCATTTCAGCTTCATCTTACCTATACTACGCGGAATCCGATTGGCCAAAAATTCGTGCCTACACCAATCAAATCGCTGTTATCGTTGTATGAGTTACAAATCCGTTTCCTCCCAAATTGTTAGCGAACTTTCATAACAAACGTAAACAAATGTGACAACATCTATGATTGCATGTGCACGGAAAGCTGCTTCAGCGGAAATTCTGCGTATTGACACTAGCAGTAGGAATAAGTTCAAGCGGGACCGGATAGAAACTGAAAAAATGACAGCGTGTCCTCGTGCATCTCTGAAGTTGTCATTGACAGAAAACAGCGAAGTGTTGTGTGTGCGACAAATTGACTACACATTGCTAAAGAGGGAAGATTGCCATTGTAGAACATAGTTCTTCATTTGACACACACAGAAGGAAAATGTGATTAAAACCAACAAAAAGTTAGTAAGTTACCGTCCTCCATAACCCCGGGGAGGGGGGGGGGGGTTCTGAAGATGACAGAAACTATGGTATTCACCCAATTTTCAAAACGTATCAAAGCCATAGGAATGTGAAACACCGGTTCCTGTAGTTTTACTTGAAGACAGAACAGCAAATGCACAGGTAGGAGCAAAAAAGTGTTTAAAATATGCCGGATTGATTTTCTATGAATAACTGACCTGCAGATGGTTCCTGAATTTTATGAGAAGGTGCATGTCAACTATTAGTAAAAAAAATCAATGACAGTGATGACAGGAAATAAATTACAATGAGAAAAATAAATGAAAAAATCAATAACAAAGATTCAATTTCTGCACTTGGAAACATGTTGGCACTTTTTCCAGACTTTAAATCATACTAAGCCAGAGTATTCCATGAGCCATATTTTCTCTATCTGTCTCTACATTTATGCAACATATTGCCATGCTTAAGATCTATCTGTTTATGATTGCATGTGCACGGAAATTCATTTATTTTATGCTGGAATTTCTGGTTACTTCAAAAAGACTGGAGAATATTGCAAGAGCATTCTTTTGTACTTCACTATTTTTTATCAGTATTCATATCAGAAATAAAGATGTCATGGAGTATAATTAGATTAATTTATATTATGCCACATGAATACAATAATTCTTGGCAATGGCAGAGACTTATTAATTTTTTTATGATTTTATTTATAAGCAAATAGAGCAGATCCAAATCAGACTGCTCCTACAGACCTTCTCAGTTTGCAAAGGAGTATTATAGAGTGAAGGATTAAAAACTAGTTCATGAGCAGAAGTTGAACTTGAAACATCAAACTGATGTTTGTCTTGTACAAACAGTTACATATAAGTAATTCCTTTCACACTTCTTTTTTCAGGCAATGGTTCTTGGTGTCATTGCTGAGAGGAATCTACCTCTGTCCATGGTACAGGTCCTGATTGACTTAGCCACCGAACTTGCGAAGGACATCAAGGCTTTACAGAACCTGAGTATGGTTTGCACTTCAGCCTCATAGACCTGGTGAAAACAGTAGAGAAGCTGAAGAAAACACCAGTTTTGCTAAACCTTGATGAAGCAACAAGCAACAATAACAAACACATACATTTTGTACCAACAGTTATTTGTAATTAGTTTGATGAGAAAGAAGGAAAAGTGCTAGACCATTTGGCCTCAATAGAAGTTGTGAAAGTGGATTAACATTATGAAGTTATGTTTTTGTCTTCAACACCAGTTCTAGAAATAAAATGGTATTTAGTACAGTGTAGTTGAGTTTTTTTTGTGTGTTTTTTAACTTTTAAATTTTGAACCAGGATAGCTCAGGAGAGCTTTCCAATTGACCTTTAAAGCCCTATTTTTCATTTTCGGCAGGGGGCTTCGCCCCCTCTGACCCCCACCAGGGCTTTGCCCCTGGACCCCATTGTCTAAAGCGGCCCCCAAACCCCTCGCCGAAATATTCCTCCCCTCAGCTCTTGGGTCAATCACACCCCTGTGCAGAAATTTCCACTAGGAGCTTTCTGCTTGACTTTCACCCTGCATTAAGCAGCTACCTGCATAAAAGTATCAATTCTTCTCTACTATATTTCTGGTTTAGAGGGGGTTTACTGTATAATGACTCTTACCAGAGCCACCTGATCTAAGTATTTTCTGTTTACAAAGATGTTATCTTGGAGTAAAGGATTAAACCTTAACATCATAAGAAAACTGATTGAATTAAGATAAATTATCATGATCTAAATATCTCATTAGTACTCAGTTTGTCTGACACTTCCTATAGGAGCAAATGCTCTATTTATCACAATGGTTTCAAGAAGTGGTTATTACAGAGGTGTAGAAAAGCGTATTTATGGAGGAATGGGTTAATAAATCTACAATGTTTGGTATTTGTTTCAGGTCCAAAGGGTAAAAGTACCATTGTAACGGCCATATTTGGTGGTCTTCTCCAGAGTGAGGTCAACTGCCTTATCTGTGGCGTAGAGTCCAAGAAACACGATCCATTTTTAGGTAAACTAGTCATGTGGTATACTGATACAAGGATTTACAATGCTTAGTCTTTAGTTGTCCCATTAACCCAGGTTGTGAGAAGTTAGAGGTCCATTCTTTAAGTTTAGGGGTCCAGCTGAATTAATGCTTTACTCCATAAATGTCTTTCTAAGTCTTTGCAAACAGAGTAGACCCAGACCAGACAGCTCTTGTAGGAGCCATCTGATCAGGGTGTGCTAGATGTTTGCTTATGATATAATAAAGATATGATTCTACAGTTTCTGCCATGGCCAAAACTTCCTGTGTCAGCTCATCATTTCTAATTACAATTGCATTACTGTCTTATCTGCATTACTGTTTTATATGTGATATTTCACGTGCATCTGTGATTATGTGTTGTGCTAGTGACCTTCAGTGTCAATAAATAAGTAGATACCAGATACTATTTTTACAAAATGTTCACATCTTCAGTAGACAGCAGGAGAAAATTCAGATTATACTCTTAAGTCAAATGACAAATGAGTTTTGACTGTTGTCTCTCCAGATCTTTCACTAGATATACCAGTCCAGTATCATAACATGAAAGCAACTAAGGGCAAGGAGAATGCAGACCAGCCAATCTGCAAACTTACAGGTAAGTTATATGTTTTAACCCATTGGTAGATCTCTTTGAGGGAGAAGTGTATGCAGTGGACAGTTTTAGTATTTGGGTATGCACTTATCTGTAGCTCTGACTTGGCATTCATCAAGATCCAAACTTCTGTAATCTGATATCTCTTCAAAAGAAATATGTGAACGAGTTTTCATTGAATTTTTGAACAGGTTACACTTATTGTGGTTTTATCCTGCAGTTTTGTTGTTTATTTTATCAGAATGCCTGACCCACTTCACAGAGGTGGAGGAGTTGGAGGAGACAGAACTTTACATGTGTGCCGGCTGTAAGCAGAAACAAAGGTCCACAAAGAAGTTCTGGATACGCAGGTTACCTAATGTAAGAGGACTGCTTTACAACCGGAATAAGAGTTGCCAATTAAACTTTATCAAAAATTAAAATCAAAACCTTGATTTTCTGATAGAAATGTGCTTTTTTTGTCTATAAACATTCTTGTCGAATTAATATTTCTTTTAATGTTTTGAGGTACCTTCAGTATGTGCCATCGGAATAATTGTATTTTCAAAAATTGTATTTTTCTAAACCTAGTTGGTTGGGTTTATTAACCCTTAACCCATTCATTCATAGGCTATTTTAGATCCAACCACTTTGAATAAATCTACCGAAAAGGAGCATAACTAGAGAAAAGGAAAATGTTAGAATTTTGTAGTTTGAAACCATTGTGATAAATAGAGCATTTGCTCCTGTAGGAGCAAATGCTCTATTTATCACAATGGTTTCAATAGGTGATTTTTACAGAGGCATAGAAAGGCGTATTTATGGAGGAAAGGGTTAACTCCATAGATATGCCTTTGCAAACAAAGGAGACACAGATCAGACAGCTACTATAGGAGCTGTCTGATCAGGGTATGCTCTGTTTGCTTATGGAATAATAATACAGAGTTTATGCCATGGCCAAAATTCCTGTGTTCATTTTTAGCTCACCTGGCACTAAGTGCCAGGTGAGGAGGTATTGTGAGGGGGCAGTGTCCGGCGTCCGGCGTCGTGTGTATGTGCGTCGTGCGTCGTCAACAATTTACTTAAACATCTTCTTCTCTGAAACCACAAAGCCTAGAGCTTTGATATTTGGTATGTAGAATCATCTAATGGTCCTCTACAAAGATTGTTCAAATTATGTCCCCCGAACCAAAAATGGCCCCGCCCTGGGGCTTATCAATTTTTCATAGGAAAATCTTTAAAAATCTTCTTCTCTGAAACCGTAAGGCCTAGACCTTTGATATTTGGTATGTAGCATCATCTAACAGTCCTCTACAAAGATTGTTCAAATTATGACCCCCGGACCAAAAATGGCCCCGCCCCGGGGCTTATCAGTTTTTCATAGGAAAATCTTTAAAAATCTTCTTCTCTGAAACCGTAAGGCCTAGACCTTTGGTATTTAGTATGTAGCATCATCTAATGGTCCTCTTCAAAGATTGTTCAAATTATGACCCCTGGGCCAAAAATGGCCCCGCCCCGGGGCTTATCAGTTTTTCATAGGAAAATCTTTAAAAATCTTCTTCTCTAAAACCGTAAGGCCTAGACATTTGATATTTGGTATGTAGCATTATCTAATGGTCCTCTACAAAGATTGTTCAAATTATGACCCCTGGACCAAAAATGGCCCCGCCGCGGGGCTTATCAGTTTTTCTTAGATAAATCTTTAAAAATCTTCTCCTCTGAAACCGTAAGGCCTAGACCTTTGGTATTTAGTATGTAGCATCATCTAATGGTCCTCTTCAAAGATTGTTCAAATTATGACCCCCGGGCCAAAAATGGCCCCGCCCCGGGGCTTATATAGGAAAATCTTTAAAAATCTTCTTCTCTAAAACCGTAAGGCCTAGACATTTGATATTTGGTATGTAGCATTATCTAATGGTCCTCTACAAAGATTGTTCAAATTATGTCCCCTGGACCAAAAATGGCCCCGCCGCGGGGCTTATCAGTTTTTCTTAGGAAAATCTTTAAAAATCTTCTCCTCTGAAACCGTAAGGCCTAGACCTTTGATATTTGGTGTGTAGCATCATCTAACGGTCCTCTACAAAGATTGTTCAAATTATGACCCCCTGACCAAAAATGGCCCCGCCCGAGGGCTTATCAGTTTTTCATAGGAAAATCTTTAAAAATCTTCTTCTCTGAAACCGTAAGGCCTAGACCTTTGGTATTTAGTATGTAGCATCATCTAATGGTCCTCTACAAAGATTGTTCAAATTATGACCCCCGGGCCAAAAATGGCCCCGCCCCGGGGCTTATCAGTTTTTCATAGGAAAATCTTTAAAAATCTTCTTCTCTGAAACCGTAAGGCCTAGACCTTTGGTATTTAGTATGTAGCATCATCTAATGGTCCTCTACAAAGATTGTTCAAATTATGACCCCCGGACCAAAAATGGCCCCGCCCCGGGGCTTATCAGCTTTTCATAGGAAAATCTTTAAAAATCTTCTTCTCTGAAAATGTAAGGCCTAGACCTTTGATATTTGGTATGTAGCATCATCTAATGGTCCTCTACAAAGATTGTTCAAATTATGACCCCCTGACCAAAAATGGCCCCGCCCCGGGGCTTATCAGTTTTTCATAGGAAAATCTTTAAAAATCTTCTTCTCTTAAACCGTAAGGCCTAGACCTTTGGTATTTAGTATGTAGCATCATCTAATGGTCCTCTACAAAGATTGTTCAAATTATGACCCCGGGCCAAAAATGGCCCCGCCCTGGGGCTTATCAGTTTTTCATAGGAAAATCTTTAAAAATCTTCTTCTCTGAAACCATAAGGCCTAGACCTTTGATATTTGGTATGTAGCATTATCTAATGGTCCTCTACAAAGATTGTTCAAATTATGTCCCCTGGACCAAAAATGGCCCCGCCGCGGGGCTTATCAGTTTTTCTTAGGAAAATCTTTAAAAATCTTCTCCTCTTAAACCGTAAGGCCTAGACCTTTGATATTTGGTATGTAGCATCATCTAACGGTCCTCTACAAAGATTGTTCAAATTATGACCCCCGGACCAAAAGTGGCCCCGCCGCGGGGCTTATCAGTTTCTCATAGGAAAATCTTTAAAATCTTCTTCTGAAACCGTAAGGCCTAGACCTTTGGTATTTAGTATGTAGCATCATCTAATGGTACTCTACAAAGATTGTTCAAATTATGACCCCCTGACCAAAAATGGCCCCGCCCCGGGGCTTATCAGCTTTTCATAGGAAAATCTTTAAAAATCTTCTTCTCTGAAACTGTAAGGCCTAGACCATTGATATTTGGTATGTAGAATTATCTAATGGTCCTCTACACAGATTGTTTAAATTATGACCCCTGCACCAAATATGGCCCCGCCCCGGGGCTTATCAGTGTTTCTTAGGAAAATCTTTAAAAATCTTCTCCTCTGAAACCGTAAGGCCTAGACCTTTGATATTTGGTATGTAGCATCATCTAACGGTTCTCTACAAAGATTGTTCAAATTATGACCCCTTGACCAAAATGGCACCGCCCGAGGGCTTATCAGTTTTTCATAAAAAGCTTCTTCTCTGAAACCGTAAGGCCTAGACCTTTGATATTTAGTATGTAGCATCATCTAATGGTCCTCTACAAAGATTGTTCATATTATGACCCCTGGACCAAAATGGCCCCGCCCCTGGCTTATCAGTTTTTCATAGGAAAATCTTTAAAATCTCCTGTGAAATTGTAAGGCCCGGAACTTTGAAACTTATATGAAGCATCATCTAATGTTCCTTTATTTAGATTGTTCAAATTTGAAACTCAAGGCCTAAAATTATGGCCCTTGGTTTCATATTAGCCCCATTCTGAAGCTTACTTATTTTTACATAGAAATACAGTGTATGCATATGTCTATAGCAACCAGGTGAGCGATTTAGGGCCATCATGGCCCTCTTGTCATTATAAAAACTAAACTGCTCAATATTCATGATGTATTCATTGAGTAAAGGGTTAATTTATTTGATTATTTTTCAAAACATCAATGATCCAATTTAAACTATAAATATTTAAAGTCCATTTAGATGTGCAAGTCTGAATTTTTTTAAGCAGCAATTTCAAAGTCATCTTTCCGACTAAAACTTATTGCAATTGGCAAATGTGTAAATCGTTGGCACGTCCACGGAACAGTGAAACAGGATTTTGAAAAAAACCCTCCGTTGAGGAGTTATTCAATATTTCAGTTTTAAGACCACTGGAATTCTGCCTCCCAGATAGCTCTGTAAGAACCGTCTGATCAGGGTCTGCTCTGTATGCTTATGCAGTAATATAGATATGATTCTACAGTTTCTGCTATGGCTTAAACTTCCTTTGTTCATGTCCCATTATAAAGATTAATCATATCAATATTCATGATGTCAGTTTTAGCTCGCCTGTTTCAAAGAAAAGTCGAGCTATTGTGATCACTGGGTCGTAGGCATTGTCGTCGTCGGCTTGCAAAAACTTTAATGTAGCTCATTACTCGAAAAGTATAATAGGTATCAACATGAAACTTCATAGGTGGGTAGATCTCATTGAGGAGAGGGTCCCTACTTAAGAACCAAAACTCATGATTTCTAAATTTTGGAGTTAAGGCCCTTTTATTTTTATGCCCCCCAGATCTGATCTGGGGGGCATATTGTTTTTGCCCTGTCTGTTTGTTTGTCTGTTTGTCCGTTTGTCTGTTTGTCTGTTTGTTTGTCAGCAACTTTAACATTGGTCATAACTTTTGAACCAGTACAGATAGAGACTTGATATTTAGTATGCATATGTATCTCATAAAGCCGCACATTTAGAGAGGTGACATGTCAAGGTCAAGGTCATCCTTCAAGGTAAGAGGTCAAATATATGGGTCAAATCACCGACTTTAACATTGGCCATAACTTTTGGACCAGTAGAGATAGAGACTTGATATTTGGCATGCTTGTGTATCTCATGAAGCTGCACATTTTGAGGGGTGACATGTCAAGGGTCAAAGGTCAAATTGTCTTTTTTTTTGGCTGTAACTTTAACGCAACTTTAACATTGGTCATATATTTTGAGCCAGTACAGATAGAGACTTGATATTTGGCATGCATATGTATCTCATAAAGCCGCACATTTTGAGGGGTGACATGTCAAGGTCATCCTTCAAGGTCAGAGGTCAAATATATGGGTCAAATCACCGACTTTAACATTGGCCATAACTTTTGGACCAGTAAAGATAGAGACTTGATATTTGGCATGCTTGTGTATCTCATGAAGCTGTACATTTTGAGGGGTGACATGCCAAGGTCAAGGTCATCCTTCAGGGTCAAAGGTCAATCAGAGGTCAAACATATGGGTCATATCACCGACTTTAACATTGGCCATAACTTTTGAACCAGTACAGATAGAGACTTGATATGTGGCATGCTTGTGTATCTCATGAAGCTGCACAGTTTGAGGGGTGACATGTCAAGGTCATCCTTCAGGGTCAAAGGTCACCAACTTCAAATTGGCCATAACTTTTGAACCAATAGAGATAGTCTTGATATTTGGTATGCATGTGTATCTCATGAAGCTGCACATTTTGAGAGGCAACATGTCAAGGTAAAGGTCATCGTTTAGGATCAAAGGTCACATACCTTTTTTGGCCATAACTTTTGAACCTGTAGATACAGACTTGGCATTTGGTATGCATGTGTATCTCATGAAGCTGCACAGTTTGGGGTGACATGTCAAGGTCAAGGTCATCTTTCAGGGTCAAAGGTCACCGACTTTAACATTGGCCATAACTTTTGAACCAGTAGAGATACAGACTTAACATTTGGTATACATGTGTATCTCATGAAGCTGCACAGTTTGGGGTGACATGTCAAGGTCATCTTTCAGGGTCAAAGGTCACCGACTTTAACATTGGCCATAACTTTTGAACCAGTAGAGATACAGACTTGATAGTTGGTATTCATGTGTCTCTCATTTGGCTGCACAGTTTGAGGGGTGACATGTCAAGGTCAATGTCATCTTGGAAGGTCAAAGGTCATTAACATTGGCCATAACGTTTGAACCAGTAGATACACAGCCTTGATAATGGTATGCATGTGTATCTCATGAAGCCGGACAGTTTGAGGGGTGACATGTCAAGGTCAAGATCATCCTTCATGGTCAAAGGTCACCAACTTTTAACATTGGCCATAACTTTTGTACCAGTAGAGATACAGACTTGATATTTGATATGCATGTGTACCCCATGAAGTTACACAGTTTGAGTGATGACATGTCAAGATCAAGGTCATCCTTCAGGGTCAAATATCATATCGAGGGGGCATAGTGTTTCACAAACACATCTTGTTTCAGTTTTTGTTAGCTCACCAGAGCACAAAGTGCTCAGGGTGAGCTTTTGTGATTGCCTGATGTCCGGCGTCCGGCGTCAGTCGTCAACAATTTGAACCTTTAAAAATCTTCTCCTCTGAATCTACAGGGTTCTCAGCTTTCACCTTTGGCACATAGTATCATCTTTAGGTCCTCTACAAAAGTTATATAAATTATGGTCCTGGGGTCAAAATTGGCCCCGCCCCAGGGATGCCTTGTTTTCAATAGAAACATATAGTAAAATTTTGAAAATCTTCTTCTCTGAAACTGGAAGGCTCTCAGCTTTCATATTTGGCACAGAGCATCATGTTGAGGTCCTCAACAAAAGTTTTATAAATTATGGCCCTGGGGTCAAAATTGGCCCCGCCCCAGGGGTGGGCAGTTTTCAATAGAAACAAATAGTGAAATCTTTGAAAATCTTCTTCTCTGAAACTGGAAGGCCCTCAGCTTTCATATTTGGTACATAGCATCATGTTCAGGTCCTCTACAAAAGTTATATAAATTATGGCCCTGGGGTCAAAATTAATCCCGCCCCAGGGGTTGGCAGTTTTCAATAGAAACAAATAGTGAAATCTTTGAAAATCTTCTCCTCTGAAACTGGAATGCTCTCAGCTTTCATATTTGGCACAAAGCATAATGTTCAGGTCCTTTACAAAAGCTATATAAATTATGGCCCTGGGGTCAAAATTGGCCCCGCCCCAGGGGTTTGGCTGTTTTCAATAGAAACAAATAGTGAAATCTTTGAAAATCTTCTCTGAAACTGGAAGGCTCTCAGCTTTCATATTTGGCACAGAGCATCAAGTTCAGGTCCTCTACAAAAGGTATATAAATTATGGCCCTGGGGTCAAAATTGGCCCCGCACCAGGGGTTGGGCAGTTTTCAATAGCAACAAATAGTGATATCTTTGAAAATCTTCTCCTCTAAAACTGGACGGCTCTCAGCTTTCATATTTGGCACAGAGCATTAAGTTCAGGTCCTCTACAAAAGGTATATAAATTATGGCCCTGGGGTCAAAATTGGCCCGCCCCAGGGGTTGGGCAGTTTTCAATAGAAACAAATAGTGAAATCTTTGAAAATCTTCTCCTCTGAAACTGGAAGGCTCTCAGCTTTGATATTTGGCACAGAGCATCATGTTCAGGTCCGCTACAAAAGGTATATAAATTATGGCCCTGGGGTCAAAATTGGCCCCGCCCCAGGGATGGGCAGTTGTCAATAGAAACAAGTAGTGAAATCTTTGAAAATCTTCTTCTCTGAAACTGGAAGGCTCTCAGCTTTGATATTTGGCACAGAGCATCATGTTCAGGTCCTCTTCAATTTTTAGCTCACCAGAGCACAAAGTGCTCAAGGTGAGCTATTGTGATACCCCTGTGTCCGGCGTCCGGCGTCCGTCTGTCCGTCTGTCCGTCTGTCTGTACGTCCGTCTGTCCGTCTGTCTGTCCGTCAACAATTTCAAACGACTTCTCTGAAACCGACTGCCCAATTGTAAACAAACTTGGTCAGATACATACTGTGGGTGGGTGCTTCAAAAGTTGTTAAAAGATAGTGGGTGGGGCCATCGGTCTTGTTGCCATGGCAACCGTACACAATATCTAGAAAAATCTTCTTCTCCAGAATGACTTGTCCGATTTGAATATAGTTTTCACCAAAATGTTTCTCAGTTGATAGACTTTAAAAGTTGTTAAAAGAATTTTGATCCGGCAAAAAACATGGCCGCCAGAGGGCAAGGTCATTTTTTCCATATATGGTAATATGGAATTTTCATAGGAAAATCTTTAAAAATCTTCTACTCTGAAACTATAAAGCCTAGACCTTTGATATTTGGTATGTAGCATGATCTTATGGTCCTCTACAAAGATTGTTCAAATTATGGCCCCCGGGCCAAAAATTGCCCCGCCCAAGGGCTTATCAGTTTTTCATAGGAAAATCTTTAAAAATCTTCTTCTCTGAAACTGTAAGGCCTAGACCTTTGATATTTGGTATGTAGCATGATATTATGGTCCTCTACAAAAGTTGTTCAAATAATGACCACCGGGCCAAAAATGGCCCCGCCCAAGGGCTTATCGGTTTTTCATAGGAAAATTTTTAACAATTTTCTTCTGTGAAACTGTAAGGCCTAGACCTTTGATATTTGGTATGTAGCATGATCTAATGGTCCTTTACAAAAGTGGTTCAAATTATGACCCCCCGGGCCAAAAATGGCCCCACCCAAGGGCTTATCAGTTTTTCATAGGAAAATCTTTAAAAATCTTCTTCTCTGAAAATGTAAGGCCTAGACCTTTGATATTTGGTATGTAGCATGATCTTATGGTCCTCTACAAAGATTGTTCAAATTATGACCCCCGGGCCAAAAATGGCCCCGCCCAAGGGCTTATCAGTTTTTCATTGGAAAATCTTTAAAAATCTTCTTCTCTGAAACTGTAAGGCCTAGACCTTTGATATTTGGTATGTAGCATGATCTTATGGTCCTCTACAAAAGTTGTTCAAATTATGACCCCCGGGCCAAAAATGGCCCCGCCCATGGGCTTATCAGTTTTTCATAGGAAAATCTTTAAAAATCTTCTTCTCTGAAGCTGTAAGGCCTAGACCTTTGATATGTGGTATGTAGCATGATCTTATGGTCCTCTACAAATAGTATTTAGATTATGACCCCCGGGCCAAAAATGGCCCTGCCCAAGGGCTTATCAGTTTTTCATAGGAAATTCTTTAAAAATCTTCTTCTCTGAAACTGTAAGGCCTAGACCTTTGATATTTGGTATGTAGCATGATCTTATGGTCCTCTACAAATATTGTTCAAATTATGACCCCCGGGCCAAAAATGGCCCGGCCCAAGGGCTTATCAGTTTTTCATTGGAAAATCTTTAAAAATCTACTGAAACTGTAAGGCCTAGACCATTGATATTTGGTATGACTAACATGATCTAATGGTCCTCTATAAATATGTAGCTGTGGCTTGTGGTCCTCTGCCAAGAATGTTTAACTTACGACCCTGACCACTGGGCAAAACTTGGCCCTGCCTCAGGGCTTATCAGTTTTTCATGGGAAAAATATGAAATATTATTTTTCTCTGAAACCATAAGGCTTAGACCTTTAATTAATGGCATACTGCTTTGCCTTGTGGTTCTCTACCAAGGTTGTCCACATGATTTCTTGTGGTCAAAAATGGCCCCGCCCCTGGGGTTATCTCAGGTGAGCGCTTCAGGGCCTCATGGCCCTCTTGTTTTTATAAATTATGGCCCTGGGGTCAAAATTGGCCCAGCCCCAGGGGTTGGGCAGTTTTCAATAGAAACAAATAGTGAAATCTTTGAAAATCTTCTTCTCTGAAACTGGGAGGTTCTCAGCTTTCATATTTTGCACATAGCATCATGTTCAGGCCCTCTACAAAAGTTGTATAAATTATGTCCCTGGGGTCAAAATTGGCCCCGCCCCAGGGGTGGCCAGTTTTCAATAGAAACATATAGTGAAAACTTTGAAAATCTTCTCCTCTGATTGTCTGGTGAGCGCTTCAGGGCCATTCTGGCCCTCTTGTTAATTTAGCTGGACAAGCACCAAATCAGACAAGCGTTGGCACTGCACACGGCTCTTGTTTGCATGAATATTCATGGGTTAACTTAGAATTAGTACTGTACTACATAATGTGTTTGAAAAGTTGTGTTGTGTGTATCTCAAAAAGAAATTGGGTATGAGGCAAAAAAACAAAATTTTTAATAACTTGTATCATTATGTGCAGCTGTGTTTTGTTTGTCTGCATATCCATTCTTTTGTTTGTCAGCATATCTATTCTGTCTGCCAGTATGTCCTACAAAAGCAAGTCTCGATAAAGCAGTACTTGGTTGTTGGGTGTGTGAGAGAGATATTGCCTGAAAACAATAATCTGTTATTACTACTATTTCAGGTACTTTGTCTACACCTCAAGCGATTCCGGTGGTCCAATCATTTCCGGCAAAAGTTAGAAACATTTGTAGAATTTCCATTAAATCATCTAGACATGAACAAATATATATTAGACATGGTGAGTAGAATCTGGGTACTACAATGTTGTATACTTGTAGATGCTCCATAAGTTGTTTCTGTGTGTCCATTGACTATGTTGTGTTTCTATGTGTTCATCAACTACCTTGTGTGAGTTCAACAACTACCTTGTGTTTATGTGTGTTCATCGACTACATGGTGTTTCTGTGTGTTCATCAACTACCAGTATGTTGTGTTTCTGTGTTTCCATTGACTATGTTGTGTTTCTGTGTGTTCGTTGACATACATTGTGTTTCTGTGTGCTCATAGACTACAGGGCCGTACCCAGAAAAGTTTTGCTGGGGGGGCCTAGTTGGGGTGGGCACGGGAGGGGTGTCCCCTCCCAGTAGTCGAAAATTTTGGTTATGCCGCTTTGAATGGTGCAATTTCCTGCTATCTGAATCACTCTATTAAGATATAATTTTATGTTATAATATAGAAAATCGGCTCCTTTTTACACCTGGATTTCAGTGTATAGACCTAAAGCATGATGAATGATCACCAATGTTTCAATGCAGGGACTTCATACAAATCATACTAACACCAAAAGTTGTGAACAAGTTTTCTTTGCGATTGACAGACACGCATATGAACATGATTAAAGTTTTTGCCATTGGCAGACAGACATACACTTGATTATGCTTAAAGTGTTTTTGCCATCGACAGACTCAGCATAATTCATCTCAGAACTAGCATCCGCTTTATTTATTCTAAATGTGAAAATAACCCTGATCAAAACTACAAACATAAAATGTTACAGTTTACCAAGTGGGTCATGATGGCCCTTAATTATTCGCTCACCTGGTTATAATTAACAGATTTATGTATACAATGAAAAAGACATTCCGTTTTATCTTATTTTACAATAATATTTTGGCTAATTTTTAGCCCTTATTCGGGTATATTCCCAATAGCAAAAGGTGTGTTTTGCGCCCATTTTTTTGGCGGAAAAATCCCAATCTCAAGTTACAAAACAAATCCATGAAAAAAACATTAAGAAACCTCGATTTATTCAGTACAATCGGCCAATCGGACGAAGATCATTTTTACTTTTTTATCATTCGAAATGTTCAGAGTTATTTTTTCACTACTAGTTACTGATCAATGTCAGTAAAACGCTTATTGGTCGAAGTGCATACTGCTTTTTGTAGCTATGCTATAGCGTCTTGAAACGTCATTCCCGTCGTCTTAATTTTGCGACAATGTTTCCTCGCTTAATTAATATACATGCCACATGCAGTATTTGTGGAAATGCAGCAATTTGCATTTTGACACGACTGGTTCCTGAACAATTTATTTGCTAAACTCCAGTATAGCAAAAACTGGAACCAACTCGTGATTACGTAATTCGGGTGTTCTCCGCTGGGGGTTCCCCTGATTGGTCCATACTAAAATAGGCCAAGCGTGGATCACAGCATGACAGGTGGCCTATCTGTGTAGATAACTAAAAGATAATCTCCCCGAGGTAGGAAAATATCAGTCACTAAAAATTGCCTTGGTAAAATTCAAAACGGTAGATCTAGCTGGAAACTAAAAAGGGGCCCATTAACAAAATGGTATCTTGGCAGCCAGCTGGGGGGGCCCGGGCCCCCGAGCCCCCCACCTGGGTACGGGCCTGAGACTACATGGTGTTTCTACGTGTTCATCAACTACCGGTATGTTGTGTTTCTGTGTGTTCGTTGACTGAAGTGTTTCTGTGTGTTTATAGACTACCTTGTGTTTCTGTGTGTTCGTTGACTACGTTGTGTTTCTGTGTACTCATCGACTACCTTGTGTTTCTGTGTGTTCATCAACTACCTTGTGTTTTTGTGTGCTCATCGACTATGTTGTGGTTCTGAGTGTTCAATGACGATCATGTATGTCAGGACTGGTTCCTTGTTGATTAATTATTTTGTAATGCCTGTAGCAAGAAAAGAAATTTCTAATGGATAAATACAAATCATTGTAGCCTGGCTCAGATTTGTTTGGTTTTATTCTTTGTACCAACTTTTAAAGAAATGTATATGTCGAAGATTTTTGAAAATTTACGTGAGTAATTTAATGTATCTAAAAATTGGAAGCTGAACGGTGCAGTGTGAATTTTACTAACCCATAAGAATCACACCAGTCGGCATCAGCGAGGCATTTATGTTCTCGTAATTAATCGCCCTATTTAAAACAATAGCCCTTATTATTAGATTTTATCAATCTTGTTGGCTCGCTGCATAATTAGGCCACAGAAGCTAAAAATAGAATTTAATGCAAAATTTCCTTGAACGAAATCTGTCCTCAACCACTCCCCAAATTTCATAAGAATAATCTATAGGTTACCATCTATGAAATTGGTATAAATTAGTTCATTTTGCTGAAGAAGTGGTCACAGGAGCTTAAGATAATCTTTTAACTGATATTTCTTTAAACAACATTTAAATTTAGATTTCCACAAAACTAGATCACTAGGTCAAACTGTAGAAAAACCTGGTTTGATTTGATTTGAGATCAAGACTGCTGAGCGGGGGTATTCCATCACCTTTAGTAATATTTATAGTTTGTTCAGATGAACATGATGAGCAAATTTGCTTCATATGGCATTTATTAAATTTATTCAGTTCACAAGGTCCAGCGATAAACAACTGTATATGGTGTAGAACAAAATAATCATTTGGAAATTTGGAAACTGTAGGATAGAATGCACAAAGGTCTATATCATCCAAAATAAAAGTAAGGGTTTTAAATAGGCATGTGCATTGGAGCATTATGAACGTCAGACAATAGTCTGATAAAACCAGCTGTTGTAATTCACTATCAGAGGTCCCCTAATTTTGATGGGTGTTCCTTACTCTCATATGATTTAACCCTTTCCCTCATATTGACGACATTTGACGACACTGTAAAAGTCACATGTTGAAACCATTGTGATAAAAAGAGCATTTGCTCCTATAGGAGCAAATGCTCTATTTATCACAATGGTTTCAAACTACAAAATTCTGAAATTTTCCTTTTCTCTAGTTAATGCTCCTTTTCGGTAGATTTATTCAAAGAAGTTGTATCTAAAAATAGCCTATGAGGTAATGGTTTAAGGTCAATTAGATGTATGTTCATATACAATCATCCAGTCTTTGGAGTTGTGACCCATACTGCACTCGACTTTAGATCGGCATACAAGTCTTATGAATGCAACCAAGTTTTCATACAAAGTGACAAGGTTATTGAATCAGTTTAAATTAAATAATCTGCTTCTTAAATGAATTCTGAATTAAATAATCTGCTTCTTAAATGAATTCTTGCTACTGTATTTTCAGCATGAGACACGAGGGACATCTGCAGGAAGCAATATATACGACCTGGCTGCTGTCATTGTCCACCATGGCTCAGGGTAAGCTTATAGTTGGTGTAAATCTATTGTATGCCATTTTCAAAGGATGCTCTCTCCAGCATAAATGCTACCCATGACTGCGTATACTGTATATTCTAGTTTATAGCTCACTGCAGCATACAGGTGTAATTGTTATCTACCACTGAGGACCATGTTTTCCTGCATATCAACATGGTTTTAGCAATTTTGGTTTAGCAAGTTTTCCCTATAACTTTAGCTCTGCCTCTGACAGCCATGTTTTTCCAGATATCGGCATGGTTTTAGTAATTTCGATAAAGGGTTACCAGTCTGGTTTGTGACTAGTACATCTCTAAAAAGTCTATCTAAGGCTGCAATTAGCTTGTTAGCGATATAGGACCATCATGGCCCTCTTGTTTCTGAATTAACTCTTAGCACGCTAGCGGCAAAACTGCAATAACCCAAGCAAACAGTTTGGATCCAGATGAGACGCTGCATAATGCGGCCTCTCATCCGGATCCAAACTGTTTGTCATCTTGACAATAGTTTTGCAAAAAAATGAGAGAAAGTTTATTTTAAGATATTTGAAGCAGACGACAATTGTTGCAGACAAAAAATTACTTGGCATGCAAAGAGTTAAAAAAGAAGACAACAACAAACATATCCAGAAGTCGTGTAAGAAATACAGAAAATAGTTTTGAAGTAGATCATTGTGTAGCAATAAGAATTGAATCAAAGTGAGTAGTAAGACCTTATTGTTCAGGAAATGTTACTTGTGGTTTACAATCATGGTCATCTTCAATTTCAGAGCTGGCTCGGGGCATTATACAGCCTATGTTTTAAATGAAGGTAAGTTTTTTGCCAGCTGTTTTATTTTGAAATTTAATATAGGAATGCTACAGGTATTGCTCAGAATCTCATCAACTTGTGAGAAAAATTAGTGGCATATAAACATATGAAATGGTTTAGCTGAAATGTGCTGTAGGAAAGATTAGATTACTCTAGGGCTTGGCATAAAGTATCAACTTAGACCACTTGCAAGGAACAGGTCTTGGTCTGTACTGTTTGCAAGTGCCTGAAGACACATTTCAGGTAGGCCAGTTGTTACTTACATGACATCTATCTATGTTGCCTCACTACGGACAATGGTGTAAAATCAAATGCATATATTTACATTACAGAAGTGTCACACTTGTACAATATTTTTATTGTACTGATTTGAAGATGAATTTTTTGCACGACTAGATTAGTGAAACAAGTAGTATTTAAGTGTTTTCAGAATGAATTGGAGTAACAAATAGTTAATATACCTAGTGGATAATCAACTCTTTTTGGTTGATGTTGAAAATATGTCATCATGAGAATGGGTTGCTTTCTGGTTAAAAAAAAAACGTAATCAAAGAACACACATTTTCAACCAGATAACAATTTATTCAAATGACATATTTTAATATTTACTAAAAGAAGTGGACCATTCTGTTTATTAACCCTTTCCTCCATAAATATGCCTTTCTATGCCTCTGTAAAAGTCCCTTTATGAAACCATTATGATAAATAGAGCATTTGCTCCTATAGGAGCAAATGCTCTATTTATCACAATGGTTTCAAACTACAAAATTTTAAAAAAATCCTTTTCTCTAGTTAATGCTCCTTTTCTGTAAATTTAATCAAAGTGGTTGGATCTAAAAATAGCCTATGAGGGAAAGGGTTAAACACAAAAATCCAAATATTATAGGAAGTCTTAACATTGTCATCTTGAAGTGACAATATCAGAAGTGATACTGAACTTATATTTATTTATTTATAACTGAGAAATCTTTAAAACATTGATGTCTATACATAATAAACTTCCATTCATTAATCTGAAAGTGCCTTCTTTTATACGAAAATATATTTAAAAAATGCTTATAACTTGGCCCAGAAAGCAATTTTCGGACAATAAGCCATTTTCATTTTCGTGAAGTGGGTTTATTACTCTAGTGCCTAAAGATCAACCATCAATACTCGTACATACTAATCATGGTCATTATTTCTTGCATGAATATTCATGGAGTAACACCACTTGGAGGATTTGGTTCAAACTTTCGTACATAAACACCATTCACTCCATGAATACACCTTTCTATCATAACCTTTGCAAACAGAGTAGAACCAGATCAGACTTCTCCCATAGGAGCTGTCTGATCATGGTCTGCTCTGTTTGCTTATGATGTAATGTTAATAGAATTCTAGTTTCTGTCATGGCCAGAGTCTTTGTCCATGTGCTATTATAACAATAATTAGTCTAATTAATATTCATGATGTCATTATTTCTTGCATGAATATTCATGGAGTAAAGCGTTAAAATTGGATGTGCTATGGTTTACAGGTCAATGGTACCACTTCAATGACAGCTCTGTCACAGCATGTGAACAGGAAACAGTTACCCGGTGTAAAGCATACATCCTCTTCTACATCCGTCGAGAGATTAGACTGCCCGACTATCTGAACGTTGCCCTCAACGGAAAGGGAAAGTCTAATGGTTACAGTACAAGATCATGAGCAGAGAGATAAACAAACAATGTGTCTGAAGGTTGAGCAAAATTGCTCTGAAGTTAAAGCAAATTTTACAACACAACTCTCCTCATTTATTGTAAACGAAATAAATGTAACAGGGGTTGGTTATATGATTTTTATGCCTGCAACAAGGCGGGAGGCATATAGCCTTGCTCTTGTCCGTCCGTATGTATGTCCCACCAATCTTGCGTTCCCAACTCCTCATATACCAATTGCAGGATTTACTTCAAACTTTCTCAGATGATGTGAAGATGCTCATAAAGAAGGAACTTTTTGCTGTGACCAGAGTAATGGGACTTTGAATTTTTCTTCACTGTATAACATAAAGTGAAAAAATCTTGTGTATCCAACTCCTCATACACCATTTATCCAACTCCTCATACACCATTGGGAGGAATTATTTTAAACTACCACAGATGAACAACGTTTATGTGAAGAGGGTCGTAAAATAGGGAATTTTTATTGAGACTATTTTTCCAGAGTTACAAAACTGAAAATCTTCTTCATATTTAAGATATAGCGAAAAATTCTAGTGTATCTCTAACTCTTCATACTCCATTGGGAGGAATTGTTTCAAACATTCAAAGATGAACAACCTTGATGTAAAGATGATTGAAAAGAAGGGAATTTTTGCGTCGACCAATTTACCAGTCATGGGACTTTATAAATGTTTTCACTATAAAACATAGGTAAAAATCTTGTGTGTCAAATTCCTCATACATCTTGTGTGTCAAATTCCTCATACATCTTGTGTGTCAAATTCCTCATACAGCACTAGGAGGATTTGGTTCAAACTTTTGTACATAAACAAACTTGATGTGAAGAAAGTTATAGAGAAGTAAATTTTTGCATTGGTCATTTTTATAAAACTTACTATATTTCTTTATAAAGAAATCAAAGGAAAATCTTGAAGAATTTTAACCCTTTTCCTCCATAAATACACCTTTCTACGCCTCTGTTAAAATCACCTGTTGAAACCATTGTGATAAATAGAGCATTTGCTCCTATAGGAGCAAATGCTCTATTTATCAAAATGGTTTCAAACTACAAAATTTAAAAAAAATCTTTTCTCTAGTTAATGCTCCTTTTGGGTAGATTCATTCAAAGAGGTTGGGTCTAAAAATAGCCTATGGAAGAAAGGGTTAACAGATGGCAAATTTTGCAGACAGAAGTTGTTCAGTGTTGTATGGGTTAAACCCTTCCCTGTCTAATATTCATGTAAGAATTATTATATCATGGTTATTTATTGGGTTTTCAAGGAAATGTTTTGCTCTGACAAAAATTGTAGAATTAGATCTGTATCATTTCAAAAGCAAACAGAGCAGACCCTGATCAAATGGCTCCTATAGGAGCCATCTGATCTGAGTCTACTCTGTTTGAAAATGAGTGAAAATGTGTTTATATGAAGGACAGGGTTAATTTTATCAATGATATCAGTGTTGTCAGCTGGAGAAACACATTTTCGTACTCAAACATTATTCTCAAACAGTTTCGCTTTAGAATGGTATACAGAATAGTAGAAGCAAAGATAATGAACAACACTTTTTAATGTTTGCTTGTAGAATCTTTCAATAAAGCAAATCTTTAGAAAAGTCTTGAGTCTCAAGACAGAGAACATGTTAATAAGATAAAAGCACAGACTGCAACTGAACCTTTTATTTGCTGTTTTAGATTTTCAGTTTGTTCAGCTTTGGATTTCTTAACCCTCTACTCCATAAATACGTCTTTGCAAACAGTAGATCAAGATCTGACAGCTCCTACAGGAACAGTCTGATCGGGGTCTGTTCTGTTTGCTTATAGGAATACACAAATCTTGATTTCTTCAGTTTCTGCCATGACTTAATTTTATGTTCATACGCCAATATAATAATTCAGCTAATAAATATTCATGATGTCATTTATTTCTTACATGAATATTCATGAGGTAAAGGGTTAACCCTTTCCTTCATAAATACGCTACTGTAAAAGTCACTTTTTGAAACCATTGTGATAAATAGAGCATTTGCTCCTTAGCAGCAAATGCTCTATTTATCACAATGGTTTGAAAACTACAAAATTCTAAAAGGTCTGATTTTCTCTAGTTAATGCTCCTTTTCAGTAGATTTATTCAAAGAGGTTGGATCTAAAAATAGCCTATGAAGGAATGGATTAATTTGTTGAGACTCTGATTACATTTTGTACAGAAATTGAATATTCCCTGTATTTTGAAAATAAAGTAGACAATAAAATTACATGAACAAAAAAATGCTGACGGTTAACCCTTTCCTCCATAGGCTATTTTTAGACCCAACCTCTTTGAATGAATCTACCCAAAAGGAGCATTTACTAGAGAAAGTAAAATTTTAGAATTTTGTAGTTTGAAACCATTGTGATAAATAGAGCATTTGCTCCTATAGGAGCAAATGCTCTATTTATCACAATGGTTTCAAGAAGTGGTTATTACAGAGGCGTAGAAAGGCGTATTTATGGAGGAAAGGGTTAATGTACTAAGAGTGGATGAAGGTAAGAGATTATTTTCAGTTAACCTTTTACTCTATAAATATTCCTTTTCAAGCAGACTAGACCCAGATCAGACAGTTCCTGTAGGAGCCATCTGATCAGGGTCTGCTCTGTTTGCTTTTGAAATAATATTGATACTGTAGTGTCTGCCAGTGCAAAATTTTTCCTTTTGTTCATGTGCCATTATAAAAAATAATCTAATCAATATTCATGATGTCATTTTTTCTTACATGAATATTCATGGAGTAAGGGGCTAAGAATACAATGTTCACCATTACGCATTGGGGTTTACGACATAGGTTCGTGTTTATTTTGGGTGGAAAGAGGGAGTATTTGGGAGAATGAGGGGTGGGGGGGGGGATCTAACCAAAAGTCTTTCTGGTGAGATTGAGTTGAGTTTGTGATTGAGTGCTTGAGACTTTTTTGACTGCTTTACTTTGCATTTGAAGTGAAGCTGGGATTTCATTTTAAACTGTGAGGACAAAATATGTTCTTTCAAATTGTATTTTTCATGTGTGCTTTTTGTTTTTAGCTCACCTGACACAAAATGCCAGGATGAGCTATTTTGATCTCTGTGTCCGTCGTGCATCGTTAATTTATTTGAACGACATCTCCGAAACCACTGACTGTGTTTCCATACTTCCTTTAACCCTTTCCCTCATATAAACATGTTTTCACGCATTTGCAAACGGAGTAGACCCAGATCAGACGGCTCCTAGATGAGCCGTCTGATCAGGGTCAGATCTGTTTCTTTGCTTTCTAAAATGTATACAATATTCCACCTCCCATATTTCTTTATAACTATTTTGTTAATGAATATTCAGTAGATATTGAAATTTGGGCTAAATACAGAACAGGGAAAGGGTAAAACAACATCCTTTAAACTGCTTAAGGGATTTCCAACACATTTCACAGGAATGATCTGTAGGTGAGACACTATCAAATTTTTGTAAATCATTCAATAAAACAATATACCTTTAAACAACATCTATTAAACAACTGTATGGATTTTGACCAAATTTCACTGTAGGTAAGCTTTTTTCAGATTTTTGTAAATCATTTCTGTCTTCTGCATAATAAGGTCACAAGAGCTAAAAATAGACGTTAATGATTAATTTCTTTTAATTACAACTCGTCCATTGAATGGATTTCCATCAAATTTTAAGATAGTGATCTTCAGGTGACTCTCTGTCAAAGTTCTGTTGATTGTTCCGGTTTTTGTAAATCGTTCCGGGCTTCTGCATTTGAAAAGGAGTCTGTCGGGTAAAGGGTTAATCCTTTACTCCATAAATACACCTTTCTACACCTTTGCAAACAGAGTAGACCCAGATCAGACTCTCCTATAGGAGCCTTCTGATTAGGGTCTGCTCTGTTTGCTTATGAAATAAATTCAAATAATATAGATAAGATTCTACAGTTTCTGAGAAAGCAGAAAATTCGTGTCTGCATGTGTCGTTCTAAACATTAATCTAATTAATATTCATGATGTCATTATTCTTAGATAAATATTCATGGAATAACCACTGACTGGAATTTGATAAAACTTTACAGGTGAATGAATAAAAGTAGCCGCTGAAAAAGTAGGTCACAGGAACTAAACAAATTGAAAATATTCTTATGCAATACCTGCAGTCTGTGTTTTCAGTGCAATACAGCATCCTGAACAATTTTGTACACAACTGAATAGATCAGTTGACCAGGTGAGCAATACAGGGCCATGATGGCTCTCTTTTTGTCCGACTTCTGCTAGAAGGTGACACACCTGTCATTGGAACACTTGTTTTTATAATTACACCTCTTATCTAGAGGAATACACGACCAGTAAGTGCCAGGGTGACGTTAACCCTTTACTCTATGAATATTCATGTATAAAGAAAATAATAGCATCATGAATAGTAATTAGATTAACTGTTATGGTAGCTCATGAACACAGAAATTGTTTGGCTATAGCAGTAACTTTAGAATCATACCTATATTATATCATAAGCAAACTGAGCAGACCCTGATCAGACGGCTCCCACAGGAGCTGTCTGAACTTGGTCTAGTCTGTTTCCAAAAGCATAGAAAGGCGTATATATGGAGTAAAGGGTTAACTTGTTTTATTGGAATTCATCAAAGTACCAAAGTGTTACAATGGACAATTCTACAATAACATGAGAGAAGCCATAGGTTTTAACAGAAAATAGTTTATGGCCCCTCAGGCCTTGGTAATATTTCCATCTACTTTGTGTCGTGTTAATCAGGAAGTGTTGTATCACAGGGTTTTCTGTAGTACTTTTGTCTTTCAAAAGCATGAGTTCTGCAGTGTAATGCTTTGTATTAGGGCAGTATTTTGAAGAATATTTTTATAGAAAGTAAATGAAAATGTCAGTTGAATTACAAGTTTATTTGAAGTTGTTGTCTAAGTTTTGCTTGGCATAGCTGTTGTCATGGTTATGTGTGGTGTTGCAGGTGGCTGGTTCGTTTGTGTTGTGTTCTGAGTACGTGTTTGAAGTCTGATTTTGATTTTTTGTAGAGAAAGGAAAGATCTGTGTATATTTGTGCTGAAGTTTGAAGTACATGTATAGGCTTCATGTTCTGAAGGGCTAGAGGCTACTTGACCCTTTCCTCCATAAATATATTTTTCTACGCCTTTGCAAACAGAGTAGACTCCTATAGGAGCCATCTGATCAGAGTCTGCTCTTTGCTTATGGAATAATATAGATCTGATTCTATAGTTTCTATTTTGGCAAATATTTCATATGCCATACTGGTATGTTAAAATGCCATTTTAAAAATTAATCTAATTAACATTCATGATGACATCATTTCTTATATGAATATTCATGGAGGAAAGGGTTAAACTTTAGCACGATACCTTTGTGATTACCTTAGAAAAACGGCTTGAATGCAGATGCAACTCCAAGTGGTTTCATTAAGACTCATTGGGACTCACTGTTTTACACTGATTTTGTTTGTTAATACATTACCCCCGAGTGACGCAGTTTTGCGCCTCTATAAACTTCACATTGTGAAACCATTGTGATAAATTGAGCATTTGCTCTATAGGAGCAAATGCTCTATTTATCACAATGGTTTCAAACTACAAAATTCTTAAAGTTTTCCTTTTCTCGAGTTAATGCTCCTTTTCGGTAGATTTATTCAAAAAGGTTGGGTCTAAAAATAGCCTAGGAGAAAATGAGTCGGCCATCATCTTCTATGGTCCATTTTGGTGCATTTCATTAGTAGGTCACAAGAGCTAAAAATAGATTATGACAAATAATTTCTAAACAACATCTCCTAAACAGCTGTCAGAATGGATTTCGACAAAATTTCACAGAAATGTTCTTCCGGTGAACCTCTATAAAAGTTATATAAATCTTTCTGGTTGATTGTATAAGTAGGTCACATGAGCTAAAAATAGATTTTGACGAACAATTTCTTTAAATGACATCTCCTCCTTTACCACTGAATTGATTTCAACCAAATTTTGTAAGAATTATCTTCAGGTGACCGTCCATGAAAGTTATATGAATCGTTCTAGTCCATTGGATAAGTAGGTCTTAGGAGCTAAAAAGAGTTTAATGAACAACATCTACTCCTAAACTGGATTTTCACAAATTGTCAGGAATGATTTGTAGGTGACTGTCTCGCAGATATTTATAAATCTGTCTTGTCTGTTATATAAGTAGGTCACAGGAGCTAAAAATAGATTTAAATTGACGATTTCTACAATGTCTTTATTTTTATGCCCTCTCCCATTAACACCAGAGACTTATTCAAAAGATATTTTATGTGGCAAATTTGTGACAAATATGGCAGTGGGGAATATGATCAAATATTATATGGTTTTAACCCTTTCCTTCATATAAACGTGTTTTCACGCATTTGCAAATGGAGTAGACCCTATAGGAGCCGTCTGATCAGGGTCTGCTCTGTTTGCTAACAGAATTGGAAATATCTGTTTCTTTACTTTCTAAAATGCTTACAGTATTCCACCTTCCATATTTCATTATAACTATTTTGTTCATGAATATTAATTAGGTATTGAAATTTGGAATAAACAAAGAACAGGGAAAGGGTTAATAGAAAATTGTGTTGCTTATATGTGTGATTATCAGGTTAAAGTGTTTGTGATTGAATGACACTAAACTTAGGACAGATCTGATGTTTCCTTCTCACTAGAACAGAGGAAAATAAATAAAAAATGATCTAAATGACACCGCCTATGTTGTTATTTAACTGCCAATTTCAAATGTTCTCCCATAATACAATATGAGCATCAGCTACAAGGATTTATTTGCAAGTGACGTCCAATTTATTACTATGTTGGTATGAACAATTTGAATACCTGTATTAACTACTGACTACTAGTTTTACCCTTTCCTTCTTATAAACACTTATTTCATGCATTTACAAACAGAGTAGACCCAGATCAGATGGCTCTTGTTGAAGCCATCTGACCAGGGCCTGCTCTGTTTGCTTTTGACACGATATAGATCTGATTCTAGTTTTCATCAAAACAAAAACTTCCGTTGAAAAGTCTGCATTATAAAAATTTGGTATTGTTAGAAACTGTCGAATCAGATCTATAACAAGCAAACAGCAGTTTTCAGTTAAAAAGATACTGTTTTAGTATGGTAAGCTCAAACAGAAAACAACTTGATCAGCAGATGTAACTGTTTGGACCCGTATTCAACAACATATTTGTTTGAATTTCAGTCTGTCAGTGAGGCAATTTCAGTCTGTAAAAGGTACTGGACATAATTTTGTAGAAACGGTTGAAGTAATATACAGATATTTTCTGGGATATGAGTGGCATCCGGGGCTGAGTGGTTATGGTCTTTGACTGACAGTCAGACAATCGCTTAGCCCCTCACCGCTGTGTTTCGAATCCCGGTCTGGGTATTTGGATTTTTCACATGAGTAAGCCTTTCAGCTGGCTTGCGGTAGGTCGGTGGTACCACCAGGATGTTCTGTGCACGAAACAATCTAGTTTGTTCCGTGCACAGAAGAACCTCTGGGGTCTTCCTATACCTGTGATTAGCTGGACATAGTGATATGACTGAAATACTGTTAAAGTGACGTAAAACCCGACATACACACACACACACACACCCAAAGGGGAAAAAAACCCGAAAAAACTGGATATGAACCTTGGACACTTTGCTCACGAGTTCGATGCTTATCCACCGAGCTGTTGAAAGTGAGTGTATGAATCATGCAGGAAACGCCACATACAAAACACAGTTGCCCGAACAGCACTATGGCATAAAGAACAGCAAATGTATGTCTATCAAGGCAAAAAGAGACGAAACAAGGACATAACAAATAGTAGTGGGGAAAATGGAAGTATAGTAAACCCCCTCTTACCTGGAATTCTAGTAGAGAAGAATTCAGATACTTTTAGGCAGGTTGCTGCTTAATGCTGGGTGAAAGTCATGCAGACAGCTCTTAGAGGTTCGGTTTTACTTTTACCTTGCTTTAAGCAGCCACCTGGCGTTAACACAAAATACTTGATGTAATTTAGTGGCCATTATAGAGAGGTTTTACTGTATGCTAGAATTTACGGAGTGGACCCGAAAATGGGGACAGAAGGATGGACGGAAGAACGGTTGAATTACTATGTGCAACCATTTTTTGAAAGGGCATAAAAACTTTATCTTACAGTAAATCAAGATACTGTTTATTAATCCTTTCCCTGTTAAATACATGTAAGAAATAATGATATCATAAATATTTACGTAGCTGGAATTTTAATAAGCAGACCCTGATCAGACGGCTCCTATACCGGTAGATCATAAGCCGCCGGATCTGGGTCTACCCTGTTTGCAAATACATGTACATGAAAAAGCGTTTATAAGAGGGAAAGTGTTAATCAAGTATTTCCTGTGCATGTGCCGTGTAAAATGATGCGAATGCATAAAAATAAAGATACAGTTAATGGTGCAGACTTCTCCCGTCACTGAGACTGCAGAAAAAAAAGAATAACACAAATTTGGAAAGCACTTGTACGATTAAAAGATTAAGACAGACCAGAACTATCACTAAAGATGACGAATACCCCCACACGACAGCTTTGATCGCAACAACGGCCCAGATGACAAAAAGAGGAGATAATTCTGCAATGCCTGATGCTAAACACATCTCGTGGTTATTATGTATGCCACATATAAATTGAATTCCATGTACCGGTACTTTCAAATTGAAGGAGTTTGTGACACCAACTCCCCATGTTTCATGTCAAAGTGACAAAATACTACAAGTTCAAGGGGAGATAACTCTGCAATGTTTGGCGCTATACACTTGAGATGCATCTTGTACATCTACTCATTGTGGTTAATTTGTATGCCAAGTATCAATTCAATAACTGTCAAATTGAAGGAGGAGTTTGCAAAACCACCTACCCCTGTTTAAATGTGGACAAACTGCCTGTCCACCCAACCAGGCACCAGGGCGATTCCTTTGTTTGCAAGGGTATAAAAATGTATCAGCAAATAGAAATTCCCAGTTTCCAAATCAGATCCTAATTGAGAGTAATCTACCTCAACATTTGCTAGCACACTGTTGTCTGTAATAGTGATAATACTTTATTGCTCAAATGCCAAGCTTAGACACCTGATAGCATACTTTTAAGATACATGTATGTAAAAACAAAAATTGTTATTCAAATATAAAACTCAAAATCTCTTAACCCGTTTGAATCTACCCAAAATGAACATTTACTAGAGAAAAGGAAAATGTTAGAATTACATGTATGTAGTATTGAAACGATTGTGATAAATAGAGCATTTGCTCCATAGAGCAAATGCTCTATTTATCACAATGGTTTCAAGAAGTGACTATTTCAGAGGCGTAGAAAGGCATATTTATGGAGGAAAGGGTTAAGTTATTTAATTCCCAATTCAAAACGTTAGAATCAATCAAGTACCTAGACTTTTGATCGACAAAATTCCGAAAAACATAACAAATTCCAATCCCTGATCACCAAACTGATGGGGAAAAAATTCCGACCCCAAACTGACCGAATCCTGATCAGCAAATTGACAGAACAAATTTCGAACTCAACCCAATGAAACAAATCCCATACACCAAAATGACAGAACAAACTGATGGAACAAATCCAGATCAATACACCGACAGAAAAAAGTGACTGAAAATGGCCCGATCAGCAAGTTGATGGAACAAATCTCGGTCAGCAAACAGAGTTTGTCAGTTTGCAGATTGGGATTTGTTCGGTCAATTTGGTGATCGGGACGTTTCCATCAGTTTGCTGGATTTGTTCTGTCAGTTTCTAGAATCAGGATCTGTTCTGTCAGTTTCCTGGTCGAGATGTGTTCCGTTCTTCCATCAGTTTGCTGATCGGGATCAGAATTTGTTCCATCAGTTTGGGGGCCTGAATTTGTCCTGTCAGCTTGAGGTTGTAATGTTCCATCAGTATGGGGTTAGAAATTGTTCCATTTATATTGTACTGTCAGAATTTGTTTTCACCAATTTTGGGGTTGGAATTTGTTCTGTCAATTTTGAGTTGTAATTCTGACCCGAGACTGACAGAACAATTTGCAACAAAGCCAAACACAGGTAGATTGCATCGAGGTGAAGGTTGGGATTGCATAGCAGGGGTGGGGGTCATAGGGGTCGGGGGTCATTTGAACAAGCAGAACAAAACTGTCAGTTTATATTTGTAGTTTATTATTACATTTGGCATTTAGGATCCCTCAAGGGGGACCCCTTCCTGCATAGTTATTTATAGAATACATCGTGGTAAAACATGAAACCAGAGCTGTAGACAAAATGAGTACTGACCTGGTCAATCTTAATCTCTTTCCTCCATAAATAAGCCTTTTTATGCCTCTGTAAAAGGCACTTTATGAAACCATTGTGATAAATAGAGCATTTGCTCCTATAGGAGCAAATGCTCTATTTATCACAATGGTTTCAAACTACAAAATTCTAAAAAAATTCCTTTTCTCTAGTTAATGCTCCTTTTCGGCAGATTTATTCAAAGTGGTTGTATCTAAAAATAGCCTATGAGGGAATGGGTTAATCTCTTTATACCTCAGTCAAAACGGTATCTTGATGATACTTATTAACCCTTTCCCTGTTCTATGTTTATTACAAATTTCATTACCTACCAAGTATTCATGCACAAATCAGTTGTAACGAGTTATGGAAGGTGGAACATTGTAGCCATTTTAGAAACAGATCTTTCAAATTCCATTAGCAAACAGAGCAGACCCTGATCAGACGGCTCCTCTAGGAGCCGCCTGATCTGGGTGTTCTCTGTTTGCAGATGCATGAAAACACGTTTATATGAGGGAAAGGGTTAAAACTCTCCTGAAGCGGAGTTTTTGCCAAGCAACAAGAAGATGGGGTGCAGAGAAACAGAGATAAATATTGTACCTTAATTTCTTGGCAAACTTTTTATCCATAGCTCTGATGGAACTGTACATTGTGATAAATTATGATGAATTTAGTATAACAAGAGGATCATGATGATCTTAAAATTGCTCACCTGTACTAATAGATCATGCGAAAATACATACATGTAACAAAAATTACTATTGAGCATTTTGACCCATACCTGCCATGTTTAGCTCACCTAAGCACTATGTGTTCAAGGTAAGCTATTGCGATAGTGCTGAGTCTGTCTTCCAGAATCAAGTGTTGTCATAAATTTACTCCATGAATATTCATTAAGAATTAACCCTTTCCACCATAGGCTATTTTTAGACCCAACCTCTTTGAATGAATCTACCCAAAAGGAGCATTTACTAGAGAAAAGTAAAATTTGAGAATTTTATAGTTTGAAACCATTGTGATAAATAGAGCATTTGCTCCTATAGGAGCAAATGCTCTATTTATCACAATGGTTTCAAGAAGTGGTTATTACAGAGGTGTAGAAAGGTGTATTTATGGAGGATAGGGTTTATTATAAATATGAAGCAGCTTAATTTTCAAAATGACATAATTTTATTTCTAAAGCAAACAGCAGGTCCTGATCAGACAGTTCCTACAGGAGCCATCTGTTCTTGGTCTACTCTGTTTGCAAGGTGTTAAAATGTATATCCATGGATTACGGCCAATTGTGATCAAAGTTTACAGAAATAATTCTTGCGAGATCCTCTTTCAGTTCTATTGAAAGAACTGATATACATGTAGAACTTTTTGCAATGACACCACTTATCTGGAACTGCTGGGCCAATTTCAATGTGATTCAGCAGAAAGGATCCTTAAATGACCCTCTGCCAATGTTCTTTAAATTCTAATTCTTTTGAAAAATGTGACTGACAGGACTGGTGTACGGATAATTTTCCTTATATGGCTTTAGTTGAAATTTCAAATTTTTCTCTGAACCACTGGGCAGATTTCAATATAATTTGGCAGAAATCGTCCTTAGGTGACCATCTACCAAACTTTTTTTAAAAAATATTTTGAAAGCATGACTGCCAGGGCGGGGTTAATTTTCCTTATATGGCTATAGTGGAAATTTAAAATACTTTTCCTCTGAAACAACTGGGCAGATTTCAATGTAATTCAATATTGTAAAATTTTAACAATTTTAAGAGCGGTTCAACAAAGGAACATTTTCCGTTTGGTTGCTATGACAGCCAGAGTTCTACAAAGTCTTCAATCATTTTAACAAAATTTTGTTTACATTTGGCCCTAGTGTTTGAGTAAATTATTAACCCTTCGCTTGCTGATTTTTAAAATACAGTTCTCCTTCTTAACCCATGCCCTGTTATATAATTACATATATCGTCACTGTGTACAAGTATGTCGCTGTGCAATCATTGCTCTGGAATGCATTGGTTGCACACTCAACTTGTAAGTAGTGCAGACCCTGATGGAGCTGCCTCATCTGGGTCTTCACTATTTACAGGTAGGTATATTGACGCGAATAGCAAGCCAAGGGTTAACATCTAAAGACAAACAATGGACACAGTACCATCACAATAGCCAACCTTGAACACTGCATGCTCAGGTGAGCTAAAACAAATTGATAATGACAAGGTTATTTATTTTAACCATAATTGCATATCATGAAGTAGTTGAGTCCAATTCACCCAATTACACACTACATGCATTTATTTTCATACCATATTGTTATACAACTGCAAACAAAGTGTTTTAAATTTTAACTACGGATCTCTAACAATCAGTGGCATACAGTAGAACCCCTTTAATGCGACCACTTAAAGAATAACCATAGCTGCCTTTATAAGCAGGTGGTTGCTTAATGCAGGATGGAAGTAATGCAGAAAGCTCCTATAGGAGCTTTCTGCATAGGTTTCATCCTGCATTAAGCTACCACCTGCCTCTGCCACCCAGAATTATGCTCCTTTTTGGTGGTCACATTAGAGGGGTTTTACTGTATATAAATATTCTCAGTAACATGTAATTAATTCAATTCCAATGTTGATTATACAAGAATATAAATATGGATAACATAATTATTAAAACTAAAATTTGCTTAAACCATCCTTTGTTAACTATGTATAAACAAGAAAAGTGATAACACCACAAAAACTGAAGTTGTGCTCTTATTTTCATTCCAGAACATATGAGACAAGTCTAAAATTAAGGTGTGAAAATATGGCTTTTATCTGCATGTAAGCTACCTGTACACCACATTTGGTCCTTATATCTTATTCCTTACTAAAGTAAAGTATGAAAGTATTAAATTTGCTGGGGGGCTTTGAATGACAAACCATACAAACCCCGGTCAAAGGATTCTCTAGGAACACCCCTGATCTGGGTCTCCAATCTGCAAATGCTTGTTGATTTCTACATGAGAGTTACACTGTTGGGCAAATGCATTGTCCATGATGTAAGAGGATTTCAAAACTCCAAAATCTGCTGCAGTGAGGAACAGATAAACTGTATTCTCCCTAATAAATGTCACCTAACTTCTTGGGGGTAAACTGACGATGAATGAAATAACTAAAACCATATACATGTATAAAATAAAGAAATATTGGTTTTTCAAAATACAGGTGGTAGCTTACTGCAGGCTGATAGCAATGCAAAAAGCTCCCACTAGGAGCCTGTGTACAAATAGCAAGAAGCTCCTTTTAACCCTTTCCCTTATATACAGACTGCTTCATGCATTGGCAAACAGAGCAGACCCAGATCAGACAGCTCCCAAAGGAGCCGTCTGATCAGGGTCTGCTCTCTTTTCTTTTAACATGATATAGATCTAATTCTACAGTTTTTATCAAAGAAAAAAAGAGTCTAATAAATATTCATGATGTCATTAGTACTTACATGAATATTGAATATTTAAATGGGAAAGGGTTAAAAAGTTCATGCCCAGGATTTTTTATAAGACATAATACAGTAACCTCTATCCTCATGATCAATATTGCAAGCAGTTCGATATCCAGCGGAGACATTAAGTAACTCAACGTCTCATCAGGCTCCCAACTATTTGAGTCAATGACACTTTTTTTAAACGAAAAAAAAAAGTAGAAGAAGAAGATACTTTGAAGCAGTAGATTAATTGTGCAAACCAAAAGTGTTGACTAAGGATCAACAGACATTATTGAAAGTTTTTAAATAACATTTTAAAGAAAGCATAAAAATGGAAAAATTGAACCAGACAGCAGTTATTGCTGACAATTAGTGCTTACAGTCAACAGCTGAACTTAGTACTTGATGGCACATAGCAAAATCAATGGACCAAAATTAACATAGCTGTGCAAAACAAATCTTTCTACATTGAAAATTAACCCTTTGCTCCATAAATACGCCTTTCTATGCCTTTGTAAACAGAATAGACTCCGATCAGACAGCTCCTACAGGAGCCGTTGCTCTGGGTCTACCCTGTTTATTTAAGATATAACATAGATATGATTCAATAGTTTCTGCCATGGCCAAAGATGCATGTGTCTATGTGCTATTACAGTTAACCTAATTAATATTCATGAGGTAATTATTTCTTACATGAATATTCATGGAGAAAAGGGTTTAAACCCTTTTATCTGATCAATACTGATGCTAGAAATAATGACATCATGAATATTTTATAAACTGGATTTTTATAACGGCATATGTACAAGAGAATAATTAGTTGTTGCTGATATTGTAGAATCAGATCTACATTGTTTAATATGCAAACTTCTATAGGAGCTGTCTGATCTTGATCTATTCTTTTACTCCATGAACATTTATGTAAGAAATAGTGATGTCATAAATATTTATTATATTATTTTTTATAATAGACAATGGACATACGAATTTCTGGCCATGACAGAAACTGTAGAAACATATCTATATTATGTCATAAGCAAATAGAGCAGGAGCCGTCTGATCTGGGTCTACTCTGTTTGCAAAGGCATAGAAAGTTGTATTTGTGGAGTAATGGGTTAACAAAAATGTCACAAAGTGCTGATAGTAAATGACAACACTGATGATGGGTTAGAGTTAACCTAGATTAACTGACAAAATCGATCTACAGATCTGGAACAACACTGCATTGTTAAATAACAGCTCCTATTGATGCCTCTGTAATAGATTTTGAAACCATTGTGATAAATAGAGTTTGATTCATAGGAGCAAATGCTCTATTTATCACATGGTTTCAAAATTATACAATTCTAAAGTTGTTGTTTTTTCCTAATTAATGTTCCTTTCCAGTAGATTTGTTGAACTTTTCAGTAGATTTATTAAAAAAGGTCTAAAAATAGTTTATGAGGGAATGGCCTAACAACATAAAACTATGAGTCTGAAATGTGTAGATGTGCTAATAATTGCCTAGTGTAGTTTTGAATTGCTGAAAAACAGTACAATATAGCATGAATCAAATTAGAAAGAAGTGAGAAATTCTGTTTATAAAAGTATAAAAACATTACTTATATAAAACACCAAATCAAACAATTTATAGAGTAATTCTGGCATGACTTATCTCTTTACTATACTAACCCTTTCCTTCATAGGCTATATTTAGACCCAACCTCTTTGAATGAATCTACCCAAATGGAGCATTTACAAGAGAAAAGTAAAATTTTAGAATTTTGTAGTTTGAAACCATTGCGATAAATAGAGCATTTGCTCCTATAGGAGCAAATGCTCTATTTATGACAATGGTTTCAAGAAGTGGTTATTACAGAGGAGTAGAAAGGCGTATTTATGGAGGAAAGGGTTAAATATGTTGAATATTCATGTAAGAAATATTGACATCATGAATATTTATTAGCTGAATTTTTATAATTTTTAATAATGTAAGACTTCCAAGGGAATATTTTGCTTTGACAAAAACTGATCTATATTGTGTCAAAAACAAACCGAGTAGACCCTGATCATATTGCTCATACAGGGTCTGCTCTGTTTGCTTATGATATAACATACGGTAGTTAAAATTCTACAGTTTCTGCCCTGGCAAAAAAAATCCTGTGTCAATGTTCTAGTATAACAATTAATACTCATGATGTTATTATTACTTTACATAAATATTCATGGAGTAAAGGGTTTAACAAAGTATGAGGTTTCTCTAAGTAGGTAAGACATTTTCATTGACCCCTAGTGTGTTTCATGGATCCCATGCACATGTCTGTCAAAAAGGAAGAAGGATGTATGAGGTCATATCAGACTTACATACAGTTTAACCCATTACCTCATAGGCTATTTTTAGATACAACCTCTTTAAATAAACCTACCGAAAAGGAGTGTGAACTAGAGAAAAGGAAAACTTTAGAATTTTGTAGTTCGAAACCATTGTGATAAATAGAGCATTTGCTCCTATAGGAGCAAATGCTCTATTTATCACAATGGTTTCACAAAGCGACTTTTACAGAGTCGTCAATATGAGGGAAAGGGTTAATTAACCCATTCCATTGTGATAACTAGAGCATTTGCTCCTATAGGGGTAAATGCTCTGTTTATCACAATGGTTTCAAACTACAAAATTCTAACATTTTCATTTTCTCTAGTTAATGCTTCTTTTCAGTAGATTTATTCAAAGAGGTTGGATCTAAATTTAGCCTATGAGGTAATGGGTTAATGCCCACCCCAAGTCATTTTTAGATGATAGAAAATTAACAATCTAACATTGATCATATGATAAAACTGGAATAACAGATGTGTTTAATGGAACTTGTCACCTTCCAGCAGAAAAACAATGTGTGGCTCCAAAAGCATGACAGCTGACAGACAGACAGACAAACAGATGATGGAGAAGTGATCCCTAAGTGTCACCCATGTAAAGCAGGTAACACAACAATACTCACTCTGAAGTCTATAAACAGGAAAACATAAGATTGAATGAGTTGGAACAAACTGTTGTGAATATTGCACTTTAGTTTGTGACAGATGAGAAACCGTGGCAGCATTCAAACAAAATACGTACATGGAACAGTATTGTGTAAGCTTAGCTCATACTTTGTGTCAACAGATATTTTTGATAAGTGTATTTAACCCATTCCTTCATATTGACGTATTTTGACAACTCTGTAAAAGTCACTTTGTGAAACCATTGTGATAAATAGAGCATTTGCTCCTATAGGAGCAAATGCTCTATTTATCACAATGGTTTCAAACTACAAAATTATAAAATTTTACTTTTCTCTAGTTAATAATCCTTTTCTTTTCGGTAGATTTATTCAAAAAGGCTGTATATAAAAATAGCCTATGAGGTAATGAGTTAACTAAAAAACTTTCAGACACTCCATGAAGCATGTGTCAACATACTTATTTAAAATTAAGTAAATATTAAAAATTAAGTTTTAAAATAATCTTTCATATATAAACATACAGTACATGTACTTTTATGTCTGTCTTTGTGCTTAACCCGTTACTCCATAAATACACCTTTCTACACCTTTGTAAACAAAGTAGACCCAGATCAGATGGCTCTTATAGGAGCCATCTGATCAGGGTCTGCTCTGTTTGCTTGTGGAAAGATATAGATATGATTCTACAGTTTACACCTTGATAATGTTTTGTGTGCAGTTTTAAAATTAATCTAATTAATATTCACGATGTCATCATTTCTTTCATGAATATTCAATGAGTAAAGGGTTAACGGGATTACTGTACAAAACCAGCAATGTTGTGTCATAAAAAGGTAAATTCTGCTTTAAAAATGTATATCTAAAGATACAAATATAAATCTTCATACAAAGTATAAATAAAATACACAGATTCAACTTCATAGAAGTTCATGCCATTTAGAACTACTCAAACACACAGTTTTGATTTCGTGACCACAAAAATCAATCAAGAGCCTCAGTTACACATTCAAATCTCAGAATAATCTCTATGAAATCTAATTCTGAATACAGGACAAAATACTCAAGTCTGTAAATTGTGTAATCGAAATCCAGACTGGCTATAAATAGACTTAAATAAATTAAGAAGCTAATATACAGACCAATTAATCTACATATGAATCAATCATTGACTTACATATAATTAAGTACCATTTAAGTACAGTACAACCCCTCTAATGAGACCACTTAATGAATAACAAGAGGGCCAGAATGGCCCTGAAGCGCTCACCAGACAATCAGAGGAGAAGATTTTCAAAGTTTTCACTATATGTTTCTATAGAAAACTAGCCTGCCCTGGGGTGTGGCTAATTTTGACCCAAGCGGCACAATTTATATAACTTTTGTAGAGGACCTGAACATGATGCTCTGTGCCAAATATGAAAGCTGAGAACCTTCCAGTTTCAGACGAGAAGATTTTCAAAGTTTTCACTATATGTTTCTATTGAAAACTGGCTACCCCTGGGGCGGGGCCAATTTTGACCCCAGGGCCATAATTTATATAACTTTTGTAGAGGACCTGAACACGATGCTATGTGTCAAATATGAAAGCTGAGAACCTTCCAGTTTCAGAGGAGAAGATATTCAAAGATTTCACTATTTGTTTCTATTGAAAACTGCCCACCCCTGGGACGGGGCCAATTTTGACCCCAGGGCCATAATTTATATAAAATTTGTAGAGGACCTGAATATGATGCTATGCGCCAAATATCAAAGCTAAGAACCTTCAAGTTTCAGAGGAGAAGGTTTTCAAAGTTTTCACTATTTGTTTCTATTGAAAACTGCCCACCCCTGGGGCGGGGCCAATTTTGACCCCAGGGCCATAATTTATATAACTTTTGTAGAGGACCTAAACATGATGCTCTGTGCCAAATATGAAGGCTGAAAGCCTTCCAGTTTCAGTGAGGAAGATTTTCAAAGATTTCACTATTTGTTTCTATTGAAAACTGCCAACCCCTCAGGCGGGGCCAATTTTGACCCCAGGGCCATAATTTATATGACTTATGTAGAGGACCTGAACATGATGCTCTGTGCCAAATATGAAAGCTGAGAGCCTCCCAGTTTCAGAGAAGAAGATTTTCAAGAGTTCACTATTTGTTCTATTGAAAATGGCCCACCTCTGGGGCGGGGCTAATTTTGACCCCAGGGCCATAATTTGTATAACTTTTGTAGAGGACCTGAACATGATTCTATGTGCCAAATATGAAACCTGAGAACCTTTTGGTTTCAGAGGAGAAGATTTTCAAAGTTTTACTATATGTTTCTATTGAAAACAAGGCACCCCTGGGGCGGGGCCAGGGGCACAATTTATATAACTTTTGTAGAGGACCTAAAGATGATACTATGTGCCAAAGATGAAAGATGAGAACCCTGTAGATTCAGAGGAGAAGATTTTTAAAGGTTCAAATTGTTGATGACGGACGACGAACGACGCATGACGCACGCCGACGGACGACGGACAACGGGTGATCACAAAAGCTCACCCTGAGCACAAAGTGCTCTGGTGAGCTAAAAACACTGGAAAGATAAATTTCTTCTAACATATTTGCATATTCTATGATATTACTGATTGAACTCATTGTATGTGACATGCAAAATAGTTTTGCAGCATTTTCTTTAATCTTTATACAAATGGTATGCATTCTATATATAATTCACAATGAAAAATATCACCTACCGGTACTTATGTGTATTTGTACAATGAGAACATACTTAAATACAGTAATGTATTCTTATAAGAATAAATATATGTAATAATCACATTATGTAACAGCATTGTTTTTTTCATAATAATTACATCAATATCATATATATCATCACAAAAACATTCAAAATCTTTTTTACAATTGTGGCAAATAGTTTAACCCTTTCCTCCATAAATACACCTTTCTATGCCTTTGCAATCAAAGTAGACCCAGATCAGACGGCTCCTGTAGGAGCTGTCTGATCTGGGTCTGCTGCCGTGTTTGCTTAAGACATAATATAGATCTGATTCTACAGTTTCTGTCTTGGCCAAATATTTCTGTATTCATGTTTGATCAGAAAAACTTATCTAATTAATATTCATGACATCATTATTTTTTGAATGAATATTCATACAGTAAATGGTTAACAGATCTGTAATAAATCACTTGCATTCTGGGATACTCTGTAACTTTTCTTTATCTTGTGTCAATTTTCAAAACACTGTGAAAATTCTATGAATAAGCACCTCACATGGAAAAGGTATGTTCATAGTTTCAGTCTTTGGCAAACAGAGTAAACCAAGACGAGTTGCCACAATGTTTGATCAAAGTCTATACTATTTGTAAAGCTGGATGATAAAATTAAACTTTACTGAACGTCAAAACATGTAAAATATATGTCACATGCCATAACAGATAAACAAAACAGCTGGTCTTGTCCCTTCAGCCTATGAATATTTGTGTAAGATATAATGAATCATTAGTATTATATAATATTTGTGTAATGAATCATTAATATTATACAATAATTGTGTAATGAATCATTAATATTATATAATATTTGTGTAATGAATCATTAGTATTATATAATAATTGTGTAATGAATCATTAGTATTATATAATATTTGTGTAATGACATCACTAGTATTATATAATATCTGTGTAATGAATCACTAGTATTATATAATATTTGTGTAATGAATCATTAATATTATATATTTGTGTAATTACATCATAAGTATTATATAATATTTGTGTAATGACATAATTACTATTTATTAGCTGAAATCTTATAATGGTATAATTATGAACATCTGGGTCCATGCTTATAAAACTTTTAGTTGAGTCTGAGTACGTTCTCAAGCTTTTGATTGGTCAGATTTGAGCCTCTGGCTCAAATCTGACCAATCAAAAGCTTGAGAACTCAAATCTAACCAATCAAAAGCTTGATGGCAGAACCTGTACAATCAGATCTATATTATTCCATAAGCAAACAGAGCAGACCCAGATCAGATGACTCCTACTGGGTCTTTTCTGTTTGCAAAGGCATGAAAGGTGTCTGTATCAGGCAAAGGGTTATTTCAAACTACTTAAAACAACTTAAGAGTACAACAGTCCTTTTCTCATACTTGGGCCAGTGCGGTTTTCAATGTCATTCACAAAATGAATATTATTTCAAAATAAAATATCAGTAATTTCCTGGTGAAATAAGAATGGTATTTCGAGTATTCTTACTGGCAATAAAATTATAAGCACACACCATAAACAAATCAGATGATCATAATGCATGAAAACTTTCAACAAAAACAACTCTTAATTATGTCCTCCATTGATACGACTTCTTATGCCTTTGCAAACAGAGAAGAACCAGATCAGATGGTTTCTGTAGGAATCATTGGATCCGGATCTGCTGTGTTTGTTTATGAAATTATATACATGTAGATCTCATTCTTAAGTGTTTGCCATGGTCAAAAATTCACAGATTCAAAATGCCATTATAAAAATTATTGTTCACGATGGCGCCAGTTCTCACATGAATATTCATGGGTTAAGAGTTTAACAATAAGTATGACATCCAGTTGTAAAACACTTGGTCTTCAAATGTCAGTATGTATATGTCAATATAAGAACTAACACATTGCAAGTAAATTATCTTATTACATGTTCATGTACAACATACTTTTGCGTGTTAACTCCATAAATATGTCTTCCTATGTTTTTGCAAAAAGAGTAGACCCAGATCAGGGACTGCTCTGTTTGTTTAGGGAATAATATAGATCTCATTCTACAGTTTCTGCTTAATATTAATATGCAATTTTAAAAAATAATCTAATTAATATTCATGATGTCAACATTTCCTACACAAATAATCAACCATTTACTTTGAAATCATTAAGTAGTGCCTCTAAATCTGTTTTGTTTTGTCTGCTCCATTTTTAACATGCAAGCTATATATATATAATTTATTTCTACAAAATTGATATGCAAACACAGTGTCAAACAGATGTGTTCCTGATGAGAAGTCAAGTAATTCAGCATCTCATCTAGATCCAAACTGGTTGTAAAGGTGCTGAGTTTTTATTATGGCATAATTATGTACGCAAGATATTTTGGCTCAGAAAGGAACTGTAGAATCAGATATATATTATATCATAAGCAAACAGAGTATGGTGCCTATAGGAGCTGTCTAATCTGGGTCTTCTCTGTTTGCAAATGCATGAAAAGGCATTTATATGAAGGAAAGGGTTAACTATCGTGTCCACCCAGTATAAAAGGGTTAAACTTGCTAGAGAATTTTGAATGACAAACAGTGCAGACCCTGATGAGAGGGCTCCTCTAAAAGTCCTCTGATTCTTGTCTACACGGTTTGTAAATAACAGTGCATGTGGGTCCTGGGTTAAATTGGCTAAAGGTTAATTTTATGTTTATCTTTTGTAGAAAATCTGTTGTGTAAATTCTCAATCCATGACACTCAGCGTATTTTATTACATACATTATCTACTTGAAATTTCACTGCTCAATGACAAGTTATGGCACGCACTTGATTTGTGCTTCTGGTGTTGGTGTGGACTTACGTGTGACCAGAGCTCCAGATAAGATGTGTAAATTAAAACATTTTCAAGAATAACTTCTTTATATCTCCACAACATCCTATACTGTGACCACTCTTTAGAATCGCCTCAAAGAGACGATTCTAAAGAGTGGTCACAGTATAGGGTTTGGTGGAGAAATGACGATTTTAGTATTTGGGTACGCACCGTTATCTGCAGCTCTGTGACATCTCCTTCCTGACTTTCGTCTTAATATTTATTCGTGTTTGTGTTTTAGTTTCCAATATTGGATCTCATCTACAATATACATTGTATCCTGTTTTGACCCGAGATGCTAGCCTTATACATAACACTATGGTTCCATTCACACAACATGTATATGATGACGATCACAGTGTATTTCTTAACCTAACCATTCCAAAACGTGCACTATTGCTATCAATAGTTCCCTATTTCCTCTCTTTTATCTCTCTTCACTCCCTACCAAGCCTCAGCAGTTACCTCCCTTAGGCAGTCTACAGCGCCTGGGATTGTTAGTCTCCCCTATAGGCTCTCCAAAGACCTTGATCACAGACTCCCAGCTGTTCTATATACATACTGACCTTTAACAAAATAAACTAACAATATACAGTAACAACATAATCAAGTGTACATTGTTCACTAGCTGCTGGATTCTTTCTGTATGGTTGCGATAATTTGTTCATGAAATTCGTACAATTCTGTGATTTTGCTGCCTAGGTGATCCTGTAATTGTAGTAACTCCTGCTTCTCACTGTCCTGGGACGATTTGAAGTCCTGCATCAGCTGCTGAAGCTCATTGACTCGCTTGTGTAGTGTACGGTTCTCCTCCTCCAATGCCTGAAACAAACAAAGTAAGTAGAAAACAATAATATTTTGTGAAATCAGAAACTACTCAGACAAAAACGAATGATAAAGTCTGTCATCATGTAGCTTAGACTGTTAAACTACAAACAATCCTTAACCTCTACAAAGAATTATGTTACACCACTCAGAATACTGTAGAACACGTCTTAAGTGACCATTAAAAAAGAGGTCTTAAAACAGGTTGTAGCTTAATGTAGGTCAAAAGTAATGCAGAACACTCCTATTACCCTCAACCCTTTCCTTCATATGAACATGTTTTCACGCATTCGAATACAGAGCAGACCCAAATCAGATGACTCCTATAGGAGCCGTCTGATCAGGCTCTGCTCTGTTTGGTAATGGAATTTGATAAATCAGTTTCTTTACTTTCTAAAATGGCTACAAATACAATGTCCCCACATTCTTATTCATTATAAAATTATTTTGTCCATGAATATTCAGTAGGTCCGTCATATAAACATGTTTTCACGCATTCGAAAACAGAGCAGACCCAAATCAGATGACTCCTATAGGAGACATCTGATCAGGCTCTGCTCTGTTTGCCAATGGAATTTGATAAATCAGTTTCTTTACTTTCTAAAATGGCTACAAATACAATGTTCCAACATACTTATTCATTATAACTATTTTGTCCATGAATATTCAGTAGGTATTGAAATTTGTGATAGATATAGAACAGGGAAGGTGTTAAGAAAGGTTCTACCATAGTTCTGTTCTGTTACTGTTCAAACTGAGTACCAGACAGTTTTGATCTTAATTAGATTATGTGTGTCTCAGTCTCTTATCAGGATCTTAACCCTTCTCTTGCTGAATTTTAAAATACATTTCTCCTTCTTTACCCATGCCCTGTTCTATAATTACATATATCTTCACTGTGTACAAGTATTTCGCTGTGCAATCACTGCTTTGGAGTGCACTGGTTGCACAATCAACTTGTAAATAGTGCAGACCCTGATGAGACAGCTCCTGCAGGAGCTGTCTCATCTGGGTCTTCACTATTTACAGGTAGGTATATTGACGCCAATAGCAAGCGAAGGGTTAACACTTTGTGAAAGTTAAATTTAATAATCATTTCCTAATGTTTTAACCCTTTCCTTCATATAAACACCTTTTCATGCATTTGCAAACAGAGTAGACCAAGATCAGACATCTATAGGAGCCCTCTGATCAGGGTCTGCTCTGTTTGCTTATGGTAGATTGGATTCTACAGTTTTTGCCTGAATCAAAACATCCTTCGTACATAAATATGCCATGATAAAAAATCAGCTAATAAATATTCATGATTTCATTAGTTTTTACATAAATATTGAACAGCGAAAGGGTTACAAAATAGATCCAAACATGTTAGCTGTTTGAGATATTGTTCGTACTTGTAATATGAAACTGATACAACATGCTCTTTAAATTTAACTTATCATAACAAACAGGTGTTTGAATTAATAAACAATGATAAGTTTATCAGAAAATGGCAAAAACATAATGTCAGTGAAATTTTGGCATTGGAACCTTTCCATGCAATTATTTACATATTTCTTTTCTTTGGTTTGTCTTAAATTTTTATCATTAACATTACTAAGAAGTAAGGGTTGTTTTACAGATAAATGTCCATGCCAGCAGACTACTTCTAATGTAGAATGATCATGCACTTTAGTGTTTGTAAGCAGTATGCTTTAGTATAAGGGTCACTTTGTAAGCAGTATGTTTTAGTATAGGGTCAATTTGTAAGCAGAATGCTTTAGTATAAAGGTCATATCCAATTCAATCTAGGGTATTTGTACGCAGTATGCTTTAGTATAAGGGTCATATCCATTTCTGTCTAGGGTATTGCAGTCTGGTTATATATCAAACAATGAAGTGAATTTTAACCCAATTATGCTACTACAATGTCTGTTTAATCCATGTTGTCTGCAAAGAAGTGAACATTTTCGTCAAATAGTTTGGATCCTTATCCAAAGCTGAGTTATTCAGGGATTTGATGAGAATTTAACCTGCAGAACTGTACTGGCGAATTTGTGATTACCTTTGCAAACCGTTTGGCTCCATATGAAATGTCAGAATCCGAACATACTGGCATTCTGACACTGCTTTTTAAAAGAATTAGCTGAAACATGTATTTATAGAATTGCAGCAGACAACAATATATGCAGACAACAATTACAGTGGCTAAAGTACTTGCACAAGTTGCAGTTGGCATTCTTAACCTTTTACTCCATAAATATGCCTTTCTAAGCTTTTACAAACAGAGTAGACCCAGATCAGATGGCTCCTATAGGAACTGTCTGATCAGGGTCAGCTCTGTTGGCTTATGATATGCATCTGATTCTAAAGTTTGTGTCTTCATGTCATTATAAACATTCAGCTAATTAATATTCATGATGTCATTATTTCTGTCATGAATATTCATGAAGTAATGGATTAAGGTTACTAGACTAGTAGTCCAGTTAGTTAACTGGGGCAATTTGTTTCATTTTAACTGAAAAACTGGGGCAATTTGTTTCATTTTAACTGAAAAACTGGGGCAATTTGTTTCATTTTTAACTTTCAGTAACTAATTTGTGATTATATGGACAATAATACCCCAATTCTCATGAGGATCTGAACTGTTTGACACATGAACTGTTTGACACTTGGACTGTTTGACACATGGACTGTAATTTTGAAGAAAAATGAAAGATAAATAAATCAGATGAACAATGTGAAAAATCAATAAGAAACAAAATGAGAAATATATAAATATAGAAAAATTTACTGTATGTTATATAGAGAAGAATAGTTCAAAGTATCCTAACTCTGGTAAAAATAGTGGCAGCAAAACTTCCTTTATTTATCCCTTTCCTCCATAAATACGCCTTCTAAGCCTCTGTTAAAGTCTCCTGTTGAAACCATTGTGATAAATAGAGCCTTTGCTCCGATAGGAGCAAATGCTCTATTTATCACAATAGTTTCAAACTACAAAATTCTAAGTTTCCTTTCCTCTAGTTAATGCTCCTTTTCGGTAGATTTATTCAAAAAGGTTGTATCTAAAAATAGCCAATGGAGGAATGGGTTAATTACATCTTGATATCAGCTTTGTTTATCTGTAAATGGTTTATGTTAATCCTCTGATATCAGCTTTGTTTATCTGTAAATGGTTGATATCAGCTTTGTTTATCTATAAATGGTTTATGTTAATCCTCTGATTGGTGTATAACGAATTGGACAAACAAGATTTTTTCACTATATGCTGCACAGTGAAAAAAAAATCAAAGTCCAATAACTCTGGTAAAACTCAGGAAGAATCTGTATTACTTCTTAAGAAAACGGAGTAGACCCTGATCAAGCAGCTCTTACAGGAACCATCTGATCTGGGTCTACTCTGTTTGCAAACACGTGAAAAGCATTTGTATGAAAGAAAGGGTTAACTCTTTGCATGCTAAAAAAATGTAGTCTAAAAATAGTATAGTCTGTCACAATCCTGACAATTATTATGCTTCTATTTCTCTTAACCCATTACCTCATAGGCTGTTTTTAGATTCAACCTCTGAATAAATCTACCGAAAAGGAGCATTTACTAGTGAAAAGGAACGTTTTAGAATTATGTAGTTTTGAAACCATTGTGATAATTAGAGCATTTGCTCCAATGAAGCAAATGCTCTATTTATCACAATGGTTTCAAAAAGTGACTTTTACAGAGGCGTCAAAAGGTGTCAATATACGAAAGAATGGGTTAAATATTCAGAATCTGAGTGACAACACATTTTGGATCCTGATGAGCTGCCAAGTTATCTTAGGAGTCTCACCTGAATCGAAATGGTTTGCATAATTAATAATTATTTAACCCTTCGCTTGCTAATCGCGTAAATATACCTACCTGTAAATAGTGAAGACCCAGATGAGACAGCTCCTGCAGGAGCTGTCTCATCAGGGTCTGCACTATTTACAAGTTGATTGTGCAACCACTGCACTCCATAGCAGTGATTGCGCAGCGAAATACTTGTACACAGTGAAGATATATGTAATTATACAACAGGGCATGGGTAAAGAAGGAGAAATGTATTTTAAAATTCAGCAAGCGAAGGGTTAATAACGTATTTGTTGACAGCATCTAAAGTGTATAAGCAGGTGAGACAGACAGTTCTATTCTATGGAAATCTGTTGTTACTACACAATTGTTATTGTCATAAGATTCATGTGGTGACTTGGTGCTCTGACAGTGGTCTAACTACTTCACACACCGTGTAGACAACCCTTTGGTCTATTCTACACATATTCTCAAATCCACAGTCTTCATCAAAATATAAAGCTTATATTCGAGTTTCAATATATGTTTTTGAAAGCTAAAGGCTAACAGGGGTTATCCTGACACAAAGCAGCTCTGACATGGCACTCAATGGTAAAACACCTTGACTCTCTAAAAACTCTAGCTCTTTCTGTAACACAGAAAAGGAGTGCCCCCTCCCCCCCTTCCCCACCCCAATAATTTTACAAAATTAAATCCCATGCTTTTTGACTTGCTTCTATTCACTTGAAGAAAGATGTTTCTATCCTATACTGCGGCTAACAGCTATGTTATTCTTTTCAAATGATAACTATTAGTACAATGTTTTCAGATTGTGATGCAGTGCATTTCGATGAAAAATTGTTACTTTGATTAAACAGAAAAGAAATCGTGATTCATCTTACATGAATCACAAAAAAATACATAAAACTAAAAATGAACAAAGCATGACAAAAACAAAAGAACAACAGAAAATACAGAAAGTCTCTGCACAGTTGCATGGCACTAATGTTGGAAGTGATGTACGAAATTGATGTATGACTGTTACCATGGCAACAGCCATGTGACTTGTACTTACTCTCGCTTCATCAAACTAGAAATATCAGAAGAAGAAAAAACAAGATCAGAGCTCAAGAAGAAATCAATGGAAGAGCTGAAAAAAAGATTGTACAGAAGAAATACCGAAGCATGGTAACATTGTTTACAACAGACCATTTGCCAAATATAGTAAGCAGAAATAAAAGACAGCTTCATGGGCTAAAAAAACAACATACAGAATGACCTCTTTAAAGCAACAACTAAAACCTGTTATATTATCAGTCTTCAAGACAGATGGTAGCCTCATCTGAGCTCCAGATAAGATGCATAAATTTAAACATTTTCGAGAATAGCTCCTTTATTTTTCCACCAAACCCTAAACTGTGACCACTCTTTAGAATCATCTCAAAGAGACGATTCTAAAGAGTGGTCACAGTATAGGGTTTGTTGGAAAAATGACAATTTTAGTATTTGGGTACGCACCTTTATCTGTAGCTCTGTTCATGAAGCAAGACGAAAGTAATGCATAAAGTGTTCAAAGAAACCTTCTGCAACATTTTTGCTGTGATTAAGCAGACACCTAGGAGATGCTGTCTTTGTTCACCAAGTAGTTGCTATAAAGTGGTTCTTCTGTATACAATGTTATATAATCAGAAGCAAGGTATTGCTTTTCTACGTTTGATCACACTTCACCAGTTATTTGAAAGGTACATGGGCTGGATAAGGCAAGCGTGTCAAGTTATCATATTCTGCTAGTATTTTTACTGCATGAACTCTTTGAAGCAACATTCTTCTGCTACAAATTGCTATCTGCATCAGCTCTCAAAGAATATTTTTCTTCAATTTCATTTCAAAATGTTGACAAGACAATGTTGACAACATTGTGGAAAAGAGAAGTTTTTTTTTTTAAATGTCTACTGTAGCCATATAAGCATTACATATATCTAACCCTAATTTCATAATTGGCAAAGGTGTTTTCTCTTTAGAGAAGATGTTGTTTTTGAAAATTATTGACAATGGAGGATGATGGACGATGACAGACGATGGATTCTGCACTATCACAATAGTGAACCTTGAGCACTTCATGCTGAAGTAAGCTTTAACCCTTTCCCTGTTTAATATTTATTCAAGATTTCTTCACCTCATAAATATTCACTGTTATTTCACTCCCTACGTCTCTCCCTAGGCCTGTTTACTCACTCCCCATTTCTCTCCCTATGCCTGTTAATTCACTCCTTTTGTCTCTCCCCAGGTGTTAATTCACTCCTCACTTCTCTCCCCAGGCCTGTTATTTCACTCCCCTTGCCTCTCTAAAGGCCTGTTATTTCACTCCTCATGTTTCTGCCAAGGCCTGTTAATTCACTCCCCACATCTATCCCCAGCCCAGTTATTTCACTCCCCTCGTTTCTCCCTAGACGTGTTATTTCACTTACTGCATCTCTCTTCCAGCCTGTTATTTCACTATCTAGTCTGTATCAAGATGCTTTAATGTTTGTTGAAATGCACCTTCCCCTGTGGTTTTTGCTGAAAGTTTTTTATTCACACAGGTGTCTCAAACCTTTTACCTGTTCTGTATTTAGGCCAAATTTCAATACCTACTGAATATTCATTAACACAATAAATATAATAAAATATGGAAGGTGGAGCATTGTAGACATTTTAGAAATTAAAGAAACATATCTATCAAATTCTATAAGCAAACAGAGCAGACCCTGATCAGACCGCTCCTCTAGGAGCCGTCTGATCTGGGTCTGCTCTGTTTGCAAATGCGTGAAAACACGTTTATATTAGGGAAAGGGTTAACCCTTTTACCTGCAGACAATTTGACTTAATCTAATGAGAAACATTGCAAAACATCTAAACCACCTTTTCCTGAAAACAAAGGAAGTTTCCTTGAATAAAATAAGTCCAACTTTGAGCAATGAATGCTCTTTTTGTTGTAAATAATTGCAAATGCCAATTAACTAGTTCCTGCAATCAAAGCACTAAAAAGGTCTTTTTGCATCACTCAAATTCCATTTTATTTAGCTCTGGAGAGTTTACAACTCGAATCTTTATTTTTTCCTTTGTATTTTCACCAAACATTAACCCTTTACTTCAAGATCGGCGCTATATGACCTCCTTGTGTTGCGGTGCCGTAAAACCCAACTCACACCCTTTACTTCATGAATATTCATGTAACAATAATGACAGTAGGAATATTAATTGCCTGATGTTTTTCCAATTGTATTCTGCACAAGGGAATATTTGTTCATGGCAGAAACTGTTAAATCAGACCTATATTATTGGATGAGCAAACAGAGCAAACCCTAATAAAATAACTCCTACAGGAGCCATCTGATCTGTGTATTCTGTTTGCAAAGAATCTGCTTAATGCTGGGTGAAAGTCATGCAGAAAGCTCCTCTAGCTCCTCTAGCTCCTAGAGGAGTTTTCTGCATGACTTTCATCCAGCATTAAGCTGCCACCTGTCTCCAAGACGGATATTTATACTAAATTTAACAACCGGTTTAGAGGGATTTACTGTATATATGAAGCAATGGGTTAACATCACAGATTTGCCAAGCTGGCTGCTCATGTTTTAAAGGTTGATTCTAAATTTCAATTATTTGTGGCTTAATTCAAATCTAAATTATTCAACATAAGATCAGAATCTGACCTGATCTTAGAAAAAGAATTTATCCATTCATGTAAGAAATAATGACATCACGAATACTAATTAGATAAATTGTTATTGTAGCACCTGGACACAGAAATGTTTTTCCATGGCAGAAAATGCAGAATCATATCTATATCATATCATAAGCAAACAGAGTAGACCCTGATCAGACACCTCCTACATGAGCCATCTAATCTGGGTCTACTCTGTTTGGAAAGGCATATTTAAGGAGTAAAGGGTTAAAATTAATGTTCTCCTCTGGATAAGCAGGAACATGCCAGTGGTGTTTATAGATCGGTACCAAAGATTTCTCTTCACACCCTTGAATCTCTCCCATACTGAAATCATTGCCAAACATACCTTACTAAACGTTAGCAGCAAATAAACAGGAAACTGATCAATCAAATTTTTCCCCCGTTTATCAAAAACATGCTTGTGGTAGACTATCTTGATACTGAAAACATTTTGAAAGATAAATTTCAGCTACCTGCCTTTTGATATTTGATGAATTTGTAATGCATAAATGTATTTTTTGTTTAACCCTTTCTCTATTTAATATTCATGTAAGGAATAATGACATCATGAATATTTATTAGTTGAATTTTTATGACGGCACATGTACACTGGATGTTTTAGCTCAGGCAGAAACTTATAATCAGATCTATATTATACCATAAGCAAACAGAGCAGACCTTGATCAGATGTCTCCTATAGGAGCTGTCTGATCTGGGTTTATTTTGTTTGCAAATGCGTAAAAAGGTGTTTACATGAAGGAAAGGTTTAATTATGGGAGAAATTGATTCCAACTAAACATCATCAATGAGTAAACGGCATATTCAAGCACTGCAGACCCAGATCAAAGGAATCCTGATCCCTCCTATGAGGATCTGCACTTTTTGTCACTTAAAATGATCTGGCAAATATTTAATCCTTCTTATGGTATGGATTGTACCATGAAACCTTTCCCACATAGAAATGCCTTTCCATGCATTGTATATAAATTATATGCATATATGTATTATAAACGCCTTTTAATGCCTTGCAAACAGAGTAGACCCAGATCAGACAGATTCTATAGGAGCTGCGGAGCTGCCTGATAAGGGTCTGTTTTGTTTGCTTATGGAAATTTAGAGATCTTTTGTCTAAGCCAACAATTCCCTTGAAAAGTTTATCTTATAAAAATGAAGTTGATGAATATTCATGAAGTGTTTAACCCATTCCCCATGGGCTATTTTTAGACCCAAACTCTTTGAATGAATCTACCGAAAAGGAGCATTAACTAGAGAAAAAGAAATGTTTTAGAATTTCAAGTTTGAAACCATTGTGATAAATGGAGCATTTGCTCCTATAGGAGCAAATGCTCTATTTATCACAATGGTTTCATTAAGTGACTATTACAGAGGTGTAGAAAGGTGTATTTATGGAGGAAAGGGTTAATTCATGCATAAATGTTCAATAGGGTTATAGGCTGATCCCCATGATAGTCACCCTATAACTTTGACTTTACCCCCCCCCCCCCAATTTTTTTTTTTTTTTTTTTAAAAATCAATCAATCATAAAATCATTGACCATCAAGGGTTGTTTGTATGTATGCAAAGTTTGTTGAAGTAAGTCTCCTTCAAAGTGTAATGAGGAGTTGGACACAGAAGAATATTTCACTTCATCTTTAAAGTGAAAGTTGTGCAACTTTAGTTAGTGTTTGCAGCATCCCATCCCCTCTCCATCCATCTATCCATTCATCCATCTATCCATCTGTATGTCTCCCAGAATTGTATTTGAAATCATCCATCCATCCATATCTGATTATTTAAAATTCTTGAATTCACTGCCAGGTTTGTTTGGTGTGTTATGTCTACTCAAAAACAGATTATCAAATAGCATTAAACTTAAAATGTCCTAATTTAAATTTCCTATGAGTTCTTTATTTTCATTCCAATAAGAAGAATAAGGGAAAGGAGTCACTAATATCTTCCGCAAACTGTGTAGACCAAGATGAGAGAACTCCTGTTTGTCATGTCACATGGTAAGCTTCACCTGTTTGAATTTTAGAACAGTCCATTTGACAATACAGGTTTGAAAGGGTTTAATAACTACACATTGTTTTTATTTTAAATGTAGGTTTTCATTAAGCATTCTAGGGATTTGCAAAAAAAGCCACAGAATCAAAACTACTAACCAAAATACAGCACTACCCCTCTAAAGGGACCACTTAATAAACAAACATGGCTGTCTTCATAAGCAGGTGGTTGCTTAATGAAGGACAAAAGTAATGCAGAAAGCTCCTATAGGAGCTTTCTGCATTACTTTTTTCCTGCATTAAGCTACCACCTGGCTCTACCACTCGGAATTATATCTGTTTTTTGGTGGTCGCATTATTGGGGTTTTACTGTAATAGACCAATCCATGTACCATTCTTGGTTTTAAAGCAGCATATTTTCTAATCATTCCTTGCATCATGCTGACAACACCAAGGTACCTCCCCTCTAGGGGATGTAGGGTGTCCCAGCTTACTTTTATCATTTTCGATTTCGAAGATGATCGAAAAATTGATCCAACCTTATTCTTGTTTTGTAGATTTCCATTTGCTGTCTCTCGTGTGGTCATTTCTGCCAATCTCTGCTGAAGTCGGTCCACTTCCTGTGAATAAAATGAAACAATAAATAAATTCAGGTAGCTGGATAAGCATCATTATCATCATCATCAGCAGTATCATCATCATAATTTGCTAAAAGATTGACATAATCATAAAAATGAGCAAGTTTACACGATGTCGTGAAAATATCTGTGAAAACTTTTCAAACATGGATATTCAGATTTTGTCATCTGCTTCAAATTTCATGTCTGATTTTTTCCCATTTATTTTTAATATAAAATAGTTTATTTTTATTTTAATATCAAATAGTTTAGATCCTGAAGAGACGCCAAATTAATCAGCAGCTCATCTGGATCTAAACTGTTTTAAAAAGTAATCACAGATAAGTCTATAGCAGTGGAAGAGCTAAACGAGCCATCATCTTAACCCTTTCTTCCATAGCAATCTTGGTAGAGGGTCACATGAAGACTATTCCTATCAAATATCAATAAATTCTGACCACCTGGTTTTGTTGAAGACTTTGGCAACTAGAATTCTACATGGATTATTTTAGCAATTTTGATAGAACATGATACAAAGATAATTTATGTAAAGTTTGGTTACGTTCTGCCTTGTGATATCAGGAGATGTCGTTTAAAACAATTGTTGACTGAAGGAAGGATGGATGGACAGACACCAGATGATGCGTGAGCACAAAAGCTCACCTGACCATACTCAGGTGAGCTAAAATACCAGCCAGTTTCGCAAAAACAGATTGACATACATACATTACAAACTGCAAGTGCCAGGCAGTGTTGCAACTGATTGACAGAACATACATACAGTCGAACTTCACTAAGTCGAGGTCGAACAGTTTTAAGCTCGACCTAGTGAGGGTGCTCGATCAAATGAATTTCATCAGAAATTGTCAACATTTGATCCCATTTTGTATTCAGTAAATGGTCGTCTACAACAGGTTTTAATGTACATGTGATTTCATCTATTTCTGGCATGGTATTAGTTCCCCGTGACCTTACCTCATCCTTGTACCGGTTTTCTCGCTGCAGGGACTCCATTTCGTCCTTCAGGTCTCCAACTTCTGACTGCAGTGACATCACCTGGTCCGGGCTTCCTTGATTCTTTTCCATGTCACCAATCTGCAATAACGTAACATAAAACAAATAGATTGACAAGACTCCACACATCATACAAACTTACATTCAAATCGTACTATAGTAATCTGTAAGAAAATTCTAATAAATATCAACTGGATAGCCAAAGAGTATAGGTTCTAACCCAACATATTGACCTTTTCCATGTTCAATATGCATGTAAGAAATAATGACACCATGAATATTTATTAGCTTAATTTTTATAATGTAAACTTTTCAAGGGAATTTTTTATTTTAACAAGAACTGTAGAATCAAATCTTTATCATATCAAAAGCAACCAGAGCTCCTATAGGAGTTGTCTGATCTGGATCTACTCTGTTTGCAAAGGCATAGAAAGGCGTATTTATGGAGTAAAGGGTTAATATGGTATGAACCAATGGACGGACGGACAGACGGAATCGAGCAAACCTATAGTCCCCCAACCGGTAACCGGTGGGGGACTAACAAATGTGTCTCCAGAGTTATGCAAGCAGTGTGACTCAGATAGGCAGATACATCTATAGCACTAGATTGACACTCAAACGCCTCTGCTGAATTCTATATCCAACTGATAAATAGTGCAATTCTGATCAGCAAATGTATCTCAGATGTGATGTTTTGGCCAGGAAAGTGCTGTTTGCAAAATGCCAAATCCCACTTGGCATTTTTCCCCCATGGTGTGTATCATATTAACTTTAACCCTTTACTCTATCAATAATATTTTCTACTCCTTTGCATACAGAGTAGACCCAGATCAGATGGTTCCTGTAACATGGTCTGCTGTTTGCTTAGGAAATAATACAGATATGATTCTACAGTTTCTGCCATGTTCAAACTTCCTTTGTTCTAGGAGCCGTCTGATCAGGGTCTGCTCTGTTTGCTAGTGGAATTTTAAAGATCTGTTTCTTTACTTTTTAAAATGGCTACAATGTTCCACCTCCCATATTTCATTATAACTACTTTGTCCATGAATATTCAGTAGGTATTGTACATGTAATTTGGAATAAACATGGAGCAGGGAAAGGGTTAAACCGGACATTCATATAAATATCAATGTTGGTCTGTACGACAGGTAGGTGACAGCTTAATGCTCCAAAAGTAGCTTTCTGCATGACTTTCAACCTGCAGTAAGCAGTCACCTGCCTAAAAAGCCCAGAATTATTATTTTCTAGATTTCTCGTTTACAGGGGTTCTGCTGTATAGAGGTGCGTTACCTTCTTCTTCATGCGTGATGTGTCATCTTTGTATGCTGCCAGTTGTTTCTTCCACTCGTCTACATTCGCTGTGGACTCCTGAAGGGCAGCAGTTAGTCGGGCATTGTTGTTCTTCAGGGTCTGTAGCTCTATCTCCCATTTCTTAGCATTGGCCGAACTAAAAAAGGTAAACTGGTACTTTTGAACAGAGCATTGTTTTATGAGGCAAATAATGCATAGCTAGGTATGGCAGTGCAAAACAACTCAGTCAATTTTTTTGCAGTAATCAGGTCCAGATAAGATGCGTAAATTAAAACATTTTCAAGAATAACTTCTTTATTTCTCCATTGAAACTGTATACTGTGACCACTCTTTAGAATCCTCTTGAAGAGACGATTCTAAAGAGTGAACACTGTATAGGGGTTGGTGGAGAAATGATGAATTTAGTATTTTGGTACGCACATTTATCTGTAGCTTTGGTAATACACTTGTTCAATATGACAGTTCTTCCAACCTTTTAAATGTGTGGAAAATATTCCACAAACCCAGCAGTAGCAGCTGGTGTATTATACTGACCTTTGTGCAAGAGCAAGTTTGAGTCTGTCATTTTCATATTTCAGTTGACTCTCCGGTGAGTTGCTGCCTGCGTTACCATTGGACCCTGGGTTGTTGAATGAGTTCCTCCGCTCTCGGAGGTTCACCGCCTCCTTCTGCTCTGTCTGTTGCTGCAGAATAAAATCAAAAATAATTATATGAGGAGGACAAAGAACTGATGATTATGTAAACAGTGAAGACCAAGAAAAAGAACTATTTCAGATATAAGACATCTGTCTCTTTGAAAAATTCACCAGCATCTTGATTATTTTATTATCTGTCCTAACAAACATAGACACAGCATCTCTAACTTGGTTGCTGGTCTTGGTTTTCAATGTTTGCAAACATTCCTAGAAATAATCTTTCTCATGACATGGCTCAAATGCTAAATGCTATCTTACGGATTTGCATGTATTGATTTCCAATAAACAATTCTGATTTAGCAACTACTTTGGGATTGTTGAAGCCATAGTTATTCAATTTAAAAACAAGAAACCCATTACTGGAAGCAGTTTGTAAATCCCCCTTTAATTTCAGAGCATAATGTTATGTGAAATAAATAATTGATCCATTATAACAACAGTAGAACACCTCTAATGCAGCCACTTAACCCTTCCCTGTTCTGTATTTATTCCAAATTTCAATACCTAATGAATATTCATGGACAAAATAGTTATAAATTATAGGCATTAAAGAAAGTAAAGAAACAGATCTTTCAAATTCCATTAGCAAACAGAGCAGACCCTGATCAGACGGCTCCAATAGGAGCCATCTAATCTGGGTCCACTCTGTTTGCAAATGCATGTAAAGGTTATATGAAGGAAAGGATTAATGAATAAACATGGGTGTCTTTATAAGCAAGCGACTGTTTAATGCAGGGCGAAATTAATGCAGAAAGCTCCTATACAAGTTTTCTGCATAACATTCACCCTGCATGAAGCTACCTCTATTTGGTGGTCACATTAGAGGAATTTTACTATAGTTTTAGCACATACCCTTTACAAGACTTATCAACAAGACAGTATTTTCTGACCGACAGATGTAGACAAACGAGAGTTTCTCTTTATATCTCTATTGTTTGTAGGGTCAGGGCAAAAAAACAATAAATCTCTGGGTGTTCTTCCTTACCCCTGGTTCTCTCATGGAGGTGAGACTTGAGCTGCGAGTGTGAAAGAAACCTCGGTTGGGCGGAGTTTCCCTGGGTGTGTTAGAGGAAGAGGAGGAGTGATCGTCTGATGTGCCGTTAACTGTGGTCGGAGACTGATTTTGTTGTGACATCTGCTGGCGTGTCATCTCCTTTACGTCCTTAAACTTATCAATGAACTGCAATATACAACAAGGGAAATGGCTGAATAACATGTAAAATTGAAACTGTTAAACACATTCAACATGAAAATTAAGAATTCAAAGGCTTCACCCTCTACTCCATGAATTTTCATGAAAGAATTAATGACATCCTGAATATTAATTAGATTAATTGATATACATGTAATGGCATATGAACACAGGAAATGCTGCCCTTGGCAGAAAGTGTAGAATTAGATTTACATTTATATTATTTCATAAGCAAACAGAACGGACCCTGATCAGACAGTTCCTACAGGAGCCGTCTGATCTGGGTGCACTCTGTTTTCAAAAGACATATTCATGCTGTAAAGGGTTAAGGAAGATAAAACAAATTCATGACACAATTGTGCAAACAGACTGGATACATTACGTGAAACCTAAACTTGGTCATTTTGGGTCATGTAGAGGGATGACATGAACATGAATAGCAAGTTTTGATACAGCAAACCCAGAATTCTAGTAGAGAAGAATTTAGATACTTTTAGGTAGGTGGCTGCTTAATGCAGGGTAAAAGTAATGCAAAAAGCTCCTAGGAGCTTTTTGCATGACTTTCACCCTGCATTAAGCTGTCACCTGTCTCTAAGACCAATATTTATACTAAATTTAAGATCCAGTTTAGAGAAGTTTTTACTGAATTTCATATAAGGAAGACAGCGTGAAAAGTCTATAAGAAATATCTCTGATACAGATTGTTAAATGTGTGTATGCTAACCATGAATTCATGATAATATAATTATGGAAACAGTTTAGATCCTGATGAAAGACTTGTTACTTGGTCTCTCATTTGAACATACACAAACTGTTTGTCCCTTTAACTCTCTGCTCAATGAATATTCATTTATGCCATCATGATTATTAATTGAATTCATTCTTGTAATTGGAATTTCGATCATGGTTGAAACTGTTGATAAATATCTATATCATTTAATAAGCAAACAGAGCAGACCCTGATCAGACAGCTCCTGTAGAAGCTGTCTGATCTGGGTCTACTCTGTTTACACAGGTGTAGAAAGGCGTATTTACGGTGTAAAGGGTTAATTGTAATTTTGAAGTTGGAAGAAAATATATAATAGCAGACAACATTTTTTTGCAAAAGACATGTATACAGTGTACAAACTGAATACAAAACATTTAATTGTGTTTTTCTATCATGGTCATACTGAACAATTGGCAGTAAGAATGATTTTAATGTGTTTATCTACACCAAATGAATGTTTATTCAAGGATCTACTTCAGAACTAATCTGACAGATCTACAAAGATCATGTTCAATACTGAAGTTTTATATAGTCACATTAATCCAAGATAATACATACATGTACTGGACAAACATGAAAAAAGATTTACGAAGAGAGAAACAGAATTTTTAAATTGCATTGTATTCACAAGATTTTTTAACCCTTTACCTGTTTTATATTTAATTTTATTTATTCAAGATTTCTTCACCTCATAAACATTCATGGACAGAATCAATAAAATGGAACAGGATAAAAACATTTTTCACTGTTGTGGAAACTACATGAGCAGATCTATAAATTTCCATAAGCAAAAATAGCATAACCTGATCAGAAGGTTCCTACAGGAGCTGTATGATCTGGGTCTGCTCTATTTGCTTATTAAATGATATAGATATTTATCAACAGTTTCAACCATGATCGAAATTCCAATTACAAGAATGAATTCAATTAATAATCATGATGGCATAAAGGCGTTTCTGTGAAGGAAAGGGTTAACCCTTTGAATGCAGAAAGTGAGTGCACTGACATGTACAAACAGTGTAGATCCATATCAAAGGACTCTTAGTGGAGCCTCTCACCAGGGTCTGCACTCCTAGTGGAGCCTCTAACCAGGGTCTGCACTCCTAGTGGAGCCTCTCACCAGGGTCTGCACTCCTAGTGGAGCCTCTCACCAGGGTCTGCACTCCTAGTGGAGCCTCTCACCAGGGTCTACACTCCTAGTGGAGCCTCTCACCAGGGTCTGTACTCCTAGTGAAGCCTCTCAACAGGGTCTGTACTCCTAGTGAAGCCTCTCACAAGGGCCTGTACTCCTAGTGAAGTCTCTCACAAGGGTCTGCACTCCTAGTGAAGCCTCTCACCAGAGTCTGCACTCCTAGTGAAGCCTCTCACCAGGGTCTGCACCCCTAATGAAGCCTCTCACCAGGGATTACACTCCTAGTGGAGCCTCTCACCAGAGTCTGCACTCCTAGTGAAGCCTCTCATCAGGGTCTGCACCCCTAATGAAGCCTCTCACCAGGGATTACACTCCTAGTGGAGCCTCTCACCAGAGTCTGCACTCCTAGTGAAGCCTCTCACAAGGGCCTGTACTCCTAGTGGAGCCTCTCACCAGGGTCCTCCTAGTGAAGCCTCTCACCAGGGTCTACACTCCTAGTGGAGCCTCTCACCAGGGTCTGCACTCCAAGTGGAGCCTCTTACCAGGGTATTCACTCCTAGTGGAGCCTCTCACCAGGGTCTGCACTCCTAGTGGAGCCTCTCACCAGGGTCTGCACTCCTAGTGGAGCCTCTCACCAGGGTCTGCACTGTTTGTCATTTAAAATCTACTAGCAAGTTCCTAGACCTACCTTTGCTAAGTCTGCCTCTGTTCCAAACCCTAAACCATACACAGTGTTGGCCCGTGGGTCTGACCACTGGCCAAACTTCTGGGAGGTCTTTGTGAAAGCCATGTTGGGGGTGATGGTGCTGTTGATGATGGCCTGGAAATGGATAAAAACATAGAAATCAATGATAAAACTAGCTGTAACCTTTGTAAACAGTTTGGAGTTACTTTGGATGTTAACCCTTTCCTCCATAAATACACCGTTCTACGCCTCTGTATAAGCCACTTCTTCAAACTATTGTGATAAATAGAACATTTGCTCCAGAGGAGCAAATGCTCTATTTGTCACAATGGTTTCAAAACTGCATGATTCTAACATTTTCGTTTTCTTTAGTAAATGCTCCTTTTTGGTAGATTTATTCAAAGTGGTTGGGTCTAAAAATAGCCTATGAGGGAATGGGTTAAGTAACAATGTGTCTCATTAGAATTCATATTGTTTTATACTCTGACACTTTTTTACGAAAATAAGTAGGAACAAGAGCACCGCAAGCGGGTGCCAATGTTCATCTGTCGTCATTGTCAAGATGAACATGCATACCAAAAATGAAGGTTGTAAATGAAAAATTGAAGATGTTATGGTCAATGTTAAGATTTTGGACGACAACAACGACGGCGCGAATGCTGGAGTTATGACAATAGCTTGTGACTTCTTCGAAACAGACGAGCTAAAAATGTACCTTAAGAACTGAAGTCAGTTAACAATTTTTACAATGGAAATTCTTTAGTTATGGGAAAAGTTACCCCTTACTCCATAAATATGCCTTTATGCGCCTTTGCAAACAGAGTAGACCTAGATCAGATGGCTCCTGTAGGAATAACATAGATCTTAGTTCTATAGTTTCTGCCATGACTGAAAAACTTTCTGTGTTTGTATAGCATTAAAAATCATGCAATCAATATTCATGATGTCATTACTTCTTACATGAATATTCATGGAATAAAGGGTTAAAGAGGTTGGCAAGTTGCCACCCCTCAGTCCTAAACAACATCACAGTTAGTCATATGTATCATTAGTTCTTTCTTTATGCCAGGACTAGAAAAACATTGAATAATGTGTAAAACCCATTCCCTCATAGGCTATTTTTAGACCCAACCTCTTTGAATAGATCTACCAAAAAGGAGCATTAACAAGAAAAAATTAAAAAATTAGAATTGGGTAGTTTTTAAACCATTATGATAAATAGAGCATTTGCTCTATTAATCACAATGATTTCAAAAAGTGACTTTAAGAGAGACATCAAAAGGCGTCAGTATGGGGAATGAGTTAATGAGCTTTTCACATTCTTCAATACAACAGCTCACAAGCAATGATGATTACAGATAAATGAAGCATTCTCGTCTTATAATTGAGTGAGCATGCAGAGTAATATTTGTTGCTAAATCCACCTTTGTGACAAAATTAAGGGGTGATTTTAAAACTATACAAGTGTTTGTATTTCACTGCAGGATAAACTTATGACTTACGTATGTTTATGGTTTTTTGCACTAGCTGATGAAGACCATTATATAAGTAAGATAGTAACAATTAAGCATCAAGGGATCTGTAGTGTAATGGTAAGCATCGCTGCTTTCGTTGTATTACTGCAATTCAGGTTCAAACCTCAGTAAAGGTGAACTTTTTATCTTGTTTATCCTGTTTTCTGAGGTTTTTTTTGGTTTTTTTTAATTCTCTTAATAATCCTCATACAGCTACTAATTATCATCTGTTCCAATACCAATAAAACTATGTATTATAGAATTACACTTATACTTTGAGTTGGTTGGGGATGGGATGAGAGATGGAAATCACTTAAAATTATAGTAAAATCCCTCTAAATTGGAATTCTAGTAGAGAACAACTTAGACACTTTCAGACAGGTGACTGCTTAATGCTGGGTGAAGGTCATGCAGAAAGCTCCTCTAGGAGCTACCACTCACCTGTCTCCTCTAGGAGCTTTCTGCATGACTTTCACCCTGCATTAAGCTGCCACCTGTCTCCCAAATCAATATCTATCCTAAATTGAATGTCCAGTTTAGAGGTTTTTTTTACTGTAAATGATTTTTGTATAACAATCTTGGTTTCATATGTTTTGATCTTTTCCATTAAAATGTAAGTCTAATACTAATAACTGTACTTAGTAAAAACTGCGTTTGAATAAGACAACCTCTATGTATACTCGAAATAATAATATAGAGCTACTTTCCATTTGGGAGATGTCCCAGCAATGGCAACCATCACAAAGTTAACATGACATCTTGACAGTTCATTGAGTGCTAATGGTATATTTAAATTTAAACATCAATCTAGAGGCCATACCTGCAAAAATGTATTATTGTTTTAAGTCTAAATACATCACTGTTTTTCCTTTGACATATCAGCCATAAAGAGAGATAGTTAAAAGGAAAAGGGTTTTCTATATACATGTACCACAGTTTGATGATTTTATTGTACATGTATGATTTTTTAACCCTTTGTATGTCAGAAACAAGTATATCCGTCATTTGCAAACAGTGTAGATCCTGCTGGAGGCCTTTGATTTGGGTCTGCACTGTTTGTCATAAAAAACATTCTGCAATGAAAAATGTTATTTTAGTAGTTTGCTTCATAAATATTCATAAAGGGAGGAGTCAATTATTATAATTATTATAATTGAGTAAACAATGGGTTAAATTTAGACAAGTTCTACCTGGCATTGTTTTTTCTTTCTTTATGATACAGTAAGAGCTCCATTAACCCTTTCCTCCATAAATATGCCTTTCTACGCCTCTGTAAAAGTCACTTTTTGAAACCTTTGTGGTAAATAGAGAAACAATGGTTTCAGAACTATACTTTTCTAACATTTTCCTTTTCTCTAGTTAATGGTCCTTTTCGGTAGATTTATTCAAAGAGGTTGGGTCTAAAAATAGTGTTGGGTTAATCAACTACTCAAAAGAAGTCTAATTTCAGGCCTTTAACCCTTTCCTTTATATAAACGCCTTTTCACACCTTTGCAAACAGAATAGACCCAGATCAGAAATTCCTGATCAGGATCTGCTCTCTTTGCTTATGAAATTATAATACATCTGACCCCACAGTTTCTATCAATGTCAAATACCCTGTGTACATATATATGCAGTTAAAAAAATCAGCAATGTTCATGATGTCATTCAACAGGGAAAGGGCAGACAAGTGGTAGCTTAACCCTTTCATTTATATAAATGCCTTTTCACACATTTGCAAACAGAGTAGACCCAGATCAGATGGCTCCTATAGGAGCCATCCGATCAGGGTCTGCTCTGTTTGCAAGTGGAATTTGATTTGATAGATCTGTTTCTTTAGTTTCTAAAATAGCTACAATGTTCTACCTTCCAAATTTCATTATAACTTTTTGTCCATGAATATTCAGTAGGTATTAAAATTTGGAATAAACATGGAAAGGGTTAAAACAGGACAAATGCGATGCAGAAAGCTCCAAATGTGCTTTCTGCTTTTTTCTTGTCCTGTGGCCATTTGTCTTTAAGACTCCTTTGTTTATCCAGAAAGTGATAGTTTAAACTGCATGTAATTCTTCTCACATGTATGGACATGTATCCACTCAAAACTCCTAGACAAGAGGGCCATAAAAGTTCTATATTGCTCACCTATATTACATTCAGTCCTGTTTTATGTTTGGAGAAAAATTGTTCACGAAAAAGTTGTTTCAAAGATGTTCCCTACATTGTTACAATGTTTTAATAAAAGTTTTGAAATTATAATAGGAACATAACTTAACTCTAGCACTACAGGTTGTTTAAATACACATTATATCTGAATATTTTCTGGATGTCAGAAAAAAACTGTCACTTAAGGTGATGAATACCCAGCATGGCAACATCTTGATCACAAATCTAAGGGCTGATAAAATACTCAAAGTTCAAGGGAGATAATTCTGCAATGCCTGGTGCTAAACACATAAAAAGTGTGTTTTGCATATCAGTATTATGTCAAATATAACTTCAAATCAAAGGAGGAGTTAGCAACACCAAAAGTTCAAGTGTACATAAAGAATTATGTCATTATAAAAATTCAGACAGCTAATAAATATTCATGATATCATTATTTCTCACATGAATATTCAACTGGGAAAAATATTAAAGAAATTCATTATGTGACCTTCTTATGCAACAGACCGTAACCAGTGATACTAATTGATAGAGGACCACCTAAGGAGTCTGGTAAAATTTCATTCAGTAGTTTTGGAGAAGACATTGTCTATAGAAATTGTTGACAACGGATGACGCATGAAGTAGGACGACGGATACAGGGTGTGAATAGCTCATCTTCGTGAGGTCAATCAAAGTTACCGTAACCCTTTCTCTGTATAAAAAGCTACCATAACCCTTTCTCTTTATAAAATGCAATAACCACTGAATATTCATGGACAAAATAGTTATAATGAAATATGGAAGGTCGAACATTGTAGCCATTTTAGAAAGTAAAGAAACAGATTTTTCTAATTCTATTAGCAAACAGAGCAGACCCTGATCAGACGGCTCCTATAGGAGCCATCTGATCTGGGTCTACTCTGTTTGCAGATGCGTGAAAACAAGTTTAAATGAGGGAAAGTGTTACGGTAAAGGTTGAAACACCTGTAATTTAAAATTAAAAGCAGATTTTTACCTTTGATCCCTCCACACTGATGATTCTGTATGTGTTCCTGGCACTGTCATAGTAGTACGAAACTGCAACTGCTGACTTACTGGCCGGCAACCAATTCTTCTTGGTTTCAGGGTCAATTTGGAAGACATGTGCTCTTACTGAGAATATAGGCTGCTCCCTGAAAATAGACAAAACACAACCATATAAACTCTCTGGTGTATGTAAAATATTTAGTCCGCCAGTGATTTCCTGGAATCAGATATGGTATACATGAAATTACCAACACACCATAGTTGAGGTAGCAAGATTGAATAGGCCATATACAAGCCGCTGTATACAAGTCCTTTGGTTCAGCACTGTTTTCGAGAGTACTTCTTCAGCACACTTATGTACATTAACATTTTCCCTGTTAAAATATTCATGCCAAAAATAATGACATAATGAATACATGTACCTGAATTTATATAATGGCATAATTATGTCCATAGGATTTTTTTATATTTGTACAAACTGTATAGTCAAGTCTATTATATTCTATAAAAAAAACCAGACACTGATCAGACAGCTCCTATAGAAGCCATCTGATCTGGGTCTACTCTCTTTGCGAAGGCATGAAAAAGCGTTTATAGGAAGGAAAGGTTTTACTCTACTCGATGTATACGCCTTTCTAAGCCTTTGCAAACAGAGCAGACCCAGATCAGACGGCTCCTGTAGGAGCCGTCTGATCAGGGTCTGCTATGTTTGCTTATGATATACATGTAATTTTATAGTATGATTCTACAGATTCTGTCATGGCCAACAATTTCTATGTTCATGTGCTTTTATAAGAATTAATCTAATTAATATTCATGATGTCATTATTTTTTACATGAATATTCATGGAGTAAATCAAGTGAGGAAGCCTTCCAGCTGGCTTGCAGTAGGTAGGTCGGTTCTACCTGAATGTTCTTCAGTGCATGAAAGAATGCAATTTGTTCCGTGCACAGAAGAACCTATGGGGTCTTCCTCCACCTGTAATTAGCTGGACGTTGTGATATGACTGAAATACTGTTAAAAACAACTTAAACCTGATAAAACCCAAACCAAATCATGGAGTAAAGGGTTAATTTTAATAAAAGCATGCCAAGTACTAATGTCTTCAGTATAAAAAAGTGTTAACTGCTTTAGCTCAAGATTGTGTTTTTCTTTTTGTCAATTTCTTTCAGTGTCAAACAGGTTGGATCCTGATGAGTCACCTGGTCTCTCATCTGGATCCTGTTTGTGAAAGTTATCACAAATTTGCCTACAAAGATTTAAGCAACTGTAATTAGCACTTCAGAACATTGCAACAAAAACAATGTAAAAAGTAAAGTGTTTACCAGAGATTGCACATCATCTACAGCTAGTGTTTCCTGCTAACAACTGCCTTCTCACTTGCACACAAACAGATCAAATAAACAACAAACCACTGTTTATTTCCTCAGCATAGCATCACAACCAAAACATCATGTTTTACACATGATCCATAAAAATAAGGTACAATGTACTTCTTTGCCAGGGAGAAGTGCGTAGCTGAAGCTGAAGCTATTGACGTGCAGAGAAAGTCTGATATATCAATCAGGAAATTCTCCCCAGTGACTTACTGCATCGCATATTGTGGAATGTTATGGCCAAATCTTTAGAATTTTATGCTACTGTCATCATTAACTTTTTCCCTCTTATGAACACTTTTTCATGCCTTTGCAAACAGAGTAGACCCAGTGTAGTCTGATTTGTTTGCTTATGAAATTATAATAGATCTGAATCAACAGTTTCTATTAATACCAAAATATTCTATATGCATATTCAATTATAAAAATTCTGCTGATAAATATTCATGAGGTAAAAAAAAAAAAGTACCTAGTTATAGTCTACTTTCAGTCTGAAGGACCGCTCAGCCGACTGTACATTAAATTTTACTCCCCTGGTCATTGGGTCATTGGTCTACAATATTGAGCACTTCTAATATATGGCGCATTCAGGAAGCTGCAGTACCGGCTAGTGACCCTCACAGGTACCCAGTTTAACCCCTGGGTGGAGAGGAGGGGCGGGTGGAAGACACTGAAAAGCACCTCTGAAATTTCCGGGAGGGACCGGAATTTGAACGCTGGATCTCCGGATTGGTAGTCAAGCGTGTTTTCACTAGACCACCGCACATCACAAATGAGGTCATTAATTCTTACATGAATATGTAACAGGTAAAGAGTTAAAGCCTTGCACGCTGCAGTGTTTTCACGCATTTGCAAACAGAGTAGATGCAGATCAGATGGCTCCTATAGGAGTAATCTGATCAGGGTTTGCTCTGTTTATATTTGACCTGATATAGATCTGATTCCAGAGTTTTTGTCAAAGCAAAAAAGCTCCCTCGAAAAGTTTACATTATAAAAAAGTCAGCTAATAAATATTCATGATGAGGTTACATTTCTCACATGAATATTGAACAAGGAAAGGGTTAAGTCATTTTTCTATCAGTTCATTCGAAAACTGTATCAGAATGTCTAACAATTTTCTATCATTTCATTTCAAACGTCTGACAATAGTTATCCTGATAAGACACTACATTACTAAGTGTCCAATCACAAACCAAACTCATTTTATATTGTCATATTGTTTCTTTCCTAATCGGATGCTAAATGAAACTACCTCTGCATTCAAACTGTCCGGAATATCACAAAAATTATTAAAGGGGGGGGGGGGGGGGGGGGGGGGTTCCTATTATAATTACTCTATTACTCTTGAGATTAAAGTATTCAGCTAGTTTCCTTCAACCTGACCTAAACATTGTCAAGTTACAATAGCCGCAACCTGTTTGTTTTGTATTTACACTCCTCTGAATGATTGCATCAGTGACTTCAGATGTCACAGTCCTTGAATCTATTGAATGCCCTTAAATTATTAAAATAATAATGTCAAAAGATAAGATCTTATTCAACAATTCCCACATTTTCTTCACTCGTTTAGCATTACTTAATATTTAACCCTTTCACTGTGTAACATTTATTCAAGATTTTATTACCTCATTAATATTCATGGGTAGAATAAGTAAAATGGAACAAGGAAAGGAAATTTTTGCACCAAGCTGGAAACTGCACAATTAGATCTGTAAAATTCCATTAGCAAACAGAGCAGACCCTGATCAGATGGCTCCTATAATCTGATCTGGGTCTACTCTGTTTGCAAGTGCATGAAAGGCGTTCATATTAACCCATTCCCGCATAGGCTATTTTTCAGATCCAACCTCTTTGATTAAATCTACCAAAAAGGAGCATTTACTAGAGAAAAGGAAATTTTTTAGAATTGTGTAGTTTTTAAACCATTGTGATAAATTGAGCATTTGCTCCTGTGGAGCAAATGCTCTATTTATCACATTGGTTTCACAATGTGACTTTTACAGAAGCGCCAAAAGGCGTCAATATGCGGGAATGGGTTAAGGAAAGGGTTAACATTTTTGAAGATTACACTTATCTTAGTCTATCAGTCCCTGACATATCCTGAATTGATTAAATACTTTTACTGGCTTGCAAGTGCATCTCTAGATGATTGATTGAACTCTTGCTGGAGAATTGTCAACAGTTAGTGCTTTTATTTTAATAACTAATCTTTTTCTGCTTCTTTTCAAACTTATAGCCAGAAAGTAAAATAATTCAAGTCGTAAAGAGAGATCAAATAGACTAGCTTCTAACCTTGATGCAGACAGTTTGCTGTGACTTTCACAAACTCACAACTAGCGTACTAGATTTTAAATGTACACCATCTTTCTATATTTGTTTTCAAAGTGGAAAATCACGGAACTGATTCTGTGCCAAGTCATGATTCTACAGACATTAACCCTTTACTGCATAAATATGCCTTTCTACACCTATGCAACAGAAATCAGATGGCTCTTATACGATCAGGGTCTGCTCTGGTTGCTTATCCCCTTACCTCATAGGCTACTTTTAGATACAACCTCTTTGAATTAATCTACCGAAAAGAAGCACTAATTAGAGAAAAGGAAAATTTTAGAATTGTGTAGTTTGAAACCATTGTGATAAATAGAGCATTTGCTCCTATAGGAGCAAATGCTCTATTTATCACAATGGTTTTACAAAGTGACTTTTATAGAGTCATCAAAAGTCGTCAATATGAGGGAAAGGGTTATGATGTAATATACATGTACATTCTGTGTAATGGTGTACAAATGTGTGAAGTTTGGTAGGGATAACTGTTCTCGTCATGAAATAATGACAAAATGTCAAACATGCTGCACAACACGGGTGACAATAATAATGATGATAACAACACCAATGCTATGGCAATACTTCAAGGGATTTTTTTCCATGAAAATTGGAACTTGTGGTTCTCTTGCTAATGCAAAAACAATAATTCTCTGAATAAAAACAATGCTAAATGTAAATCTGGGAGTGAGGAAATTATTTCAATCTTTTGCATAGACTCTCTTTGTGTTTTGCACTACCATAAGAAATGGACCTTCTCTCCTTATCATCGAATAGTTGATTCGACCGCATGTAAAACACTTACAGCATAAATTTCCCGATTAAAGTCTGAACCACATAGCTTCTAAAGTACATATGACATTTTGCCATGTTGAAATTATAGGAAATTATCCTAATAATCTAATTTTATACACAGATGGTACAGCAGAGATAATAAAGAGTATTACAGCATTCCAGATAAGATGCGTAAATCAAAATATTTTCAAGTATAACTTCTTTATTTCTCCACCAAACCCTATGTTGTGACAACTCTTTAGAATCGTCTCTTCGAGATGATTCTAAAGAGTGGTCACAACATAGGGTTTGGTGGAGAAATGACGATTTTAGTATTTGAGTGTGCACAGTTATCTGCAGCTCTCAGGTATTACACACTTGTAATGGTGTAAAGTAAAGGTATTTTTCATGAAAGCATGAAACTCTATACTATTGCCAGATGTCGGATAAGATTCTCATTGAACGCTCAAAGCACCTGAAAAGTTCGCATTTAGCATGCCGAAAAAAAAATTGGCAGCAGAAAATCTAATCTACATCAATTATCACTGCGAATATTTTTCTTTTAAAAAATATAATCACTAAACAGTCTTAACCCTTTCCTTCATATAAATGTGTTTTCATGCATTTGCAAACAGAGTAGACCCAGATCAGACAGCTCCTATTGTTCCATTGTAAACCTATCTGTGTAGTCTAGACAAAATTACTCAATTGTGAAAATATCTCTGCAGTCTTGATAAAATCAGCCCATTGTGCAGTCTTGATGAAATTGCCCAATTGTCAACATATCTGTGCAGTCTTCCCTTCAAAAGAATGATGTTTTTTAACCCTTTCCCTCATGTAAGCGTGTTTTCATGCATCTGCAAACAGAGTACACCAAGATTAGCACTATGTGCCAGATGAGCTATTTTAAAATCAAGCTAGTTACTACTTTCTGACAAGAATATCACAACAGTAAAATATCTGGCCAGTAGTTTCAGATAAGATCATGATTTCCACTAAAAACTATTTTTATCAGGTCTGTAATTGCTGATAAGAAGACTTAAAGCTTATATTTATATCTTCACTTCAAAGAGACCATGTTCATAGAAATCTAATAAAAACTGTAGATGTTGTAGCCAGTACCACAAGTTCAGTTATCCTATTATAACAGTAAACCATTAGATCTAAGTTCAAGGGCAGCTAACTCCATACAAACACAAAATATTTAATGCACATATACATGTACACTTTATAAATGTTGTACAATGTATATAAACTTTCATTGAAATTTGTTGAAAATAAAAGAAAATGTGTCCACGAGACACGGAAGCCCCCGCCAGCAAACAGGAAGAAAATGAATGACAGACCTGAAAAGGGGAGACACAGTGCAACTCACTATGATTACGCTTCAAACCAAATATCAAATCATTGCAGCTTACACAAGCAAAGAAATGTTTGACGTAATTTTTTGTCATTAAACAATCACCAAATTTCAATCAAAGTGTCGGCAAACAGGAAGTAGATGGACGACAGACCTGAAAATGGGAGACATGTTACAACTCACTTATAATGATAATGCTTCAGACCAAATATCAAATCATTCCACCTTACACAAGCCAAGAAATCCTCGACGAAAATTTCGGATGGATGGACGTACGGACAAGGGTAAAACTTAATGCCCCCGTCGCCTAAAGGCGGGGGTATAAAAAAATCGTGTAAGAACCATCTGATTAGGGTCTGCTCTGTTTGCATATGAACTAATATAGATACATGTATATAATTCTGCAGTTTCTGCTATGACCAATAATTCCTGTGTTCATAATTATACCATTATAAAAAGAATCTAATTAATATTCATGATGTCATTTATTCCCTACATGAATATTCATGGAGTAAAAGGTTAATAAACGTGTCACATGATGTTGCCTGTATTCAACTACATTATCCCATTCCCTCATAGGCTATCTTTAGATTCAACCACTGAATAAATCTACCGAAAAGGAGCATTAACTAGAGAAAAGGATTTTTTTTTCCAATTTTGTAGGTTGAAACCATTGTGATAAATAGAGCATGTGCTCCTATAGGAGCAAATGCTCTACTTATCACCATGGTTTCAACAGGTGATTTTTACAGAGGCGTAGAAAGGCTTATTTATGGAGGAAAGCATTATAGCAGATCAGAAAACGCCTCAGAAGGATAGTGTACAAAAATGGACTTAACAAGATCTTCAATCAAATTCATCTAATATTGATGCCTTTCATATATTTATCAAATACCTACAGAACAAGTTCCAGTAATCCAATAGCATCGAGCCACTCCATGTTTGGGTCAGTATCACAATACTTAATACAGCATCCCTGTACTTAAGATCACATTAACTTCTCAATCCACTTTTTTACCACTTACTGTTGACACTTACACGTTTTTCCCCACTTATCACATAATACTGTCCATTGTAATGTTTTTTTGCAAATTTGTGCAATTTCAGTTTACAAAAAGAACTTATATCCATTTACACTTAATGCAATCGCTATTAAAAAGATTCTCCCTAGCATGAAGACTTAAATTTCAGGCAATTTGGATCTTGATTAGTCTCTATATGACAGGCATGTGATCTAGTTATGATCTGCATGAACATGATGCACTGTATAGTACAATCAACTGGAAGACAAGATTTCAACTCCACCTGTGCCTCAAGCCACTGACCGCTTTATCCACAAACATGTAAAGGTACAGTCAGTCACATCCAGGAACCACATTCACAGGTAGCTGTGATGAAAAACTCCATTAGTGATTACCAAATTGTTCCTAATTATTGTACTCACTAAATAGAGCAGTATAAAGTGTACATATAAATATCCAAACAGATGTTTCTGCTTTTTTAGATGATATTAATCTGTTTCTTTTGGGAAAGGGTTGATGTCATCAACATTTGCAAAAAGTGTAGACCCAGATCAACTGCTAATATTTGCCAAACATTGTGGTAACAGGTCATATCCAAAATGGACAAAATAGCTTGCAAATATTTAAAGGTCACTTTTTTAAATATGCTTTATACATCTGTAAGGATTACAATACAATCGTATCTCTTTATGTTCTCATTCTAGAGGGGAGGGGATGGGGGAGGAGGAGAGAGACAGGGATAGGGGATATTTGAACCCTTTGGGCTCTTGTACTATAATGGTTATAATGAGATTAAATATTGACTTTAAAAACTTGAAAAACAAGCAAAGCAAAGCACGGCACATAAACACTAATGTTCAATTAAGAATATCGAAATGAGCATTAGCCCGAGTAATGTATGTGTAGCTTGAAAGCAGGTGAGACGCCACTGATTTATTACCGTTCAGTTTTCTCAGTGACTTCCTTTGTAAGGATATAATAATTATCTCTTTCTACATTATAAGTTGATTTATTGATTTGTGAACATTTTTACCCCTTGACTCTACTATGCACATGTATACACCTTTCTATTCTTTTGCAAACAGAGTAGACCCAGATCAGACGGCTCCTATAGGAGCCGTCTGATCAGGGTCTGCTCTGTTTCTTTATGAATATTATAGATATAATTCTACAGTTTCTACTAAGGTCAATAATTCCCATATCCATATACAATTAAAAAAATGAATCTAATTAATATTTTATGATGTCATTATTTCTTACATAAATATCCATGGAGTAAAGAGATAAATGAAAATGTGGCTATAGTTTTGGCAAATGAATAAGACATGGTGTTCAAATGTGATGACAGTTCAAGAAGCAGACTGGTGGCAGGTACAGTACTCAAGGTCTAAAGCAATTTGTACATACATTGTACCATGAACAAGTATAAGAAGTTTCAACAGGATTTATCCTGCACTTAAAAGTCTCCTGTTTGCATTCAAAACACATTCAAAGGATGCAATACAGTCTGGATCCAGATGAGATGACTATTTACTCGGTTTCCCATCTGAATCCAAACTATTTGCAAAGATTATCAAACATTTGTTTAAAACTTTGCTAAAGGTTAATTGAAATATACAAAGACAGATACCTGCCCTTAGGTGATCACGGCTACATCTTATGTCAATAAGCAAGCCATATTACGAAGCTTCCTGTTTCACGGTGTTACTGCAGGCTACAGGTATACATAGTAACATAATTGATAAATTAACAGTAATTTGAGGAAAGTGGGTCAGTTAACCGTTTATCAAGTAGAATACAAGAAACAAATTAGTAATTAGCATCACACTTGTTAATGCATGTACTGGTATGTACTACATTTCTGATGAAATCAAGATAAATAAGCTGCATTGTAAGTTTAGATATTTGTGGGTTTTGCTACTATTTTATTATCAACTAATATGTTTGCTTTACAGTTACACTCAGAATATAATGACTGCCAATTTAAGTATTTGTATCCTAAAGAATGAAAACCACATAAAAAAAACTGGACAAGAATAACAATCTTCCTTATATTCAAATAATTGAGTTGAAACTTTGAAAAAGGGTCACCTGAAGTGGTTAACCCATTCCCTCATAGGCTATTTTTAGACCCAACCTCTTTGAATAAATCTACCAAAAAGGAGCATTAACTAGAGAAAAGGAATTTTTTAGAATTGTGTAGTTTTGAAACCATTGTGATAAATAGGGCATTTGCTCCTATGGGAGCAAAATTATTAATGCTCTATTTATCACAATGGTTTCATAAAATGACTTTTACATGTACAGAGGCATCAAAAGGCGTCAATATGAGGGAATGGGTTCAGGACGAGATGTCCTTCAAAGAAGTTGGTAGCTTCTGTGCTCTACTTATGCATAGGACCTGAATTATTTGAAGGTCACCTAAAGAATTTGGTGGAAATCCATAGTTAATACATTGATAACACACCTATTTGCAATGATATACCCCTTTAGTCCATAAATACTGACATCATGAATATGAATTAAGATTATTTTTTATAATAGTTCATGAACACACAAAGTTTTAGCCATCACAGAAACTGTTGAATAAGACCTTATATTACCAGTGCTTCATAAGCAAACAGAGCAGAGCTTAATGGAGCCATCTGATCTGGGTCTACTCTGTTTGCAATTTGGCATATAAAGGTGTATATAATTATGGAGTAAAGGGTTAAAAAAAATATTAACGACTGACACCTGACCACAGACACAGAGTGATCCAAATAGTTCATATTGGCACTTTGTGCAATATGAACTTAAAACAGGTCAGTCAAACATTCTATATACATGTATTGTCATATATAACTCATTATAAACCATAATGTAAACTGAAGTGACAAAACGGCAGCATCTTATCCAATGTAATTTAATAAAACTCTCATCTTCATTAGTTGCATCAATATATACATGTTATCCCTTACAGTGCAGGACATGAGTCACTAACGTTCTTTGCAAACAGTGTAGACCCAGATGAGAGGGCTCCTAGAGGAGCCCTCTCATCAGGGTCTGCTCTGTTTGTCGTGTTACACTTTTCTTTAGAAAAATCCCCAAATATTCACCATAAGCTTGACCTGCTTGAAATTTGGAATAGTCGGCCATTTGAAAAAAATAGCATTGTAAGGGTTAAATAATACTTTGCATCTCTACTTCTGTACAGATCATTAAAACAATATGTTATACAGTAAAACCTCTAAAACGACCACTAAATTATATCAAGTGTTTTGTGTTAAATGCAGGTGGCTGCATGCTTAAAGCAAGGAGCTTTCTGTTTTACTTTCACCTTGCTTTAAGCAACCACCTGCCCTAAATACCAACTAATTATCATAATTTAGTGGCCGTTATAGAGAGGTTTTACTGTAGTTCTTTCTCGAGTTAAAAAACATGTGTGTGTGTTCTTTTTACTCAGTTCACCTATTGGCCTGACTACTTCAACAGCCAAATGTATATTAACCCTTTCCTCCATAAGTATGCCTTTCTACACCTCTGTAAAAGTCACTTTAGGAGCAAATGCTCTATTTATCACAATGGTTTCAGAAGAAAATTAATCTAAAATGTTCCTTTTCTCTAGTTAATGCTCCTTTTCTGTTGATTTATTCAAAGAGGTTGGGTAAAAAAATAGCTTATGAGGGAAAGGGTTAATCTTTTGCCTGCTACATAAGATCTATGATTACCTTTTCAAACAGTTAGGAAAACTGTTTGACATCCTGACTGGTAGACAATTTGATTATAGTTTTAATTATGAAAGTGTAGCGGGTGGAAAATAATTGGCTCAACAGGCCATAGGTTCAATATGACATAAAATAAACAAAATACCAGTTTTGGCACTTTGGTAACAGCTGTTTGAAATATGTGTAAATTTTGTAGGAAGTTTATAGTTTATTACAGAAGTTTTACAATCCAAATACTGACATTATTCAAGTGATTTAACGTGTATCAGATCATAGCTCATCATTCTGCTGTAAGTAATTAGATCACAGCAGTGATAGGTCGTTGTGATCCAACTGGCTCCATATCTCCAAACTTTGCTCCGATACATGATTAACCCTTTCCTCCATCGAAAAGGAGCATTTACTGGAGAAAAGGAAAAGTTCAGAATTGTGTAGTTTTAAAACCATTGTGATTAATAGAGCATTTGCTCCTATAGGAGCAAATGCTCTATTAATCACAATGGTTTCATAAAGTGACTTTTACAGAGGCGCTACTAAGAAAGACGTATTTATGGAGGAAAGTGTTAATCACTGGAATGCAATATTTACGTCTTAACGCTTTACTTCACAAATATGCCTTTCTATGCCTTTGCAAACAGAGAAAACTGTGATCAGATGACTCCTGTAGGAGCCATCTGATCAGGGTCAGCTCTGTTTGCTTATGACATGATATAGATCAGATTCTAATCACAATTTCTTACATGATTATTGAACAGATAAAGGGTTGAATAAGATTACCCTAAAAATGCACTTACTTTGCCATCACTTCCTGTGCATGAGCCTCAAGCTGGGGAGCTAATCCGAGTGACTGCTTCATGTTGGAACACAAATTACTGATCCTCAACTAGCCTTTGTTAACTTAAATTTCCTCTCAGTTTTTTACCCAAATCTCCTGTCTCATGTGTCTTGTATTTCGTACCAACAACACAACATTGTTATATATATCTTTAAGTTGTTGCTTCGTTTCCCATAAAGCGCTCACATTACAGGTCAGCGAATTAAGTAATTATATGTCCTCCAATGAAATCCCAGTTCATCTCACATACTCATGTTCTCTATCTAGAATTTCCTTCTGTTTTAAGCACTTTTATCTGTGGGTCAAAACACACAACTCTCTGAAATCTCTGATAAAAGAAACACAGACTTCATTTCAGATCCTCACAACTTAGCCATATGTGAATGTTATTTTATGAGTCAACTTTCTCCAAAACAACATTAAGGAAGAGAAAGTAAGTATCATTTCTGTAAGTATCAGCAAGTATCATTTCTGTGTCATCCTTTCCATCATATAAATGCTTCTTCAAACCTTTGCAGAATGAGTAGACCCAGATCAGACACTTCCTGTAGGAGGTGTCTAATTATGGTTTGCTCTGTTTGCTTAAGAAATTATAATTGACTTAACTGACTCTACAGTTCCTACCTGAACATTGAGAAATCCTATTTGCATATGCCATTATAAAAATGTTGATGATATCATTATTTATGAACAGGTAAATAGTTTAAATAACATATCCACTTCTCATAAATCAAATTAAACAACTGCACAATATGCATAGACTGTGCCTACAACTTTTTCAACATTTCTGTGCAATTTAATTATAATCAACAAAACACCTTCAAAGGTGCAACGGTAGCGCAGTCTGAATTCTACTCAACATTAACCCAAATCTGAAAATACCTCTGCTATCATCCATATCAAAACAATCACCATGGAAATACCTGTAAATCATGAACATGGTTTTAACCCTTAGTTCTCAAAGAAATTTTTCACAATGAAAATTATTGTCTACTTAAATTCTGAAAGCAGATTTTCCCTACAAATCTTTTTCAATAATGTGATAGTAGTATTAAGCAGGCTGGATGCTGATCAAATGCTGCGTTTAAATCAGCATCTCGTTCAGATCAAACTGATTGTACGTTACCACTAATTCACTCACACCATTCTAAGAATTACACACACTGTAAGTTCTATCAAAATTCATTTCACAGATTGGGGCCTACAAAAACTGATCCAAATGATGTGAAGATAAGCTTGAGTCCAACATATTCCTATCAGTTCTGGGGTGTGATCACGTGCATCAGTTTTGATATATGGCTAAACCATATTCTCTGAATGAAAGGAGAACATTTATAATCTCTTTAACCCTTTCCCTGTCCTATGTTTATTACAAATTCAATGCTTAACTGTATAATTCATGAACAAAATCGTTGTAATGACATATGAAAGGAGAAACAATATAGCTATTATAGAAACTAAAGAAACAGATCAATCAAATTCTTTAAGCAAACAGAGCAGACCTTGATCAGATGGCTACCACAGGAGCCATCTAATCTGGGTCTTCTCTGTTTGGAAATGTGTGAAAATCTGTTTATATGAAGGGCAGGGTAAAGAAAATTCAGGGAATTTACAGTATTCTATATTTAATGAAGCATTTACCATATTATGATTACTTTTGAACACAAGGCAAATTGTTTTCTGCAAAAATATTTTTAATCCATTCCCACATACTGACGCTTTTTGAAACCATTGTGATAAATAGACCTTTTCAATCTGATTGAGAAAAAAAATTGCCAGGTACTGCACCTCAACATGTCAATCACTTTTGTGGATTTTCAAAAAAATGCAGTGTAAACTAATGGTATGTAACTTCAAAGTACATGTAATAGAAAAACCTAAAAAACCACCAGTCGCTCATCTCGAATGCAGCAAAAACTGTAAAAATATTTGTTCAGTCTACAAGGTACATTTAATGAATAAAAATCCAAAATGACAGCCAGTTGTCCATCTTGAACCGGATCAAGAAAAACATTTATGCCATGCACTGCCTCTCAAAATGTTGATCACTTAATATGCTGTAAAAAATTTCAATTACAATAAATGAAGTGAAAAACTACAATACTTCACACTGTTAATTAGTGTAAATGCTAAATCCAAAACGGCAACAAGTTAGAATCTGACTGGAGGAAAACTTTTGCCACACAATGCACCTCAAAATGTCAATCACTAAAGAATTTTCAAGAAAATGCAATGGAAATGTTAGAACTTGTTCATGCCACAAAGTAATTGAAAAATTCCAAAATGTCAGCCAATCAACCATCTCGAATCAGAACAGAAAAAAAATATTTTGCACTGAACAACATGTCAATCACTTTTGTGAATATTCCAAAAAATGCAGTGAAAATTGTCGAAAATAGTTCTCTTCACAAGAAAACTGCAAAATCCAATACGGCCACCTGTTGGCCAATATGAATCTGACTGGTTTAAAATGTTGTTACATACAACTACAGTAAAACCTCTCTATAACAATGGCCACTAAATTACATCAAGTATTTTGTGCTAAAGGCAGGTGGCTGCTTAAAGCAAGGTGAAAATAAAACAGAACACTCCTATACTTTCACCTTGCTTTAAGCGGCCACCTGCCCCAAATACCAAATAATTAACACAAATTAGTGTCCGTTATAGAGAGGTTTTACTGCACTCAACATGTTGATCGTTTCTTTTAAAGTGCAGCAAAATACAGTAGAAGTAGTTCTGTCAACAACGTACATGGGAAGACAACAGGGACGACAACAACGGGCAACAACATGACTGCTTTATAACTCTTCAAACTTCGTTTACAGACCTGTGTATAATAAACCTCTGATTGTACAAGATGTAACAAACGAATACAAGAATGTAATGGCTGAACTGACACTGGTCAATGTCTTTCATATAAGAGCAAGTTATTAATATTTGTTTCCATACAATTTTTTTATGATTGAAAACTGTTGGGCATTACATGACCTTGTTGTGTCAATGGGTTGTAATGAACAATAAATCCAGCTTTTGTGTAGGAATACGGCTGAATTATTCTGCTCTTAATGATATAAAACTGTCACTTTCTTATCTAAATCTACCCTGTCATCTTAACAAACTTATTTACCAACAACAAACACGGGGTAATAAACATACAGCAGTACAGGTATTGATTGATTTCCAATATCAGGCAATAGCCGTTCCCCACAGCTCCAAATGAAATAAGGTGTCGACCCTTTACTCCGTGAATGATCATGTAAGAAATATTGACACCATCAGTATTAATTACATGATTTTTTATGATAGCATAGGAACAGGAATGTTTGGCCATGGCAGAAACTGTACAACCAGATCTATGTAACTCCATAAGCAAACAGAGCAGACCCCGGTCAGACAGCTCCTACAGGCATTGTTTTGGAGTAAAGGGTTGAACAGGTCTATAAATCTAAGGATTAGACAGCTAATGTATATCACATTCCTTCCATCTAAGCCCTTATAGGGTTAACCATTACTTATTTTGTATTAACCAATTCCTCCATAGGCTATTTTTAGACGCAACCTCTTTGAATAAATCTACCGAAAAGGAGATCTTAGAATTGTGTAGTTTAGAAACCATTGTGATAAATAGAGAATTTGCTCCTATGGAGCAAATGCTCTATTGATCATAATGGTTTCAAAAGGTGACTTTTACAGAGGCATAGAAAGGCGTATTTATGGAGGAAAGGGTTAACAGACAGGTTGGATCCAGTTCAAATGTAATGTAACTCATCAGAATGAAAACTATTGGATACACTGACTGATGTTTCTCGTAACAAGATGACAAACTACTCAAAGTTCAAGGGATAAGTTTTGCACATCTACTATTCATGGTTATTACCGGTATACATTCAAAAAATAAATTTAATAACTTTCAAATTGAAGGAGGGATTGTGACACCAACTATCCATGTTAAATGTCCAAATGACAAAAAAATACTCAAAGTTCAACAGAAGATAATTCTGCAATTCCTGGAGCTAAACACAGAAATTGTGTCTTCCAAGTTCAAGGGGAGATAATTCTGCAATCAAATTTTAACAAGATGTGTTTGTGAAACATTACCATCTCTGTGTCCCCGATTTGACCTTTGACCTTGATGTATGGACCTTGACCTTAAAAAGTCACCCCTAAAAATGTTTGCCTTTATAAGTTGCACATGCATGCCAAGTTTGAAGGATGTATGTTGAATGACGAAAACATTATCGCCAATCTAAATTTGACGCGTAATTTGACCTTTGAACTTGGTGTATGAATAATGACCTTAATAAATCACCCCTAAAAATGTTCTACTCCATAAGCTGCACATGCAAGTCAATTCAAACAAAGACACAGCTCCACAGATCTGTTTTAGTCTGATATCACGTCAAACAAAGATGCAGAACCACTTAAACCTGACATTACAACCATTTTTGAACAAGAAAATCAAGACTATAATATTTGAAAGCGATCAATACGAATCTCTATGTGATTGTGATAGCCAACAGCTGGTCAGAGTAAAAAAGTGACACTAACATTAAGTATGTGCTGGAATCTCTAGAGAGTTCTTCAACTGATTTTGATAATGTAAGTGACGACAGTAATGAACCGAGACATGTAGGTGAGGCTACCCATGGCATCTGAACTGAATTAATACAAACTGTACCAAGCAATGCAAATTTTCTAGATTCACAACTCTTACAAAATGATTTCAGAATCACAACTCTTAAACTACATGATCAACTTACGGTAAATAAGTGCATCAAGTTACAAGCAAATAGCTTTGATAATTATGAAGAAAACTGGACTTGTGCACAATTAATTCAAGTTTTCTAAGGCCACAAACAACCATAACTCTTATCAAATGCATGTTAGAGTTATGACCCTTGCATTACTTAGCTTAGGTGGGAAAATAAGTGTTCCAAGTAATTAGCCAATAGCTTTTGATAGTTATGAAGAAAACTGGACTAATGCACAAATCTCAAAAAAAAACTCAAAAATAAAGCAAGAAATTGAAAATGGCAATAACTTGTACAATAATTGACATATCAAAATGGAAATTGTAGGTGCACATATTCCTATGGTAGTTGTTACAATTGTACTATGTTTTAGAATACTGCATTGTGTTAACCCATTCCCTCATATTGACGACTTTTGACGACTCTGTAAAAATCACTTTGTGAAGACATTGTAATAAATAGAGCAAATTCTCTATCTATCACAATGATTTGAAACTACAAAATTCTAAAACAATTCCTTTTCTCTAGTTAATGCTCGTTTTCGGTAGGTTTATTAAAAAAGGTTCTGTCTAAAAATAGCCTATGAGGTAATAGATTAATGTAAAAAAATACTTTTTATGATATTGCTGCTGTTTAGTTTATTTACAGTACATAATAGTTCAAGACTTGTAGATTGTGGAACAAATGATTGATGGCACAGTTTGGAGCCAGCTGAGATGCTAAGTAACTCAGCATTCATCAGGATCCAAACTTTTTGACAATCTGACACTGTTCCTGAAAGAAACAGAAGAAAGATGCACCCTAACCCTTTCCTTCATATAAACATGTTTTCACAAATTTGCAAACAGAGTAGACCCAGATCAGAAAACTCCTATAGGAGCTGTCTGATCAGGGTCTCCTTTGTTTGCTTTTGACATGATATAGATCTGATTCTACAGGTTTTGTCTAAGCAAAAATCTTTTTGAAAAGTATGCATTATGAAACTTCAGCTTATAAATATTCCTATCATTTCTTCTTGTAGCAGGCAATAGTTTTTGCAAACAAAGGTTCAAAGGTTACTTAGAGTTGAAAGAGTTGTGTTAAATGAACATTAACACTACTTGTACTACATTTTTAATTACTAGTGCAAGTCTAACCCTTTTCTGCATGAATAAAAGGTCGTTTAACAGAGTAGAGGGTTAAAAACTGTTTCTGTATTCTCAAATGTTACTATACAGTAATGTTTGCAAAATGTCAAACTACTTCACATATCATCCTGGATCAAAACTGTTTTCAAACAGAACAGTTTATCACAAATTTTCCACTGGAAGACAAAGACTCATTGGAGACAATCCCTCTTCCAATTATGTGTGAGGCAAGATTCCATAAACAACAAAACCCATTCAGTTTTTACTTCACTATCCAATCCTTGCACAGATCCAACACATTACCACGTTTGTACAGACAGAAATAAAGTTTGTAAATAATCCATAAACTGTCTTATAAGAAGATCTGTAAGAAGATTACAACACTATACACACAACTTAACAGACTTACATAACCTTTAAGTATGGTTATGTCCATTAATTGACAGTTGATGGGAAGCCATAACACAACTGAGAGGTCAGAGTTGTTAGTATCAAAACTATTTCCCAGCATTCCCTGGCTGCAATGTCAACATTAATCCGTTGTAAAAACCAACAAGTCGAAAATCTTCACTAAATACCGGCAGTCTTTTGCAGAAATTGTTGCCTGCTCAATGTTTCAATTTATATTTTCCTTTCTTTTTTTTTCAAAACAGTGTTACACAGTCTGGTACACAGTCACACAGTTTGGAATCTGATGAGACCGTTAATTAATCTGCATCTCATCTGGATCCAAATAGTGTTTGAAAGTCGTCATAAATGTTCTGTAAACATTAGGTATTTGTAAGGAAGGGTAGTGGTTAACCCTTTCCTTCATATAAACACATTTTCACACATTGGCAAACAGAGTAGACCCAGATCAGACGGCTCCTATAGGAGCCGTCTGATCAGGGTCTGCTCTGTTTGCTAACAGAATTAAAAAGATCTGTTGCTTTACTTTCTAAAATGGCAACAATGTTCCACCTTCAATATTTCATTAAAACTATTTTGTCCATTAATATTAAGTAGGTATTGAAATTTGTAATAAACATAGAACAGGGAAAGGGTTAAATGACATTTGCAAATAGTGTAGACCAAGATGCTCTGTGATCAGGGGTTAGCATTAATTGTAATTCCAAATCATGTGACCAATTTGTTCCTAACAAAACTTAATAGACTCTGTACACAATGATGGAGTATTCTACTTTTCAAAAAAACAACAACAATCCGACATCATTCAAAGGGTTTAACTTGTGACCTACATGAAATTTTATTATTTTAAGCAAGTTTTATACCCTACAGCAAAATATATTTCAGGTACCGTTACTGTTCAGTGGAGACGGAAACAAGCAAGCTTGTCAAAGTTAAATATTTATCAGCAATAAAATCAAGAAACATTTGCCAAAAAATGTGTCATTCATTACAGGTAAAAACTGGTAAACAGTGGTAAACATAGATCAAGACTCGTCAGGCAGAAAACAACAACGGAAGTATTGTCCTAAATTACAGTACATCTCTAAACCGAACGTTGAATTTAGTATAAACATCCGTCTTGGAGACAGGTGGCAGCTTAATGCAGGGTGAAAGTCATGCAGAAAGCTCCTCAAGGAGCTTTCTGCATGATTTTCACCCTGCATTAAGCAGCCACCTGCCTGAAAGTATCTAAATTCTTCTTTGCTAGAATTCCGGTTTCAAGGGGGTTTACTGTATTCTCATTCAGCCATATCTCAGGCAAAGCAGTGAAGTTTGAAAAATTTGGTTAACATTACAAGAATTTCTGCAATTTTCCACATTTAAAAACCAAGAGTGTTCTAAGTACCACATTGGTCACCTGCTGGGATAAGGCTTAGAATAAAAAGGGAAAAACTCAAAATATCGTGACACCAAAGTTAAAGCCTTTACCTTGATCACTTGTACTAAAATGTTGCTATCTGTATACATGTGCCAGCTTCATTGATGATTACTGAGTACATGTAATTTGCATATCTTAAGCAAACAGAGCAAACCCTGATCAGATGGCTCGTACAGGAGCCATCTGATTGGGTCTACTCTGTTTGCTAAAAGGCGTAGAAAGGCATATAATTATTTATAGAATAAAGGGTTAACACTTTATCTTAATATTGGAATGACAGATGCTCTTCATCTGCGCTGTTTTAAATTCTTGTGCACTGGCCATTTGGAAATTACTTGTCATGCATCTGCATTCCATACAATCTGAAGATAACTAAGGATTTACATTGAAACCCACTCTACAGTAGGATAGATACAGTCTAAAGATCAGCGCAAATAAACCAGACACTTCAAACTGAACGGAACAACTTGTACAAATAATGAACTAAAACATTTCCATTTCTCCGAGTGTATCAACAACTTGGTCCTTATTTTGGAATATCAAATAATTCAGGAAATGTGAGAATTCTCACTGATTCAATGATGGTGTCAGAGCAACAGATAGATGTATGTTCTCAGGTACTAAAATCATCATTATGCCTTTACAAGATGTGTTTTATGCACTTTCGCCCAGAGTAGGCTAGCCCAAGATTAGTTCCTGTAGAAGTATGACGAGGGTCTGCTCTGTTACTAACCAAATAATAAAAATTCTGATTCTCCAGTTTCTGGCAGGATAAAACATTCTATTGTTCATTGTGCTTATAAAAATTCAGCTTATTAATTAATATTTATAGTCATTATTTCTTATATTGATCAAGTATCTAATTTTTAAGCCAATCTAACCCAAGGAAATTAACCCTTTCCTCCATAGGCTATTTTTAGACCCGACCTCTTTGAATGAATCTACCCAAAAGGAGCATTTACTAGAGAACAGTAAAATTTTAGAATTTTGTAGTTTGAAACCATTGTGATAAATAGAGCATTTGCTCATATAAGAGCAAATGCTCTATTTATCACAATGGTTTCAAGAAGTGGTTATTACAGAGGCGTAGAAAGGTGTATTTATAGAGGAAAGGGTTAATTTATATGAGCAAGTAATGCACTAGCCCAGACCAAACAGCCTCACTAGTGACCCATGGGTTAAGTATATAGTATCTACTGACAGAGGCACATATAAGATGCATACATTAACCGTTTCCCTGTTCTATAATATTTAGTCCAAATTTCAATACCTACTGAATATTCATGGACAAAATAGTTACATTGTATAATCAAATATGGAAGGTGGAATATTGTAGCCATTTTATAAAGTAAAGAAACAAATCTATCAAATTCCATAAGCAAACAGAGCAGACCCTGATCAGACATCTCCTATAGGAGCTCTCATCTGGGTCTAGTCTGTTTGCAAATGCATGAAAAAGCATTTATATGAATGAAAGGGTTAAAGCAAATACCATGGTACTCTTGAAAGAACAGTCTGATTAGGGGTTGCACTATACTATTTGTTGATATCATCTTTTCATTAAAAGTAATCAAATTAGTGACAAATTTACTTATTCGGCTTTAAACACTGATAGAGAAGGGTGACCTGGTAAATAGGGCAATTACTGGTGCAGTATTACTATTTTCTTACTACAACACAGTCACACTGTCAGCCACTCTAGTTAGTGTCAACCACTTTAGTCAGTGTCAACCACTCTAGTCAGTGTCAACTACTCTAGTCACAGTGTCAACCACTCTAGTCAGTGTTGACTACTCTAGTCACAGTGTCAACCACTCTAGTCAATGTCAACTACTCTAGTCACAGTGTCAACCACTCTAGTCAGTGTTGACTACTCTAGTCACAGTGTCAACCACTCTAGTCAATGTCAACTACTCTAGTCACAGTGTCAACCACTCTAATCAGTGTTGACTAATCTAGTCACAGTGTCAATCACTCTAGTTAGTGTCAACTACTATAATCACAGTGTCAACTACTCTAGTCACTGTGTTGACTTCTCTAGTCACAGTGTCAACTATTCTAGTCACTGTGTCAACTACTCTAGTCAGTGTTGACTACTCTAGTCACAGTGTCAACCACTCTAGTCAATGTCAACTACTCTAGTCATAGTGTCAACCACTCTAGTCAGTGTTGACTACTCTAGTCACAGTGTCAACCACTCTAGTCAATGTCAACTACTCTAGTCACAGTGTCAACCACTCTAGTCAGTGTTGACTACTGTAGTCACAGTGTCAATCACTCTAGTTAGTGTCAACTACTATAATCACAGTGTCAACTACTCTAGTCACTGTGTTGACTTCTCTAGTCACAGTGTCAACTACTCTAGTCACAGTGTCAACAACTTTAGTCAGTGTTGACTACTCTAGTCACAGTGTCAACCACTCTAGTCAGTGTTGACTACTCTAGTCACAGTGTCAACCACTCTAGTCAATGTCAACTACTCTAGTCACAGTGTCAACCACTCTAGTCAGTGTTGACTACTCTAGTCACAGTGTCAATCACTCTAGTTAGTGTCAACTACTATAATCACAGTGTCAACTACTCTAGTCACTGTGTTGACTTCTCTAGTCACAGCAGGGTCCGTATTTAAACTGGCATACTGGCAAAATGCAAGTAAAATTTCAAAATTGCAAGTACCAAAATTTGGTACTTGCAATTTTTTGCCAGTGCAACTTTTAAGAAAAGGATTATAAATAATGCATAGTAATATTGAAAATGCGAGTTGAAATTTGATTTTGCCAGTTTATTTTTTTGCAACTGGCAAAATAATGCCAGTAAGTTTTTAGCCTAAATTCGGACCCTGCACAGTGTCAACTATTCTAGTCACAGTGTCAACTACTCTAGTCACAGTGTCAACAACTCTAGTCAGTGTCAACCACTCTAGTCAGTGTCAACTATAATCACAGTGTCAACTACTCGAGTCAGTGTCAACCACTCTAGTCAGTGTCAACCACCCTAGTCACAGTGTCAACCACTCTCAGTCACAGTGTCAACTACTCTAGTGACAGTGTCAACCACTCTAGTCACTGTGTCAACTACTCTAGTCACAGTGTCAACCACTCTAGTCAGTGTCAACCACCCTAGTCACAGTGTCAACTACTCTAGTCAAAGTTTCAACCACTCTAGTCACACTGTCAACCACTGTAAGTCAAAGTGTCAATCACTCTATTCAGTTAAATCATTGTTCAAACATAATTAAATGTACTTGGTATTTTTCCCAAAAATGTGGTGGTTTTTCCACTCCAGTAGCTGAATGATTGATGGTGTGCATTACTTGATTGATGATCTTGTGAAAATCTTAGAAGAAAACGGGCTTTCTTATGTTTAATCTACCAGTAAGTAATTGCAAAACAAAGTGAAAGTTAGCAGTAGATTTAACCCTTTGAATGCAGGACACACATGGCATTTGCAAAACAGTGTATACCTAGATCAGTCAGCACTGTCTGTCAAACTCCTCTAGACTCTAGCAAGCTTAACCCTTTCCTCCATAAATACGCCTTTCTACGCCTCTGTAAAAGTCACCTGTCAAAACCATTGTGATAAATATTTATCACAATGGTTTTCAAACTACAAAAATCTAAAATGTTCCTTTTCACTTGTTAATGCTCCTTTTCTGTAGATTTATTCAAAGAGGTTGGATCTAAAAGTAGCCTATGAGGTAATGGGTTAACCCTTTGAATGTGGGACACACATATGTACTGGCATATGCAAAACAGTGTAGATCTAAATCAGAGAACTCATAAAGCATCACTCTGATCAGAGTCTGCACTGTCTGTCATTCAAACTCTTTTAGTATTAGTTTAAGCCTTTCATACTGAGTGGACTCTATAGTTATATAATGATGGGTTATTCCCCACTCTTAACCCTTTCCTCCATAAATACGCCTTTCTACACTTCTGTAAAAATCGCTTTATGAAACCATTGTGATAAATAGAGCATTTGCTCCTATAGGAGCAAATGCTATATTTATCACAATGGTTTCAAAACTACATAATTCTAATATTTTCCTTTTCTCTAGTAATTGCTCCTTTTCTGTAGATTTATTCAAAGAGGTTGTGTCTAAAAATAGCATATGCAGGAATGGGTTAAAAATCAATGTTGAAAGTGATCAGATTTATGTAAATTGTTTGTTTGTTTGTGTTGTAATTGTCTGAAGGGCAAATTTCAATTGTGAATTATTCATGTTTTGAACAGATTATAATAATTTGAACATAACACTGTCTCTCATGACAGTGTACATAATTATGAAATATCATGTTTTGCCTAAAATTGTACTTTCAATGAAATTTAGGATAAAAGGGACCTTTTTATATAGACAATAGAACTAATTTATCATTGAACTGTAGATTTGAAAGTTTCAGAACTCCGATACATTACTGAAATACAGTAGAACCTGTCTTAAGTGGCAATCAAAAATGTCTAATTATGTGTCTGTAAGGCAGGTGGTAGCTTAATGCAGGTCATAAGTAATTCAGAAAGCTCCAATAGGAGCTTTCTGAAAACTTTTGCCATGCATTATGCAACCACTCCTATATTCAATAAATGTATGGCTGCTTAAGACAGATTCTACTGTAATGAAACTGTAAACCAATATATAAGGACTGCAATTTGCAACTGAGACACCCTGTAAATTCACAAACAGCTCAACAACATCCCAGTGTGGTAATCACAATAAGACCAATCCCATTTTAAGTCCTGAATGCTGTAACTGATATTCCAAAAGAAAACTTCCTAACAAATCAACCTTACTGAAAACTTCCTAACAAATCAACCTTACTATGACAAACATGTCCATAAACATTTTTTGCATTTTTTTTAACAACAGATCAGCACGTTTCATTACAAGATATCAACACTTCGTACAAACACCAAGCCACATCATGACATATTTGACAATAAATATTTGGCTGAATTATCATACTATTAAAAGTCATAAAACTGTACACAAATGTTTTCCGCTGTTCACACAAATAGCCAAGACTGGAATATGGTGTTAACGGTGACTGTCCTTTTGTTCAGTATCGAGATCTGTCTATTTGATGGAGTGAAAATCCAATATCTTAACGGTTAGCCTGCTATGTACTGCATGGTCCAATTATCCTCATATCATACCTGAGACTTTCCACCTAGCCAACAACTCTTACATAGTTGAGGTTTTGAATTCACTTATATTAGATAAAATATGTTTGCATAAACAAAGATCAAGCATGGTTATTGAACTTACTAGCTTAACCCTTTCCTTGTTTTATGTTTATTCAAAATTTCAATACCTACTGAATATTCATGGTCAAAATAGTTACATGAACATTGAAATATAAATTTACAAATACAAATTTTATTTGTAGTCAGGATAAAATTTGTATTTGTAATCAGGGTCTACTCTATTTGCAAAGCATTTATATGAAGGAAAGGGTTAACTATTTGTAGTTATATTACAGCTACCTGCAAAAACTGATGTCTGTAACGTTCTGCTCTTTACTATTAACACCTTTGCAAACAGAGTAAACTCAGAACTGATGGCTTCTATAGGAGCCATCTGATCAGGGTCTTCTCCGTTTGCTTATGAACATATGAGATCTAACTTGAATACAGTTTCTCTATACCCAAAAGTTGTGTGCACATAAATTATGCCATTATAAAAAAAATAAATTTATCAACTAATTAATATTCATGATGTCATTATTTCTTTCATGAATATTAAACAGGGAAAGGATAATGCATGTATATTCAAAGAGCCAAATGATCAGACGGCTCCTGTAGGATCTGGGTCTACTCTGTTTGCAAAGGCACAGAAAGGCGTATTTATGGAGTAAAGGGTTAATTTTTATAAGTGACTGTCATCCTGAATTTTTAAAAATTTCACAGCGGATTTTTAAACTGCAGAATTCCTAAGCATAAAACAACCAATACAAGTTTATGTTGCTTAATGCCTCATCTACAATTTGAAAGATTGTCTAAACTTCACCATTACAGCTTACTGTGTTACAAACATGACCATGAATTAAAATGAGAATGTAAACCAGTTCAAGATTGTGAATTACAGTTCAAGATCGTGGATTATTCATAACACCATTATATCGTTAGAATGATTAACTATTAAAGTATGGGAACTGAGTACAGAAGACCTTTGCAAACAGTGTTGACCCAGATCTGAGGGCCCTGGGGGCCCCTGGGGGCCCTCTGATCAGGGTCTACACTGTTTGTCACAAAAAATATTTTTTTCAATGAAAATATTTTATACTATATGCTTATTTAATTAAAACTCAGAGAGGGAGGAGACAGTTTTAGATTTTCATCTGGTCAAAAGTTAATGTTTGAAATTTGCATTACATTATAATTTGCTCAAGGTTTTGTATTACAAGACAGCTGGAGACAAAACATATTGCGAAGAGAAGAAGTCAGTTGTTCAAGAGATCATGATATATTTCAACCTACTGCTGTAAAAACAAGTCTGCACCTTCTGCAATTTTTTTTCCAGAAATCATGACAGATCTAGTTTTATTTCAGAATATGACAGAACAGTTCTTGAACTACTCTCTAAGTGGAGTTCTAGAAATATTGTTATTGGAAATTTTCATTGGAAGGATTAAGTGCACAAAGAGTAGAAAGATTCCAAACTGTCTTTTTAGTCCTTTACTCCATAAGTGTGCCTTTGCTGTCTTTTTAACCCTTTACTCCATGTGTCTGTTGATGCCTTTGCTGTCTTTTTAACCCTTTACTCCATAAATGTGCCTATCTATGCGTTTGCTGTCTTTTTAACCCTTTACCCCATAAATGTGCCTGTCTATGCCTTTGCTGTCTTTTTAACCCTTTACCTAATAAATGTGCCTTTCTATGCATTTGCTGTCTTCTTAACCATTTATTCCATAAATGTGGCTTTCTATGCCTTTGCTGTCTTATTAACCCTTTACACCATAAATTTGCCTTTCTACAATGCCTTTGCTGTCTTGTTAACCCTTTACACCATAAATGTGCCTGTCTATGCCTTTGCTGTCTTATTAACCCTTTACACCATAAATGAGCCTGTCTATGCCTTTGCTGTCTTATTAACCCTTTACACCATAAATGTGCCTTTCTACAATGCCTTTGCTGTCTTGTTAACCCTTTACACCATAAATGTGCCTTTCTATGCCTTTGCTGTCTTATTAACCCTTTACACCATAAATGTGCCATTCTACAATGCCTTTGCTGTCTTATTAACCCTTTACACCATAAATGTGCCTGTCTATGCCTTTGCTGTCTTATTAACCCTTTACACCATAAATGTGCCTTTCTACAATGCCTTTGCTGTCTTATTAACCCTTTACTCCATAAATGTGCCTGTCTATGCCTTTGCTGTCTTATTAACCCTTTACACCATAAATGTGCCTTTCTACAATGCCTTTGCTGTCTTATTAACCCTTTACACCATAAATGTGCCTATCTATGCCTTTGCTGTCTTGTTAACCCTTTACTCCATAAATGTGCCTGTCTATGCCTTTGCTGTGTTATTAACCCTTTACACCATAAATGTGCCTTTCTATGCCTTTGCTGTCTTATTAACCCTTTACACCATAAATGTGCCTGTCTATGCCTTTGCTGTCTTATTAACCCTTTACACCATAAATGTGCCTTTCTACAATGCCGTTGCTGTCTTATTAACCCTTTACACCATAAATGTGCCTTTCTACAATGCCTTTGCTGTCTTGTTAACCCTTTACTCCATAAATGTGCCTGTCTATGCCTTTGCTGTCTTATTAACCCTTTACTCCATAAATGTGCCTTTCTACAATGCCTTAGGTGTCTTATTAACCCTTTACACCATAAATGTGCCTTTCTATGCCTTTGCTGTCTTATTAACCCTTTACACCATAAATGTGCCTGTCTATGCCTTTGCTGTGTTATTAACCCTTTACTCCATAAATGTGCCTTTCTATGCCTTTGCAAAGAGTAGACCTGTAGGAGTCATCTGATCAGAATCTGCTCAGTCTGCTAATCAAATAATACAGATATGACTCTAGTTGTTTCCATGGCCAAAATGTCCTGTGTCCATGTACTTCTGTAACAATTAATCTAATTAATATTCATGATGTCATTATTTCTAACATGAATATTCATGAAATAAAGGCTTAAAAAGATATGGGCTAATTTACTTTGATAATAAAATTCTTTAGTATTCAAAGGGTTAAAAGCGTTTATAAATCCAAATACATTTGCATTAACTCTTTGCACATAATTTTTCGTCAGTAAAAAATGTTGTCTGCTTCAATTTTTAAAAATAAAAATTATCATATTTCTTTGCAAAAATACAGTCAAAGTGTTAAACAGTTTGGATAATGATGAGATGCCACATTATGCGACATCTCATCTGGATCCAGTCTGTTTGCATATAGGTAACCAATGTTTTGCTGCTGAGTTAACCCTTACAGTTCTGGACTCGAGTCACTAATGTCCTTTGCAAACAGTGTAGACCAAGATGAGAGGGCTCCTAGAAGAGCCCTCTCATCAGGGTCTACACTGTTTGTCATGTTACACTTTACTTTAGAAAAATTCTGGGACAGTGGGAACAGGACTTTACTCCTTGAACTTCAAACTACTTGCAGTTAACCCTTTCCTCCATAAATACATGTACGCCTTTCTATGCCTCTGTAAAAGTCACTTTATGAAACATCTATAACTATTTATCACAATGGTTTCAAACTACAAAATTCTAAAATTGTCCTTTTCTCTAGTTAATGCTCCTTTTCGGTAGATTTATTTAAAGAGGTTGGATCTAAAATTAGCCTATGAAGGAAAGGGTTAAATATGTTCACTTTGTATGATTTTTTTAAGACAACACAACTCTAATGTAAAATATCTCATGTCTTTGTAAATCTGAGCCCTACGCAGCCCCCCGCAGGTCAAAGGTCAATTACTCCCTGGGTATCAGGTAACCCTACACAGGACAAAGAATTCAGCGACTGGATTGTGGAAATTACCTGTCAAAATGTCACAGAGAAGCTGGGCTGACACCATTATGTTGTACATTGCAGTTTTATCTATCACTAAAGTTGATTCATACCAAATGAAAAGCTTTGGATAGTAAATTGTAATTTCAGCATTTAGAGGGGGCAAGAGGGGGCATTTAGAGGGGGCAGTCTTTGCAAGATAGTATCATCAGGGTAATACCTCTCACTCTGTTTAGTGATATAACCCTTTACTCCATAAATACACCTTTCTACACCTGTGCAAACAGAGTAGACTCAGATCAGATTACTCTCATAGGAGCCTTCTGATCAGGGTCTACTCTGTTTTCTTTTGATATAATACTGTATATATGATTCTGCGGTTTCTTTCATTGATTTACGGGTATATAAACATCTAGCAAGTATAAGCCTTTCATACGGAGTAGATTCAATGGACTATTCCATTCTGTAAAACCTTTCATACTGTGTAGATTCAATGGACTATTCCATTCTGTAAAGCCTTTCATACGGAGTAGATTCAATGGACTATTCCATTCTGTAAAGGTTAACTCCTTCCCTCTAACCCGTTACCTCATAGGCTATTTTTAGATCCAACCACTTTGAATAAATCTACCGAAAAGGAGCATTAACTAGAGAAAATTAATTTTTTAGAATTTTGTAGTTTGAAACCATTGTGCTATATAGAGCATTTGCTCCTATAGGAGCAAATGCTCTATTTATCACAATGGTTTCAGCAGGTGATTTTTACAGAGGCGTAGAAAGGCGTATTTATGGAGGAAAGGCTTAAATAATCTTCTTTTCACACCTTGGCAAACAGAGTTAACCCAGATCTGACAGCTGCTGTAGAAGCCATCTGATCAGGGTCTGCTCTGTTTGCTTATGGTAAATATAAATCTGATTCTACAGTATTTGCTTGAGCCAAAATTACAGTAGATCTGTCTGTACAGTGAACCTTAACCCATTCCCTCATAGGCTATTTTTAGATCCAACCTCTTTGAATGAATCTACCAAAAAGGAGCATTAACTAGAGAAAAGGAAAAACTTATACTTTTGTAGTTTGAAACCATTGTGATAAATAGAGCATTTGCTCCTATAGGAGCAAATGCTCTATTTATCACAATGGTTTCACAAAGTGACTTTTACAGAGGCGTAGAAAGGCGTATTTATGGAGGAAAGGGTTAACATATGATACATGTACCAGCAATTGGGGGAGGTGTGTGGGCCAATACAAGGGAAGTAAATAGTACTATACCTATCAACATCAAAACAAGAGTTATACCTCTTTAATAACAAAATGGAGAATAAGAGACATAATTCAACTAGGCTGTAAAAGTAATAAAACTTGATGTTCAAATTGAGAATGTATGTACTTCAGGCAAATACTGTAAAATAACATATTCCTCATGTGATTAATGGATCAGTTCCCTCTGTCAGAGTAGTGATTTATCTTATCTCACTATGAACACAGGGAAGTTTGGCCATTGCAGAAACTAGATTTTTATATCTATATTACTTCATAAACAAACAGAGAAGAATCTGATAAGTTGACTTCTACACAGCCAGCTGAATTTGGTCTACTCTGTTTGCAAAGGCATTGTGGGGTATATCTATATAGACAAGGGTTAAATTTGGAAGAAGATTTTGGAATAACAAGCAGTGTAGACCCTGATCAGAATATTTGTTTTCCACATGCAACAAGTACAAAACACCAATACAAGTCAACCTTTTCCTTCATATAAACACATGTCCATGCATTTGCAAACAGAGTAGACCCAGATCAGATAGCTCCTAGAGGAGTTGTCTGATCTGGGTCTGCTCTGTTTGCTAATAGAATTTGATATATATCTCTAGTTTCTAAAATGACTAGAATATTCCACATTCCATATTTCATTATAACTATATTTTTTAGTTCAGATTATTGCAATCTTCAGAAGCTTAGTTTGTCCAACCGAGTTAAGATACATAAATTTGTAAGCTGTATCACCTCTGTGTACTCAAACTATTGTATTTTTGTTTCATGCTGTTGAATTATATGTAAATAAAAGCATCCAATATATATACACTCAAACTTTAAAAGCTTGAGCATCACTGGGCCGAGGACAATGCTTTGCTCAAGGTCCAGTCGAAGTCACGGAAAAAGTTGATCTTAAATTAATGTAATACACAATGGTAGTCTGATCTGGATCTACTCTCTTTCCAAAGGCATAGAAAGGCGTATTTATGGAGTAAAGAGTTAAAACAATCACCAACCAAGTTACTAAGTTCTGGATCCAAGCTGTTTGCAAAAGTTATCACAAATTAATAAATTGCTGGCTAAGGTTGAAGTATGTAATGTAAACATTGATTATATAGAAACAATAAACTTAGGCTTGGCTGTGGATAGTAAACTTATTAAAATTCCTCCATACACATGTGTGCTTAGGTAAATAGAGTCTTCTCCTGCTGTTAATATGCTGTCTGCTTATACCCTTTCCTCCATAAATACGCCTTTCTACGCCTCTGTAATAACCACTTCTTGAAACCATTATAGGAGCAAATGCTCTATTTATCACAATGGTTTCCAACTACAAAATTCTAAAATGTTACTTTTCTCTAGTAAATGCTCCTTTTGGGTAGATTCATTCAAAGAGGTTGGATCTAAAAATAGCCTATGGAGGAAAGGGTTAAAACTCCAGAACTATCATACAATTCATTCAAGCTTTTGAGAAACGATTGATCGAGTGTCAAACAGCTTGGATCCTGATGAGACATGGAGTTGCTCTGCATCTTATCTGGATCTAAGCTGTTTGCAAATGCCTGAGTGAGGTCGTGTTTAGCTTGTGAAGGGTCAAGTATAATAAACCGTTCCTTATTTACTCCACTCTTCTGGTTAAACTTTATCATGCACCATACCAAAGTATTCAAAAGGTGTTGGATTTGACACCCAACATAAGAATTTTATCTGTTTTGTTTGACATGTTTTAACCATTTACTCCATGAATATTCGTAAAGGAATAATGATACCATGCATATTTATTAACCCTTATCTTCATTTAAAACAAGAGTAGATCCAGATCAGACGGCTCCTATAGGAGCCGTCTGATCAGGGTCTGCTCCGTTTGCTAATGAAATTTGATAGATCTGTTTCTTTAGTTTCTAAATTGACTACAATGTTTCACCTTCCATGATTCATTATAAAGTTCTACTTTGTCCATGAATATTGAATAGGTATTGAAATTTGGAATAAATATAGACCAGGGTAAGGGTTAAACGAATTTACTTGACCTGATTGGACTTAATCCTTTCGTCCATAAATATGCTTTTTTATGCCTTTGCAAACAGAGAAGACCCAGATCAGAAGGCTCCTATATGAACCTTCTAATCAGGGTCTGCTCTGTTTGCTTATGATATAATATAGATATAATTCTATAGTGTCTGCCTTTGCCAAATATTCCTGTGTCTGTGTGCTATTATAACAATTAATCTAATTAATATTCATGATATTTTTTCTTACATAAATATTTATGGAGTAATGTGTTAAGACCCATGTAGAGCCCTCTGATCAAGTCTGCATGGTGAGTCATTCAAAATCCTCCTTTCATATGGATAAGTTCATTTTAGAAAAGTTCATGGACCCTTCTCAGCTTGGAAAATTCAGCATTTAAATGTTAAAGTATGATATTTTGATTCTATAAACAGACATCCTCTCAGCTAAAGTCAAGAGGTAGTATTTCCTTAAAGATGCCTGTGATAAATAAGCTCACTTAGTAAGACTTGGGACTGTTTTATCCAACATCATGCTCTCAGATTATAATGTTTCTTTATAATGGTTATAAATTATATGCTGAGTTACGCAGAATAAAAACTGGCTCCACTCTTTGCAAAAGGTATTGTAAATTCTACCACTGTTCATCTTAACAGATAGAGCATTTATTTTTTAGGGGTGTGGGTGTTTGGGGTAGGGGGTAGGAGGTATATCTGTGTTCCTAGTTGATAATACAGTGTAGATATCACTGATACAATAAAGATACACTACAGAAACAATCCTGCAGAGTGCTCTGCATGTTTCCAAGACAATATCATTGTTTATTGCATTTTTACAATAAAGCCTGATTTCGTATCTTGAGAACACATCTAGTCTTTACAGAAGCAACAACAGGTGTGGTGGAGGCATTAAGCAACCGACAGTTACTGTCTTATCCTTACTCCATAGACACACCTGTTAAGCCAATTAATATTCATACATGTACATTATTTCTTTACATGAATATTCATGGAGTAAAGGGTTAACTAATGGCATGTCATCATGACCATTTCGAGGGCTTGGTGCAAAACTATTCTAACTCCTTCACTTTGTGAAGGAGTTAGAATAGTTTTGCACCAAGCCCTCGATTTGGCAGTCTGATCAACTGCTTGTAAAGAAACAGAAGAAAACTATAAACAATAGTACTTTGAAAAAATGTGGCAGATGACAATTTTCAGACAAACTTTGCCTAGAGATAAAAGATTTTGAATATCAGGAAGTGAACCAATACACATACATGTAGACAAAAGTACCCAGTAGGAAGGGTGGTATTATTAACCCATTCCCTCATAGGCTATTTTTTTATCCAACCTCTTTGAATAAATCTACCGAAAAGAGACATTTACTAGAGAAAAGAAAAACAAGAGGGCCAAGATGGCCCTTAATCGCTCACCGGATTACCATAGATTTAAGATTATAGCTGGGTACAGCCCCCAAGACGGGCCAATATTGACCTAAGGGAATATTTGAACAATGTTGATAGTGGATCATGAACACTGGTTCTAAAGAACAAGATTTTCAAAGATTTAGAATATTGATTTTATCAAGACAATCATTCTGACCAATGAAAATTGGGCTAAAAATGTGACCTCTAGAGTGATTTGATCTAGTGACCTACTTTTTGATTCCACCCAACCCATGATCAAACTCAACCTTGTTAACACCAAGACAAACATTCTGAGCAAGTTTGAGGAAGATTGGGCTGAAAATGTGGCCGCTGGAGTGTAAACAAGCTTTTTCTAAGATATGACCTACTGACCTACTTTTTGACCCTACGTCACCCATTTTCAAACTTGTCCGAGATTTTATCAAAACAATCATTCTAATAAATTTTCAAGAAGATTCGGCTAAAAATGTGAACTCTAGAATGTTCACAAGGTTTTTCTACTATTTGACCTAGTGACCTAGTTTTTTACCCTTCATGATCAACTTTCAAACTCGTCTGAGACTTTATCAAGACAATCATTATGACAAAGTTTCATGAAGATTGGACAAAACATGTGACCACTAGAGGGTTCAAAAGGCTTTTCTACTGTTTGACCTAGTGATTTAGTTTTTGATCCAATGTGACCCAAACATTCTGACCGAGTTTCATGAAGATTGGACTAAAATTGTGACCACTAGAGTGTTCACAAGCAAATTGTTGACGACGCACGGCAGACGCAATACATTCAAGTCTCCCAAAAGTGAGCTAAAATAGGATTGTGTAGTTTTGAAACCATTGAGATAAATAGAGAATTTGTTCCTATGGAGCAAATGCTCTATTTATCACAATGGTTTCACAAAGTGACTTTAACAGAGGCGTCAAAAGGCATCAATATGTTGGAATGGGTTAAACCTTTCCTCCATTAATACGCTTTTTTACGCCTTATAGGAGCCATCTGATCAGGATCTGCTCTGTTTGCTTATGGAATAATATAGACCTGATTCTATGTTTTCTACTGTGGTAAAATGTTATGTCATCATGCTATTTTAAACATTAATCTACCATTAATTAATATTTACTTTATTCATTTTTTTATATGAATATTCATGAAGTAAAGGGTTAAAATAAATAACAATTGATCAGAAAGTTGGTATAGATGAAATATTTGCATTGTTTTCTCAGCAACAACAGTCTAACTTACAATATCTTATCTAAGAATTTAACCCATTCCTCCATAGGCTATTTTAAGACCCAACCTCTTTGAATGAATCTACCCAAAAGGAGCATTTACTAGAGAAAAGGAAAAATTAAGAATTTTGTAGTTTGAAATCATTGTGATAAATAGAGCATAAATTTTGCTCCTAAGGAGCAAATGCTCTATTTATCACAATGGTTTCAAGAAGTAGTTATTACAGAGGCGTAGAAAGGCGTATTTATGGAAGAAAGGGTTAAATCATTTTCTGTCTCATTGTATTTCTTTAAATGCTTAGTAACTGTCTTCTGCAGAACATTTTGTCTGATTACAATTCTGAAAGTAAGTGTTTCTTTTCTTTCTCTTCAAAAATGCAGTTAGATCATCTCATCTGGATACAAACTGGAAATTACAAATTCCCCTCTAGGATGTGAAGAGTCTGACAGGGACTTGATATCTCATTCCGGACATCTCAACTTTTTACCTGTGTTATTACTAATAGTCATTCAAAAGTTGGTTAACCCATCCCCTCATAGACTATTTTTAGATCCAACCTCTTTGAATAAATCTACTGAAAAGTAGCATTTACTGGGAAAAAAAGGAATATTTTACAATTGTGTAGTTTTGAAACCACTGTGATAAATAGAGCATTTGCTCCTATGGAGCAAATGCTTTATTTATCACAATGATTTCAAAAAAGTGACTTTTACAGAGGCGTCAAAAGGCGTCAATGAGGTAATGGGTTAAAAGATTTATTTAGGAGCTGAAGGTAAAAAAACCCTATTTTCCCTAAATACATTGAACTACATGCTGTTCTGTGAGGTATTCATGTATTCACTATCAGAGACTACATCGATATACCAGTAAAACACAAGATACCTCTCAATCAAAATTAAAGATGAACAGATAATACATCTCAACTGTTCATGATCAAGCAGATTGCAATGCTCCTCTGAATGCTATCAAACACAGACTGGAAGACACAACACAACCAATCTGCTACCTATACCCAGCTAGTACAGCACAAACAAGCTGGATATCTACTTAACCTATTCCCTCATAGGCTATTTTTGGATCCAACCTCTTTGAATAAATCTACCCAAAAGGAGCATTTACTAGAGAAAAGGATTTTTTTGTAATTTGAAACCATTGTGATAAATAGAGCATTTGCTCCTATAGGAGTAAATGCTCTATTTATCACTAGACTGTCGCAGGACAGCAAAGCTCGCCTATTGTAGACCTTGTCTACAAAGATGAAGTCCAAAATATTTTTCTATTTTAACTGAACTTCATCAATGTTAAACCTACTGGCAAACTCTATTCCAAATACCAGCTACCTATGGCAAGTATTTCATGTTGTATTAGTGCATCTTAACACTTACCCCAAAACTTTAATCTTGAGATTTCAGCCCAAAAAGCTCAGTCCGAATCAGGTGAAATTATGACTAAAATTCAAATTCATTTTAAATGTTAACTACACTACATCAATGTTCAACACACAAGGAACCTCCATTCCAAATATCAGCTTTCTAGGGCAAATATTTCATGTAGTATTAGTGCATTTCAACACTTACCCCAAAACTTTAACCTTGAGATTTCAGCCCAAAAACTAAGTCCAGAACAGGTGAAATTTTGACTAAAATTCAGTTTTATTTTCAATTTTAACTACACTAATTCAATGTTCAACACACCGGGAACTTCTATTTCAAGTATCAGCTTCCTACGGCAAATATTACATAATAGTATTAGTGCATTTCAACACTTACCCCAAAACTTTAACCTTGAGATTTCAGCCCAAAAACTAAGTCCAGAACAGGTGAAATTTTGACTAAAATTCAGTTTTATTTTCAATTTTAACTACACTAATTCAATGTTCAACACACCGGGAACTTCTATTTCAAGTATCAGCTTCCTACGGCAAATATTACATATAGTATTAGTGCATTTCAACACTTACCCCAAAACTTTAACCTTGAGATTTCAGCCCAAAAAGCTAAGTCCAAAACAGGTGAAATTTGGACTAAAATTCAATTTTATTTTAAATTATAACAACACTACATCAATGTTCTACACACAGGGAACCTCCAATTCAAGTATCAGCTTCCTAAGGCAAATATTTCATGTAGTATTAGTGCATTTCAACACTTACCCCAAAACTTTAACCAAAAGCAAAAGCCAACGCAGACGCCGACGCCGGGGTGATTCCATAAGCCCCCCTATTCTTCGAATAGGCGAGCTAACAATGGTTTCAAAAAATGACTTTAACAGAGGCGTAGAAAGGCGTATTTATGGAGGAAAGGGTTAAATATGGTCTCCTGCTGTAATGTTAAAATCAGGGTTTGCTCTGTTTGATTGTGATATTACAATAGTTCTGACTTTACACTTTCTACAAATACCAAAAACTTCTATGTACATAAGCCATTATAAAATGTCAGCTAATAACAAGATCAAATTGTAATGGAATCCGTTACAGAGTGTCCCCAAAACGAAACGGACAACAGGTATTGATGAACAAAATATCGAAATATTCACCAATCACAAGCCATCACCGGATTACTATAGCAACCAACACTTTTAAAACACCTGCCATTAAGTTTGGAGTACCCATATACCCCTACTTACCAATTTTCAGCAATAATCAAACAATATTCAAATTTCTCCCATTCAGAGACCACCATTCAGTTACCGTGGCATCATTTTAACAAGAGGGCAATCATGGCCCTGATATCACTTGCCAGACAATCCGGAGAAAAAATTCAAAGTTTTCAGTATATGTTTCTATAGAACAAGAGGGCCATGATGGCCCTGATATCTCTCGCCAGACAATCAGGAGGAGATTTTCAAAGTTTTCATTATAATTATGTTTCTTTAGAAAACTGGCCACCCCTTGGGCGGGGCCAAGTTTTACCCCAGGGGCATAATTCATATCACTTATGTAGAGGACTTCAAGATGATGCTATAAGCCAAATATGAAAGCTCAGAACCTTCCAGTTTCAGGAGAAGATTTTAAAAATGTTCACAATATGTTTCTCCATGTATATAAAATTAAGGCACCCCTATAGCATGGTCAATTTTGATCCCAGGGACATAATTTGTATAACTTTTGTAGAAGACCTGAAGTTGATGCTATTGTGCCAAATATGAAAATTGAGAGCCTTCCAGTTTCAGAGGAGAAGATTTTCAGTTTTCACTATATGTTTCCACAGAAAGCTGGCCTGCCCTGGGGCTGGGTAACATTTGACCCCTGGGGCATAATTTATATAATTTTTGTAGAGGATCTACAGATTATGCTATGTGCCTATATAATTTCAAAGCTGAGAACATTCCAGTTTAATTTCAGAGAAGATTTTCCAAGTTTTCACTATATGTTTCTATAGAAAACAAGGCACCCCTTGGGCGGGGCTAATTTTCACCCCAGGGGCATAATTTATATATAGTTTTGTAGAGGACCTACAGATGATGCTATGTGCCAATGATGAAAGCTGAGAACCTGTAGATTCAAAGACTTTTAAAGGTTCAAATTGTTGACAACAGACAATGACGAATGTACGACCCACAATGGATGGCACACGCCTATGGACGATGGACATGAGGCGATCACTAAAAACCAAAAATTGAATCTGCACATAATCAGCAATGCCATAATATGATTTTAGCTAATAAACATTCAGGATGCCATAATTTCTTTAATAAATATTCACAAGGGAAAGGGTCCAATTTTAACCCTTTCCCTGTTCTATGTTTATTACAAATTTCAATACCTACTGAATATTCATGGAGAAAATAGTTATAATGAAATGTGGAAAGTGGAACATTTTAGCCATTTTAGGAACAAAAGAAACAGATCTATCAAATTCCATTAGCAAACAGAGCAGACCCTGATCAGACGGCTCCTCTAGGAGCCGTCTGATCTGGGTCTACTCTGTTTGCAAATGCGTGAAAACACGTTTATAATTATGAGGGAAAGGGTTAAAGGGGATGGATGCTCATAACCCTTTACCTGTTGAATATTCATGCAAGAAATGATGACATTATGAATATTAATTAGATCAGGACATTTTGACTCAAAACAGGACATTTTGAGTCCGACAGAAACTCCAAAATTATATTTATATTATACCATAAGAAACACAGCAGACTCTGATCAAACCACTTTATAGGTCAGGTCTGGCTCGCCTATGTTTGCAAAGACATTAACCCTTTCCTTCATAAATGCGCCTTTCTACGCTTCTGTAAAAGTCACTTTTTTAAACCATTGTGATAAATTGAGCATTTGCTCCTTAGGAGCAAATGCTCTATTTATCACAATGGTTTCAAAACTAAAAATTCTAAAATTTTCCTTTTCTCTAGTTAATGCTCCTTTTCAGTAGATTTATTCAAAGAGGTTTGATCTAAAAATAGCCTATGAGGGAATGGGTTAAACTGCCAGTTTCTTTGTTGACTTTTAAATTGCCAATTCATCTGTATGTAGATTATTTAACCCTTCTCTTGCTGAATTTTAAAATACATTTCTCCTTCTTTACCCATGCCCTGATGTATAATTACATTTATCTTCACTGTGTACAAGTATTTCACTGTCCAATCACTGCTGTGGAGTGCACTGGTTGCACGATCAACTTGTAAATAGTGCAGACCCTGATGAGACAGCTCCTGCAGGAGCTGTCTCATCTGGGTCTTCACTATTTACAGGTAGGTATATTGACGCGAATAGCAAGCGAAGGGTTAAATCTCAATCTATAGACCAACATTATAACATAGTCAAATAAATTCAACATCCAAAATTGGGCATGCCTTTATTGCTGTGCTCACAACAATTAAGTATTCATTTTACAAAAATCTCATTGAGCCAAGGAGTGACCTGAGACTGTTCTCAAACCCACTAATCCCATTCACAACATTTGGCAAACCTGATTATTGCCTTGTTGTGACTATTATGACCTCGGAGTCAGTTAATACAATTATTGTAACCAAAAAGCCTTGAAAAGCACACAAAGGAATGCTATTAACTATACAATAATTGCGTTGTTATCACAGAAAACAGGACCAAACCTGCAGTGCATTTTTACCAATTGTAAAGTCCAGGATTTAGTCTAATCCAATTACTATTGTTATCGTTGTATTTGTCACAAAACATGGAGCAATTGTGTAAACACGCTATTCAAAAAAAAACAATAAGGGATACAATAAAGCTAACAGAGTAAATAGACACAACACAAGAATGTTTGGGACACTTTTTCGCAGACATTAATTTTGTTGTCTGCTTCAATTTTAACTGTTCTTCTTCCCTTTTAAAAATTATGCCATTAACGCTTTACTCCATAAATACATCTTTGCAAATAGAGTAGACCCAAATCAGACAGCTCCTGTAGGAACCGTCTGATAAGGGTCTGCTCTGTTTGCTTATGAAATAATATAGATATGATTCTACAGTTTCTGTATATTGCCAAATTTTGTCGCGTTCTTCTAGAGAAGCTTTCTGCACGATTTTCACCCTGCATTAAGCTGCAAATATCTCCAAGAGTGATATTTAACTAAATTTAATGTCCGGTTTAGAGGGGTTTTACCGTACGGATATTCTAAACCATGAGATCATCCAATGTCTGTAACCTACCAGCTCAATCCTGGCCTTTATTTACTTGAGAACAGATATCACTGGGATTCTGATGTTTTGCAAACTGTGCAGAACTAGGTAATCTGTTGTCTATCAAATTGTCAGATGTGATTAGACTCTGAGATGCAGCAGTTCTGTTCTGATATAACCCTTTCCTGAGCCTGACCTCCTCTCAAGAAGCTGTTCATACAAAACTAGGAACAGATGGCTGCTTGTAGCAGAACAAAAATGAAGAAAAAAATCCCATAAATTTCTTCATTCTGCATTAAGTTACCAGCTGCCTGACAGAATAATACTATATATATTTTTTTCTAAAGTATGAAAGTCTTTACCTGACAAGTCGGAAGCTGTAGTTGCGAAGCACCGAAGCTGATCCTGCAGTTGTCTTAGTAACCGGGGCTGACACTGATGTCATTATGTCTGTTTTCATGCTTCCAATGATCACAGAAATAATCCAGTAATTTAAGTTTTAAATCACGTAGTTTTCAATCACAGAATTAAACTTGGAATTAATAATATGGAAGACCTCTTCCTGAAGTCACAATATCCCTTCCTGAAGTCAAACAGCTGTATCAAAATACATGAAAAATCAGTATTGAACAATTTTTTGTGTGTTTTGCGTCTCTCTAAATGTGTTCAACTGTTTATAAGATAGGCAGTAATTTTTACATGTGTGTACTATCAAAATGTCATCTTGGATCATCTGTACAAAAATTTAAAAACTCGTTTTATAGAACAGAACAGAAGATATATATACATGACATTGTATATATATGTAATGCAGTAAATCTGTTGTTTGTTTTACAAACCCAGATAATGTATGTAAACCTTTCCCCCATATAAACACCTTTTCACACATTTGCAAACTGAGTAGACCCAGATCAGACAGCTCCTGTATGAGCTGTCTGATCAGGATCTGCTCTGTTTGCTAATGGAATTTGATAAATCTGTTAGAGAAGGTACTAACAATTAATTCTTAATCTTTATTTCAAAGATAGGTTGATCTCACCTATCAGTGGTTGAATTATTACCAAAATATGAAAAAAAAATCCACAGGTTAAACACGCACAACATACACTTGACATAAACTCTGCGCCCAAGGATCAACTGTTTGATCACCACATATTTTTATCTTCAAGAAATTGATAGGTAAACACTAAATCCCTTAGAGTGTGGAAGAATTATTAAACCAATTATGGCCGAGTATTTATCACAACTAATCTACCATTCAGAAATATCATCAAGTTACAATCCTGATGACTGTACCCTTTAGCGCTCAACTGGCGACACATTGTGATAACCGTTGCAAACAGTTTGGATCCAGATGAGATGCAAAGTTACCCAGCGTCCTATCAGGATCCAAACTGTCACTCTGACAATGTCACTCTGACACTGTTTTTGAAAAGAAATTGAAGACATAATTATGTACTTTTAGAATTGAAGCAGACGACAATTGCTCAGAGTGCAGAAGGTTAAGGCACGGCTTTTCATTTGCATCAATTATACCCATCAATGACCATAATTGTACCGTAAAGTCCTTAAACACAGTCAAATCAATTATTCCTCTAGGATACACTGTTATTTATTAACACTCTGTACTCAGGTTCATTAATCGCTAAAACAACAGAGAAAATATTGTATTTTATCCTTAAAAGGAAGGTAATATCTTATTTCATTTACACAATGACTTGCTTTATCACAATCTGTCACACAATTGAGTATAAAAACAACTTTAAACCTGATATTTGATTATAATTTCCTCTTAAAACTTTTCCTTGTTTTAAATTCTTCCTCGTGTGAAATACTTCGATTAAATAAATTCCACAAGCACATGAATTCCACACGAATGGGGCATTGACAATCTCCCCAAGATCAAACTGATTAATGGTGCTATTGACAAGCCTCAAATCCTGAAAGGTATATCTATTGGAAACATTGATAAATCTGCAATGGCAGATCTACCTCAACACAATCACTGTCCGGCCATGTTATGACAAGACCTTTTGACTTTCTACAGATCTTTAAACAGCTTACGATAAGCCTGTCACAGTTGCTTTGGCAAGTGTATTAGGAACCGTTCAAACATTTACCCAATTATTATACTTTTTGTTATTTGCATAACAGTTTTGATCCTGATGAAATAATCGAGTAACAGGATTAACCCTTTCCTCCATAAATACACCTTTCTACGCCTATGCAAAAGTCACTAGTTGAAACCATTGTGATAAATAGAGCATTTGCTCCTATAGGAGCAAATGCTCTATTTATCACAATGCGTGGTTTCAAATAACAAAATTCTAAAAATTTCCTTTTCTCTAGTTAATGCTCCTTTTTGGTAGATTTGTTCAAAGAGGATGGATCTAAAAATAGCCTAAGAGGGAATGGGTTAACAGTGTGCGATACCCAGATCATGATTCATAAAGGAATAGCTCTGCATTGGTAAGGGTTAAGGGTTAAACCTCTGTTTTAATCTAGCTGGTTACTTTTCCATAAATGTACATGTCCATGGACCTCTCATTTCTTATTCTAGGTATGTCTAGGTAAAACATATTTTTACCCTTTATTCCATATTAATTATATACTTTACTATGCCTTTGCAAACAGAGTAGACCCAGATCAGATGGCTCCTGTAGGATCCGTCTGACCAGGGTCAGCACTGTTTGCTTATGGAATAATACAGATCGAATTCTACAGTTTCTGCTCTGGCAAACATTTTTTGTATTAATATGCCATTTTAAAAATTAATTTTATTAATATTCATGATGTCATCATTTCTTTAATGAATATTCATGGAGTTAATGTGATCAGTGCAGATCCATGTCAGTAGACTGTAACAGGATCACTTCCATTGATCTGGATACAAAGTACTCCATGATTCAACACAAATACATGAATCATTTCCCTGTTCATTATTCATGTAAGAAATAATGAAAACATGAATATTTATTAGCTAGATTTTTATAATGTAAACTTTTCAAGGGAATATTTTGCTTTGAGAAAAACTGTAGAATCAGATCTGTAAAGTGTCAAAAGCAATCAGAGCAGACCCAGATCAGATGGCTCCTATAGGAGCCATCTGATCTGGGTCTACTCTGTTTGCAAATGTGTGAAAAAGCGTTAAATTATGAAGAAAAGGGTTAAACCATAACTTCATTGACCTACATGTTACTGCCATTAGACAAATACTTAGCACCCACCCCGCATATTGGACAACAATGAAGACAATAAATAACTACAAAAATCAATTTACAGATTCAATTTGTTTGAACTCTACAAAATTAAGTTGATATAAACTGAGCAGATACTTTGTAAATTTGTATAAAACAGAACAACAGATAAAGGTGAGTACTCAAATACTAAAATTGTCGTTTGTCCAACAAACCCAATGTTGTGACCACTCTTTAGAATCGTCTCTTCAAGACGATTCTAAAGAGTGGTCACAACACAGGGTTTGGTGGAGAAATAAAGGAGTTATTCTTGAAAATGTTTTAATTTACGCATCTTATCGGGACCTCTGATAACAACTTCTTACAAGTTTCCAAAACACAATCAGAGTGTCAGTTTGGTTTCATATGGCAGCTGGGTTGCTTTGCTTGACGTTTTCAACTGGATCTACATTATCTGAATAAGTTACTTGTTATGTCCATTGAATGCTGAAATCTAAATTCAATAACTCTTCTTTGCCAATCACTTTAGTTCCAGATGAGGTGGCACGTAATTTAGTGGCCCTAATAAGGATCCAAACTGATTAACACTCTGAAACTGAGTTTTTTTTCAACAGAATTGGAAGAAAAGTGTGCTTTGAGAATTTATTCAGATTGGCAATTTCCCAGCGTGCAGAGAATTAAACAATGCTATCAACATTTATTTTCAATAATTTATGGAAAGTAGTCTATACATGGAACCATTATTTACAATGTCGTCTGAATAGATGCGACCCAACTGACACATCAATGCTAAAACTATATTGATCAATATTGTTTTATCCCTTTCCTCCATAGGCTATTTTTAGATCCAACCTCTTTGAATGAATCTACCGAAAAGGAGCATTTACTAGAGAAAAGGAAAATGTTAGAATTGTGTAGTATTGAAACCATTGTGATAAATAGAGCATTTGCTCATATGGAGCAAATGCTCTATTTATCACAATGGTTTCAAGAAGTGACTATTACAGAGGCGTAAAAAGGCGTATTTATGGAAGAAAGGGTTATAGTTGCATTTCCAATGTTTCAATTACAGCTTCATCATCAAAATAACATTGGATGTGGTAATTAATGGAGAAAACCCATACACTCAGTAACCTTTTCCATTTCCACTTTCCTAAAGGGCCCGGGTTTGGTGGTGTTTGGGTATTCCATGCAAACACTTGGCTCCATCCTCTACTTGAGACAACTTACTATAAATCACACTGTGGCTATTATCTGTCTTATCCAAAGTTTTATAAATGTGTCACCATATACTGTGTAAACAATAAGATTTAATATACTGAACAAAATCAGAACTTTTTGCTGTGTTTACTTGGATGTAACCAAATCACGGGTGTCAATGTTAATTTGTTATATAAATGTATACATTTAATGCAACATTTGGTGCAAAAATGATGGTCAAAGCTTAATGGAAAACGGAGGAAATTTTGACCACATGAGGAAGGTTTAAAAACAACTAGAACTATCATTAAAGGTGATGGAATACCCCCGCTCAGCTGCCTTCATCGCAATCAAACAAAAGCTTAACTAAACTTTTCTGATTTAAAAAGGACCATAATTCTGTCAAAATTCTTGACAGAGTTATGCACTCTTGTCTACAGATGAAGCTTCTTATGGTGAACAAGTGTTCGAAGTTTCAAAGCATTATCTCACAGGGTTATGAAAATAAGTAGACTTTAACAAAAACCTTAAACAAAAAAATTAAGATAAAAAGGGCCAAAATGCTTGACAGAGTTATGTAATTTATGAATGAAACTTATGATGGTAGACAAGTGTGTAATTTTAGTTTCAAAGCTTTATCTCAAAGGGTTATGTAAATATGCGGACTTAACCAGGTTGTGCCACGGACAGATAGACAAGGAGCCACGGACAGATAGACAAACCGACCGGCCAACACACTGACTCCTATATACCCCCTCTCAAACTTTTGCAGAGGTATAAAAATGACACTTTGTAATGGAATGACAACTCTTGAATAGACTGCTGCAGTGAAACGCAAGCCCATAGAATTGACTAAAGTGTTCATTTCTGCCTATCAATACTGTTCAATTCCTGGAATAAACAGTGCAAAATGCTTGTTCATGATATAGCGGTCTGTGATCCAGGGGTTTATTGTTTTCGCTCTGTCTGTTGGGTGGTTTGTCTGTCCCAACATTAATGCTGGCGATAATTTTGCACAATATACATTCTTCAAACTTAGCAACTATGTGCAACTTATGGAATCAAACATTTTTAGGGTCAACTTATTAAGGTCAAGGTCATACATCAAGGTCAAAAGTCATATTTGTTTTTGCTGTCTGTAAGTTGGTTGGTTTGTCTGTTTGTTACCAACTTAAACATTGGCCATAATGTAATGTCGCCATTGCACATACATACTTCAAACATCGCATTGCATGTGCAACTTATGAAGGCAAACATTTTGAGGGGTGACTTATTAAGGTCAAGGTCATACATCAATATCAAGGTCAAATTAGCGGTCAAATTAAGTAACTTTATTAATTTGTTACCATTGCAGATGTGCAATATCGAGGGCATAGTGTTTCACAAACACATCTTGTTTTTTCCAAACTTTGAACATTTCCATTCACTTGACAACAATGTCAATAATACAAATAAAACATTACTTCACTGAATGCAAAATGGGACATGTTGAACCATGCATGCACATGCAAATTGAGTTTCATCTTGTCAATTATTAACAGTGCAAACACTAGCACTAAAATTCACAGAATGTTGATTTCATTACACAACAAACATCATGTATACAAATCAGAGTTTCTTACTTTGTTCAGCATAATTTATATACAAAACCTTTTAAAGATGTTACAAATGGAAATGACAATAAATGTCCAGATTTCCCCACTAAAACAACCATTAATCAATTCACTCATGGGCTATTTTTTTTAAATCCAACCTCTTTAAATAAATCTACCAAAAAGGAGCATTTACTAGAGAAAAGGAAATTTTTAGAACTGTGTAGTTCTGAAACCATTGTGATAAACAGAGCATTTGCTCCTATGGAGCAATTGCTCTGTTTATAACAATGGTTTCAAAAAGTGACTTTTACGGAGGCGTCAAAGGCGTCAATATGAGGGAATGGCTTAATAAGAAATTAGTCTTTAAGACATGGTAGCTAAATGATGGACAAAAGTAATCCAGATATATCCAAAAAGAGGTTGTTTGCAATACTATAATATTATTAACCCTTTCTTTCATATTTATAAACACCTTTTCATGCCTTTGTAAACTGAGTAGACCCAGATAAGATTGTTCCTATAGGAGCCGTCTGATCAGGGTCTGCTCTGTTTGTTTATGAAACTACATGTTTATTAGATCTGACTCTACAGTTTCTACTAAGAACAAGTTAACATTACAAAAGTTCAGTCAATTAATATTTATGATGTCATTATTTCTGAATAGGGAAAGGGTAAAGCAGCCACATACTAAACAAGAGCTGCGTGCGGCGCCAACGCTCGTCTGATTTAATGCTTGTCCAGCTAAATTAAAAAAAATTGAAAAACAATAAAGGGCCATAACTCCAAAATTTTGAAATCAGGAGATATGGTTCTTATGTAGGGGCCTTCCCCTCAATGAGATCTACTAAGTTACTAATCTATGAAGCTTCATGTTGATACCTCTTATACTTTTCGAGTAATGAGCTAGATTAAAGTTTTTGCACGCCGACGACGACAACGCCAACAACAACGACAATGCCCACGACCCAGTGATCACAATAACTAGACTTTTCTTCGAAACAGACGAGCTAATAAGGCAAATGATTTACCTCCTCAGTGTAACATGTATTATGAGATAAATATTGAAAAACTTGATGCTTGACAGGCAATATTACAAGGCCACAAGAAGGATCAGCTTGAAACAACATTATCTGTTTACGATATGCTTAACCTTTCTTAACAATATCTCTTAACCCTTTCCCTCATATAAACGCCTTTTCACACAATAGAGAAGACCCAGATATAGGAGCCACCTGATCAGGGTCTGCTCAGTGTTTGCTAATGGAATTTGATAGTTCTGTTTCTTTACTTTCTAAAATCGCTACAATGTTTCACCATCCATATTTCATTATAACTATTTTGTCTACGAATATTTAATTGGTATTGAAATTTGGACTAAATATAGAACAAGGAAAGGGTTAAAATATCGCTAAAAGAATCTATGGTGAAGTACTGCACTAATGGTTTCACTTGGGATAAAAAATCATCAAGAAAAAATATTTGCTGTGTTGCCAAGATATTTCAAAATCATTTAGTGCATGAGCAGGTATATCAATATAATAGTCAATATTTCTAACCTGTAACCCCAGAGAGTGACCTTGACATTTGAAGTAGAACCCATTTGTTTTAGACGACATGTAGTGTCATAATGGTGAATATTTGTTGCAAGTTATTTCATAACGGTACCAATCAAAGTATTAGCAAGTTATTGTTTTGACAAGATCCATATAATTCCATTTCTGACCTTAAATCTGAAATTGTGAGGTTGACACTTGAGGCATTGACCTCAGAGTTCTTTGTGACAGGCTGCCTCACCATAGTGAATACTTAATTCACAATCATTTCATGTAGGAATAAGCAATGGTCTGGAATGTCTAATTTTGGACTTTAAACTCTGAGTGTGACCTTGACTTTTTCAGGCAACCCTCCCTCTCATACATGTAATTGTAAACATTTGTTAATTATTTCAATACTGTTTAATAAAAGAGTAATTCTTGGCCCTAACAAGAATGTAAGAACATATTTTTTACCTTTAGCCCCTAGTGTGTCTCTGACAGCTGAGTTACAGACCCCTGACTTTAACCCTTTAACCCATTACCTCATAGGCTATTTTTAGATACAACCTCTTTGAATATATCTACCGAAAAGGAGCATTAACTAGAGAAAAGGAAAATTTGAGAATTTTGTATTTTGAAACCATTGTGATAATAGAGCATTTGCTCCTATAGGAGCAAATGCTCTATTTATCACAATGGTTTTACAAAGTTGCTTTTACAGAGTCGTCAAAAGTCGTCAATATGAGGGAATGGGTTAATCCATGAATATTCATGTAAGAAATAATGACATCATGAATATTGATTAAATTATTTTCTATAATGGCACATGAACACAGGAAATTTTGGCACTGGCATGCAGAAGCTGTAGAATCATATCGTCGCTGTGCTGACAAAACCTCGTATAATGAAAATCATTACTTTTCAGGAGAAGCAAAAAAATGACTATTTTTATGAATGCGTCTTTATGTGACAAATAAGGTTTATATTCTGGTACCATGTTAAAACACAGATTAATTCATAAAACGTTTTTTATTCTATCATCTGGTATGACAATGTTTTAAATTTACGATATTTTTGTACCAAGTTTTGTTCACCTCGTGTATATACGAGTCTTTTGACTTATACGATATTTCGTTGTGTACGTTTTACCCCGCGATCCTGATATACGACAATTTACATTTCACTTGAGTCTAAGCTTTGTACCTTGACACACCAAGAAAAGGACAGACCTATGCTCTATGTACCACAATACATCCACTGGCCTAATCTACATGTGTTTTAATATGTTTAGTGCCATTGCTCCGCATGCTTGAAGAGTAAATATATATGAGGTTTTGATATTGAAAAATTCAGACCAATAGATATACGAGGTTCAGTCACATGCGAGTTTTGACACTTTTGATTGGTCAATTGCGCTGAAATTTTTGCAGGATGTGGGCATTGTACATTTAAATCAGAAATCCTGAAGAAAAGATTTTCGGCCAAAATGGATATGCAAGGTTTTGTCAGCACAGCAATGATATCTATATTATTTCATAAGCAAACAGAGCAGACCCTGGTCAGATGGCTCCTACAGGAGCCATCTAATCTGGGTCTACTCTGTTTGAAAGTCGTAGAAAGGTGTATTTATGGAGTAACGTCGGTTAACACAACTCAACATGATGAACATCTGTGACAAATTATTTCAATATTTCAAGAAAGTGCAAGTTATGGTTTGGACAAGATCATCAGAGCTGTTTTCTCACACTTAACCCTAGAGTGTGGCCTTGACTCTTGAGTTATGGACCCAGTACTTTCATGTGACACTTTCATGTGACAAATTATTTCACGCAGAATCGTCATTGTGACAGCTACGTTGAGCATAAACAACAGCCTATGCTACTAGTATATAATGTAATTGTTTGATTTTGTTTTTAATTTCATGAACAACTCCTTTAGCTTCAGTATGTATATCACTAGGTTAACCCTTTCCTCCATAGGCTATTTTTAGACCCAACCTCTTTGAATGAATGATACAGAATCTACCCAAAAGGAGCATAAAATTTTAGAATTTTGTGGTTTGAAACCATTGTGATAAATAGAGCATTTGCTCCTACAGGAGCAAATGCTCTATTTATCACAATGGTTTCAAGAAGTAGTTATTACAGAGGCGTAGAAAGGCGTATTTATGGAGGAAAGGGTTAATGAACATCTCATTTTAATTGACAATTAGTCGTAGATGCCAGAAGTTGTGCCAAGCCCAATCATCATGTGAAAATATCACCTGCATTCTCAATCAATCTCAACCTTTCCAAAGTCGGAACCAAGTTAACCCTTTCAATGCTGGAGAGATTATGAGCCCTTTCACCCATGTCTTCACTGTTTGCAAAGGACAAAAAATTATAAGCATGTCTCCTTAACTGTCCTGCCTTGAAAGTGTTCATTAACAAACACTTAAGACCAATGTCAGAAGGCTCCTGTAGGTCACTGTCACCGTCCTCTGGGGATGAGGAACAACTGTACTTTACAGGTATGCAAAATTTAAAGCTGGCATTGTTTCCAAATTTCAGTGTTTTTGTGCAAAATGGCCTCTTCATAATGAATGGACTTTTGGTAAACTGTGTTTGAACTTTGAAAATCCAATATGCTCCAATTCTATAGCGACTAATCCCAAGACTGGTCACAATGCTCCAATTCTATAGTAACTAATCCCAAGACTGGTCACAATGCTCCAATTCTATAGTAACTAATCCCAAGACTGGTCACAATGCTCCAATTCTATAGTCTGATTATTTTTGCATTTGTTTACTTTCAAACATTGCCGATTTGTACACGATCACAGACACAAACAATGGTAATAACTATCATTTACATGTGTATTAACAGTTTCATACTGCCCTACACAGTCTCAGTAAATCTCACTTTTTTGCACGAAAACAAAATTTACAATTTTAAAACTTTTATACTGAAAAAATAATAAGTTGAAAAATTTAACATACTATAAGTAATTTTCACAATTGGTGACAAAAAATCTAATATTCATAGAATTTGATTTTGAACATGGATTGCCATTTTGACCAAGTGGCAAATAACCTCAAATAAGCATTTGAATGTGGAAAACAGTTTAACTGGCATTTTGCAGATCAGAGAGGTCCTGCATAGCACTCTGAACAGGGTCTGCACTGTTTGTTAGCAAATTATATTCTTTCATATTCTATAGACTGTTTTGTTAATGAGAGACCATTACATTCTTGAAAATAAATTCAGCATTCAAAGTGAGATTTAACAAATGTGCATGCTGTACAGCATTTAACCCTTTCCTTCATAAATACACCTAAAAGTCACTTTTTGAAACAATTGTGATAAATAGAGCATTTGATCCTAAGGAGCAAAATTAATGCTCTATTTATCGCAATGGTTTCAGAACTACACAATTCTGAAAATTTCCTTTTCTCTAGTAAATGCTCCTTTTCGGTAGATTCATTCAAAGAGGTTGGATAAAAAAATAGCCTATGAGGGAATGGGTTAAAATATGTAGCTGCCATAAACAATGTTTAAACATGATGCTGTTGGCATGTTATACAGCTACATGGCAGGCGCAGGAGATAACTCTACCTCCCACGAACATCCTTTCCCATCAAACACATTGCTTAACCCTATACTCAATGAATATTTATGTAGAAATTATGACGTCATGAATATTAATCCAACCAACGCTGTATTTTCAAAAAATTTAAAATTCAAATAGTCAAGCTTATGGTGAATATTTAGGGATTTTTCTAAAGAAAATTATAACCTGACAAACAGTGCAGACCCTGATGAGAGGGCTCCTTCAGGAGCCCTCTCATCTGGGTCTACACTGTTTGCAAAGGACATTAGTGACTTGTGTCCTACATTGTAAGGGTTAATTAGATCAATGTTTTAAATGGCATATTAACACATGAGCTTTTTTTTTGCAATAGTAGAAACTATAGTATCAGATCTATATTATTCCATAAGCAAACCCAGTTAGAGGTGTCACTGATAGGAACGGTATCGATATATCGTCGATACACGTTAGTCGATCCGATATCGATACTGGTTTCAAAATATCGATATAAATGGAGGACAAATAAACACCTTTCCACGGGCTATATTTCTTATAGGTTGGTAACTTCTTGTAACGTACTTGCAGTGAAATTGTTCTGAAGAATTTCCATGCATACTTTCATTTCCACCATTTTCTAAGTGTTTACTCGGTGGGTTAGGCCTTAGTTAGCTACATTGCCTAGATATTTCCAAAACGGAACCTTTGAAAATTTTTACTGTTATTTTATAAACGACTAATTTTAAAGTATGTGCTTTAGACTTTTTACACTCAGATGGATGTAACAACAGAGCATAAATTATGTTCGTGTTGAGAAATTGATGTCGTTAATATTTTCCCATCGATATATTGATACAGAAATTTCCATGAATGACACCTCTAAACAGAGTAGACCATGACCTGATGACTCTGGTCTTGTCTGGGTCTTCTTTGTTTATAAAAAGATGTAGAAAGGGGTATTTATGGAGTAATGGGTCAAATGAATACCAGCTACCATTCCCTTCAACCAAGATGTTATACACAATTTGTGTCATAATGTTGGCATACACAATTATTGATGTAAAGGTCCTTATAATATTTCTTCACCAAGCCTTCTGTTACAACTAGTCACCCTTTGGATTAACCCTTTCCCTCATATAAACATGTTTTCACACATTTGCAAACAGAGTAGACCCTAGAGGAGCTGTCTGATCAGGGTCTGCTCTGTTTGCTAATAAAATTTGATATATCTGTTTCTTTACTTTCTAAAATGTCTACAATGTTCCACCTTCCATATTTTATTGTAAATATTTTGTTTATGAATATTCAGTAGATATTGAAATTTGGCCAAAATACAGAACAGGGAAAGGGTTAAGTGAAGAAATGAAGAATATATCGTTGAGATATCTTTAGCTTACACCTTTTATGCGGAGCTATGAAGAAATAGTGAGTTAACTAAATGAACCATTTCTACAGTGAAGAATTCCAAGACTGGTCACAATGCTTCAATTTCATAGTAACTGGTCCCAAGACTTTAATGTCATAATGCTCTAATTCTAAAGTGACTCAGATCTCAAGACTGGTAATAATATAGTCCATGAAACATATAATATATACTAATTTGTAACATAACCAGGCGCTGAACAATGAAATACAGTAGCATCTCTTGTTAGTAACCATTTCACCCTTTCCCTGTTCTATATTTATTTCATATAATGAAATATAGAAGGTGGAACATTGTAGCCATTTCAGAAAGTAAAGAAACATATCTTTCAAATTTCATTAGCAAACAGAGCAGACCCTGATCAGACGGCTCCTATAGGAGCCATCTGATGTGAGTCTACTCTGTTTGCAAATGCGTGAAAAAGTGTTTATATGAAGGAAAGGGTTAACAGATGACTGCATATTGCCGTAATGCACGTATTACAGAAAGCATTCATCCTGCATGAACCCTTTCCTTCATAAATACACATTTTCATGCATTTGCAAACAGAGTAGATCTAGATCAGACTTCTCCAATAGGAGCCATCTGATCAGGGACTGCTCTGTTTGCTTTTGACATTACATGTTTATAGATCTGATTCTGCAGTTTTGTCCAAGCAAAACACTTCCTTGAAAAGCTTACGTCATATAACTTCAGTTAACCCTTCGCTTGCTGAATTTTAAAATAGATTTCTCCTTCTTTACCCATGTCCTGATGTATAATTACATGCACACATATCTTCACTGTGTGCAAGTATTTCGCTGTTCAATAACTGCTGTGAAGTGCACTGGTTGCACAATCAACTTGTAAATAGTGCAGACCCTGATGAGACAGCTCCTGCAGGAGCTGTCTCATCTGGGTCTTCACTATTTACAGGTAGGTATATTGACGCGAATAGCAAGCGAAGGGTTAATAAATATTCAAGATGTCATAAATTCTCACATGAACTTTGAACAAGGAAAGGGTTTAGCGACACCTATCTTTAAATACTACAATCAGATTTTCGGAGTGGTCACGGTAAAGGTTTTATGGTAAAGGTTTTATGTGTTAGTCATTACGACTGTTTCCTCAGGACTGTTGAGATAAGATGCATCTTGATTTATCAAAAGATCTTAATACTCAGCTAAACCCCATCTTGTTGCTACTCAATAGAACTGCCTTGATGAGTAGATTCTAATGAGTAGCGACAAGGTATGGTTTGGTGGAGAAGTATAGATACGCTACATAGATTTCTTAACCTTTTCCTCCATAAATACGCCTTTCTACGCCTCTGTAAAAGTCACTTAATGAAACCATTGTGATTAATAGAGCATTTGCTCCTATAGGAGCAAATGCTCTATTTATCACAATGGTTTCAAATTACAGGTAATTTTCGGTAAATTGATTCAAAGAGGTTGTGTCTAAAAATAGCCTATGGAGGAAAGGGTTAACTATGTTTCTATTCAGCAGCTGTGTTTCCTCATCATGTATGTACCAAATATCATACTGATTACTGTAACACAATGTTCCTTTATTTTAAATTCTGCACTATATGTAACTTACATAATGCGTAAATAGAATTCATAATTATAGCCTATAGTTCTAGATCCTTGGCAAGTTATTTTGAACCTTATCAGTATTGAAAATGTTCAGGCTAGTATTTTTGTGTTTAACAGTATGAAATAACTAACACCATTCTGAATCCTGCAGCACAACACCTGTGCTTTAACTACCGTATTCTCTATCTCAACCAATTACAAATTACATTTGGATAAGCTTTGGGCTGCTTCCTAAGTTTTTTTCTGCACCAAATCTCCTATATAACCCTTAGAGCTTAACAATCAGCACTCTTTTGCATAATTATGCATTTGCAAGCAGTTTGGATCAAAATACAAGATTCTTAATTTTGAGTCGGGTTACAATCATAAATAACATTACCGGTAGTTGATGTGATAGCTATTTACTGACTATATAACAACAATCTTAACCCATTCCCTCATATTGATGCCTCTTGACACCTCTGAAAAAGTCCCCTTTTGAAACCATTGTGATAAATAGAGCATTTGCTCTTGTGGAGCAAATGCTCTATTTATCACAATGGTTTCAATACTACACAATTCTGACATTTTCCTTTTCTCTAGTAAATGCTCCTTTTTAGTAGATCTATTCAAAGAGGTTGGGTCTAAAAATAGCCTATGAGGTAATGGGTTAAACAATTCAAACAAAATGTTGAGCAGCTTCTCAAGATTTTGACTCTTTGGACATGTTTTTGATCAGAAGTGTTATGAAAAATCTAATTTGTGTACAGTACTTACAGATGACAAAACCTTAGTGTACAGATAGACCAACTTATTTTGGAACAAAACATGACCTACTCTAATGTAAACAAAACGAAGCGACTACAGCGCTTCTTTATTTTTAAAAGCCTTAGCAAGCCGCATTTTTTCAACATGGTTGTCTTGGTGCAATGGATATGTATCTGGACTTGCATGTGGCGGTCTTGAGTTCGATTCTTACAAGTGACTAATATTTGTTTTCATTAAAATACTGTCCGTACAAAACAACAATAAATATTAATGATAACATATAATAATTATTAACAAAATATTAACATATAATTGAAAAAGAATACAAATTAAAAACAAAATAGAAAATCCTTTAAAAAAAAAAAGAGTAAACTGCATAGCTTGAGATTCGAACCCACTACCCCCTGTTTGCAAGACTAGGTACATATCCATTAGACCAAAGCCCAGTACATAATATGTGGCGAGTTACTAAAGTGTATTGTCTGGCCCTGTACTTTTGTGCTGTTATGTAAACAACAAAATAACAACAAGTCTCAATATAGCGTGGTTTACCTGTACTAAGGTTCAACTACCTTACTCTGTATTACAATACTTACAGATCATGACAAAACCTTAGTGTACCAAGGTTCAATTACTCTACCCTGTTTTACAATAGTTACAGATGACAATCCCTTAGTTTAATTAGATTTAACTACTCTGTGTTACCGTGCTTGCAGATGGCAATGCCCTTGTTTAATAAGGTTCAACTACTCTACCCTGTGTTGCAGTATTTACAGATGACAATTGCTTAGTGTACTAAGGTTTAACTACTCTACTCTGTGTTACAATACTTACAGATGACAATTCCTTAGTGTTTTAAGGTTTAACTACTCTACCCTGTGTTACAATACTAACAGATGACAATTCCTTAGTGTACTATGGTTCAACTACTCTACCCTGTGTTACAATACTTACAGATGACACTTCCTTAGTGTACTAAGGTTCAACTACTCTACCCTGTGTTACAATACTTACAGATGACACTTCCTTAGTGTACTAAGGTTCAACTACTCTACCCTGTGTCACAATACTTACAGATGACACTTCCTTAGTGTTTTAAGGTTCAACTACTCTACTTTGTGTTACAATACTTACAGATGACACTTCCTTAGTGTACTAAGGTTCAACTACTCTACCCTGTGTCACAATACTTACAGATGACAATTCCTTAGTGTTTTAAGGTTGAACTACTCTACTTTGTGTTACAATACTTACAGATGAAACTTCCTTAGTGTACTAAGGTTCAACTACTCTACCCTGTGTCACAATACTTACAGATGACAATTCCTTAGTGTTTTAAGGTTCAACTACTCTACTTTGTGTTACAATACTAACAGATGACACTTCCTTAGTATTTGAAGGTTTAACTACTCTACTCTGTGTTACAATACTTACAGATGAGACCTCTGCCTGAGGAAGCCCAAAATCAGAATCTGCACTGTTTGTCATAAAAAATAATTTTCTTCAGTCATAAAGTTTGTTAAAATATTTTGTGAATTAATATTCCGAAAGTGAGGAGCCATGTTTTATTATTCTGCAGTTAACTCTTTCCCTTATGTAAGCGCATTTTCGTGCATCTGCAAACAGAGACTGAGTATACCCAGATCAGATGGCTCCTATACAGCTCCTATACGGCTCCTATACAGCTCCTATACGGCTCCTATAGGAGCCGTCTGATCAGGTCTGCTCTTTTTGCTTATGGTGCAATATAGATCTGATTCTACAGCTTCTGCCTGGACCAAAATGTCATGTGTTCATATGCCGTTATAAAAAAAATCTAATTAATATTCATAATGTCATTATTTCTTACATGATTATACAACAGGGAATGAGTTAAGGGTTAAGAAGCCAACTTATCTGTGTCTACAGACTCTTCTCTGTTGGTAAAGGTGCCAAAAGCATATATCTACTAGGTAAAAGGTTATTATTTATATGTCAATCCTAATCTAAAGTTATTCAGCAGAAACCATGAATTTGGAACACCCCCACCCCCACCCCAAACATTGCCATTTGCCAATCAAATTACCTGAGGTTTTAACCCATTCCCTCATATTGACTACTTTTGACGACTCTGTAAAATTAACTTTGTGAAACCATTGTGATAAATAGAGCATTTGCTCCTATAAGAGCAAATGCTCTATTTACCACAATGGTTTCAAGCTACAAAATTTTAAATTTTTCTTTTCTCTAGATAATGCTCCTTTTCGGTAGATTGTTTCAAAGAGGTTATATCTAAAAATAGCCTATGAGGTAATGGGTTAATTGCATGTAGTTGAACACCTTGTTAACCATTTACCGTTTTGACTCTGCAATTAGATGATACACTTACAAATTCTCTGCACTGGTTATCATACATTTATTATAGGCACTGACTTCAGCATACTGATAATAATGCAATAATGATAATAATGCAATAATGATAATAATGCAATAATGATAATAATGCAATAACGACAATCCCTCCTCCCATCTTCTCTCAAAAGCTCTTGTCTTAGCCTTTAACATGTTTATTGCCAGTTGTCGCCTAAAGCTCTTGTCTTACCCTTTAACATGTTTATTGCCAGTTTTCGCCTATAAACGTTTTCGGAAGCTTCCACATTTCTTCCATTTTTTCGGAAACAAGAACAAAATGTCTGACAGTTAGAGTGGTTTATACAGCATCCAGCTGAATGAACTGAACTCATATATAGACTGCATCAGTAAAACGAGCTGGTGATCTTAGCGTTTTATACTCTTAACCCTTTACTCCATAAATACGCCTTTCTACGCCTCTGCAATAATCACTTCTTGAAACCATTGTGAGAAATTGTTGCTGACAACAACTGTGCAGCATATGACAATGGAGCAGACATCAAACTTACTTATGTTAAATGGTCAGAAATATTTCTTTGAAAAAGTTTCACATCTATTTCCAAAAAATACAAAAAAAAAAGTGTTTGCAAAGAGTTTGATCCCGATGACTGCTATCTGGCATCTCACAAAGACCATTGGTAAACATTATCAGAAATTGTATAAATGCTACAGGTACTGGATACAAACGAGCCATTAACCTTGGGATAATAAAAAGTCACTGATAACCTTTGTCAAGCAATACCAAATCCATTAAATATTCTAAATAGTCTGGATCTTGCATCCCTTTCCCTGTTCAACATTCCCTGTTCAATATTCTTTAGTTCAACTAATTCAAGGGAATTTATGCTTTGACAAAAACTGTAGAATCAGATTGATATCATGTCAGAAGCAAACAGAGCAAACCCTGATCAGACGGCTCCTATAGGAGCCCTCTGATCTGGGTCTACTCTGCAAATGCGTGAAAATGCGTTTCATCAATTACTGACAAACGGCACTGCTGCACTACAAAAGATTCCACACGCAGGAGTTATAAAATTTTAGGAGAACTTTGAAATATCAGAGGGATGTTTGTGAAGAGACCAGAACCAAGTAATGAAAGGGTAGACGGTCTGATCTGGGTCTACTCTGCAAATATGTGAAAATGCGTTTCATCAATTACTGACCAACGGCACTGCAGCTGCACTACAAAAGATTCCACATCCAGGAGAACTTTGAAATATCAGAGAGATGTTTGTGAAGAGACCAGGACCAAGTAATGAAAAGGTAGAAGTGAGACAGTTCATAATGATAATGTTTATTACATCAAGTCATCATAATGGTAGACTTGTCGGCAGAGTTATCACTGTGGTTGTGATTATGGAAAGAAACAATCTGTGTTCAGTGACCCTGAAGCGGACCTTATTATAACACTATGTAAAACTCGTTCATACTGGTAATTAACAGGCAATGAAACAAACACAGTCTGTCATCAAAGACGATTGCAAAACCATAATAACCATACACTGTTTTCTCAATTTTCAGCAATTTGTGTTGTAGTCAAAATTAATTATTGGAGTATATCTTCCTTAACCGGTTAACCCTATGTATACGCCTTTTCACGCATCTGCAAACAGAGCAAACCTAGATCAGATGATTCCTATTAGGGGCTGCCTGATCAGGGTCTGCTCTGTTTGCTAATGGAATTTGATAGATCTGTTTCTTTAGGTTCTAAAATAGCTACAATGTTCCACCTTTCATATTTAATTATAACTATTTTGTCTATCAGGTAGGTCTTGAAATTTGGAATAAATACACAACAGGGAAAGGTTTAACCTTTCTTACATTCCATACAGCAAACAGTTCAGCTCATGATAAGATAATATACAGTAAATCCCCAATTCTACATTTCATCCAACCAATCCCCACCCCCCAAGGAGTCAAATTCTGGCGTAACACTTATACTACATTATACATGTATACTCCTCATGTCAGATAACCATATGTGCTTAACCCTTTACTCCATGAATATTCATGTAAGAAATAGTGACATCATAAATATTATTTAGATTTATAACTATAGTAGCAAAAGGGCACAGGAAGTTTTGGCCATGGAAGAAATTGTAAAATCATATCTATATTATTATTATATCATAAGCAAACAGACCAGACCCTGAAAGGAGCCATCTAATGTGGGTCTACTGTTTGCAAAGACGTAGAAAGGCGTATCTATGGAGGAAAGGGTAAATGTGATAGTCTCTACTAGCAACAAGTCATACTTGGCTTTTCATTTAGAAACAATTTAGTTACTGAAAACTACATATAATACCATTTCTCTTAAAGCACTCAAAAGGGTGGGTAAGGACTTTACATAATGGAACACTGCATAGGGCTTTTACATAATGGTACACTGAATAGGACTTGTACATAATGGTACACTGAATAGGACTTTTACATCATGGTACACTGAATAGGACTTGTACATCATGGTACACTGAATAGACTTTTACATTATGGTACACTGAATAGGACTTGTACATCATGGTACATTGAATAGGACTTTTACATCATGGTACACTGAATAGGACTTGTACATCATGGTACATTGAATAGGACTTATATATCATGGTACACTGAATAGGACTTTTACATCACGGTACACTGAATAGGACTTGTATATCATGGTACACTGAATAGGACTTGTACATCACGGTACACTGAATAGGACTTGTATATCATGGTACACTGAATAGGACATTTACATCATGGTACACTGAATAGGACATTTACATCACAGTACACTGAATAGGAATTGTATATCATGGTACACTGAATAGGAATTGTATACCATAGTACACTGAATAGGACATTTACATCATGGAACATTTATTAGGACATTTACATAATGGAACACTAATTAGGACTTTTATATCATGGTACACTGATTAGGACCTTCACATCACGGTACACTGAATAGGACATTTACATAAAGGAGCACTGTACTTAGGACTTTTACATCATGGTGCACTGAATAGGATTTTTACATCATTGAGCATTTATTAGGACATTTACATAATGGACCACTAATTAGGACTTTCACATAATGGATCACTAATTAGGATGTTTACATCATGGTTCATAAAATTAATACTTATATTTTGAACACTAATCAGGACTTTTACATCACAGAGCACTAATTAGGACTTTCTCATCATGGATCAATAATTCAATAATGTGTATTTTTATTACTTTAGGCGAGCTGTGATTGGCTATAATTTTTTTTCATACCTCCATGAAAATGTTTTTAGGCCATGCTCCTAATTAGGACTTTTCCATCATGGATCTCTAATTAGGACTTTTATATCATGGATCAATAATTACGACTTTTCCATCATGGATCACTAATTGGGACTTTTATATCATGGGTCACTATGGATCACTAATTGGGGACTTTTATAATCATGGGTCACTAATTATGATTTACATCATGGATCACTAATTGGGACTTTTATATCTTGGGTCACTTATTAGGACTTTTACATCATGGATCACTAATTGGGACTTTCATATCATGGGTCACTAACTATGACTTTTACATCATGGAGCACTTTTTCCTAAGTATCATGCTGTACACTTGCCAAGAGCTGTCTGTAGTGGCTCAATGCCAGGCACAGACAAAAATCTTCAGCAAGCAGTTTGATGGCATATCAGAACTGAATGTCTCGGGATTTCAGGTAATTTACAGTGATATATACATGCATGAATTTACATCAGGTAAATTTCAGTGATATACATGCATGAATTTACATTAGTCAAATTACAGTGATATAGAGATTTCTATCAGTATTATTGCAAAAATGAAACTTTTTATTTGTTAACTGTCTGTCTAAAAATTATTAAATCATTATGGCCACATTTAGATGGTTTTAAATGCTATAGTAGCAAATGATCTATTTATCACAATGGTTTCAAAGTACAGAACTCTAAAAGTTTCCTTTTCTCTAGTAAATTCTCCTTTTCGGTAGATTTACTCAAAGAAGTTGTGTCTAAAAATAGCCTGTGAGGGAATGGGTTAATTCTTCACACAGATATTTCATCACAATAAGAGTTACAAAAAGTAAACCCATTCCTACATAGGCTATTTTTAGACCCAACCTCTTTGAATGAATCTACCCAAAAGGAGCTTTTACTAGAGAAAAGTAAAATTTTAGAATTTTGTAGTTTGAAACCATTGTGATAAATAGAGCATTGACCATGGCTCTCATTTATCAATGCATCCAACATGAAAATGGCACAATGTCGCTCAGAACATGCAAAAGATTAAGAGTCTTTGAAAACAATCAAAGACCCATAATATCCACAAATCTGTCCCAATTAGATCATTTCATTCAACCATCTATCAATTGACTTGATAGTTCCAGATTCCTACCAGATTTTCAGCTGCTGAAATTGAAGACTACTTTATCAGGTGCCAGAATGACTTTTATCTTTTTAACCAATAAAACACTACAACATCTGGTTGAAATTCTAGAATGTTTCAATTGAACATGTAAACCAAACCTAAACATTTCAGGCTAAACAGTGCCATAATTCAATCTAACATTACAAAGCATGCAATACTTGATATCTTGTCATCTGCCAATTTTTTCTAGACACTTTAGACAAAGCTAAAAATTGCCACACTTTGTTTCACATTTAGCCTGCTGCAGATAGATGAGTGATTGCCTATACAAACAGTTTGAATCCAGGTGAGACGCTGAGTAAACTCAGCATCGCATCAGGATCCAAACTGTTTGATATCCATTTATATAACTTTAATACAGAACTGCCTAAAGATCATTCCTGTGCAGTTTGGTCATATTCCATTCAGCCGTGTAGGAGATGTAGAAAGAAACTGTTTGTTAACCCTCTACTCTATAAATACGCTTTTCTACGCCTTCGCAAATCATTCTACAGTTTGTACCATTCCCTCAAATTGACGGCTATTGACGCCTCTGCAAAAGTCACCTGTTGAAACCATTGTGATAAATAGAGTATTTGCTCCTATAGATCTCATTCTACAGTTTGTGCCATGGCCAAAAATGCCTGTGACCATGATTGTGGTATCATAACATTTAATCAATTAATTAATGATGTCATTATTTCTTACATGAATATTCATGGAGTAAAGGGTTAAACTCTATTATAGCTTGTGTGATCTACTTATGCTGTGGACCAAATGACTTTCATAGATGGTCAACTTAAGATAAATCCTGAGAATTTTGGGGGAAATCTATGCAGCAGTTTAGCTAATTCTAAGAAATTGTTCATTAAAATTTATTTTTAGCTTCTGTGACCTACTTATACATCAGACTGGAAGTCTTATAATTATACAACTGTGATAGAAGATCACCTGGAGATCAGTCCTCTGATATATAGTGAAAAATCAGTCAGTACTGTAGTTTAGGAACAGATGTTTAAAATTTATTTTTTCCACCTGTGACCTACCTATGCTGTGGATCTGAATAATTTATACATATTTAAACCCTTTCCCTCATATAAACACCTTTTTATACCTTGGCAAACAGAGTATACCCAAATCAGATGGTCCCTGTAGAAGCTGTCTGATCAGGGTCTACTCTGTTTGCTTATGGAACTATATATATAGACAGAGCTCCAGATAAGATGCATAAATTCAAACATTTTCAAGAATAACTTCTTCATTTCTCCACCAAATGTTGTGACCACTCTTTAGAATCGTCTCGAGGAGACAATTCTAAAGAGTGGTCGAGACGATTCTAAAGAGTGGTCACAACATAGGGTTTGGTTGAGAAATGACGATTTTAGGATTTGAGTACGCACAGTTAACTGTAGCGAGTGACCGTAGACTGTATAGTTTCTGCCAAGGTAAAAAAATCCAGTGTTTATAAAAAAAATTATCCAATACATATTCATGATGTCATTATCTCTTACATGAATATTCAACTGGGAAAGGATTGATACAGAATAACATATGAAGCTTTGGTAAAAAATCCATTCAGTAGATCTATTAAAGAAATTGTTTGTTGAGATCTATCTTTAGTTCCTATGACCTACTAATGCAGCAGACCTGCATGAAAATCCAGTCAGTGGTTTAGGAGGGGATAGGCTATTTTTAGACCCAACCTCTTTGAATTAATCTACCGAAAAGGAGCATTAACTAGAGAAAAGGAAATGTTTAGAATTTTGTAAGTTGAAACCATTGCGATAAATAGAGCATTTGCTCCTATAGGAGCAAATGCTCTATTTATCACAATGGTTTCATAAAGTGACTTTTACAGAGGCGTAGAAAGACATATTTATGGAGGAAAGGGTTAAAGAAATTGTTCCAATCTTTTTTAGCTCCTTTTACCTACTCATGCAGTGGACCAGAAAGAAAGATCCATAAAATTCCTGTGAAAAGTGAAAATCCAGACAGTAGTTTAGGAGGAGATGTGGTTTAACAACTTACCTCATATAAACACATTTTCAAGCATTTGCAAACAGAGTAGACCCACATCAGACAGCTCCTATAGGAGCCGTCTGATCAGGGTCTGCTCTGTTTACTTTTGACATGATATAGATCTGATTCTACAGTTTTTGTCAGAGCAAGATTTCCCTGAAAGGTCTACATTGTAAAAATTCAGCTAATAAATATCCACAATATCATAATTTCGTACATGAATATTGAACAGGGAAAAGGTTAAAGACATTTTTGACATTGATGACTGATGACAATGGACAAATCTCACCTTGGCTGATTGTGACAAGTGAGCTAAACATACAAACAATTATGACACAAATAGTACTGTAAAATGTGTTTCCTAAGGGAAATAACTATCAAATGCATTAAGGGTGATAGCCATTGGCAGTTGTGGCCCTTAACTCCTGGAATTTTTTTTTTTTAACTCATTCCCTCATATTGACGCCTTTTGACGCCTCTGCAAAAGTCACCTGTTGAAACCATTGTGATAAATAGAGTATTTGCTCCTATAGGAGCAAATGCTCTATTTTAACAATTGTTTCAAATTACAAAATTCTAAAATTTTCCTTTTCTCTGGTTAATGCTCCTTTTCGGTGAATTTATTCACAGAGGTTGGATCTAAAAATAGCTCATGAATGAATGGGTTCAAGTGTTTTTTAACAGTTGTGTCAGTAAGAAAAAAAATGAATGGCTCTTAAATTTTGATGATATTTATATATTATCAAATGCACATTAAACACAGATGGCCCAGAACAACACTGTGACACTCAGTTGTAAAGAACTAAGGCAAAATAAAGACAAATTTGAAGCTGGCTTCATTTTCTGCTGAATGTGCGATCTGGAAAATCTGCTGGACCTGTAATTAACCAATTCAATGCAGGAAACAAGTTCTTCTCGCCATGCAAACCGTGTAGACACAGATCAGAGGGCTCCAGGAGAAGCCCTTTTGTGTAGGGTCTGCACTGTTTGTTATTCAAAACACTCTAAAAATGTGTTTCTTTCAAAGTGCATGGATTCTACAGTCAAACAATGCTGGGCCATTCAATTTTGAAACTTCAGCATTGAGGGTTAACATACCAGCTAATCTGTAGCCCGCAGATTATGAGCTTGATGTTTATAATTATTTTATAGCATAGTGCTCATTCCAGTCAGAATGCCAAATTCTTCCAAGCACTGAGCATGAGCCTGTCTTGCTGTAGGGTATAGAATACATCTGGATCTAAACTGATTGTTCTGATCAGTATGAAAACCTGTTTCAAACTTCACATGATAAAAAGTCATCTCATTTTCAGAGTATTTTCAGAGTTTTGAAGCAAAATGTTTCAACAGCTTCTGTAAGGGTATTTTGATGGAACCCATATAGCAACAAACCCTGCAAACTTATCACCTGTTAACAATTTGAAGTGAAACAAGAAATATCTTTTAAAAATGATACACTGCATTGTAGTAACAGTATAAGAGGTAAGAGACAATTAACCCTTTCCCTGTTCTATGTTTATTCCAAATTTTAATACCTACTGAATATTCATGGACAAAATAGTTATAATGCAATATGGAAAGTGGAACAGTGTAGCTGTTTTAGAAAGTAGAGAAACAGAACTATCAAATTCCATTAGCAAACAGAGCAGACCCTGATCAGATGGCTCCTCTAGGAGCCGTCTGATCTAGGTCTACTCTGATTGCAAATGTGTGAAAACATGTTTATATGAAGGAAAGGATTAAGTGTACTAACATGATTAATAGGAGAGCAAAAAGACACTGCAGGTTTTAGAATTTCATTGAAATGTAACATGAAATTGAAGCAGCTGAAGAAGGAATTTGGCAAAAGATTGAAACTCAAGATAATTACATTAGATTGATGAGGAGTTTTTAAAAGAAGAAGCAAGAGAGCCATGATGACTCTGTATTGCTCACCTGGGTAATAGGCCGAATGGTCTACTATGTACATCTACCAAAATTGTCCAGGCCACTGTATTTCAATTTCATAGAAGACCATCTAAGGATTTTTCCTACAAATTTTGATCAAATTCCATTCTGCAGTTTAAGACAAGATATCATTTATAGAAATTACAATATAAGCTGATAAATATTCATGGTGTTATTATTTCTTACATGAATATACAGGGATAACTTGTTTTTCCACCATTCATTCTTCAGATTGGATACATTATTATAACTTCACTGAGTTCATTATCATCATAAACAAGGTCAAGATCATTTTTAGTAATCAATATAAAACATAAAAGAAGTATTTTAACAACCAGCCTTAGTTTGAATCAAACAACATGCTTTGCAACAGTGGCGCATAGTTAATTCTCCATTATATGTTCGAACTTTCCTAAGCAACCTAAACGCCCAAATCAGATCTGAAGATTTGGAAGTGTTGCAGCTCCAGGGTCTCTGTACCTACACCTGACTATCAGATGTAAACAACACCTACCTGACTATGATGTAAACAGTTTTACTCTTAAGCATGCTATGAGAAATTTGTGATTCTTTTTTAAACAGTTTGGATCCAGATTACACACCTAGGTGCTGGGCATGTCATCAGGATTTAAACTGTTTGACTCAAATCATTTTCGTGTAAAGAAATGGAGAATAACTCAAAGAAAAATGCTGTTTTTGGCAATATCAAACAGAGTAGAACTATCTGTCTGATCAGGGAATGCCTTGTTTCCTTATGGAATCATTTAGATCTCATTTTACAGTTTCTGCCAGGGTAAAAACAAATCATGTATTCATAAAATTATACCATTATAATAATTCAGCTTATAAATATTCATGATGTCATTACTTCTTAAATGAATATTTATCAGGTAAAAACTTAATGACAACATGAATATTCATTAGCTCAATTCTTATAATGTAAACTTTTCAAGGATTTTTTTCTTTTGCCTTTACAATAACTGAAGAATCAGATCTATATCATGTCAAAAGCAAACAGAGCAGACCCTGATCAGACGGCTCCTATAGGAACTGTTTTATCTGGGTCTACTCTGTTTGCAAATACATGCAAATCAAGTTAACCCTTTCCTCCATAAATACGCCTTTCTACGCCTCTGTAAAAATCTCCAATTGAAACCATTGTGATAAATAGAGCATTTGCTCCTATAGGGGCAAATGCTCTATTTATCACAATGGTTTCAAACTACAAAATTCTAAAATTTTCCATTTCTCTAGTTAATGCTCCTTTTCGGTAGATTCATTCAAAGTGGTTGAATCTAAAAATAGCCTATGGGGGAATGAGTTAATCTACCACTTTCTTTTTAACCCTTTACTCCATAAATATGCTTTTCTTTGCCTTTTTAAACAGAGTAGACCCAGATCAGTCGGCTTCTGTAGCTCTGTTTGCTTATGATATGGTATACATGTAGATCTGATTCTACAGTTCTGCCATGGCCAAAACTTCCTGTGTCCATGTGCTATTATAATAATTAATCTAATTAATATGCATGATGTCATTATTTCTTACATGAATATTCATGTACTAAAGGGTTAAATGAATTGTATGGAAAGCCAATGTGTCATGCTTTATGCCAAAACCTTAATGCTTTTTGTTAAATGTGTGATTTATGCATTTTGGTAATTACTGAAAGTTTTCGGAGACTGCTAAATGCTTTTCTGCCATTTGCTAATTGATAAATACTTTTTGGTTAATGTATTTGTTTAACCCTTTACTCCATGAATATTCATGTAAGAAATTATGACATCATGAATATTAATCAGATTATTGTTGAGAATGATATAATAAATACAAAACATTTTGGCTCAGACAGATCCTGTAGAATTATATCTATATAATACCATAAGCAAACAGGGCATACCCTGATCAGACAGCTCCTATAGGAGCTGTCTGATCTTGGTCTACTCTGTTTGCAAAAGCATAGAAAGGCATATTTATGGAGTAAAGGGTAACAGTGAATGTTTGATAATTGCTGAATGTTACTAAATCTATCAGCAAAAAATGAAGCAGCTAGGGGTAAATATAATAATAGCATATCGCAAAACACATTTAGAAATCAACAAAAACATTCAGCAATTATCGTTTAGCATGGTATGCCAGCTTTCCATACAATTATCTGCAAAAAATTATTGTCAGTTACTATTTCTCCATTTCTCTTCAACTTTACTCAGTCAGTGTCTAACAGTAAATTGTATCCTGTTGAGACACAGAGTTACTGAAAACCACTTAACCCTTTCCCTCATAGAAACATGTTTTCACGCATTTGCAAACAGAGAAGACCCAGATCAGACGGCTCCTAGAGGAGCCGTCTGATCAGGGTCTACTCTGTTTGCTAATAGAATTTTAAAGATCTGTGTATTTACTTCCTAAAATGGCTCCAATGTTCTACCTTCCAAATTTCATTATAACTCTTTTGCCATGAATATTCAATAGGTATTAAAATTTGAAATAAACATAGAACAGGGAAAGGGTTAAGCAAACAGAGCAGACCCTCAGCCTCAGATCAGACGGCTCCTAAAGGGTCTACTCTGTTTGCAAAGGCATAGAAAGGCGTATTTATGGAGAAAAGGGTTAAACCTATTAAACCCAGAGATAGATACTCTACATGTTGTCATTGGCATATCAAGGGCATATTCTTTTTTTTATTTCTGTTCCAGGTTTTTTGTTCTCCTATAGTGACATCTTTCCACAGAACAATATTTCTAATTATCCAAAGTCAGTCAACTAACCTCTGCTACGTTACATTGCCATATTGTTTTTTTCAACCTTTAGCACATGAACAAACTGTCATCTGCAGCAGTCATCTCATTGAACTTTCACATTCGTATTTCTACAAAATTATCACAGGCTGGATTCTGTTAAGACCCCAACTAACCTGGGCTTTCGTCAGGATCTTAACTGTTTAGAAAAGTTACTTAGATTTGTTCACAGAGTGTTAAGTGTTAACAAGCTATCAGGTATATCAGTTCCAATTAGTTCCATCAAAACAAGTTACCTTGTCTCTGACTACCGCAACAAGATAGTAACAACAGTGTAATTAGAAGCTTCAAGTTGAAGACAGGGATATAATCACCACATTCCAGACCAATGTCAGAACAGAACAGAATAAAATTTTGTTTCCCAGTTATGCATCAACATTACAGCATGGGGTTTTGTTAACCCATTCCCTCATAGGCTAATTTAGATCCAACCACTTTAAATAAATCTACCGAAAAGGACATTAACTAGAGAAAAGGAAAAATTTAGAATTTTGCAGTTTGAAACTGTTGTGATAAATAGAGCATTAGCTCCTATAGGAGCAAATGCTCTATTTATCACAATGGTTTCAACAGGTGATTTTTACAGAGGCGTAGAAAGGTGTATTCATGGAGGAAAGGGTTAATGCAATAATAATAAACATACAGCATGGAGTTTTGTTAACCCCTTGCCTTTGCAAACAGAGTATACCCAGATCAAGGTCTGCTCTGTTTGCTCATAAAATTATACTGAATATAATTCTGCAGTTTCTACCAATACCAAAAACTCCAGTGTACCTTTTCTCTAGTTAATGCTCCTTTTCAGTACATTTATTCAAAGAGGTTGGATAAAAAAATAGCCTATGAGGGAATGGGTTAATACTTCTACTTTCAAACTACCCAAGGCATGAAAAGGGACTAAACTCAGAACAACTCTTTGCATGCTACAGTAACTGTTGTCTGCGAAAATTGTCATCTGCCAGAATTCTCAAAATGATTGTTTTTTCGTTTTCATTTCAAAAATACACTCAAACATTTGGGATTCTATTGAGATGCCCAGTTACTTGTCATTCCATCTGGATCGAAATTGCTTGTGAAGCTTTTAACATATTTCTGCATGACTTTCACCCTGCATTTAGCTGCTACCAGCGGTCTGCAAGGCCGATATTTATACTACCAGCTGTCTGCAAGACCAATATTTATACTACCAGCTGTCTGCAAGACTGATATTAAAAATATTTATACTACCAGCTGTCTGCAAGACCAATATTTATACTACCAGCTGTCTGCAAGGCCGATATTTATACTAAATTTAATGTCCAGTTTAGAAGGGTTTTACTGTATTGACCATTAATAGTTTGCAGACATAATTAGCCATTAGTCTATTTTGTTACAATGATGTATGTGTATTTCATATTTCCATAGAAAATCTAAATATCAAACATTGTTCTTTGCCTTGCTGTTTTACGATATAATTCTCAAATTTTCCAAACACACTAGTTTCACATGGCGTAAAGAGATTACTCAAAAACAGAACAGCAGTAATTATTTACCCCAAAAACAACTCAATTTTCTTATCTCTCTGGAACTGACATGATTTCAAGCTCTAAATCTGAATCTAGACGCAAGGTACTGTTAGTGCAAGAAATGCCATTCTGACACTTTTAGAGTTTTTACTTTTAACATTCTGAGCAGTTTTGTCTCATACATAATGCTATTAGTTTCAGAGCTCCAAATAGGATGCATAAATCAAAACATATTCAAGAGAAACTTCTTTAGGAAGATTTTAGTATTTAAGTAATGCACCTTCATCTGTTGCTCTGGAATTAAAGTCATCCTCCTTTTATGCTAGAAAACATCAGTGTATTTAACCCATTACCTCATAGGCTATTTTTAGATCCAACCTCTTTGAATAAATCTACCGAAAAGGAGCATTAACTAGAGAAAAGGATTTTTTTTTAGAGTTTTGCCAGTTTGAAACCATTGTGATAAATAGAGCATTTGCTCCTAACCCTAACCCTTTGACTTTTGCAGAGGCGTCAAAAGGCATCAATATGAGGGAATGGGTTAACAGTTTGGATTTTGATCTGACATTTATTTACTTTGGATTTCATCGATATCTCATCTATTTTGAAAGGTTTACATGAATTGGCCTGTAGCTTGCTATATCGTTTAATATATTATGTTATATTGGCCTGTAACTTGCTATATCGTTTATTATATTATGTTATATTGGCCTGTAACTCGCTATATCGTCTATTATATTGTGCACCATTTCCCTTAACCTTTTACTCCATGAAATAATGATATTTTGAATGTTAATTAGATTGATTGCTATGATAGTACATGGTCACAGGAATATTAGGCAATGGCAGAATATTGCAGAATCAAACATTAACATACGCATCAGATGGCTCCAATAGCGGAGCTGTCTGATCTCAGTCTACTCAGTTTGCAAAGGCATAGAAAGAAGTGCTAGTATTTATGGAGTAATGAGTTAATGCTGGTAATTGTGTAGCAGCTGAAACTAACTTGGAGTAAATAAGATAATAGGAAAGATAAATCCCATATACTAGGGGAAGCTGCAAAAAAGGTGAGTGAAAAATTGGCAGAAGACTATAAAAATAATTTGAAAATCAGCTGAAATTACTTGTAAAATCTCATTTTGGCATACCATGTATTAGTGAAACTACAAGTACAGTAAAACTCTGCTAATGCGACCACCTAAAAGAGGTATAATTCTGGGTGCTAAATTGAGGTGGTAGCTTAATACAGGACAGAAGTAATGCAGAAAGCTCCTTGAGGAGCTTTCTGCATTACTTTTGTCCTGCATTAAGCAACCACCTGCTTATAAAGACACCCATGTTTATTCATGAAGTAGTCATATTAATGGGGTTCTACTGTACATTGTAAAAAACAATAGTCTGCTACAGTTCTGAAACATTTTTTGCCTTCAACAAGAGAACCATCATGGCCCTGTATTGCTCACCTGAGACAAAGGTCATGAGATCTATTGTGTTACATAAGAGCATTGGTCAAATTATTGTTATCAACAAAATTGAAACTGTTTCAACCCATTCCCTCATATTGACGCCTTTTGAAGCCTCTGTAAAAGTCATGGAGAAAGGGGTTAACTCGTTGCCATAACAATTAGCATTTAACCCTTGACGCCTTTCTACGCCTTTGCAAACAGAGTAGACCCAGATCAGACAGCTCCTATAGGAGCCGTCTGACCAGGATCTGCTCGGTTTGCTTATGCTATAATGTAGATATAATTCTGCAGTTTCTGCTTTGGTAAAAATTTCATGTGTTTATTTTCCACTTTGAAAACTAACCTAATTAATATTCATGATGTCTTACATGAATATTCATGAAGTAAAGGGTTAAAAGAGAGTGAATGAGTTGGGTTTTACGTCCGACCAACAGTATTTCAGTTATTTGCAGACGGCACCCGCATGAAACAAGTTATAGTGCTGCCTCACTGGAATACTCCTGCCGCAGGTACATGGCAAGGGCACCCCACCCAGTCACATTATCCTGACACCGGGCCGACCAGTCCTAGAACTACACCTTTATTGTCGAGCGTAGACAAGGGAGCTACTAGTACCAACTTTTAACGACTTTTGGTCTGTCGCGGCCGGGGATCGAACCCACGACCTTCCGTACCGCAGGCGGACGCTCTACCAGGTTAAAAGAGAAGCTCTAACTTCATCTTGCTTATTGTTAAATAAATTTACCCTATCCACTGTCTTATCCATATTCATAAAATTACGTTTTCCTGTCAATTATGCATAGAGTAAACAAATCAAGGGTCTTCTTTAACCCATTCCCTCATATTGATGACTTTTGACGACTCTGTAAAAATCACTTTGTGAAACCATTGTGATAAATAGAGCATTTGCTCCTATAGGAGCAAATGCTCTATTTATCACAATGGTTTCAAACTACAAAATTCTAAAAAAAATCCTTTTCTCTAATTAATGCTCCTTTTTGTTAGATTAATTCAAGAGGTTGTATCTAAAAATAGTCTATGAGATAATGGGTTAAAGAAAGAGCAGGTTTTGTTTTTCTAAAATCAAACCCCTTCCACAACTCTACTTCACCGAATAGTCATAGATTTTGTCATCATCGGTTTTAATTACGTTTTCTGCAAGTTTTAGACCAGTGTACAGGCTTGCAAATCTTTATTGGGACTTTTAATGGCAGACCTAAATTAAAGGAGTGAAAGAAAAACTATTTTCTGAAGCAAAAAGATTAATCGAAAATTTCACAATTACATCGGTTGTAGCTAAATTTGCTTCATCCACCAACATAACCGACTATTACTGACATTCGACCCATAACTACTAACATAACTGACTATTGCTGACATTCGACCCATAACTACTGACATAACTGACTATTGCTGACATTCGACCCATCACTACTGACATAACTGACTATTGCTGACATTTGACCCATAACTACTGACATAACTGACTATTGCTGGCATTTGACCCATCACTACTGACATAACTGACTATTGCACACATTCGACCCATAACTACTGACATAACTGACTATTGCACACATTCGACCCATAACTACTGACATAACTGACTATTGCTGGCGTTTGACCCATCACTACTGACATAACTGACTATTGCACACATTTGACCCATCACTACTGACATAACTGACTATTGCTGACATTTGACCCATCACTACTAACATAACTGACCATTGCTGACATTTGACCCATCACTACTGACATAACTGACTATTGCTGACATTTGACCCATCACTACTGACATAACTGACTATTGCACACATTTGACCCATAACTACTGACATAACTGACTATTGCTGGTGTTTGACCCATAACTACTGACATAACTGACTATTGCACACATTTGACCCATAACTACTGACATAACTGACTATTGCTGGCGTTTGACCCATAACTACTGACATAACTGACTATTGCACACATTTGACCTATAACTACTGACATAACTGACTATTGCACACATTTGACCCATAACTACTGACATAACTGACTATTGCACACATTTGACCTATAACTACTGACATAACTGACTATTGTACACATTTGACCTATAACTACTGACATAACTGACTATTGCACACATTTGACCCATAACTACTGACATAACTGACTATTGCACACATTTGACCTATAACTACTGACATAACTGACTATTGCTGACATTTGACCCATAACTACTAACATAACTGACTATTGCACACATTCGACCCATCATTACTGACATAACTGACTATTGCTGACATTTGACCCATCACTACTGACATAACTGACTATTGCACACATTTGACCTATAACTACTGACATAACTGACTATTGCTGACGTTTGACCCATAACTACTGACATAACTGACTATTGCACACATTCGACCCATCATTACTGACATAACTGACTATTGCTGACATTTGACCTATAACTACTGACATAACTGACTATTGCACACATTTGACCTATAACTACTGACATAACTGACTATTGCTGATATTTGACCTATAACTACTGACATAACTGACTATTGCTGATATTTGACCCATAACTACTGACATAACTGACTATTGCACACATTTGACCCATAACTACTGACATAACTGACTATTGCTGACATTTGACCCATAACTACTGACATAACTGACTATTGCACACATTCGACCCATCACTACTGACATAACTGACTATTGCTGACATCCGACCCATCACTACTGACATAACTGACTATTGCTGATATTTGACCCATCACTACTGACATAACTGACTATTGCACACATTTGACCCATAACTACTGACATAACTGACTATTGCTGACATTCGACCCATAACTACTGACATAACTGACTATTGCTGACATCCGACCCATCACTACTGACATAACTGACTATTGCACACATTCGACCCATCACTACTGACATAACTGACTATTGCTGACATTTGACCCATCACTACTAACATAACTGACCATTGCTGACATTTGACCCATCACTACTGACATAACTGACTATTATACACATTTGACCCATAACTACTGACATAACTGACTATTGCACACATTTGACCCATAACTACTGACTATTGCACACATTTGACCTATAACTACTGACATAACTGACTATTGCTGACATTTGACCCATCACTACTAACATAACTGACCATTGCACACATTTGACCTATAACTACTGACATAACTGACTATTGCACACATTTGACCCATAACTACTGACATAACTGACTATTGCACACATTTGACCCATAACTACTGACATAACTGACTATTGCTGACATTTGACCCATCACTACTGACATAACTGACTATTGCACACATTTGACCTATAACTACTGACATAACTGACTATTGCTGACATTTGACCCATCACTACTAACATAACTGACCATTGCACACATTTGACCTATAACTACTGACATAACTGACTATTGCACACATTTGACCTATAACTACTGACATTGACTATTGCACACATTTGACCTATAACTACTAACATAACTGACTATTGCACACATTTGACCTATAACTACTGACATAACTGACTATTGCACACATTTGACCTATAACTACTGACATAACTGACTATTGCACACATTTGACCTATAACTACTGACATAACTGACTATTGCACACATTTGACCTATAACTACTGACATAACTGACTATTGCACACATTTGACCTATAACTACTGACATAACTGACTATTGCACACATTTGACCTATAACTACTGACATAACTGACTATTGCTGACATTTGACCCATCACTGTTAACATAGTTAACCAAATGATGAACCAATGTGATTTACATTGAAAAAATGTGGGAAACATTCTACCACTCCTATCAAGGGAGAAAAAGGACATAGAAACACTGTAAACATTGTCCATCCAGATCATGGCTGTATTTGAAAATTAGCTGATCATGACTGGTATTGTTTGCAATATGTGAGAGCCCTTTTTATGAGAAGGCAAGTCATAATCATACCATTAGTTAGATGAGTCAAGTTTAACCCATCCCCTCAGATTGATGCGGCTGTAAAAGTCACTTTGTGAAACCATTGTGATAAATAGTGCATTTGCTCCAAGGGAGCAAAATTTAATGCTCTATTTATCACAATGGTTTCAATACTACACAATTTGAAAATCTTCCTTTTCTATAGTAAATGCTCCTTTTCGGTGGATTTATTAAAATAGGTTGGATCTAAAAATAGCCTATGAGGGAATGGGATAAGAGCCCTTTTTTATGAGAAGGCCGGTTATAATCACACCCTTACTTAGATCAGTCAAGTACATACGCTAGTAAACCCCTGACACTTGTTTGTTCATACATTACATAGTTCAGACCAAAGCCATGCAAGATCAAGACAAAATGTTTCTCACCTTTTCTCATAATCATCTGGCCTTGACCCATGACCTTCAGTCCTTGACCCTGGAGATTCTGTTGCTGCACTCCCTAGTATTATGAACTTCTCAGTGTGGAACGATTTATCTATAGGTGACCTTGGTTCTTTTGCATCCTTTGACCTTTTGAACTCTGGTGATGATGGATTTGGTGGTGACTGATTGAGTGATTGTATTAGTTCAAAAATATTGGCTTGGTATTCTTCAGGGGACATGTAAGGACCCATGAAGTTCTGGTCAGGTGTCTGGGTAGTGGAGCTGGAGTATCCCGGGTTTGCCATCATGTCTTCCACAGGAAACTTGGGCATCACTTCCAGATTGGACAGAGAGCTTGCTGCTGTGGTGTAGCTAAGGCTGGAAGTGTCAGTCTTTTGTGATTCTGAAGGTGATGGGAGCTCTCGTGGATGACGTTCTAGAGCTCTGAGTTCCATGTGGGTTCCATCTTTAGTCTTCACCCATACATGACCTTGAATCTGAACCGGGCTTCCAATAGGTGATCTTCTAACACCCATTCGGTCTGGGCTCGGTGTGACCCGGCGAAGTTCTACCTTAGAACTGCCCTTGTGTGCTGGCATCCAGTACTCATCTTGTAATGACACTGATCGTGGCATAACTATAAAGCCAGAGCCAGTGTCAAACACCTCATCAAGGCCATCTGACATCTGTGGGCTCACTTTCCCATCTGATCCAGGACGTTTTTCACCATCATAGCCTACCATCGGTGACTTTCTAGAGTTAGGGGCAGAATTCATTCTTTCAAGAGTCTTTGCTTTTCGTTTGGTTCTAGGACTTGTTGCATAACCTTGCCATTGTCCATCAGTGGTCTGCACCAGTTCCATTTCAGAATCCTTTGCTGTGTTATATGTGCCTGCAGACTCACTTTCCAATTCCTTTTCTGTGACAGGTAAATCCTGCAAAGACAGGTCTTTTGGTCGATCACTTTTATGCCTGTTTCTGGGTAAAGTGTTGTAGAAATTAGTCCAGAATTTATCTTTTGTAGCTGTGTCAGGTCCCGATACCACTGTTTGCTGTCCTTTATAAGATTTTGGGCTCAGTGATGTTGCTACATTCATGTTAGTATCTGGGTTACGGTAAGTATGAGCCCCAGAAGCCACTGCTTCGAGACTTCCTGCTTTTTTGGAACGACGCAAACTCCCATCGAAAGTGTCCTGAATTTTTTCTCTGAAACTTCTTGATGCTGTAACTTTCCTCGATTGTCTGATATCAGTGAGCGATCCTCGTCTCTTAAGTGAGGATACATTCAATGGTTTTTCCAGAGGGCCTTCATTTCTGCGCTCCTTAGCTTTGCTCTTTGGACTTGCGCATGGCCCTAGGGCTGCAAGCCAGGATGACATAATGCCTTTTTTGTTTTCTTTATTCCCACAATGCACAGATTTCAATCACTTAATTGCAAAACCAATCTCCCCCATCAGAGAGCACATCATTAACACACATGGAAACACATGTTTTCTGCAGTGGATGCTACGTTTTGTAAATCTCACCAATGGAACACTCCGACCTCAAAGTTTACTACCCGAAGTAAAAATTCCAAGTAGATTCCTTTGCACCATTATCAAGTTTGTAAATCAAAGAATCAAACTATTCCTCTCCCTACTACCTTGATAATTATCTCTGATATTCCAAGCGTATATCCCGATATTTAGTAAATCTTATTGAAGGTATACACCTTACACAGGGCCAAACATTATTACACAATGGAAGCTATTCACTTACACACCAAAGTGATATTTTTCATGACTTCTTTCAATGAGTATGTAATTTCCAAGCTTTTTCCCCCTGTAAACATTATCTGAAGCTTTTCTATGTTTGCATATCCATTTTGTGAGATAACACTGCAGAATCTTGGCACAGTCTTGTCTTCACCACATCTTTGCAGAAATTTTATTCACAAGAAGTTATCTTCCAAAATTTTACATTTAATAGATATGTTTTACTTTTAGCTTGTATGATCTTAAGTAATATTTCTTCTTTAAAAAACTTATTTCACTTCACAAGAACCTGAGCTAACTGTGTCATAGAAACTTTTCAATAAAAATCTACCTGCAAATAGATTTCAAATTTTGAGTTTTGGTATTTTCTGGATATACAAAATGTTATCACTGCAAGTATAATCTATAAACCAAAGACAAAAAAAGCACGAACTTTCTATCACAAATAAATCCAGGTATTATACTCTGTCCAACTGCGAATTGTAATTTAAATATATGAGTCCACATAGTCTAAAGATAACTGAGCTATTTTATTTTTATGAAAATTCATATATCCTAAATTATTTATCTAAATGGGTTATAGACACTCTCTTACAAAACCTGAAATAAATCCATCCTCAATTTTTCCAAAATCACCACAAATATTCATGCTCTATCAAACGAAAATAGAGCTTCTGTTTAAATCTTTCCAGGTATACATGTGCTGAGAAGTGTTGCCGAGTAAAATACATCACAAAGATAGTGGGTATCGACTCTATCAGTGGAGATATTTCTTAACAAAATCTCCAGGCGAGAGCACGCGTGGCAGAACAAGAATCTCTCCAGGAAATCCAAACATCCATTCCAGCCAAAGCTCTGACTGCTAGAATTATGATCTTATGAGATTAAGTTCTGTCCATCCCTGTTAGCCTAGGCAAGTGGCTGGAGCAAGTTTAAAACATGTACTTTGATTTTCAGCCATGTGTCAAGTGCAAACTCTGTAATACTTCTGGCTTATCAGTAAATGCCTGAGTGAAGGAACGGATACTACCTTTTTATCACTGTTTCTCTTATAAAGCCCAGTAGCAGGTAGCTACAACATATCCATTGTCATAATCCTTTAAATACTAGTATGCTAGTACTGTAAGTATGTCATCTTAAAAATGAAATATTTGTTTCACAGCATTAACAGTTGGCATATTTAGCAAAATGTTGTCTGCTTCAGCTGTTTTTTTCTTTGATTTCTTTTCACAAACAATTTTAATCCTTAATAAGTGCTAATTCATTTAGCACCTCTGGATCAAAATTGTTATTGAAGGCAACAATGACCAACAGATGCTAAATGTAAAGTAGCAAGGTAGACTCCACAAGTGAATATAGCAAATGTACCATAGATATTAACCCTTTCCTCCATAAATACCCCTTTCTACACCTCTATAAAAGTCACTTCTTGAAACCTTTGTGATAAATAGAGCATTTGCTCCTATAGGAGCAAATCCTCTATTTATCACAATGGTTTCAAACTACAAAATTCTAAAAATTTTCCTTTTCTCTAGTTAATGCTCCTTTTCGGTAGATTTATTCAAAGAGGTTGAGTCTAAAAATAGCCTATGGAGGAATGGGTTAACATATAGACACTTTACATTCAACTCTGATTATCAATTAACCTTCTTCTACCAGGTAAGATTAGGCAAAAAACCAACAAATGACTGTATAAAAAGCTCCCACCACAATATCAAATATCTATACATCACAATCACCAACATCAGCTGTATCACTGAACACGGTTTTTTGCACTAATCATTTTCACACCTGATATGTCTGTCAGAGACTTTCACAAATACTACTGCCATGTAACTTCTTGCATAAAGGTAGCATAGAGTTTTGTTCATCACATCAACATTAAGCAGCTAATGCTTTCCCCTCCTACTGTACTGAGTAATTATCATATCTGGTACATATATTGTTATTTATGTTTGTTAGATCATCAACACCAATTCATCAGGGACTCTCACATACATGTATATACAGGAACCACTGGGCCATCCGGAGATCACCTTCTTGTGCAAATAATTCACGGACTGTGAGGAATATATTAGGAGGCAGATAAGAACAATTTTCTACAATTTTTCCTGTCCTTTGGATTACTGATGTTGCCTATTACTTCAGTATCTAAAATCTAAATACTGCAGTATATACTTCAACTTCAAGTAAAAAGCACAACAGTATATATTGTGAACTGATGCAGAATTGTTTAGCAGCTTATCTGGAATGCAACTGTTCACAACTGCTTGATTGTTTTAAAGGATACTGCAAGCAGATGCTCATCAGTGCTACACAGAATAAACACCTATACATTTGAACAGGCCGGGGAACAGAATCAAGGGTAATTCCTAGCAGATGTACTATTCCCTGAACTGTAAGCAGACTTGGTATTATAGCCGTGTTGGTCTCAATATTCCATGTTACACAGGTAATGAACATGCTCGCACTCACAGAACCCACAGCCACTTACTACGCAAAAGATATTGTAGCATCTGCGTGATGCAACATGGGGATCACTTTAACCCTGAGCATGCTCAACCTGTAACCCTTTACTCCATGAATATTCATGTAAGAAATAATCACATCGTAAACAATAATTAGATTATCTTTTATAATGGCTAATATATGGCTAATGGACACAAATGAGTTTAGCCATGGGATGATGGCAGAAACTATAGTATCAGATCTATATTATTCTATATATAAACAGAGCAGATCCTGATCAGACTATATCTACACTGTTTGCAAAGACATAGAAAGGAGTATATACTGAGTAAAGGATTAACCCTTCTCTTGTTGAATTCTAAAATACATTTCACCTTCTTTACCCATGCCCTGTGGTATAATTACATATATCTTCACTGTGTAATCACTGCTGTGGGGTGCACTGGTTGCACAATCAACTTGTAAATAGTGCAGACCCTGATGAGACAGCTCCTGCAGGAGTTGTCTCATCTGGGTCTTCACTATTTACAGGTAGGTATATTGACGTGAATAGCAAGCGAAGGGTTAATCCTTTCCCTGTCTATGATGTATTACAAATTTCAATACCTACTGAATATTCATGGGCGAAGGTAGAACAATTTGTAGCCATTTTAAAAGCTAAAGAATTCAATTAGCAGATTTAAGAGCATACTGATCAGACAGCTCCTACAGGAGCTGTCTGATCAGAGTCTGCACTGTTTGCAAATGCATGAAAATGCGTTTATATTCCTGTAAGGTATAACAACATCATGAATATTTATTAGTTGATTTTTTTGGTATTGGTTGAAATTGTAGAGTCAGATCTATTATAATTTCATAAGCAAACTGTATCCTGATCAAACAGCTACTATAACCCATTACCTCATATGCTATTTTTAGATCCAACCTCTTCGAATAAATCTACCGAAAACAAGTATTTACTAGCAAAAAGGAAAATTTTAGAATTGTGTAGTATTAAAACCATTGTTATAAATAGGGCATTTGCTATTTATCACAATGGTTTCACAAAGTGACTTTTACAGAAGCGTCAAAAGGCGTCAATATTGTGACAGGCCGGGTACAGGTACTGGGTGAAAGACAGTAAGCGGTTCGGATAGCTCAGTGGTTAGAGCACTCGCCTTGTAAGTGAGGGTCCCGGGTTCGATCCCCGGTCTGGCTGCATGTTTTTCACCAGTCCTGTTACAGTTGGCGCCCAACTTGAAAATCGGACCCTGTGCACGCCCATGATTTCTGCTGCAGATTCGGCGAGAATCTCAGGGAAAAAGGGGGAGTAGTGTGACAGGCCGGGTACAGGTACTGGGTGAAAGACAGTAAGCGGTTCGGATAGCTCAGTGGTTAGAGCACTCGCCTTGTAAGTGAGGGGTCCCGGGTTCGATCCCCGGTCTGGCTGCATGTTTTTCACCAGTCCTGTTACAATATGAGGGAATGGGTTAAGAGTCATAGTCTCCTCTGTTTGCAGAGGCATGAAAAGACCTTTATATGAGGGAAATGGATAACCCCTTACTCCATAAATACACATTTCTACACCTTTGCCTTACAATAAATTTGAACTGATTCTCTTTCCATTACAAAAATTGGAAGCCTGATAAAGTCCATGGATCCTGCTGAAGACCAAAGCTAATCCATCCATTTGACCTTGGACTGACCACTAATTTATAAGCCTTTTCCTTGCTAAGAATATGCTGTTAGATGAACGCATTTCATTTGCAACAATTTTAAAAAGTATCCATTTGGCTTATTACTTATACTCATGCCTGATCTGAAAAGCTGTTTGCAAAGACTTTAAGACAGGTAGCAAAAGCCAGTTGTTTTGTAATTAGGAAGAAAAGAGTTGATTTTATTTAACCAATTCCCTGTTCAGTATTTATTCCAAATTCCAATACCTACTGAATATTCATTAACAAAATAGTAATAAAGAAATATGGAAGGTGAAACATTGTAGACATTTTAGAAAGCAAAGAAACAGATCTATCAAATTCTATTAGCAAACAGAGCAGACCCTGATCAGACGGCTCCTCTAGGAGCTGTCTGATCTGGGTCTACTCTGTTTGCAAATGCGTGAAAACATGTTTATATGAGGGAAAGGGTTAACAAACAGTGCAGACTCTGATCAGAGGGTTCCTTTATGAGTTCTACCTTGTACCTGAGTATCAAATAGTCAGCTGAGGAGCCCTCTCATCAAGGTCTGCACTGTTTGTCATGTTACACTTTTCTTTTGAAAAGTCAGCATTGTAAGAGTTAAGACTTCCAATATAAGTAAGGAACAATTCTACATACTTCATCATTCAATTATCAAAATGGCTCAATGCAGTCAGTCTTGCGATGTTTAAAGGATCTTCCACTTTCAGAATATATGTACTTAACAACAGCAGGTGTTAAGTGCTTGTGTGGCGGCTGTAAAAAGTTGCCCCATACTTCATTCTCAGTGTCGTTATATTTTCTGGTCCTTCAGGATCATTAGTTTTGATGTTACTTGTATTATTTTTGAAAATTAAATACTGCTTAAGCCGGTGCTAGGGGGGCATTAGTAGTGTTTCACTTTTAATTACTACTCATGAACAGACTTAATAAAACCGAGTCTGCAATTTTCTCTTTTCGCATTGCTACATTTGCTTTTGAAGGATCTCCCACTTTCAGAAAATTTTCAAAATGTCGGATGACTCTTGACAAACTGACTGAAAATGAGTTAACCCTTTCCCTGTTCCATGTTTATTCCAAATTTCGATACCTACTGAATATTCATGGACAAAATAGTTATAATGAAATATAGAAGGTGGAACATTGTAGCCATTTTAGAAACTGCATAAACATTAAATTAACATTGAATTCCACTAGCAAACAGAGCAGATCATGATCAGAGAGCTCCTATAGGAGCCCGGTCTGATCTAGGTCTACTCTGTTTGCAAATGTGTGAAAATGCGTTTATATGAGGGGAAAAGTTAACAAGTCGGAATGCTAACTCGACAGCATTAAATTATGACCGAAGTCAAACAAAGTCAAATGAGCGACTTTTTGCAGCACATTCAGAATCTCTTAGAAATGCAGCAAAAAAACAGAAGGCCAACAAAATGTTTAATTCAGATAAACAAGTTTAACCCTTTCTACGCCTCTGTAAAAGTCACTTCATGAAACCATTGTGATAAATAGAGCATTTGCTCCTATAGGAGCAAATGCTCTATTTATCACAATGGTTTCAAACTACAAAATTCTTAAAATATTCCTTATCTCTAGTTAATGCTCCTTTTCGGTAGATTTATTCAAAGTGGTTGGATCTAAAAATAGGGAATGGGTTAACAATTTGAAATTAATAACAATTCAGTGGTTAGTGAAGTAACTGATTATTGACATCCCTTAACCCTTTACTCCATGAATATTTATGTAAGAAACAATGACATCATGAATATTAATTAGATTATTTTTCATTATGGCATGTATATGGACACAAAAAAATTCTGCCATAGTACTAAGCAGAAACTGCAGAATCATATCTATATTATATCATAATTATAAGCAAACAGCAGAGCCGTCTCATCTGGGTCTTCTCTGTTTGCAAAGGAGTAGAAAAGCATAATCATGGAGTAAAGGGTTAACCCTAAATCCTCTATAAATACATTGTACAGTTTTCTACACCTTTGCAAACATAGGAGTTGTCTGAGCAGGGTCTGCTCTGTTTGCTCATGATATAATATAGATATGATTCCAGTTTCTAACATGGCCAAATATTCCTGTATCCATGAGCTATTATAACAATTAAAGTAATTAAAATTCATGATGTCATTATTTCTTACATGAATATTCATGGAGTATAGGTTTAAATAAAATCTGAATTTGCAAATTTCAGAATTCAACTAAATAACTGGATAACTTTTGCAATGATGTTAAATCCTATGTGATTCTGGGTTACTCAGTCAAACATTCACTACAAGAAATTGAAGCAAATGACAATTTTTGCAGACATATCAAATATAGACTTCAAAGAGTAAAACTTCTTTTTTTGCTGCCAAATCCAACAAGTCTGTATATGGAGACATCCTTCTTCACTTGGCAAGAATTTCCCCCTTTCCTGTCCGCATTAACATCAAAGCATATCCAGACATACCATGCCAAATATTGTAATAAACCAAATAAAACCTAATGAAGCAATTATAAATAACATGAAAACAGTGTAGACCCAAGTAAGACAGTGCAGATGCTCTCCATATTGCCCTCTACTTTTCTGATGTTTCATTTCCATATACATGTAATAAATTTCTCCCACTGATATTTTTCAGTGTATGGTAATGACAATGTCTGCATCTTACATTAGGATCCAACTTGCACAACACTCTGACATTTGAATAAAAGAATGGAAGAAAATTCTACAATGACAATTTAAAACAGATGAGTTTTGCTGAAAACAATTGTTTAGAATGTTATACAGTAAAAATCGTCTTAAGCAAAAGGAATCTAATTCTTGATATTAAGGGCAGGCATGCAGTAACTTTTGCCATGCATTAAGCAACCACTTGCTTTTTAAAACTTACATCTTTCTTCAAATAGCGGTTGTTTAAAACAGTTTCTACTATACCAGCATCTTGTTTTTTCCGGTTCACAGCATTAATGTAATGAGGTGGCCTGCTTTCTTTTGTGCCTAATCTACAGACAAACAAGCATGTTATCTTCAGGCCAATATAAAATTCAATAATTCAAAGCATACCAGTCTCATTTACCCTTGCAAGACTGTAAACCACACGGAAAGGTGATAGCAAACAGTCTAGAACAAGTGACAGGGTTCCTGGATGCTCAGCTTCACTGTCATGTGAGAGCAATGACTGCTAGTGACGTAACCATGAATCTAAAGTCTTTGGGTAATATGGCACAACAACAATGCACATTTTGGATGCAGACAGGTTTTTTGACCACAAGAAGGAACACTGAGGTGAAAAGTTGATAAAACATCCAGACTAGCTCTAATTTGACAGAACTAGCAACTTTCTGTATACATTTACCAGCTTCTCACTCCTATAAATTGTGTTTAAGATATAAACTGCAAATTCAAAAGGAAGCTATTAATCTATTAGCACTTCTTTTTTAATTGTTACACCAAAATATGGAGTTACAAAAACGTAAGAACATATATAACAACTGCCGTATAAATGAATATATACAATTTTTGCCACCTCTTTTATGTGACCATTTAAGATAAGGATGCATTATGTTGTTGATTTCCTGTTTTGTTTTGTGGTGTTGGCCAAATAACATTATTAACCCTTAACCCATTCCCTCATATTGACGCCTTTTGACGCCTCTGCAAAAGTTACCTGTTGAAACCATTGTGATAAATAGAGCATTTGCTCCTATAGGAGCAAATGCTCTATTTATCACAATGGTTTTAAACTACAACATTCTAAAATTTTCCTTTTCTCTAGTTAATGCTCCTTTTTGGTAGATTCATTCAAAGAGGTTGGATCTATAAATAGCCTATGAGGGAATGGGTTAAAGTGTGTGAACTAAGATTATAAGACCTTTGCAAATAGTATTGACCGATATCAAATGGATACGCGGTAGCTCTTTGATCAGGGCCTGCACTGTTTGTCATATAATCCTTTTCTCCAGTGACAAAGTTCTGTTTAATCAAATTATTCAGAAAGGGAGAAGCCAGTCTTAACCCTTTCCTCCATAAATACACCTTTCTACGCCTCTGTAAAAGTCAATTCTTGAAACCATTGTGATAAATAGAGCATTTGCTCCAGAGGAGCAAATGCTCTATTTATCAAAATGGTTTCAAAACTACACAATTCTATCATTTTCCTTTTCTCTAGTAAATGCTCCTTTTCGGTAGATTTATTCAAAGAGGTTGGGTCTAAAAATAGCCTATGAGGTCATGGCTTAATTGTTCATATTTAACCTTCAGTCTGCTGCCAGTGGATTAATGATTAATTTTGCAAACAGTCTGGATCCAGATGAGACACCGAGAAACTTGGCGTCTCATCAGGATCCAACTCAGGGTCTGCTCTGTTTGCTTATGACATGTTATAGATCTGATTCTACAATGTCTGCGAAAGCAAAAAATTCCCTTGAAACTTTCACCATATAAAAATTAGCTAATAAATATGCATGATGTTATTGCTTCTTACATGAATATTGAATAGGGTTTGGTATGACACGGTCTGTAGTGTGTGTACCTTCTAACATGCCTCTAGTAATAATCACAATCATTGGACTTTAACCAAAATATGCGCAGAATGTTCCAATCAAATCATGAGATATTCCCAAAATACACAAACTGATGTTCTCTTTCAGCTGATAGTATGGACATATCCCAAATCATGCAAAGTACTGTAGTAGTGAGCAGAACAGATCTAACTTGGAAGACGATTCAAGCATATTTATAAAAACAACAACATTTGTCAACTGTTTTGATCAAGATCTTACATTGAGAAACTAGTCTTCTCACCAGAATTCAAACAGTTTGATATAATGATTGTGATATTTAACCCTTCTCTTGCTGAATTTTAAAATACATTTCTTCTTCTTTACCCATGCCCTGTTGTATATTTACATATATCTCCACTGTGTACAAGTATATCACTGTGCAATCACTGCTGTGGAGTGCACTGGTTGCACAATCAACTTGTAAAAAGTGCAGACCCTGATGAGACAGCTCCTGCAGGAGCTGTCTCATCTGGGTCTTCACTATTTACAGGCACGTATATTGACGTGAATAGCAAGCGAAGGGTTAAACAAATTCGATAAATGATTATGAGAAATACAGCAAGTGACAATTTTTGCCAATGATTATGACATGTGCTGAATTAATTACTAAAACATATCTCCCAAAGAAATACAAAGTACTTCACTGGGTTTTTGCAGATGCACAATTGTATAGAAAATGTAAACAGATCATTAAGGAAAAAACACATCTGCGTCTATTTTATGTCATCTGCAGAAATTACATCCTTCGAGAAAAGTTTCGATTCTGATGGGGTGACTGTGATACAGAAACATGCAAGAAGGCACTTTCTGACAAGACATACTTTTGTTCTAGAATCAAGAGAACATCATGTCGAGCCATAGGGCACTGAAAATCTATTTCTGACAAGACATACAGTAGAACCCTGCTAATGCGACCACTTGATAAATAAATATGGGTGTCTTTATAAGTAGGTGGTTGCTTAATGCAGGACAAAATTAATGCAGAAAGCTCCTCTTAATTTTTTCCTGCATTAAGCTACCACCTGCATCTACCACCCAGAATTATACCTCTTTTAGGTGGTTGCATTAGCGGATCTTCACTGTACTTTTGTTCTAGAATCAAGAGAGCATCATGTTGAGGCATAGTGCACTGAAAATCTATTTAACCCTTTACTCCATGGATATTCATGTAAGAAATAATGAAATCATGAATATCAATCAGATTAATTTTAAAATGGCAAAGTAGAAACTATAGAATCTGGTCTATATTATTCCATTAGCAAACAGAGCAGACCCTGATCAGACAGCTCCTATAGGAGCTGTCCAATCTGGACATACTCTATTTGCAAAGGCGTATTTATGGAAGAAAGGGTTAATGGAATATACCAGAAAAGGGAGAAACTTTCAAAACTGAGTAACACTTGAGTAATAGATCTTATATAAGACCTAATATTACTTATGATTAGGAAGCGTGCTAAATTCATGATGTGTACTTTACTACTATATAATGTTGAAATCCATCAATGTACACAGAAGATATAGACTGGATATATCAATCAGGAAATTTAAGGACCCAAGTGTGAAATCAGCGATACTAGATATAATTTTTTTTTTGTATTTAACATGGGCTCTCATGATTAACCCATTCCCTCATATTGACGACTTTTGACGACTCCGTAAAAGGCACTTTGTGAAACCATTGTGATAAATAGAGCATTTGCTCCTATAGGAGCAAATGCTCTATTTATCACAATGGTTTCAAACTACAAATTCTAAAAAAATCCTTTTCTCTAGTTAATGCTCCTTTTCGGTAGATTCATTCAAAGAGGTTGTATCTAAAAATAGCTTATGAGGTAAAGGGTTATGGTGCGATTCAAATAGTATTTGAAATGTATTAATGTAGAAGACATAAAGGCCCACACAATTCTACAAAAGAAAACGAACAAGAGATGTATTATATACCAGATTACTCCGGAAATCCAGGTGCAGAGGCCCCAAGGTTAGTTCTGAGATTTATCTAAATCAAAAGGATGTTTTTTGGTGGTAGAGGGTTTTAGGCCGAAGAGGATTGAATTAGGTAAGGTGCAAAATGTTGTAGATCTATACAAACAAACCGGAAAATAGAAATGGTAGGCAATTTTATGCTGAAATGAAAATCTGTCAGCATATAAGATATGGTTCAGTACAATATAGGCAAGAAAGGGGAGATAATTTACAAACTGGCCATGCTTGAATATGGCTCTTGTGCTGAAAAACCTTCTGTTCATGATTACAATAAGTGTTTTTGAAAGCTGTCAATACATTGCAATGAAAAACATATGCAATAAAAAATCTGAAAAGGCAAATTATTAAAAAAAACTAATGATGCTAGAGTTGTGGCTCTTGTGACATACCGTCTTCTCATGATTTTATAAAATATGTGCCAAATTATATTGATTTTTTATTAAGTAATATGGTCCCTTTGATCTGGGTCTACTTTGTTTGCAAATGCGTGAAAAGGCATTTATATGAGGGAAAGGGTTAAAAACTGTCACTGTACATTTCTTTGGAATGGTGTCCATAGCGATGTTGTACTTAACCCTTTCCTCCATAAATACGCCTTTCTATACCTCCGTAATAACCACTTCTTGAAACCATTGTGATAAATAGAGCATTTGCTCCTATAGGAGCAAATGCTCTATTTATCACAATGGTTTCAAACTACAAAATTCTAAAATTTTACTTTTCTCTAGTAAATGCTCCTTTTGGGTAGATTTATTCAAAGAGGTTGTATCTAAAAATAGCCTATGAGGTAATGGGTTAATGCAGGGTGAAAGCTCCTCTAGCATGACTATCATCCTGCATTAAGCAGCCACCTACCTAAAAGTATCTAATTTCTTCTCTACTAGAATTCCAGTTTAGAGGGGGTTTAAATTTACTGTACATCTATTGCAGATGAAAATTACTTGACATTTAATTGGTAGTTCTTGGCAACACTTTGTTCATTAGATGATGTGGTAGCCAACATGCCAACATGCAACCTGATGACTTCAGACTTGCCCACACCACCATTACACAACTGGAAAACAAATCTCATGATTTTGAAAATACATGTTATTTAGATTCAGTTCAGGACAGAGTATAAGGATCAGAATTGTTCTTTTCATCAAGCTGAGTTTTTTCCAAGGTTCATTTACATGTATTTAGTATGGTGGAATTTGAGAATTTGCTGGTAAATGATTGGAAGGAGATGGTCAGCGTTCAAAAGGATCAATCCAAATCAGAGATGTTAAGAATTATTCAGATATTTGAATGTTTGGATACAGTAAAACCTCTCTATAATGGCCACTAAATTACATCAAGTATTTTGTGTTAAAGGCAGGTGGCTGCTTAAAGCAAGGTGAAAGTAAAACAGAACGCTCCTATAGGAGCGTTCTGTTTTATTTTCACCTTGTTTTAAGCAGCCACCTGCCCTAAAATCCAAATAATTAACACAATTTAGTGGCCGTTATAGAGAGGTTCTACTGTATAATATCAAATGAATATCTAAATGGCATGGCATTTTGCCGTTTGAATAGTGAAACCAAAATATATCTATAAAAATAAAATTGAATTTGCTTTGTTATATTTTTTTCAGTCCTTAAAAATCGGTAGTTGTAAAACCAAGTACACAACCAGATGAAAGACAAAAGTTTCCATATACTTATTTTTGGAGGAAAAACATATTTACTGATAAAATCACTCTCTGCCATGCTTAACCCTTTACTCCATGAATATTCATGTCAGAAAATAATGACATCATGAATATTAACTAGATTAGTTGTTATAATAGTGCATAGATGCAGGAATTTTTAGCAATGGCAGAAACTATAGAATCATATCTCTATCCATCATTAGCAAACAGAGCAGACCCTGATCAGACGGCTCCTACAGGAGCCATCTGATCTGGGTCTACTCTGTTTGCAAAGGGCTAAACACTTGTGAGATTATGAAATCGATAGGATTTTCACTCTTAGAATGTTACGGGTAAATTTGGAAACAAATGTTGCATAGAGTTACGGTGTGTAGCTTATTGTCTCAGCAATGTACAAATTGTTTAACCCTTCGCTTGCTATTCACGTCAATATACCTACCTGTAAATAGTGAAGACCCAGATGAGACAGCTCCTGCAGGAGCTGTCTCATCAGGGTCTGCACTATTTACAAGTTCATTGTGCAACCAGTGCACTCCACAACAGTGATTGCACAGCGAAATACTTGTACACAGTGAAGATATATGTAATTATACAACAGGGCATGGGTAAAGAAGGAGAAATGTATTTTAAAATTCAGCAAGCGAAGGGTTAACACTTTAATATTATGTTTTCAAAAGAAACATTTTTGAAAATCTAAGTAACATGACATATTTGTTGCAGTCAACAAGTTCCAATAAAGTTTCTGCCAAAGAATGGTAATACTGCAGAGAAACAAAGATCCTTTGCATTGATACGCCTACATAATCAGTTAATCACTGCATGCAATCATAAATGGTAGCCATATCTGATGACTGATTTTTTTCAGAAACATTATGTTTTTACATATAAAAACTTATCTATCTACTGTCTCTCTTTCCATCTGTTTTAGCTCACCTGACACAAAGTGCCATAGTGTGAGCTATTGAAATCACCTGTGTCTGCTGTCCATCATCATGCAATATCCATCATCAACAATTTCTAAGAGTGACATTCTCCTAAACCACTCATGGGATGTTCACCAAATTTCACAGGAATTGTTACACAAGTTAGTCACAGGAGCTACAAATAGTTTTTAATGACCAGATTCTTTAACCCTTTCCTCCATAAATACGCCTTTCTACGTTTCTGTAATAGTCACTTTTTGAAACCATTGTAATAAATAGAGCATTTGCTCCATAGGAGAAATGCTCTATTTATCACAATGGTTTCAATACTACACAATTCTAACGTTTTCCTTTTCTCTAGTAAATGGTCCTTTTGGGTACAGATTTATTCAAAGAGATTGGATCTAAAAATAGCCTATGAAGGAATGGGTTCAATGAAATCTACTCCTAAACTACTGAATGGGTCTCCACCAAATTCCATAGGAATGATCATCAGGTGACACTCATCTTGTCTTATTTACCAGGTGAGTGTGATATAGTGTGTTTGTCTGACTGACTACTGCCTGTATGTTTGTCTGTCTGTATGTGAATTTATTTCAGTTCAATCTTGCTACTGACCCTTATGCTCTTAATCCTATTCCTCATATACCTTTACCCAACTAAATCAATCAATCAATCAATCAATCAATTAATCAATCAATCATATACCTTTGCAAACAAAATAGATCCAGGTCAGACAGATTCTGTAGGAGCTGTCTGATCAAAACTGACTCTACAGTTTCTACAAATACAAACAACTCCTGTTTACATAATGCCATAATAAAAACAAATCAGCTCCTGGTAATAAATATTTAAATTTTATGATGTCTTTATAGTTCTTACATGAATTTTCAACAGGGAAATGGTTAGAGTGTAAACTGTGAGTTTATGTCAGTAGGACACTTAGAACGTCAACTGTGAGTTAATGTTAGAAGTACCAATTCGCTGTGAGTTTATGTCAGTAGGACACTTACAGCATTGACTGTGTATTTTAGAATGTCAACTGTTATTTATGTCAGTAGGACACTTAAAATGTCAACTGTGAGTTTGTGTCAGTAGGATACTTACAACATCAACTGTGTATTTATGTCAGTAAGACACTTAGAACTTCAACTGTGAGTTTATGTCACTAAGACACTTGCAGAACGTAATCAGTGAGTTTATGTCAGTAAGACACTTTGAACGTCAACTGTGAGTTTATGTCAGTAGGACACATTAACTGCAAGTTAATGTCAGTAGGACACTTACAGCATCAACTGTGAGTTTATGTCAGTAGGACACTTAGCATGTCAACTGTGAGTTAATGTCAGAAGGCCACATTTGCTGTGAGTTTATGTCAGTAGGTCACTTACAGCATCAACTGTGAGTTTATGTCTTTAGGACACTTAGAGTGTCAACTGTGAGTTTATTTCAATATGACACTTAGAGTGTCAACTGTGAGTTTATTTCAAAATGACACAGAGTGTCAACTGTGAGTTTATGTCAGTAGGACACTTAGAGTGTCAACTGTGAGTTTATTTCAATATGACACTTAGAGTGTCAACTGTGAGTTTATGTCAGTATGACACTTAGAGTGTCAACTGTGAGTTTATTTCAATATGACACTTAGAGTGTCAACTGTGAGTTTATTTCAAAATGACACAGAGTGTCAACTGTGAGTTTATGTCAGTAGGACACTTAGAGTGTCAACTGTGAGTTTATTTCAATATGACACTTAGAGTGTCAACTGTGAGTTTATGTCAGTAGGACACTTAGAGTGTCAACTGTGAGTTTATTTCAATATGACACTTAGTGTCAACTGTGAGTTTATGTCAGTAGGACACTTAGAGTGTCAACTGTGAGTTTATTTCAATATGACACAGAGTGTCAACTGTGAGTTTATGTCAGTAGGACACTTAGAGTGTCAACTGTGAGTTTATGTCAGTAGGACACTTAGATTGTCAACTGTGAGTTTGTGTCAGAAGGACACAGCATCAACTGTGAGTTTGTGTCAAAAGGACACAGCATCAACTGTGTTTTTATGTCAGTAGGACACTTAGAGCGCCAACTGTGAGTTTTTGTCAGTAGGACACTTAGCACGTCAACTGTGAGTTTATGTCAGTAGGACACTTAGAGTGTCAACTGTGAGTTTATGTCAATATGACACTTAGAGTGTCAACTGTGAGTTTATGTCAGTAGGACACTTAGAATGTCAACTGTGAGTTTATGTCAGTAGGACACAGCATCAACTGTGTTTTTATGTCAGTAGGACACTTAGAGCGCCAACTGTGAGTTTATGTCAGTAGGACACTTAGAATGTTAACTGGTTGAATTTAGGTCAGGAAAACCTTTAGACTGTCAATTGTGAGTACATGTATATGTCAGTAGGAAACTTAGAGCATCAGTTTTGAGTTTATATTAGTAGGACGCATTCACTGTGAGTTTGTCAGTAGGACACTTAAAGCATCCACTGTGAGTTTATCTCTATGGCAACAGACAGTAGGACACCTACTCCTGCTGTTCAAGAATTGTACCTATTATTTACAACAGTTGTCTCACACATCACATTATTCATGGTTCTAATCTACAAAACAAATTTAGCCATTGAAACAGAACAGCAAAATCATTATTTAATCCTTTATCTCATGTAGTTTCATGTAAGAAATAATGACATCATGGATATTAGTTATACAGTAGAACCCCTCCAATGCGACCACTTAATGAATAAACATGGGTGTCTTTATAAGCAGGTGGTTGCTTATTGCAGGACAAAAGTAATGCAGAAAGCTCCTCTGGGAGCTTTCTGCATTACTTTTGTCCTGCATTAAGCTACCACCTGCCCCTACAACCCAGAATTATACCTGTTTTAGGTGGTCGCATTAGCGAGGTTTTACTGTATCATAATTCATTTTTATAATGACATATGAACCCAGGCTGTTTTGGCCATAACAGAAACTCTATTGTCAGATCTATATAATCCCATATGCAAACAGAACAGACCCTGATCAGACAGCTCCAAAAGAGCCATACGATCTGGGTCTACACTGTTTGCAAAGGCATAAAATGTAAATCCTTGTCTGCAGAACACTCTGTCTACATAAATGGCTGCAAAATTGGTAATTATCCTATTCCCTCATAGGCTATTTTTAGACCCAACCTCTTTGAATAAATATACCGAAAAGGAGCATTTACTAGAGAAAAGGAACATTTTGGAATTGTGTAGTTTTGACACCATTTTGATAAATAGAGCATTTGCTCCTATGGAGCAAATGCTCTATTTATCACAATGGTTTCAAGAAGTGACTATTATATACTGAGGCATAGAAAGGCGTATTTATGGAGGAAAAGGTTATAGTTCTTCAAGGAGTGAGGCAATCACTGAAGATGATGAACAACAGAAAAAACACAACAGACACTGACTGGAGATCAATTGAGGATCAAGATAAGAGTATCAGCCAGAACCAGATATCTGTGTCTGCACAGTGATTCCATATGGTGACTGGTAAACAGCTGTATCTTGCTCGAGAGTCATTAAAGAGATATGTGGTTTTAGCGTGTTAGCCCACATTATGAGGAATGGTGCCAGGCACATTATAAATCAAGGTGGCTGGAGAAGTCAGTAAGTCAGGTATATGGGGCAGCTTATCACCCACACTGCTATCATAACCTCTGTGGGGTGTCTTCCTGTTAATGTATAATCCTGAACTAGAAAAAACTGCCACTTAGTTATTGATATCAGCCTTTAGTCCATCAATATTCATGAAAGAAACGATAACATCATGAATATTAACGGGATTGATTTCTAAAATGGTATATTACCAGCAAGTTTTTGCAAGAGCAGAAACTCTAAAATCAACTCTGTATTATTCCATAAGCAAAGAGAGCAGACCCTGATCAGATGGCTCCTGTAGGAGCCATCTGATCTGGGTCTACTCTGTTTGCAAAGGTATGGAAAGACATATTTATGGAGTAAAGGGATTAAATCTGTCTTTGCAATGGACTCTGCTGTATTCAGCACAAAACTACAATCCCTCTACAGTTTTTTTTTGGTGCATATGTGTACTTTTCTCAAAAGCCAAAGGGTTCTCACTCAGTTCTTAGGGAGGATGCACTCAGTGGACAAATTTCCTTCTTATAAAAAACCTCTCCACACCTTGCAAACACAGCAGACCAAGATTAAATGGCTCCCACAGGAGCCATCTGATCAGGGTCTGCTCTGGTTGCTTATGAATTCATATCGATCTGATCTTAGTTTTTGTCTAAGTCAACAATTCCTTTTTAAATAACTACCTTATGAAAAATAAGTTAATATCCTGAAACATGGCCAGCCAAATACTAATAATCCTATCAAAAATGAAGGGGCGCTGGTGGCAGAATGTCAGATGAAGACTACAAAGCAGGAAGGGAAATAACTTGTAATGAATTAAGACCAGCTTTGGACTAATTATTCCCCTTTACTTTTTTGTATTCTTTGCATTAGCAACTATAGAATACAATGTTACAGATTTCTTGACTTGATCCTGGCAAACTTGCAGACCTGACAACCATCATTTCGACATTTTCAAGCTTTCAAAAATAGTACAATTTATTGACATGCATTCGAAGGATATCACATGGCATCAGGAAACAATCAAGGTAAATGTATACTACATGTATTTCTGACATGAAAAGGCTTTGTTTTAGTATGCGCAAAAAGTCCCCAAAACATAACATTGTTTAAGAAAAGTGCAAGAACATAAATATATCAGTCACATGACAAAATCACATGACCATAAGATGACTAAAAATATTCTCCCAGTGGCAGATGAAGTGCATGACGTTATGCATGCAGGCAACCATTAGATAATCATGTCCATTGATATAGAGGAAACAACTGCAATGGCCGAAGTGTCAGATGGATCTGAAATGTTTTGACTAAATCAACCACTAAAACTATCTTTAACACTTTACTTCGTAAATATGCCTCTGCAAACAGAGTAGACCCAGATCAGATGGCTCCTATATGATAAGAGTCTGCTCTATTTGCTTATGAAATAATTTATAAGTTTCTGCCATTGCCAAGAATTACTGTGTTCATGTGTCATTATAACAAATAAACTAATTAATATTCATGATGTCATTATTTCTTACATGAATATTCATGGAGTAAAGGGTTAACCGTTTCTCTTATAATTGTCACTTGCATTTGAAAACAGCTTCGATCCAGACAATTGGTCATGCTTTCAGCATTTCGTTAGAATTCAAGCTGTTTGCCACTAGTATTAGTACAGTAAAACCTCTCTATAACGGCCACTAAATTACATCAATCATTTTGTGTTAAAGACAGGTGGCTGCTTAAAACTAGGTGAAAATAAAACAGAACGCTCCTATAGGAGCGTTCTGTTTTACTTTCACCTTGCTTTAAGCAGCCACCTGCCCTAAATACCAACTAATTAACACAATTTAGTGTCCGTTATAGAGAGGTTTTACTGTAATTTTGGTGGGCAGGTGATGTTGTGAAAGTGGTAATTCATTTAACCCTTTCCTTCATATAAACACTTATTCACGCATTTGCAAACATAGTAGACCCAGATCTGATGGCTCCTATAGGAGCTGTCTGATCGGGGTCTGCTCTACTTGATAATGGAATGTGATTGATCTGTTTCTTTACTTTCTGAAATGGTTACAATATTCCACTTTCTATCTTTCATTATATCTATTTTGCCATGAAATTTGGAATAAACATAGAACAGGGAAAGGGTTAAACCTTTACTCCATAAATACACCTTTTTACACCTTTTTCCTATAGGAGCCGTCTGATCTGGGTCTGCTCTGTTTGCTTGTGATATGATAAAGTCATCTGCCATAGTCCAATATTCCCGTGTCCATGTGCTATCATAGCAATAAATCTAATTAATATTCCTGATGTCATTATTTCTTACATGAATATTCATGGATTAAAGGGTAAAGATTCTTTGTCTTTCACTGTTTTGCAATGACTTTACATTTTCTACTATACATGTAAGTGAAATATGGATTTTTATTGACTTGGCATACTACGGCTACAATGCATGAACAATAAAGCATTACAATTTTAACCCTTCACTCCATGAATATTCATGTAAGAATGAATATTGATTTAATGAACAGAAACTTATGTTTATAATAGCTCATGAACAGAAACTGTAGAATGATATATTAGCAAACAGAACAGACCCTGATCAGACGGTTCCTGTTTGATTTTACAGCCATAAAAGTGTATTAATATTTTCTCAGGATGTATTCTTACATAGCTTATAATTGGATCCACATGCAGAGATTAAACCCTTTCCCTATTATATGTTTATTTCAAATACCTACAGAATGTTCATGGACAAATAGTTATAACGAAATATGGAAGGTGGAACATTGTAGCCATTTAAGAAAGTAAAGGTCATTCAAATTCCATTTGCAAACAGAGCAGACCCTGACCTGACAGCTCCTTTAGGAGCCATCTGATCTCTGTTTACTCTGTTTACAAATGCACCATTTATATGAAGGAAATCTGAGTTAAATGTCATTTAAAGTAAGAGCATGGTAAAAGTACAGTAAGGGCATGGCTCATGTCAATGTGCAAAAAGAGTAGAAAGGCATACTCATGGAGTAAAGGGTTAACCCTTTACTCCATGAGTATGCCTTTCTACTACTGTAATAATCACTACGATGTAAAAATAGCCTATGAAGGAAAGGGTTAAATTAATCCTTTCCCTGTTTTATGTTTATTTCAAATTTCATTACCTACTGAATATTCATAGACAAAATAAATATAATGAAATACCTAAGGTGGAAAATTGTACTTATTTCAGAAACTAAAGAAATATATCAAATACCAGTAGCAAACAGAGCAGACCTTGATCAGATGGCTCCTATATAAAACTATCTGATCTGGGTCTACTCTGTTTGAAGATGCATGTAAAGGTGTTTATATGAAGGAAAGGATAAATTAAAAATGGCTTACTCTTTCAATAGTAAACATTTTCAAAAAGAAAAACGCACTAAGTGATAATCAGAAATTTGTTTTTCAACATACTGATCTCATGCAAAGAATACTGCAGCATCTGCAGTGGTTTGATCTGCTACGGCATTCAGTAAACTTAAAATACTTAGCATTGTTTAATATTTACAGTGAAGTATTATCATTCAGAAACTCAAGTGTCAGTGAGTCTGTTTTGTGAAGTGAAGCTCTTCACCCTTTTCCTGTTCTATATTTATTCCAAATTTCAATACCTACAATATATTCATGGACAAAATAGTTATAATGAAATATGGAAGGTGGGACATTGTAGCCATTTTCAAAACCAAAGAAACAGATCTAACAAACTCCATTAGCATTTTAACAGAGCAGACCCTGAACACATGGCTCCTCTAGGAGCCATCTGATCTGGGTCTTCTCTGTTTGCAAATGTGTGAAAAGGCGTTTATATGAAGGAAAGGGTTAAATATTATTCCTTCCAACAACTTTCACAAATGATTGCAAACAGTAAGACTTTGAGCTGTTTATGCGATGCGGTAGATTTATTTCATGTTTTACACTTACAAGATAAATTTTATAAGATTTTTGTGTAGAAAGCACCCTTGACCCTTACTCCACATTAATACGCCTTTCTGCACCTTTGCAAACAGAGTAGACCCAGATCAGACGGCTCCTTAACCCTTCCCTTCATATAAAAGTGTTTTCACACACTTGCAAACAAAGTAGACCCAGATCAGACGGCTCCTATAGGAGCCCTCTGATTGGGGTCTACTCTGTTTGCTAATGGAATTTGAAATATCTTTCTTTGCTTCCTAAAACGGCTACAATATTTCACCTTCCATATTTTATTGTAACTTTTTTATCCATGAATATTCAGTAGGTATTGAAATTTGAAATAAACATAGAACAGGGAAAGGGTTAAGCAATGGACCAGAATTATTTATATAACTTCCATGAGGGCTCATCTGAAGCTTATTCCTGTGAAATATGCATGTAATTTATGTAGTTAAGAAGGAGATGTCATTTAAAGAAATTATTTGTTAAAATATATTTTTAGCTCCTGTGACTTACTTAATGCATTGAACCATTATGATTTATACAACTTTCATGGAGAGTCACCTGCAGATCATTCCTGTAGCTATGAACAAGCATGATTTATACAACTTTCATGGAGAGTCACCTGCAGATCATTCCTGTAGCACTTGGTGACACTCCAGTCACTGGGTTAGGAGGAGATGTTGGTGAAAGAAATTGTTGACCACATGACACATGACGGAAGACGGACACGGGTCATCCCAATAGCTCATCCTGGCACTTTGTGCCAGATGAGCTTAAAAAATGAAATCTGAGGCCTGAATAATTTCTCTGTATCCAATCTTCAAACAGAAAGATTCACAAGGAAATGCTCAATAACCAATTTTGAGATTTTCTGAAATTGGTCTGTGCATGTTTGTTTTACTTCAGAAAAAAAATGCTCACAATCCTACAGAGGCATGACAGGCCAATTATCTCTGGCAGATCTGTGTTAAACAGAAGCATGGTTAAACGGATGATTTAGCTTTAACTGCAAATTAATTGGGCTTCCGGCAAATTGGTGTGCCTGTTTCCACTCCAATCTAACTCGAAAGACATATTACATTAACTTTCATTTGCTTATTTACTGATGGAAACGTAGAATTATCCTGTCATCAAGTGATTGAGAAAACAAAACAATCAAGAGAGCTATCGCCATATATTGCTTACCTGAGTCATCATAATTCAATCTTTATATTTCAAGAAAAGATTGTTGACATAAATGCTACAATGTTTAATATAGAGTTTGAGAGGCAATACGTATTGATACCTAGTTTGATTTAGATTGCTTTGAAAATGTGGAAGCAAGATGATGTGAGTCATATGAGATAAGGATCAAAGACATATGTACGCTGAAGGATTAAACTGTTAGAAAAAGAATCAAACCAGATCATTCTGGGGATATGCACATCAAACATAGTGGTCATCACTGCTGTGAAGTTTGATTGAAATCTGCCAGCCTTTGATTTTGAGAAAAAGTGCAGACAAACTTTGACAGACACGTCCGTCTGTCTGTCCAATTTTAATTTGTCCACACGGTTTCTCCAAAACCTTTGGTCAGATTTTCATGAAACTTCATAATAGCATTGATCAGCACCATGTCTAGTTATGCATATCTTATTCCTGTTCCGGTTCGATGATTTTCTGCAGAGTTATGGGACTTTGAATTTTTTTACATGGGAAATTTTGTCAGTGCGGTTTTTCCAAAACCTTTCATCAGATTTTAATAAAACTTCATAGGATCAATCAGCTATTTCTGTTCTGGTTCGATGATTTTCTGCAGAGTTATGGGACTTTTATGTGGAAAATTTTGTCTGCACGGTTTCTCCAAAACCATCGGTCACATTTTCTTGAAACTTCATGGGATTGATCAACACCATGTCTAGTTGTGCATATCTTATTCCTGTTCCAGTTCGATGATTTTCTGCAGAGTTGTGGGAAATTTGTTTGCGCTGGGGTCGGGGGAAGGAGAGAGACATCAGTTTCTGCATCAAAAACAATTCTAGTTCATGGTATTTTTCAGCTTAAAAATCTGAACAATTATTTCATCAATCAGTTCATGATGTATTTCTGTTTTCAGCTCCAAGTGAACTATGTGTTCTTGTCCTAATCATAAGTGAGACAACTGCACAGACATTTCCTTTCATCTTTAACCCATTCCCACTTAAGCTATTTTTAGATCCAACCTCTTTGATTAAATCTACCAAAAAGGAGCATTAACTAGAGAAAAGGAAATTTTCAGAAATGTGTAGTTTTGAAACCATTGTGATAAATAGAGCATTTGCTCCTGTGGAGCAAATGCTCTATTTATCACAATGGTTTCACAACGTGACTTTTACAGAAGCGTCAAAAGGCGTCAATATGCGGGAATGGGTTAATTCTTAACATTGTTTCAGATGAATTGTGATTCTCAAACTGTCTGAATGCAGATCACCTGCCATATAGCTGAGTATTTTATTAGTATCACAACAGTTAATATTTGACACTCCAATAATGTTCATGCAAAGAAAAGGAAGATAAATCTACAATAGTCGAAGATAACAATGTCTTCAGACGTCTACTGTTTTAAACCATTAAGTGGTTAAATGGTTTGTCTACCAATTGAACAGAACTGCCTGACAGGAATTGATAAGAAAGCTTCTTCTTCTTCCCTATTACAGTGGAACTCAAAATAGACTGGAATAACTAGAACTACCGTATTATTCCTAATAGAAGCCCTTGCCCTAATAAAGGTCCCCCCGGCTATTTTTGTAGGAAAAATCTACTCACCAGGCTAAACTCAAAGGAAAATCCAAATTCAAATCCATCCAAATCCAGTATATCTTGATAAAATCCAGTCAATCAAAAAGTTTAAATCATTTTAATGAACACTTAAATGTAACATTAACAAACTTCCGAACATTGGATTTAGGAAAAAGCTTACCTTAATAATGGCCCCCCTTTTGGAAAATGTTAAGCCCCCGGGGGCGTTTATTAGGAATAATACGGTATCTGTAAGGGTGATGGACTACCCCCACTCAGCTGCCTTGATCGCAAATCAAACAAGATTTGTGCCAGGTTGTGCCACAGACAGACAGACAGACCAACTGACGACCAACACACTGACTCCTATCATACTCCCTCTCGAACTTCGTTTGCTGGGGTATAATAATAATAATAAAACTGCTCCAAGGACCACACTTCTAGTTGAAGAAATTGAAAACAACTGTGACATAATGCAAGAGGGCCATTATGGCCTTACATTGCTCATCTGAGTCTATAGGCCATCTAATATATTGTGTTCAAAAGAACTTTTGTCCAATTTGTTAAAGGTCATCATGGCCCTTTATCGCTCACCATAGAAATCTATTGCATTTTTCATGCGAACACTGATAAAAATTAGTGTTTAACCCTTTCCTCCATAAATATACCTTTCTACGCCTCTGTAATAGTCACTTCTTGAAACCATTGTGATAAATAGAGTATTTGCTCCTATGGAGCAAATGTTCTATTTATCACAATGGTTTCAACACTACACAATTCTAAAAATTTCCTTTCCTCTAGTTAATGCTCCTTTTTGGTAGATTTATTCAAAGAGGTTGGATCTAAAAATAGCCTATGAGGGAATGGGTTCAAATACAGCAAGAAGTGTTTAATACCTTCCAGCAGCCATGGTGTGGATTATTCCTACAAAGCAATAACTTTTGAGAAGATTTTTAAACCTTCCAGTACAGGAAACTATTCACTAAAGTACTTTGCAAACAATGCAAACAATGCAGACCCTAATGAGAGGGCTCCTAGAGGAGCCCTCTCATCAGGGTCTGCACTGTTTGTCAAGTTACAGTTTTTAAAAAGAATATCCTTATATATTCATGGTAAGCTTGACAGATCTTAATTTTGGAATAGTCCATTTGAAAATTCAGTCTTAAAAGGGTTAATCCACACAAGAGTTATATAAAGGAGGTAAGTCCCAGGCCTTGTGGCCATGTTCTTTCTAAAAATACATGACTGAACACCACCTAAGGAAAATTCTTTCAAACCTTTATGACATCCACATAGTGATTTCAGAAGATTTTTTAAATGTTCACCATAGCCATATAAGGAATTTAGTCCTGGATTTGTCAGTTATATATTTTACAAATAAAAACAGCTTCAAAGTTTTGGTAGAGGGTCACCTAAGCAACAGTCCTGCAAAATAATACTGAAATCTATCAATTGGTTCTGTGAGGAGAAGATTTTTCAAATAATTTTCTTTATATATAAGAACAAGAGCAACACATGGGGGTGCCGAGGCTTGTCTTTCCAGACATCTTTTTTTTTTTCTTAAGTTAATAAAGGGGCATTATTTTGAAAAAAGCTTTTCAGAGTTATGGCCCTTGGTCAGATAGTAGCCCTTGTGACAGTGAACAAGATTGTGAAGTTTCATAAGATTTGCTTATATAATTTTATAAAAATAGTCAATGTTAAAGATTTTTGTTAAAGTTTTTAAAAATAAGGTCAAAGTTCAAAGGTCAAGGCCACAAGTCCAAAAATCTAAACTGATGGAAAAACCTTGCCACAAGGCATTTACATATATGAGAGCCCTACTGCTTATGGTTTCAAAATGACAGACACTTAAATTTTTATTTCCTCAGTTCAAAGGAGCATAAAGACAGGTTGTAGCCCTTGTGATGATGAACTAGTGTGTAAAGTTTCATAAGATTTGCATGAATAGTAAAGAAGTAATATTATCCTCCCAATTTGACCTGAGACTCGATTAAACTTCAGCGTATTTATCGGGAATGTTCGTAATACTGTGTGACAAAAACAGCAAACCAAAAGCCGGTAATAATCATGTTCCACGAGGACTGTACAGTAAAACCCCTCTACTGCGACCATTTAATGAATAAATATGACTGTCTTTATAAGCAGATGGTTGCTTAATGCAGGACGAAAGTTATACAAAGTTAACTTTCGTCCTGTATTAAGCTACCACCTGCCTGTGCCACTGTGAATTATGCCCCTTTTTTGCTGGTCGCATTAGAAGGGTTTACTGTATTTTTATAGCGCATTCTTATACCTTCGGCAATTTATTCGACGATTACCGACGATAATACACGGAATATGCATGAGTCTCAGGTCAAATTTGTAGGATAATAGCTCCTGTGACCTACGTTACTTAAGCAAATCAACCGATAATGTTAACCATTTAATTTTCATGGAGGGTCACCTGAAGATCATTCTGTGAAAGTTGATTGAAATCCTTTATGTGGTGGAAGTCCCATCAGTAGTTAAGGAGATGTCACTTAAAGAAATTCTTGACGACAGAAAACACATCATGCATGGCACATGTTGGATGACGACGGACACAGGGCGATCCGAATAGCTGACTCTGGCAGTGCCAGGTGAGCTAATAAGACAACCAACAACAAGATATTCAACAAGTAGAATTACAACAAGATATTCAACAAGTATAATTACAAGTTAATATCATGCAAAAACTATGTCTAAACTCTGCAAGCACAAGGTGAAGAATGATTTGGGATTCACATGTGCTGGAATACGAAGGTGACAAGATCATTTCCGTTTCCTATAAACAGCGTGTCCATAGATACGGCAAGGTGTAATGCAATGTTATACACGTGATAGGCTGAAGGCTTATGAAAATAATGGCATTTAAGTAAAGAGATAGATCTATCAAATATCATTAGCAAACAGAGCAGATCCTGATCATATGGCTCCTACAGGAGCCCTCTGATCAGGGTCTATTCTATTTGCAAATGTGTTTATATGAAGGAAAGGGTTAACTACATATGACAGTTATATAATTGCACAATGCACATGGCATTTGATTTATGACAATTGTGTTATTTCACAGTACACTTTGCAATAATTTTAAATGACATTGCATAATCATTTGACGGACATTTATATCACTTTCAAATGATATTGTATCATTCCAAACGACATATGATTTAGATCTATTTCACAATATTTCAGATACCATATTGACAGAAATTGATTAACCCTTTACTCCATGAATAATCATGCAAGAAATAATGATATCATGAATATTAATTAGCTTAATATTTATAATGACACATGAACACAGGCAATTTTTTGGCCACAGTGGAAACTGCAGAATCCTATCCAACTATATCATAAGCAAACAGAGACGACCCTGATCAGACGGCTCCTAAAGGAGCCGTCTGATCAGGGTCTACTCTGTTTGCACAGGCATAGAAAGGCGTATTTATGGCGTAATGGGACAAACAAAATTCAGTCAAAACAAAGTTTCCTATCATTAATATGATAATGATTAGACTTATAAAAAAATCTGATTTGTTAGATCTATACTAAATGTAATATCTACCCCATTTGTAAGGCTTATCCTTTTACTAGACTGTCAGTGTATAAATGCAAGAATGTTGGTAACTGTTGCAGTGATTACTCATAGAATTTTTACTGCATTCTCTTAGCACCAAAAAAACTAGTATCCTAGTCCCAGCAGTCTGACAATTCCATGAATGACATACAGTCAAACCCTTCTAAACACAATGTTCAATTTAGTATACCGTAAATATCAGTCTTGGAGACAGGTAGCAGCTTAATGCACGGTGAAAGTCGTGCAGAAAGCTCCTCTAGGAGCTTTCTGCATGACTTTCACCCTGCATTAAGCAGCCACCTGTCTCAAAGTATCTAAATTCTTCTCTACTAGAATTCCGGTTTAGAGGGGTATTACTGCAATTGTTATACAGCAACCTGTCCCTTGAACAAGTGAACAATGTTGGCTAGACTCATACAGGTACTAATCACTAACACTTGATCTGCTGAAGAATTAACACTGCTTCCTCCCTTTCTGAGTATTAATTAACCCATTACCTCATAGGCTATTTTTAGATCCAACCTCTTTGAATAAATCTACCAAATAGGAGCATTAACAAGAGAAAAGGAAATTTTTAGATTTTTGTAATTTGAAACCATTGTGATAAATAGAACATTTGCTCCTATAGGAGCAAATGCTCTATTTATCACAACGGTTTCAACAAGTGACTTTTACTGAGGCAAAGAAAGGAATGGGTTAAATGTCTCTTTCAATCAAAACAACAATGTTCATTTTTTCGTTAACAATGACATGAAACAGACAAGACTTTCACCGTTTTATCTTTAATCTTAAAAGTGCATGTTACTTCCATTTCTTTTTAACCCATTTAGAATTGTGCTGTTTAGAAACCATTGTGATCAATAGAGTTTTAATTTTTCTCCTCTAGAGCAACAGTTACTGCTCTATTTATCACAATTGTTTCAAAAAGTGACTTCTACAGAGGTGTCAAAAGGCTTCAATATATGGGAATGGGATAAATGTCCCTTTTCAATAAAAATTTCTCCTAAACAAGGATGTTCATTTTGTTAACAATGCCATGAAACAATGCGTCGACGTTCACCCTTTTTAAATCTGCATCACTCCTAAAGTGCAAGTTACTTCTATTTATATTTTTAACCCTTTCCTCCATAGGCTATTTTTAGATCTAACCTCTTTGAATAAATCTGCTGAAAAGGAGAATTAACTAGAGAAAAGGAATATTTTAGAATTTTTAGTTTGAAACCATTGTGATAAATAGAGCATTTTTATAGAGCTATTTATTGTCAATTTGTCTTCTATTTCTATGTACAGTGAAACCCATCTAATGCGACCACCATAAAGTGGCATAATTCACAGTGGCAAAGGCAGGTGGTAGCTTAATGCAGGACAAAAGTTATGCAGAAAGCTCCTGTAGGAGCTTTCTAAATAACTTTCTTCCTGCATTAAGCAACCACCTGCTTATGAAGACAGCCATGTTTGTTCATTAAGTGGTCGCATTAGAGGGGTTTTACTGTATTGTAAAAGGATACAATGAAAGAAAACAGTATTTTCATAACAGGATTCAAAGTGTATGTTAATTAACACTCTGGCACAGAGATTTAAATGAAAAGAAATTGGGAGAAACTTAGGGAGGAATCAGGTAGACTAAACTTATGCAAATAAAAAAAGTATTGAAATGGATACCATATGTATCGTAGCTGCAGTCAAACCTCTATAAACTGGAATTCTAGTAGAGAAGAATTTAGATACTTTTAGGCAGGTGGCTGCATGCTTAACCCTTTCCCTCATATAAACATGTTTTCATGCATTTGCAAACAGAGTAGGGTCTGCTCCGTTTGCTAATAGAATTTGGTAGATCTGTTTCTTTAGTTCCTAAAATGGCTACAATGTTCTACTGTCCATATTTTGTTATAACTATTTTGTCCATGAACATTCAGTAGGTATTGAAATTTGTAATAAACATAGAACAGGGAGAGTCATACAGAAAGCTCCTAGTGGATAATGGACAAAATAGTTATAATGGAATATGGAAGGTGGAACATTGTAGCCATTTTAGGAACTAAAGAAACAGATCTATTAAATTCCATTAGCAAACAGAGCAGACCCTGATCAGATGGCCATCTGATCTGGGTCTACTCTGTTTTACATATGCATGAAAAAGCGTTTATATGAGGGAAAGGGTTAAACAAGCTGTCATATTAAAGTCATACTTGTGCTTGTATAATTCACATTGTGTAAAGGAATCTCATTCTGTATAGATCTAAGAACTGTATATGTATAATCATATGTATTATTGCCAGTACAAACCTCTGTCTGTCCTGCCTTCTATTAGTGAAAACATGCCCTAATTATCAACACCCTGTCCATTTTGCCTCTATCAATAAAATCATTGTTGTTGCTTTGGCGAATTTGTAAAGCACATTGTTTGTTTACATCCATTTATGTGGGGAATATCCCCATCAGCAGCACGGGAAATACGTAATCACATGTGAACTAGGTGATTCCGGCTGGTTACCGATTCACTCTCTGCCATTACATTGTGGTACATGCCAAAGGGTTGCAGAATAAATTTTGCTCGTTTCGGGAACCATTCGGAATCAGCTTTGTCTTCGGGGTCATTCGGCATGCATTCTGTATGTATTCGGGTAGTGGCTTACAAAGTGTTGAGGAACAGATGACAAAGCGATGCAGAAGCATGGCAAAACCTTGAGAATTACCTACCAAATGCTTCCCGAATGATTTCCTATCAAATGCAGAAAGGTCTGGGTATATAACGATGCCGTATTACTATCTAGTTGTCAGTCTCTAGAAACCATTGGACATATGGATTTAAACGTGTTATACAAAACCAAATCCAAGCTGATTTAGATGCCATGCTGGCTTTGGCTTTGTACATGAGGCGAAGAACAAGGAGGCGTCATAGATGGATGGTCTGCCCCTGGCTTACTGATGACACAAGGCTCCAGTATGGACAATATTACACGTTGATGCGGGAACTCCGAGATGAGGAAGTAGTGTCCTTTAAAAGGTACCTAGGAATGATTACATCCGTGATGTTCGATGACATTCTTCAGCGTCTAACACCTCACATTCAAAGAAAAGATACAAGGTTTAGCGAAGCCCTACCTGCTGGACTGAAGCTTGAGATCACTCTGAGGTACAAGGCAACAGGGGACACATATGTCTCCTTGTTGTATGACTTCCCTGTAGTTTCAGACAATGACTGTACCACTTTATTTCACAGTTCGTACTGCCCTCCTTGGAGAGTATAAGGAAGAGGTTCTGACCATACCTAATACACCAGATGCCTGGCATGAAGTGGCTGACCAATTTTGAAAGAAGGCGGAACATGCCAAATACCAATGGTGCCCTTGATGGCAAGCATGTGGAAATTAAGAAACCATCTGGGTCCGGAAGTTTGTATCAGAATTACAAGAGGTTCTTTAGCATAGTTCTTCTCGCGCTAGTCGATGCGGACTATAAGTTTATCTGGTGCGACCTTGGAGACATGGGCCATATGTCAGACTGCCAGATCTTCAATGATTCTGAAGTGAAGGAGTGTATGGACGACAATTCTATTCGTTTTCCACCACCTTTGGCAATCACCAAAGATCGCAGAGACATTTAAGAAACAGGTACATGTAACAAAGAGTGGCCATACCTTTTAGATTCTTTTAAATGAAAAATGAATAATATTTACTAGCAGGTAAACCTCACATGCCCCTCGACTTTCGGAAATACATGCAAATCGGACAAACAATAGACCTACTATCTTCAGTAGAAGAAGTCACTTGTTTTCCTCTTTTCATTTTTGTGTTTTGGAGTGGGAAAGATGTCTCTTCTCTTGAAATGCTTTCGGCAATCTGATGACCGCTTTTTTTCAGATATACATGTACCGTATCTGCACGAATATAAATCGCAAAGAGATATATGCCATTTTTTCAGCCAGTATGATGTACTACTGAATTTCAACTGCAAATAAAATTTGCTTTTGCATGTGAATATCTAAGTGCCATTTCTGGTCAGTTGGACAGAAAAATCAATACTCTTTCCATTGATATGCCATATACTTGTGCCTGCACGTGTAAATGGTGAAAATACTGGACTGTTGCCACTACTTTTCAAATGGACCTCATATTGCATCATATAAGCAAACAGAGCAGACTCTGATCAGAGCTGTCTGATCTGGGTCTACTCTGTTTGCAAAGGCATAGACAGGCGTATTTATGGAATAAACTGAGGTAAAAGTTCCTTTTTGTAAACTAAAACGTGTTTCTTTGTTTTGTCAATTTGCCCAAAATAACTTTGCATTTTGCATATTAACCTTTTATTCCATAAATACGCTTTTCTAAACCTTTGCAAGCAGAGTAGACCTGGATCAGAGCTGATCAGGATCTACTCTGTTTGCTTATGATATTTCTCCTGTACCAATATTTAAAATAAATTTAATGTCTGGTTTAGAGGGTTTTTACTGTACACAAACAGCTAAATGTAATCTTTCTCTTTCTCAACTGAAGGATGTGTTCTCATGAATAATCTGCTTAAATTCACCGTCTATTAAGTTGAAAGTTGAAAAGTTGTAGAGGAAAGGGGGTGGGGGATAGTTTGCCTCCAAGCTGTTCAAGTTTGACCAAAAGCATATCTGTGAATGGTATCAAAACAAACAAAAAATTGAAACAATGGTACAGTATAGACCAGCCACACTGGTCTGACATGTAAACAAAACAAAAACTTGATATGAAACATCAGTGTAGGGCAAACAGGTAATTGCTGTCCAGACGTTCAGGTATTTAAACAATTAAGACATGCATGTGCACTTCTACCTGTTTACATTGTTTGGACTCTTCTAAATACAGTGGTGGTACTGTATCCCTTCACTTCATATAAACACCTTTTCACACCTTTGCAAACAGAGTAGACCCTGCTCAGACAGCTCCTATAGGAATCATCTGATCAGGGTCTGCTCTGTTTGCTAATGGTACATGTATAATAATAAATATAGATATGATTCTACAATTTCTATCTGAGCCAAAACGCCCTGTGTTTCATATGCCATGATGTTATGGAAATAATCTAATTAATATTCATAAGGTCATTATTTCTTACACGAATATTGAACAAGTTAACAGGACCTTTTTTTCCATAAATATGCCTTTCTACGCCTCTGTAAAAGTCAGTTTATGAAACCAGTGATAAATAGAGCATTTGCTCTTATAGGAGCAAATGCTCTATTTATCACAATGGTTTCAAAACTACACAATTCTAAACTTTTCCTTTTCTCTAGTAAATGCTCCTTTTCGGTTCAAAGAGTTTGTGTCTAAAAATATCCTATGGAGGATAGGGTTATGGGGTATTATCACGTAAAAAGTGCAAGTGGTACTAAAAGGCCAGTAAAATATGCAAAATTCATTGTTCATCTTACTTCCCTGGTTGAATCTTCTACCATCGTTTAACCCTCTACTCCATAGATACAACTTTTCTATGCCTTTGCAAACAGAGTAGACCCAGATCAGATGGCTCCTGTAGGCGCCATCTGATCAGGGTCTGCTCTATTTGCTTGTGAACTAATTTAGATCTGATTCACAGTTTCTGCTTTGGTAAAACTTTCATGTCTTTAATATATCATTTTAATAATTAATCTAATGAATATTCATGATGTCATTATATCTTACATAAATATTCATTGAGTAAAGAGTTAACATCTTTTATCTTCATAGAGTGTCATGGATCACAATTAGGGCCCCTTTGAGCTACAGAGAGAAGCTGTAAACTGAACTGTTAACCCTTTCCTTTTCACGCATTTGCAAACAGAGCAGAACCAGATCAGACAGCTCCCAGAGGGGCCCCGAGATCAGACAGCTCCCAGAGGGGCCCCCAGATCAGATGGCTCCCAGAGGAGCAGTCTGATCAGGGTCTGCTCTGTTTGATAGATCTGTTTCTTTATAGTTTCTAAAATGACTACAATGTTCCACCTTCTATACAGTAAAACCCTGCTAATGTGACCTCCAAAAAGAGGTATAATTCTGGGTGCTAGATACAGATGGTAGCTTAATGCAGGACAAAAGTAATGCAGAAAGCTCCTCTAGGAGCTTTCTGCATTACTTTTGTCCTGCATTAAGCAACCACCTGATTATAAAGTCACCCATGTTGATTCATTAAGTGGTCACATTAGAGGGGTTTTACTGTACATCATTTTGGAATAAATATAGAGCAGGCTAAGGGTTGATTGTATTACAGACTATAATTATTGAACTTTGATGTAACAAGTTAGTATTGTCAATATACTTGAGATGTTACTAGAGAAGAAAATAAATATACATCAAAAATCATAAAATATAGTCCTTATAAAATGCTTGAAACTGAAAGTATGTGGCCTGCTTGCTGTCTAAGAGGTGGGTGTGTATGTATATATGTAAACCACTTTCACAAAAGCAATAAAACATGCTGTAGGATCTTACCTTCTGTTTTCTGGCATGTAGGTTGCATGAACATCAATATGTGTGGTACTCGACTTATACTTCAGCATAATTCCGATACACTTATCATTTAAACAGGTAGATTATTAATAAATCTATTTACAAGTATTTAAAAAAAACTGTTGCTTGTCAAATAGGCCTTCTTGAAGGCGGTAGAAAATAGGTACATGGTGTATACATAAGTATCACTGGCAGACATGGTCTCTGCTGGTTTCCGTAAATACTGGCTCCCAGGTGAGACCATTACCCACAGAACTGTAGGCAGGATTCCAACAAGCATGGTGTTGGTTTCGCTCTCTCATGTGGGAATTTATTACATGGAAACCAAATAATTAGCTTAACTAATTATGATTCTTCTATTTCTGAAGATTCTAAAGAGTCATAGAGATCTGTACTATGGCTAAAAATTTACATCTACACTTTTTTTAAGTTTGGGTTTACTTCTCAAAGTTGGGGGCTACTATTTGAAGTCAGTGGGGGAGGGGGTTTACATGAAAATAGGGTTATTTCAAGAAATTGAGGGTTATTTGCAATATTTAAAAGCAATGGACCTAGATGAGACATATGGACCAAGAGGAGACATATGGACCAAGATCAGACAAATGGACCTAGATGACACACATGGACCTAGATGAGACACATGGACCTAGATGAGACATGTGGACCTTTCATAATTCCATGTTTGATCACAATAAAAGCTGTTTATCACTCTATCAATCTTTTCTCAAAAAAAGATAATTCAGATGCATACTGTTTAAAACTGAAATGGATGAAAGTTTGGGTTTATGAAGTTTTGAGTAGCAAGAGAGAGGCCAATCTTCCATGCATAACTTTTGTATACATTGTGCATATCAGATCAAGTGTGATGCCAGACGTTCTACAATTTAAGCATATACTCTTCCATTTCTTTTGCTAATTGAATTACCTGCTAAGGGTTGGACTCGGTGGCATGCACTGCACTTGCAGCCACCACTGTGCATGCTAGAAAGCAGACTAAACAGCTGATCCCTTTCTCTGTTCTATATTTATTTCAATATCTGCTGAATATTCATGGACAAAATAGTTATAATAAAATATGGAAGGTGGGACATTATAGTCATTTTAGAAATTAAAGAAACAGATCTATCAAATTCCATTAGCAAACAGAGCAGACCCTGATCAGACGGCTCCTATAGTCAATTTGTTTAACTCTTGATCAGATTTCATCATTTGGATTCTGTATGATGAGTTGCCAAAACTTGGACTTTGGACTCATCTGCATTAAAATTGTTAGCCCATTCCATCATATTGATGCCTTTTGACGCCTCTGTAAAAGTCACTTTATGAAACCATTGTGATAAATACACAATTCTAAAATTTTCATTTCTCTACTAAAAGCTCCTTTTTGGTAGATTTATTCAAAGAGGTTGGATCTAAAAATAGCCTATGAGGAGATGGGTTAACAAAGAATATCACATATTAGTTAACCTTTGACTCCATAGATATGCCTTTCAATGCCTTTGCAAATATGTAGGTTTGATCAGGGTATGCTCTGTTTGCTTATGACATGATATAGATCTGATTCTACACTTTCTGTCTTGGTTAAATATTTCTGTGTCCATATATTATTATAAAAATACAATTAATTAATATGCATGATGTCATTACTTCTTAAATGAATTTTCATGAAGTAAAGGGTTAATCTTTTATAATTATGCAAATAATAGTGACAATTAGGAGGTGAATTAAGTGCAAGCCTGATCAAGTTAATTGTAACCCTCTGATTGTGGGAAATGTATAAAGGGCATAATGCAAACAATGTAGACCCAGATCAGAGAGCTCTGTTCAGGCTCTGCATCTCAACTTCCTTTCATCAAATTTTACCATTATATACAGTAGCACCTACCTTAAGCAGTCATCAAAATATGTCTAATTATAGGTCTGTAAGGCAGGTGGTAGCTTACTGCAGGTCAAAAGTAATGCAGAAAGCTCCTATAGGAGCTTTCTGCATTACTTTTGCCCTACATTAAACAACTACCTGCTTTTTAAGACACCTATGTTCAATAAATGAAAGGTCGCTTACGACAAGTTTGACTGTACCATACTGATTCTGCTTAAGAGTAAACAGTAATAATGGATCAAAACACTTTGAAAGTTAAGCATTCAATGGATTAAGAAGTTCCACATGATGCTGAGGGCTAGGTAATTAGCAACTGTTACAGAGCAAGGCTGTTTATTATTTGCCAGATAACATGAAAGGAATAGCCCAGGTATGGTGATAGTTATCCCTGTACGTTTAACCCTTACTGTTGTGAACATGAGTCACTAATGTCCTTTGCAAACAGTGTAGACCCAGATGAGAGGCCCTCTCATCAGGGTTTGCACTGTTTGTAATGTTACACTTTTCTTTGGAAAAATCCCTAAACATTCACCTTAAGCTTGACCTTTTTGAATTTTGGAATAGTCCATTAGAAAACTCAGCATAGTAAGGGTTAACTTGTGATAACCTTTGCAAACAGTTTGCATCCAAATAGTTTGTCAGCAAAGTAGTCATGTCTGTTTCATTTCTTAATTAAGTATTTCTTCCATTTTTATTAAAAAAAAAGTGTCAGCATATGAAACATTTTAGTTGACATTATAAATGAGAGGTTGAAGTACTCTGTGTTTTATCTGAACTGGTTACACATTCACTAATAGTGTGGAAAGAGATATAACTTAGTTTACCCTTACACTGCAAAGTACAACCTCACTTAGTTTACCCTTATACAGCAAAGTACGAACTACTTTAGTTTACCCTTACACTGCAAAGTAAAAACTCATTTAGTTTACCCTTACACTGAAAAATACAGCCCCATTTAGTTTACTCTTACACTGAAAAGTACAACCTCATTTAGTTTACCCTTACACTGCAAAGTACAACCTCATTTAGTTAACCTATACACTGAAAAGTACAACCTCATTTAGTTTACCCTTACACTGAAAAGTACAACCTCATTTAGTTTACCCTTACACTGAAAAGTACAACCTCATTTAGTTTACCCCTACATTGCAAAGTACAACCTCATTTAGTTAACCCCTACATTGCAAAGTACAACCTCACTTAGTTTACCCCTACATTGCAAAGTACAACCTCATTTAGTTTACCCTTACACTGCAAAGTACAACCTCACTTAGTTTACCCTTACACTGCAAAGTACAACCTCACTTAGTTTACCCTTACACTGCAAAGTACAACCTCACTTAGTTTACCCTTACACTGCAAAGTACAACCTCACTTAGTTTACCCTTACACTGCAAAGTATTACCTCATTTAGTTAGCCTGTACACTGCTAATTAATCCCACTTAACCCATTCCATCCAATTCTATTTTTAGATCCAACCTCTTTGAATAAATCTACTGAAAAGGAGCATTTTCTAGATTTTTTTTTTTAGTTTTTTTTAGGATTATATACATGTAGTTTTAAAACCAATGTGATAAATAGAACATTTGCTATTTATCACAATGGTTTCAAAAATGGCTTTTACAGAGGCAGCAAATGGTGTAAGTAGGAGGGAATGGGTTAAGCAACCCTTACATTGCTAAGTACAACCTCACATAGTTAATCCTTCAACTGCTAAGTGTAACCTCACTTGGTTTACCTTTACACTGCTAAGTGCAACCTTACTGAGTTTATCCTTACATTTTATTTTCCCCTTACAGTGCTAAGTGCAACCTCATTAAGTTTACTGTTATACTGCTAAGAGTTGAACCTCACTAAATTTACCCTTACACTGCCAGTGCAACCCCGCTTAGTTTACCATTACGCTGATTAGTGCAACCTCACATAGTGAACCCTTACACTGCTAAATGCAACCTCCCTTAGTTTAACTTTACACTGCTAAGTGCAACCTCCCTTAGTTTACCCTTACACTGATAAGTGCAACCTCACTTAGTTTACCTTTAAACTGCAACCTCACATATTTAGTTAATCCTTTCACTGGAAAGTGCAACCTCACATATAGTGAACCCTTACACTGCTAAGTGCAATCTCACTTAGTTTACCCTTACACTGCCAAATGCAACCTCACTTTGTTTTCCCTTAAACTGCGAAGTGCAGCCTCACTTAGTTAATCCTTACACTGCTCATACAACCCCACTTAGCTTACCCTTACACTTCTAAGTGCAGCCTCACTTAAATGACCCTTACACTGCTAAGTGCAACATGACTTAGAGAATCCTAACACTGCTAGCACAACCCCACTTAGCTTACCCTTACACTGCCAAGTGCAATATCACTTAGTTAATCCTTACCCAGCTAAGTGCAACCTGACTTGGAGAACGCTTACACTGCTAAGTGCAACCTCTCTTAGTTTACCCTTAAATGGCTCTTAAAGGAGCTGTTCAATCAAGATTTACACTACTTGCTACTGAGCTATGGATTGTCTGGCATATGGTGACCCGATCCGATCCGAATTCGCTGAATCCATCCAGAAATCATCTGAGAACTGGTATATTTTCATCAGTCAGCTAGCATTTTAGCCAAAAGAAACTGATTAAAACTATAGATCTTCTGAAATCTAATGAGTAAGCCTCATTAGCTTTGTGGTTTAGTATCCACCTCCCAATCAAGAGGTCATGAGTCAGAGTAGGCGCTCGAGCATTCCAGTGTAGTATTAACCCTTACTCCATGAATATTCATGTAAGAAATAATGTCATCATGAATAATAATTACGATTAATTGTTACAATAGCCTCATGGACACAGGATTTACTGGCCATGGCAGAAACTGTAGAACCATAACTATATTATATCATAGCAAACACAGCTGACCTTGATCAGACAGCTCCTGCAGCATCTGTCTGATCTGGGTCTACTCTGTTTGCAAAGGAGGAAAGGGTTAAATGGGTAATAAAGGCATGTTTGTTTTGAAAAAAAAAAGTTTACTCTCCCAAAACAATTCCCCATTTTTAAATGATCACTGACAAGCATCATTTGTGTTGTCTAAATTGATTTATACCCAATTTATGAATATTGGTCATTTATTTAAGTTTTGGTAGAAAAAGACTGATTCGCTTATCGGCCAACTTGTTATGGTCAAATATTTGCATGTGATATTGGATACTCATGACAGCCCTACTCACTACCATGTCAGTCTAACTTAAAGGTACCAGGATGATGCCAAAGTGACTTAATTAGCTGCTTAGCCCTTTCCCTGTTCTATGTTTATTCCAATTAACAATACCTACTGAATATTTATGGACAAAATAGAAGATGAAATATGGATGGTGGAACACTGTAGCCATTTTAGAAAGTAAAGAAACAGATCTTTCAAATTCCATTAGCAAACAGAGCAGACCCTAATCAGACGGATCCTATAGGAGCCGTCTGATCTGGGTCTACTCTGTTTGCAAATGCATGAAAACACATTTATATGAAGGAAAGGGTTAACCAACCCATGGAGAGGGGATATTAGGTGTCTGAATATTTAGGGTATATTGGAAGAGAACAAAAGGAGCATGTTTTATTCATAAGAGGCTCGCTCATTATTAAGTCATTTAACTGATAGTTAAAGAATGGTTCAATTTACACAATGCAGGAGTTTTTGGCTGCAGGGGTATAAATACAGGCCTTCACCAGTCCTCTGATCTGAGTCTACACTGGCCTTTACAAGCCCTCTGATCTGGGTCTAAAATCACAAGCCCTCTGATCTGGGTCTACACTGGCCTTCACCAACTATCTGATCTGGATCTACACTGGCCTTCACCAGCCCTCTGATCTGGGTCTACACTGGCCTTCACCAACCCTCTGATCTGGGTCCACAGTACACAGGCCATCTATACATATAATTCTGCAGTGAGTTATATCGACAAATGTTCTGAAATCTGAAGAAGCATGTTGAACTTCTACCAAATCAGTCAAATATTTTTTAGTCCAGGAAGTTACAAGAACAATTGAACAGTTATTATCCTTGATATTTATGTTAAGACTTTTGTTTAACGCTTTACTCCATAAATACGCCTTTCTAAGCCTTTGCAAACAAAGTAGACCCAGATCAGATGGCTCCTATAGGAGCCATCTGATCTGGGTCTGCTCTGTTTGCTTATGGCATAATACAGATATGATTCTACAGTTTCTGTCATCCCCAAATTTCTTGTGTCCATGTGCTATAAATAACAACTGATCAAAGTAATATTCATAACGTCATTATTTTTTCATGAATATTCATGGAGTAAAGGGTTAAATATCTGCACAATGATGTTTTTCTGAGACATTTGCCATACATTATAAATTATATCCTGTCATTACACGTAACATCATTAACCCATTCCCTGTTTAATATTCATGTTAGAAATAATGACATCATGAATATTTATTACCTATTTTTTTATAATTTTTTGATACTGGTAGAAACTTTATAGTATAAGCAAACAGAGCAGACCCTGATCAGACGACTCCTGGTACAGGAGCTGTTTGTTTATATGAGGGAAAGGGTTAAACGAGCAGACCCTGATCAGACGGCTCCTACAGGAACTGTTTATTTATATGAGGGAAAGGGTTAAACGAACATGCCTGTTATGTCTATCTGTATACACATTACATATAAGTAACCCAATTACCCTAAATATTTAGGACTAAATCTCCAATGGTTTGTAAAGCTGGATAAGTCAATTTTGCACTGTTTTTGATAGCTTAACTTAACCCTTCGCTTGCTATTCACGTCAATATACGTACCTGTAAATAGTGAAGACCCAGATGAGACAGCTCCTGCAGGAGCTGTCTCATCAGGGTCTGCACTATTTACAAGTTGATTGTGCAACCAGTGCACTCCACAGCAGTGATTGCACAGCGAAATACTTGTGCACAGTGAAGATATATGTAATTATACAACACGGCATGGGTCAAAGAAGGAGAAGGGTATTTTCAAATTCAGCAAGAGAAGGGTTAAATGAAACTAATGGAGTTGGAAATAGCGTAAACCATATGAAAGTCCTTCAAAAGCAGTTTGATATAGACCTGTGCTATCTGTCATTAGTTTATCTAGACAAATGTTTAGGCTAATTAGTTTTAGCTAATATAAGCAATTCATTCCATATGGAACTAAACAATCTTAACAAATTATCCGAACATGAAATTTCTCAGGTTGAGCTTACTTAGAGATGACAGAAAGTATAGTATGCATCAAATATTTCACTTATTTTTTTATACAAAATCTGGGTGCCAAACAGTTTGGATCAAAACTGTTTGCAAAGGTATAATTCAGAGCTACAGATAAGATGCATAAATTAAAATATTTTCAAGTATAGTAAAACCTCTCTATAACGGCCATTAAATTGTGTTAATTAGTTGGTTTTTAGGGCAGGTGGCTGCTTAAATATAGGAGTGTTCTGTTTTACTTTCACCTTGCTTTAAGCAGCCTGGCCCTGCCTTTTACACAAAATACGTGATGTAATTTAGTGGCCGTTTTAAAGAGATTTTACTGTATAACTTCTTTATTTCTCCACCAAACCCTATGTTGTGAAAACTTTAGAATTGTCTCGAGGAGATGATTTTAAAGAGTGGTCACAACATGGGGTTTGGTGGAGAAATGATAATTTTAGTATTTGAGTATGCACCTTTATCTGTAGCTCAGGAAATTACAGACCTGCCCAAATAAAAATCAGTAAAATTCCTAATTCCCTGTACTTACGGAAGAAGCCTCTTGAATGATCTTCCCATGAATGAAGTTGTAACTCATGTATGTTTGTAAATTCCATCAACATGAACATCTTACGCTACTTCTTATAATGATTACACAGTTCTATCAATCAATATTTGATACCGAATTCAAATCAGTGTTATCAAGCCATTGTCAATAGATCTACTGCATAATTCATCAACTCAAGGTTAGTGGATTCTTTAAGGCTGTAGTTTAAACAAAAGACAAATTCCAATGATATCACTCAAGCATGCCACTGAAGTGTTAATTGTTCCTACTTTTGCAGGATTTTATTTTCAAATTTATTCACAGTCAGACACATAGTATGACAATCAGTATTTATTCTGCATAAATTTAAAATGAAATTCAGCAAAATTGAAGTATGCATTACATAATATTAACTTAAACCTTTCCTCTGTAAATATGCCTTTGTAAAGGCACTTTATGAAACCATTGTGATAAATAGAGCATTTGCTCCTATAGGAGCTAATGCTCTATTTATCACAATGATTCCAAACTACAAAATTCTAAAATTTTCATTTTCTCTAGTTAATGCTCCTTTTCGGTAGATTAATTCAAAGTGGTTGGATCTAAAAATAGCCTATGAGAGAATGGGTTAAGCAATGTAACCCCATGAATATCATAAATATTCCTATAAGAAATAATGAAATCATGAACATTTCTTAGCTAACTTTTTATAATGGCCAATATGAGCACTAGAAATTTTGGCCATGACAGAAACTGTTGAATCCAAACGATATTATCTCATAAGCAAATAGTGCAGACCCTGATCAGACGGTTCCTATGGGTCTACTCTGTTTGCAAAGGCTTAACCCTTTCCTCCATAAATACGCCTTTCTACACCTCTGTAAAAGTCACTTTTGGAAACCATTGTGATAAATGCTCTATTTATCACAATAGTTTCTAAATAACAAAATTCTAAAATGTTCCTTTCCTCTAGTAAATGCTCCTTTTCGGTAAATTTATTCAAAGAGTTTGGGTCTAAAAATAGCCTATGGAGGCAAGGGTTAAAAAGGTTTATCTATATACATTTGTTATATGGAGTAAAGTGTTAAAGTGTAAATGTTTAGCTCTTCATATGCTGAGTAAGGTTTTGTCCGTAAAAAATATTGTCTGCTGAAATTCTGAAAGTTATTTTTTTCCTGTATAATTATGTCTTAAAAACTGTTATCAACTGCAAACAGTTTGAATACTTATGAGACACCAAATTACTCCCTAAGGAGCCCTTTGATCTGGGTCTGCACTTTTTGCAAAGGTCTTACTTGAATCCTGGACAATTTCATGGCAGAAGAAGAAGAATTGGAAGAAGAAGAATCAGAAGAAAGAATAATACATTGTGTAATAACAAGTAATGATTGTGTTAGGATGCAAAGACAGAAGTTGCCCATGCAAACAACACCCATATATCAGAATTCCGGGCTTTTGCAGTTTCCATGTCAATGGCCGGCATTTTTGGAATTCCTAGACAAGAAATCAGTTCTTTACATGCCAAACATCATTTCAGTAAAGTTTCATTCATTTTTAATTTTGCGCTATATTCCTGGTTTCTATGACAATGACTGCCATATTGAAAATTCCAAGACATGAAATCAGTTCTACACATCCCTAACAATATTTCTGTAAAGTTTCATTCAAGTCAAAGCACTTTACATACAAACAAAATTTTAGTAAAAGTTTCATTCTATTCCGAGCACTTTACAAATGTTTGCTAATTTCATGGGGTGAATAATAATAATAATAACAATAAAAAGAAATAGTGCAAAAACAAAAAGTTGCCAAATTTCTTTTGGGTGACTTAATAATAATACATGTAATAAGAAACAAGAGGGCCAGAATGGCCCTGAAGCGCTCACCAGACAATCACAGGAGAAGATTTTCAAAGTTTTCACTATATGTTTCTATAGAAAACTAGCCTGCCCTGGGGCGGGGTTAATTTTGACCCAAGAGGCACAATTTATATAACTTTTGTAGAGGACCTGAACATGATGCTATGTGCCAAATATTAAAGCTGAGAAACTTCCAGTTTCAGACGAGAAGATTTTCAAAGTTTTCACTATAATTATGTTTCTATTGAAAACTGGCTACCCCTGGGGCGGGCCAATTTTGACCCCAGGGCCATAATTTAGATAACTTTTGTAGAAGACCTGAACATGATGCTAAGTGCAAAATATGAAAGCTGAGAACCTTCCTGTTTCAGAGAAGAAGATATTCAAAGATTTCACTATTTGTTTCTATTGAAAACTGCCCACCCCTGGGGTGGGGCCAATTTTGACCCTGGGGCCATAATTTATATATATTTTGTAGAGGACCTGAACATGATGCTATGTGCCAAATATGAAAAGCTGAAAACCTTCAAGTTTCAGAGGAGAAGGTTTTCAAAGTTTTCACTACATGTATTTGTTTCTATTGAAAACTGCCCACCCCTGGGGTGGGGTAAATTTTGACCCCAGGGCCATAATTTATATAACTTTTGTAGAGGACCTGAACATGATGCTATGTGCAAAATATGAAAGCTGAGAGCCATCCAGTTTCAGAGAAGAAGATTTTCAAAGATTTTACTATTTGTTTCTATTAAACACTGCCCATCCCTGGGGCGGGGCCAATTTTGACCCCAGGCCCATAATTCATATAACTTTTGTAAAGGACCTATACATGATGCTATGCGCCAAATAGGAAGGCCGAGAGCCTTCCAGTTTCAGAGAAGAAGATTTTCAAAGATTTCACTATTTGTTTCTATTGAAAACTGCCCACCCCGGGGGCGGGGCCAATTTTGACCCCAGGGCCATAATTTATATAACTTTTGTAGAGCACCTGAACATGATGCTCTGTGCCAAATATGAAAGCTGAGAGACTTCCAGTTTCAGAGAAGAAGATTTTCAAAGATTTCACTATTTGTTTCTATTGAAAACTGCCCAACCTTGGGGCTGGGCCAATTTTGACCCCAGGGCCATAATTTATGTAACTTTTGTAGAGGACCTGAACATGATGCTATGTGCCAAATATGAAAGCTGAGAACCTTCTGGTTTCAGAGGAGAAGATTTCCAAAGTTTTACTATATGTTTCTATTGAAAACAAGGCACCCCAGGGGCGGGGCCAATTTTGACCCCAGGGCCATAATTTATATAACTTTTGTAGAGGACCTGAACATGATGCTAAGTGCCAAATATGAAAGCTGAGAGACTTCCAGTTTCAGAGAAGAAGATTTTCAAAAATTTCACTATTTGTTTCTATTGAAAACTGCCCAACCCTGGGGCGGGGCCAATTTTGACCCCAGGGGCATAATTTATATAAATTTTGTAGAGTACCTGAACATGATGCTATGTGCCAAATATGAAAGCTGAGAACCTTCTGCTTTAAGAGGAGAAGATTTTCAAAGTTTTACTATATGTTTCTATTGAAAATAAGGCACCCCTGGGGCGGGGCCAATTTTGACCCCAGGGGCATAATTTATATAACTTTTGTAGAGGACCTAAAGATAATACTATGTGCCAAAGATGAAAGATGAGAACCCTGTAGATTCAAAGGAGAAGATTTTTAAAGGTTCAAATTGTTGACGACGGACGATGGACGACGAACGACGGACGACGGACGACGGACAACGGGCGATCACAAAAGCTCACCCTGAGCACAAAGTGCTATGGTGAGCTAAAAACAGAGTAAACACAATATGTCCCCCCACTTCATTTTCGGGACATAATAATGTTCTAACTTTGCCAATTCATTTAAATCTAAATTCCAACACTGGCATGAGCATTTTGAATTTTGTAGTTACAAGATATTAATACCTGATAAAGGTAATAATGAGCCACCGGACTCTGTCATCCACAAGTATGATATCAATCTGATAAAATCATTAACCCTTTGACTGCTGAACAATTTTTTGTTTGCAGTAGAGGTGTTTACATCTCTACACCAATTCTAAATTCTTTGTCTGAATTTCAATTAAACCTCAAAGAAGATATGATCATTACCGAGTTTGGATCCTGATGAGACACTGACTTACTCTACAACTGATCTGGATTCCAACAGCAGAGCTACCAATGAAGATGCATACTCAAATACTAAACTTGTCATTTCTCCACCAAACCCTATACTGTGACCACTCTTTAGAATAGTCTCTTCAAGACGATTCTAAAGAGTGGTCACAGTATAGGGTTTGATGGAGAAATAAAGGAGTTATTCTTGAAAATGTTTTGATTTAGGCAGCTTATCTGGATACTATCTGTTTGTAAAGGCTATAACCAATTCACCAATAACATGCTAATGATTAACTATTTTATTCTACATCTACTCAAACTGTTGTCTGCTCCATTTTTAAACTTCATCCTATATTGTAAAATCTGTTTGGAAGCTATTCTCTGAGTATTAAATAGCTTGGATACCGATCAGTATGCATGCTTAGTTATTCAATATTTGATTTTGATCCAAGCTGTTTGTAAAAGTCAGTGATTTATGAATTAGCAAGAGATCATCTCCACAATCTCGTTGTTTGTGTTTACATCTGAACACCTTCTGGTTGTTTGTGTTATATCTCCACAATCTTGTTGTTTGTGTTTATATCTCAACACCTGTTTGTTTGTGTTAATTTTTATCTCTACATTCTTGTTGTTTGTGTTACATCTCAACATTCTTGTTGTTTGTGTTATATCTCTACATTCTTGTTGTTTGTGTTAACATTGTGTTATATCTCTACATTCTTGTTGTTTGTGTTAACATTGTGTTACATCTCTACATTCTTGTTGTTTGTGTTACATCTCAACATTCTTGTTGTTTGTATTAACATTGTGTTACATCTCTACATTCTTGTTGTTTGTGTTACATCTCAACATTCTTGTTGTTTGTGTTAACATTGTGTTACATCTCTACATTCTTGTTGTTTGTGTTATATCTCTACATTCTTGTTGTTTGTATTAACATTGTGTTATATCTCTACATTCTTGTTGTTTGTGTTAACATTGTGTTTATATCTCTACATTCTTGTTGTTTGTGTTATATCTCTACATTCTTGTTGTTTGTGTTAACATTGTGTTTATATCTCTACATTCTTGTTGTTTGTGTTAACATTGTGTTTATATCTCTACATTCTTGTTGTTTGTGTTAACATTGTGTTTATATCTCTACATTCTTGTTGTTTGTGTTAACATTGTGTTTATATCTCTACATTCTTGTTGTTTGTGTTAACATTGTGTTTATATCTCTACATTCTTGTTGTGTTCTTGTTGTTTGTGTTTACCTCTCTTTACATTCTTGTTGTTTGTGTTTACATCTCCCCACAAACTTGTTGGTTGTGTTTACATCTCCAAGCACTATTATTGTTTGTGTTTATATCTCTACATTCTTGCTGTGTTTAAATCACTATATTCTTATTGTTTGTTTTTAGATTCTTTGCATTTATTTATCTCATTTCTTGCTATTTATGTTTACATCTCTACACATTCTTGTTTTGTTTACATCTCTTCACATTCTTGTTGTTTGTGTTTTTATTGTTACATTATTGTTATTTGTGTTTACATCTATACATTCTTTTATTGTTTACATTGTTTGTGCTTATATCTGTATATTCTTGTTCTTTGTGTTTATATTTCTAAACATTCTTGTTGTTTTTGTTAATATCTCTATATCACTACATTATTGTTATTTGTGTTTACATTGTATTTACATTTTTACATTTACAGTTGTTTGTATGTATACCTCCACATATTCATATTGTTTGTGTATACATTTCTGCATTCTTGCTGTTTGTGTTTACATCGCTACACATTCTTGTTGTTTATGATTCCATCTTCACATATTCTTGATGTTTGTGTTTACATCTCCAATTTCTTTTGAAAAACAAATGAATTTTACATTTGTAAAGATGTAGATCAAGTTCAGAGGGCTCCTACATTAGTCAGCTATCTGGGAAAAAGGTTCACACTATTTGTTACAAAGTCATAATTCCCTAGCTGAAGTTTGGCAGCCTAAAGGGGGTTCACACTAGAGTGTATGGCATGACACGAACGTATGCAAGCGTATGAGAAAAAATACTCATATGCGCTCGCATATGCAGATAAACGCTAGGGGTAGGTTAGGCATATGTTGTATACATTTCAAGTATGCTGCCATATGTGGATCTACGTTCTCATATGCAGAGGCCAAAAATAAATTTTTATCATGTTAAAATATGTTCAGCGCATACGAGCGTATGAATTATACATTACGCATACGCTCATCATACACTAGGCACAAGTTGAATACGCTAGTGTGTCGGTAAAGGTATATTACTTGTAGGTCAAATAATCTTCACATACTGTGGCATGAAGACGGCCAGTAAATCTATCATATGGATAGTGTATCAGTAATGTAATTGTAACGTAAGTCTGATGAATGACTAACATATTTAACGTATTCCTGGCTATTTATACGCTACTCACGTGCTACTCATGCTAGGCATATGTACTCATATGTAAGCATATGTTAACGTTACTCATATGCTCCCATACGCTACTTATACGATGATGTATGCTACACTGACGGTGACATAAGTTGACACACGCTCGTATACATTTCTCATGTGCTGCCTATACACCAGATATACGGTATGCTATTCATGCGCTGCTAATACGTCCATCGAAGATAGTGGTGAAAAATTCGGATTCGTACACTCAAAAGTTGTGCGTATGACCAGTTTTTCGAAAACTTTCGTACGCAATCCATACATTCCTCTGATACGCTATAGTGTGACAGGGCCATAACTAAACAAAGGACAGCCAATTCAACAAATGGAAACTTACTTATGTAACATTTTATGCAACATTTTAAATCTGACTCCAAACATTATTATAACCCTTTTCATTGATCATACAAATTTTTCTCCACCTATTAATATTAAATATGATATTGGGATGTGTATAAGAAATAATGACCTCGTGAAGATTTCTTGGGTTGACTTTTTATAATGGTATGTGTATACATTTGAGTGCATATCACCAAACTGCTTTGTATACAGTAGCTTCAATGAACTCTGTTTATTTCAAAAGCAGCTGTTACAATATCATAAAGGCTTAGTCTTCAGCAGCATTACAACAGTCTGCGATTGCAATGTTTAACATTTTCCTCCATAAATACGCAATTCTACGCCTCTGTAAAAATCGCTTGTTGAAACCATTGTGACAAATAGAGCATTTGCTCCTATAGGAGCAATTGCTCTATTTATCACAATGGTTTCAAACTACAAAATTCTAAAAAAGTTCCTTTTCTCTAGTTAATGCTCCTTTATGGTATATTCATTCAAAGAGGTTGGGTCTAAAAATAGCCTATGGAGGAAAGGGTTAAATAAAGACGTGTTCAATGATTTCAACAAACAACTAAATTAATGTATAAAGTAAATTCTGTCTTAAGTGATACTCAAAACAAACCTAATAAGAGATGTTAGCTTCATACAGGAAGCAACCACCTGCTTGTTCAGACTTCTTCAGAATCTACGTACTTCATAACAGCAGGTGTTAAGTGCTCGTGTGGTAGCCGTAAAAAAACGCCCCATACCTCATTCTCAGTGTTGTTAGATTTTCTGGTTCTTCAGGATCATCAGTTTCAATGCTTTCAAGTTTTGAAAAATGAGTACCCCTTATGCTGGTGCTACGTGGCGTGAGTAGTGTTGCACTTTTCTACTGAACATTTAGTATATGGTCACTTAATCCTTTCCTCCATTAATACGCCTTTCTGCGCCTCTGTAATAGTCACTTCTTGAAACCATTGTGATAAATAGAGCATTTGCTCCATAGGAGCAAATGCTCTATTTATCACAATGGTTTCTATACTGAACAATTTATAACATTTTCCTTTTCTCTAGTAAATGCTCCTTTTTGGTAGTTTCATTGAAAGAGGTTGGGTCTAAAAACAGCCTTTGGAGGAAAGGGTTAAAACATGTATCACTGTATGCCGGATAGATCTCAATTTGCTGCATCTCTCAATAGGAAACAGTTTGTCACAGCTAATGTAAAATTTCAGACTTCACATTTGACATAACTTACCGGTATCACAAATATCTTGATTCGTTCTTAACCCTTCGCTTGCTGAATTTTAAAATACATTTCTCCTTCTTTACCCATGCCCTGTTGTATAATTACATAATTATATATTCACTGTGTACAAGTATTTCGCTATGCAATCACTGCTGTGGAGTGCACTGGTTGCACAATCAACTTGTAAATAGTGCAGACCCTGATGAGACAGCTCCTGCAGGAGCTGTCTCATCTGGGTCTTCATTATTTACAGGTACGTATATTGACGTGAATAGCAAGCGAAGGGTTAACACTTTACTCCATGAATATTTATGCTAGAAAAAATAAAATTATGAATATTAATTAGATTAAGTTTTATAATGGCACATGAAAGTTTGGCTAAAGCAGAAAATGCAGAATCAGATCTGTGTAATTCTATAAGCAAACAGAGTAGACCCTGATCAGACCACTCCTCTAGGGGCCATCAGATCTGGGTCATGTCTGTATGGAGTAAAGGGTTAAACTAATTTGTTCACTAAGAAAACTGTATAGTAAAACCTCTCTATAACGACCACTAAATTATGTTAATTAGTTGGTATTTAGGGCAGGTGGTTGCTTAAAGGCATTTCAAAGCTCCTTATATAAGTGACCCCCCCCTATATACACAGTATCCAGCTGTGCTCCTGCAGTGTCCAGTCAGGGTCCATAGCCATAAGAGATAAAGTTATGCAATTATGTATTGATCCTCTGTGATGGTAGCCCGCCTTATCAGTTTGTGTATCAGCTCCCTGACAGTCATACACAAAATACACAGCATGGGGTTGATGGGTCAACATTCCTTTCGAAATGCCTTTAAAGCAAGGGGAAAGTAAAACAATGCTCCTATAGGAGCGTTCTGTTTTACTTTCACCTTGCTTTAAGCAGCTACCTGCCTTTAACACAAAATACTTGATGTAATTTAGTGGCTGTTATAGAGAGGTTTTACTGTACCTTATAAGTTTATAGGTTCTCACATTTTTAAATTAATTAATTAATCAGAGTAGCTGACTATTTCTAGATGCTGTGTAAGTCCATTTTTCAGACACTACCCTGTAATGTAAATACTAAAAATGTTCATGAGTGTCAAACACAGAAGACCCTAAACAGACGTCATGTTTTAACCTTTATTTGCTAAGATTCAGTTGGAGTATTTCTTCTTACCTTCAAATCTTTCAAGCTATTGAAATATTACTGACCAAGTGTCAAACAGCTTTGATGCTAATGAGTCGCTGATTTACACGGCATCATATTCGGATCCATGCTGTTTGCAAATGCCAATCTGGTCACACTTAGCAAAACGTTGCCACTGATCCCAGTCTACACTGCTTGCAAAGCTATGATATTCCTTTATACTATTAGGTGAGGCCACTTTTTAGATTCAAAGGAAATTGAATTGATTAAACAAAGTATAGCTTCTAACTCACAAATTCCATTTGTTACATCACAATTAGTTACTTAAAGAGTTGGATTTTCCTTCATTATAGTGCATTTTCTTGAGCTTGTGATGTCTTTAAACTTCCAGTATAAACCTCTTAACCCTTTCCTCCATAAATACGCCTTTCTACGCCTCTGTAAAAATCACTTTAGGAAACCATTGTGATAAATAGAGCATTTGCTCCTATAGGAGCAAATGCTCTATTTATCACAATAGTTTCAAAACTACACAATTCTAAACTTTTCCTTTTCTCTAGTAAATGCTCCTTTTCGGTAGATTAATTAAAAGAGGTTGGGTCTAAAAATAGCATATGGAGGAATGGGTTAAATTGTGTCAGCAACTCAAAACTGAATGCTACCATAATATACCATTCTAAGGGAAACAACTCTTACAACATAACGACAAATTGGATATTGATTATGTCCCATATTACTTTGTGTTGCTCGATTACCAGTATATAGACAGATTTTCTTTGTAATTTATCAAGGTAATATGTCCAATAACTTTACTTCTTATCCAAACTAATTAATATTCAGATAGTGGTTATAAAATTACATAAATGGATAGCCTTCTTGAAAACAGAAGGAAACTATTCTGTCTTAGACAATTCTTTTGTGCTAAGTCCTCTGACATTGTAAAACCTGCATGCATTCTTTATAAACAAACTGAAACCCATCTGCTATTGAGGCATTGGACAGCTTCTAATAACAATCTAAACTAGAACTATCACTAAAGGTGATGAATACCCCCACACGGCAGCCTTGATTGCAAATCCAAGTTTTGAACATGTAACAGGACCAAATAACAAAAATACCCAAAGTTCAAATAGAGAAAATTCTGTAATTTATGCCAAATATCAAGTGAATCAGGTTGAAATTGAAGGAGGAGTTCAAAGTACAAGATTTTGCCTGCCAATTTCAAGGCCAAACGTCAAGGTCAAGGTCACAGAGACCTGAAATTTGTGTCTTGCACATCTACTACTTCTGAGTAACATTTATGCCAAGTATCAAGTAAATCAGGCTGAAAGTGAAGGAGGAGTTCACCGTACAAGATTTTGCCTGCCAATTTTAAGACCAATTTCAAGGCCAAAGGTCAAGGTCACAGAGATTTTAAATTTGTGTCTTGCACATCTACTACTCCTGAGTAACATTTATGCCAAGTATCAAGTGAATCAGGTTGAAAGTGAAGGAGGAGTTCAAAGTACAAGATTTTGCCTGCCAATTTCAAGACCAACGGTCAAGGTCAAGGTCACAGAGACCTGAAATTTGTGTCTTGCACATATACTACTCCTTTGTAACATTTATGCCAAGTATCAAGTGAATCAGGTTGAAAGTGAAGGAGGAGTTCAAAGTACAAGATTTTGTCTGCCAATTTCAAGACCAATTTCAAGGCCAAAGGTCAAGGTCAAGGTCACAGAGACCTGAAATTTGTGTCTTACACATCTACTACTCATGAGTAACATTTATGCCAAGTATCAAGTGAATCAGGTTGAAATTGAAGGAGGAGTACAAGATTTTGCCTGCCAATTTCAAGACCAATTTCAAGACCAAAGGTCAAGGTCAAGGTCACAGAGACCTGAATTTTGGGTCTTGCACATCTACTACTCCTGAGTAACATTTATGCCAAGTATCAAGTGAATCAGGTTGAAATTGAAGGAGGAGTTCAAAGTACAAGATTTTGTCTGCCAATTTCAAGACCAATTTCAAGGTCAAAGTCAAGGTCAAGGTCACAGATACCTGAAATTTGTGTCTTGCACATCTACTACTCCTGAGTAACATTTATACCAAGTATCAAGTGAATCAGGTTGAAAGTGAAGGAGGAGTTCAAAGAACAAGATTTTGCCTGCCAATTTCAAGACCAATTTCAAGGCCAAACATCAAGGTCAAGGTCACAGAGACCTGAAATTTGTGTCTTACACACCTACTACTCCTGAGTAATATTTATGCCAAGTATCAAGTGAATCAGGTTGAATGTGAAGGAGGAGTTCAAAGTACAAGCTTTTGCCAGCCAATTTTAAGACCAATTTCAAGGCCAAAGGTCAAGGTCATGGTCACAGAGACCTGAAATTTGTGTCTTGCACATCTACTACTCCTGATTAACAATTATGCCAAGTGTCAAGTGAATCGGGTTGAAACTGAAGGAGGAGTTCGCCGTACAAGATTTTGCAGACAGACCGACCGCCGGACCGACAGACCGACCGACAGGCTGATTCCAGTATACCCCCCTCAAACTCTGTTTGTGGGGGTATAATAACAATTTATTATTAACCCTTTGCATGCTGGGTAATTTTGTCGTCTGCTCAATTGTCGTCTGCAGCATATTCATAAATATCAATTTTCTTTCTATTTTTTTGAAAGTTGAGTCTCACTGACAAACAGTTTGAATCTCAGATTATGCCCCACATTATGTGGGCCTGATCTGGATCTAAACTGTTTGCATAGGTCATTAGTGGTGGGAGAATCCGCCACTAGCATCCGAAGAGTTAAATGCATTTTAGAATGCACAAATTTGCAAATGCTTCTGGTGATCTAGATTGTTTCCCATTGTTACTGAATTCTTATACATCCAAACCTGTCTTATTGCCGCCATTCATTTATTGAAGATATGAGTCTTAAAAAGCAGGTTGTTGCTTAATGCAGGGCAAAAGTATAGGAGCTTTCTGCATTACTTTTATCCTGCATTAAGCAGCAACCTGTTTTTAACCCATTCCCGCATAGGCTATTTTTAGACCCAACCTCTTTGAATAAATCTACCGAAAAGGAGCATTTACTAGAGAAAAGGAAAAGTTTAGAATTGTGCAGTGTTGAAACAATTGTGATAAATAGAGCATTTGCTCCTATAGGAGCAAATGCTCTATTTATCACAATGGTTTCAAAATGTGACTTTTACAGAGCGTAGAAAGGCGTATTTATGGAGGAAAGGGTTAAAAACAGGTTCTGCTGTAGCTTTATTTATAAAGAAATATGCCAGGTTACTTGGTCATTCATTTTGATCATATCTGCAAAGGTTATAATGCATATGCCCATGAATGTGTTAACCCATTCCCTCATAGGCTGTTTAGACCCAAAGTCTTTGAATAAATCTACCAAAAAGGACCATCTACCAGAGAAAAGGAACATTTTAGAAGTGTGTAGTTTTTAAACCATTGTGATAAATAGAGCATTTGCTCAATAGTAGCAAATGCTCTATTTATCACAATGGTTTCATAAAGTGACTTTTGCAGAGGCATCAAAAGGTGTCAATATGAGGGAATGGGCTAAGTCAATTTTGTACATGTACCAGCATGGTCTAATTAACCCTGTCTCTGTTCATTATTCATGTAAGAAATAATGACAACATGAATATTCATTAGTTCAATATTTATAATGTAAACTTTTCAAGATAATTGTTTGCTTTGACAAAAACTGTAGAACCAGATGAAGATCATGTCAAAAGCAAACAGAGTTAACGCTTCGCTTGCTGAATTAGAGTTAACCCTTCGCTTGCTGAATTTTAAAATACATATCTCCTTCTTTACCCATGCCCTGTTGTATAATTACATATATCCTCACTGTGTACACGTATTTCACTGTGCAATCACTGCTCTGGATTGCACTGGTTGCACAATCAACTTGTAAATAGTGCAGACCCTGATGAGACAGCTCCTGCAGGAGCTGTCTCATCTGGGTCTTCACTATTTACATGTACGTATATTGACGTGAATAGCAAGCGAAGGGTTAAGACCTAAAGGAGCCATCTGATCTGAGTCTACTCTGTTTGCAAATGCATGAAAAGGTTTTTATATGAAGGAAAGGGTTAATGTGAAAGCCATTGTAAAACTTTTCATGTTAAGTAAATGTATGTATGCAAAAATTGTTATCTGCTTCAACGCATAAAGTAGAACTTCGACCATTCATTTTCAAAGCATTCAGAGTGTCAAACAGTATAGATCTAGCATCTGATCTGCTGACTTGCAGGGAAAAAGTATAGATCTAAATCTATACAGTTCGCACAGGGTATCAGAAAATTGCTGTTAGCCTGCAAATATTAATGTCGGTATTTTTATGACTGCATTTGTTGTACAAGTTCCTGTCATTTATTTGTAATAACCAAATAATTGTTCTAAACAAATACCAGTTAGCCAATTGTTTTCACCCATTTTGCACAGTAATAGTTCATATCTAGTAATAGGTTTCTAGTAATATTATAGGTTTCTGCCATACACATAATGGCAACATTAGTGTCAAGCAATACCCAGTTTGTTTCCTCAGCTGCATCTAGATTCATTTAAATGCATCATAAAACTAGATTCATATACGATAATTCTTATAACGGGTGGTACTTTGCAAACTGAGTTTGACTAAAATGTGTGATTGCATTTTGCCACTGTTGAACAAATAGAAACATTAACAAAATCTTAACTATTATATAATGTACAAAACCAATTGAAAGACGTAAAAGTTTTCTCCAACATTTACCCTTTATTCCATGAATATTTATGTAAGACATTATGAATATCAATTAGATTAATTGTTATAATAGCACATGGATACCAGAATGTTTGACCATGGCAGAAACTTTAGAACCATATCTATATTATATCATTTGCAAATAGAGCAGACCCAGATCAGACAGCTCCTACATGAGCCACCTGATCTGGGTCTACTCTGTTTGCAAATGTGTAATTTATATGAAGGAAAGGATTAATCAAAATGGTGATAAAATGAGAAAAGATAGCATATGACTTTAAAATGCAAACAGTTTTGATGGTCAGTATTTGAGTATTTTCCTAAATTACTTGACAAACAGTGAAGACCATCAGCATCTGAACATTTATTATATAGCCTGACAAAATTTCTTCACAAATAGTGCTGACCCTGGTCATCTGAGTATTTTACTATACAACTTGACAGTGCTGACCATCAGTATATGAGTATCTTACAATACAATCTGACAAACAGTGTTGATCATCAGCGTATGAATATCTTACAATACAACTTGACAGTGTTTATACAATCTGGCAAACAGTATATGAGTATTACATTATACAAACTGACAAACGATGTTGACCTTGGTTATCGGAATATTTTACAATGCAACTAACTTTACAGTTTTGACCATCAGCATCTGAGTATTTAAATTACTATACAACCTAGCAAACAGTGTTGGCCACCAGTACATGCGTATTTGTTTTACTACACAACCCAACAAACAGGGAAGAAATTAAAAAGATATGTAAATTAGTCTGGATTTAACCCTTTCCTTCATATAAACACCTTTTCATGATTTGCAAACAGATAAGATCAGACAGATCCTATAGGATCCGTCTGATCAAGATCTACTCTATTTTCTTTTGACATGTTATAGATCTGATTCTACAGATTTTGTCAAAGTAAAACATTTCTTTGGAAAGTTTACATTAAAAAAATTCAGATAATGAATATTCATGATGTCAGTATTTCTAATATAAATATAGAAAGAGTTTTATCCGATACATCCAAGAGGAACCTGAGGATGTCAAATAACACAAGTTATACTATAAATTAATAACCTGTCATAGATGACCAGAGCTCCAGATAAAATGTGTAAATTAAAACATTTCAAAAATAGCTCCTTTATTTCTCCACCAGTCTCGAAGAGTGGTCACAGTATAGGGTTTGGTGGAGAAATGACGATTTTAGTATTCGGGTACGCACCCTTATCTGTAGATCTGGATGACCATTTAAAAATCTAATTATGGAGCTTTAAGACATATGGTACACAAGGGAAAGTAATGCAGAAAGTATCCCACTGAAGTCTGCATTACTTTTGCCTGGCATTTGAAATGCACAAAATGCGTTATGTATATCCATAGTAATATCATATACCAAGTTTTTTTCATCTCTGTAATAAAAATATGTTGCTGCAAAGATTGTATACTCTGAAGTGTTCAGACCAACTGTCCTATAATTACCCGACAAACTATGTTTGGTATAAATGTTCGATAAATTATTTGCTGTAACAATATAAATGTAGTTACAGTAAAAATTCGATACTATGAAATTTTAGTAATGAAGAATTTGTGTCTTTGTAAGCAGGTGACTAGAGGAGCTTTCTGCATGACCTTCATCCTGTATTAAGCTGTCATGATCACCTGCTTTGAAGATCAATAATGGCACGTATTTGAGTGTTAGTAGTATCGAGTTTTCACTGTATGTAATGGCACATCATAATTTTTGAGCCATTAACAACTAAAATTGCCAGGCACTCGTCTTTTATACGGCAATGAAAATACACAATACAGTAAAATCCCTCTAAATCATAATTGTAGTAAATAAGATCTTTTACAGCAGGTGGCTGCTTAATGCAGGTTGAAAGTCGTGCAGAAAGCTCCTCTGGGAGCTTTCTGCACGACTTTCAACCTGCATTAAGCTGACACCTGTCTGAATGACCGGCACAAGTACTAATGTAACATCCGGTTTAGAGGGGTTTTACTGCACATGTTAGACTGGATTTTATTGGCAAATTAAGATCTGTCAGTGATATGATAATAATTACAGTAATAATCCATACAACACAAATGCTCCCACAATCTTTTATCATCGTCAAAAACTAAATCAATGTTTATAAAATTAAGACCTGTGACTCGATTTTTATTGAGAATGAAACGTAACAGTTTCTAGATAATTCCTAAGTGGACACAAGTCTTATAATGAATGGAACAATAACATTCTTGTTAATTAAGCAAATACATGTACATTGTATTAGTACATCTGACGCTAACCTGATACTGTTGGCAGTAATATGCCTTCAGCATGTTGAGCAAAGTCTTCTCAAAACAAAATGTCTTCTTCAGTTTTCAAATTTCATTTATCTCCCATTTTTTTTTCAGAACATAACAGTCAGAAGAGGAAGATAAGCAGAACAAATAACACTACATAGTCAAATAGTTTGGCTCCTGGCCCCAGTTTCAAGTAATATCAGTCTTAAACTTATTAGGGAGCATTAAGCTTGCATCTAGAGAAGATAAGTAAAACAAGTCAATTCGCTGAATTGGTATCCCCGTCAAACAAGTGCTGGCCTCAGCATATAACTGAGATATTGACCAAACGGACATAAAGGGACATAACTTGTGTTTCAAGGTTAATATGAGTGATACTTCAAGGACAACATTTTCTTATGGTACTGAACAGTTACACAATTTCCTAGAAAAAACATTAAACTGTTCCTGAGATATGACTACGGACAGACAAACAGGTTAATTTTTTGGCAAACAGAGGGCTATAACTCTGGTGTTCCACGGTGAGAGTGAGTGATACTAGCAGAGTCAAATTGATTCATAGTACTAAACATTTAGACAAAGTTTCATAGCAAAACTCCAAACTGTTTCTAAGATATGACTCCAGACCGACGAATAGGTTAAGTTTTTCACAAACAAAGGGCCATAACTCCCGTGTTCCAAGATAAATGTGACTAATACTTATAGGGTCGCATTTCCTTGTAGTACCAAACAATTACCTCACTTAGTGGTATGTAGGACAAAAAAGATGGTCTGGGCATGGACTCTTTGAAATACCTTGTGGTTGTAAATATCACAGCAAAGTAAAACAACTGCCTTGAGCTATAGTTTAAGAAAAGCTTAAGAAACTTGTAAATCTCAGATATACAAATTGTAGCCAATTCCCAATTTATAATAACAAGTTAATTAATGTGAAATACTTACATGAAATTGGCACTGAATATGTTAGTGCAATCTGATAATTAGCCAATATACTGTTTAATTAACCCTTTCCCTGTTCTGTATTCATGTAAGAAATAATGACATCATGAATATTTATAAGCTGAAATTCTATAATATAAATTGTCAAAGGATTTTTTTGCTTTGACAAAAACTGTAAAATCATATCTATAGCATGTCAAAAGCAAACAGAGCAGACCCTGATCAGACGGCTCCTCTAGGAGCCATCTGATCTGGGTCTACTCTGTTTGCAAATGTGTGAAAACACGTTTCTATGAGGGAAAGGGTTAATTATGGTGGTGTGTGTTAAAATAAATATGGTAACTCGTTTAATTAAAATATATCCTTATCCCTACCTATGATTAAAGATGTTGTCGGAGGCTGTAAGGTATGATGAAACATGCAAAACCTGGCCATAAGCAAATGTCTGAAAACACAGCGAGGCTGTTGCGTGTAGAGGTAATTGGCAGTTTGACTCATGTATGGTAAAATTCTATAGGCTTTATTATACCATGGGACTCGAAAAAAGTGTTTAACATATTGGAAAGATCACCTCATATAAGGTCAACATAAAAATGGAATTTCATATAGAATATAATTATAAAGTAAGAGATAAGGACTTGGAAAGAAGATCAATACCTTGAGAAAGTCGACATGTCGAAGGTCGACACATAGAAGTTATAATATACATAAAATACAACATGGGAACATGAAAAAGAGATTTTTAAAATCTTTGAAGTACATATCAGGTTCTTCAGATGAACTTTAACCCATTCCCTCATTGGCTATTTTTAGATCCAACCTCTTTGAATAAATCTACCCAAAAGGAGCATTTACTAGTGAAAAGAAAAATGTTAGAATTGTGTAGTTTTTAAACCATTGTGATGAATAGAGCATTTGCTCCTATGGAGCAAATGCTCTATTTATCACTATGGTTTCATAAAGTGACTTTTACAGAGGCGTAGAAAGGCCTATTTATGGAGGAAAGGGTTAAATGAGTTTCAGGACATATCCTGAGCAATTTGGGGACTGGTCAATTTCTTCAAATCAGTTTAAGGACATTTTCTGAGCAGTTTTTGGACCGGCCAAGTTCCTAATGTTCTTGAGAGAGAAGAATTCTGTCATACACTTTTAGAATATATATACATGTAATACCTAAAAATGAAATAAAGATAGGAATAAAATGTTCTTAAGAAAGTTCTTAATAAAATATCAAAGATCTGAACAGTAAAACTAAAAGCAAAATAACATTTTTGTGAATGTTGTGAATTAGAGTAACTTCCCTTGATTCACAGATCCACTGATTTTTAACTAATTTATTCTTAAATTGGTTGGTGTTTTATGGAAAACATTACCATTTTACCATAAATGATCATTTATTATATAGGACTTTGTCAAACTGACACAGTTACCGATGTATAGGTTGAATTGATCTCAGTAACAGCTGTAAAACTGGACAAATCAGTATTGGTCCAGAACTTATTAGCTTGAAAAAAGAAGGTACGACTTGTCTCCTAGAATTATCTGTAACTGACAAAGGTAGTGATGTATTATGAGGTTGAATTGATCTCAATAACAGCTGTAACACTTGATGAATCAGTCCTGGTCAAGAAAGTTCTTAGATTGAAAATTGAAGGTACAGTAAAACCTCTCTATAACGGCCACTAAATTACATCAAGTATTTTGTGTTAAAGACAGGTGGCTGCTTAAAGCAAGGTGAAAGTAAAACAAAACGCTCCTATATGAGCATTCTGTTTTACTTTCACCTTGCTTTAAGCTGCCACCTGCCTTAAATACCAACTAATTAACACAATTTAGTGGCCGTTATCACAAAGTAAATACCGTATTTACTTCGTGCAGTTATAGAGAAGTTTTACTGTATATGACTTTTCTCATAGACTAACTGTTTTTTCCTTGTTTATGCTCTCAACATCACAAAGTTGTACAATCTAAACACCATACAACAGTTATTTAACCCTTTCCTCCATAAATACGCCTATCTACGCCTTTGCAAACAGAACAGACCCAGATCAGACAGCTCCTGTAGGAACCCTCTGATTAGGGTCTGCTCTGTTTGCTTATGAAATAATATAGATATGATTCTACAGTTTCTGCCATGGCCAAAATTAAGGTGTCAATATGCTATTATAACAAATTAATCTAATTAATATTCATGACGTCATTATTTCTGACAGTAATATCCATGGAGTAATGGGTCTAAAGGGAATTATCACATCTAAAGGATTTAAATAAACAAAATGCTGGTATGGTTTCACAAAGCTTGGATATTAACCCTTTCCTCCATAAAACACCTTTCTACGCCTCTGTAAAAATAAATAGAGCATTTGTTCCTATAGGAGCAAATGCTCTATTTATCATAATGGTTTCAAACTACAAAATTCTAAAAAAAATCCTTTTCTCTAGTTAATGCTCCTTTTGGGTAGATTCATTCAATGAGGTTGGGTCTAAAAATAGCCTATGGAGGAAAGGGTTAATCAGATATCAAGTTCCTTGTTCTGGATCCAAACTGTTTGCAAAATTTGTCATTCAGTAATATGCTGGGTGAAGAATTAATTAGAAATTAGTAACTTACTTGTATGGCATAATTTTGAGGAGAAATTAACCAACCCCTGCTTACACTAGAAAATCACATCCATCATATTCCAGCATCTGATATTGAAAATCTGTCTCTAAAGCAAGGTCCGATATCTACTCTGATTACCAAATGAATTTACACATTCTGTACTTACAAAGGTATGGGTCCGTATCAGATGTTCTAGCAAATTGGCACTTGATCAGTGTCCAAACTCTCTTACTTTGAAGTGTATTGAAAACTTGTATGAGTTTATTGAGTTTATATGTTTTGGGAAGCTAGGCAAACAACATTTCTTGAGCAGACAACACTTGTAGCACAGATATAGCCAAGTATATATATAGAGAAGACTAATGATGTGACAGCTGTTGGAGGGGAACCAGCAGTCAGGCTCCACAACAGTCAATAGCCTTTAACCCTTTCCCTCATATGATAGACTTTTCAAACATTGGCAAACAGAGTAGACCCTGATAAGACAGCTCCTATAGGAGCTGTCTAATCACGGTCTGCCCTGTTTGCTTTTTACATGATATATAGATCTGATTCTACAGTTTTTGGCAATGCAAAACATTTCCCTGAAAACCTAAGAAGTTTATATTATAAAAATTGAGCTAATAAATCAATGTCTATTCTAGGGATGGGGTGTGTGTGTGTGGTGGTGGTGGTGGTGGTGGTGGTGAGGGTTGGTGGGTTTGTGGAGTGTGTGTGTGTGGGGGGGGGGGGTTAAACATATTTTTCATGGGATGGGGCAATGTTCTGTATAGATAAAGAAGGTGAATTTGCTTAAATTGGTGAGATATCTGAATTTAACCCTTTCACTCATATAAACATATTTTCGCACATTTGCAAACAGAGTAGATCCTGATCAGACGGCTCCTCCCGTCTGATCAGGGTCTACTCTGTTTGCTAATAGAATTTGATAGATATGTTACCTTGCTTTCTAAAATGTCTACAATGTTCCACCTTGCATATTTCTTTATAACTATTTTGTTAATGAATATTCATTAGGTATTGGAATTTGAAATAAACATAGAACAGGGAAAGGGTTAAGTAAAAAGTTCACACTCATTTTCTCTGCTCTGTTTGCTTATTAAATTATAACAGATTAGACTGTACTGTTTCTACCAATAGCAAAATATTCTCTGCACATTATGATGCCATTATAAAAGTTTATTTGACATTACTTCTTACATGAATACTGAACAGGGAAAGCATTAAATGAACTGCTTTGAACACCCTCTCCCTAAACTTTCGTATCTCCATAAGCCTACAATAGCATAACAAACACAAAGCCATCAATTTCTAGCAAACTAACACCATGATATATTGTGTGACATATGTATACTTTTGAATTTATAGCCATTATGTATCAAAGTCCACTCTCTGACAAGCAAATGTCCGGTGACCATGTCATCATCGTCAACATCAACCTTTAAATTCTAACGTTCACGGCTGCACAACTCATCCTCAAACAAGGCAACACCTTGTTGAACAAAATGTATACTAATGTACATGTAATATATGAAAATGGTTGAGACTAGCCTGAACTACTCTAAATGACATCAACATTTTATTTGACCAGTCTCCTATTAATCTGTTGTCAACATAAATATGATGAAGGGATGTAATTAATAGATTACATGTAATTAACCGTCTCCTCCATAAATATGCCTTTCTACGCCTCTGTAAAAGTCAGTTTTTGAAACTATTGTGATAAATAGAGCATTTGCTCCTATGGACCAAATGCTCTATTTATCACAATGGTTTCAATATTATACTATACTATTTTAAATGTTTCCTTTTCTCTATGTTTCCTTTTCTCTTTATTCAAAGAGGTTGAGTCTAAAAATACCCTACCAGTATGTAGGAATGGGTTAATTGAAGTGGAGTTACTGTATACAGCAAAGTCTTGTAAAAAGTTTTTATAAACCCTCTCCAATAGTACCGGTATACATGTATTATGCAATTGGGATATTGGCTGGAAAGATGGAGCATGCAAAGAAACTTTGAAAGGCAGTAAAACTCCTCTAATGTGACCACTAAAAAAAGATCTAATTCTGGATATTAAATGCACTGTAGGTGGTAGCTTTCTGCATAACTTTTTTCCTGCCTTAAGCTACCACCTACCTGCCTTTAACATCCAGAATTAGATCTCCTTTTTTTTAATAAACTCATAAGCAAAAGACAAATTTATCATGTTTACCTATATCCTGATACATATAAACTGTTAATATACAGTAAAACCTCTCTATAAGGACCACTAAATTACATAAAGTATTTTGTGTTAAAGGCAGGTGGATGCTTAAAGCAAGGTGAAAGTTAAACAGAACACTCCTATAGGAGCATTCTGTTTTACTTTCACCTTGCTTTAATCAGCCACATGCCCTAAATACCAACTAATTAACACAATTAAGTGGCCATTATAGAGAAGTTTTAGTGTAATTAATTATCATCACCTGTAACATCTTAGAATTTCATAAGAATCTGACAACATACATTTTACTTAATCTTGGTCAGGTGTACTGTATGCACAAAATAAATCAGAATAAAAAGTGTTTCTCTGCTTCTAAACTCCAATATGAACCATGTGTGCAGAATAAACATACAATATTTCTAAGAGTCAGGGGTTATTGCTATCAAATAAATATTTAGAATACAGCCTTAGGCTACAAGATTTTATCTCATGAGCATAAACTTTTTCTCACAGATTCAGCAGCAGAAACGATAGAATCAGATCTGTATCATTTCATGAGCATACAGACAGATGCTGATCAGACAGGAGAACAGACAGATGCTGATCAGACAGGAGAACAGACAGATGCTGACCAGACAGGAGAACAGACAGATCCTGATCAGACAGGAGAACAGACATATGCTGATCAGACAGGAGAAAAGACAGACGCTGATCAGACAGGAGAAAAGACAAACAGACAGATGCTGATCAGACAGGAGAACAGACATATGCTGATCAGACAGGAGAAAAGACAGACGCTGATCAGACAGGAGAAAAAACTGACGCTGATCAGACAGGAGAACAGACAGATGCTGATCAGACAGGATAATCAGCAAAAGGGCAAAGCAGATGTCACCCACAAACACTGTCAACTGCAAATACTGTCATCTGTAAATACTGTCATCTGCAAATACAGTCTCATTTGCAAATACTGTCATCTGCAAATATGGTCATCTGTAAATACTGTCACCCACAAATACTGTCATCTGTAAATACTGTCATCTGCAAATACTGTCATCTGTAAACACTGTCATCTCTAAATAGTCATCTGCAAATACTGTCATCTGCAAATGACTGTCTCATTTGCAAATACTGTTGTCTGCAATACAATTGCCTGCAAATACTGTTGTCTGCTTAATGATAAAAGTATATTTTCTCACATATCTTGTCATAAACATAATCAGACCATTCTGATGATACACTAATTAATGGATGGAGGGTGTGGTGGACTGACTGACAGACAAAATAATTGGACATGGATAAATTGAAATGTCCCCACTTCTGACAGAAGTAAGAGCAAACATATAAGAGCAAGCCTACACTAAGAATTTGCAGTAGATTAAAAGACAAAAGTATTTGCATAAAGCCATCACTAAGTATACCTACTTTATACAAAATTTTGATTGGATTGTATTGCATACAATACAGCTACAATCACATCAATTCCTAATTGAATGTATGTAAAGAGATCCATTTGTCATCCAGCACAGACTGTCATTTATTGTAATATATTATATACGTGTATGTCCAACAATATTACATTGACGAAACTAGCTAAACCATTGTCTACAGAAATTCAAATTCAGTTTGATGTCAGTGATATTATGATACATACATAATTATGTAATACAGTAGAACCCCTCTAATGTGACCACTTCTTGAATAAACATTTCTGTTTTTATAAGCAGGTGGTTGCTTAATGCAGGACGAAAGTTATGCAGAAAGCTCCTACAGGAGCTTTCTGCGTAACTTTCGTCCTACATTAAGCAACAACCTGCCTCTGCCACCCAGTATTATGCACATTTTTGGTGGTCACATTAGAGGGGTTTTACTGTTCTTAAAAATAGTGTTGACTGGTGTGATACTTGCAGGGCCCATTTTCCTTACGCTTCTAAACATTTACACAAGGTGTTACAGAAAAAACTGCATTCTTTTTTTGAGATATGACACTGGTTAGACAAAAAGGTTAAATATTTGGCAAACAAAGGGCCATAACTCTGGTTTTCCTCAGTCAATGTGAGTGATACTTGCAGAGCAGCATTTCATTATAGTACTGAACATTTACACACAGTTTCATGGGTGAGTTGGGTTTTACGTCCGACCAACAGTATTTCAGTTATTTGCAGACGGCACCCGCATGAGACAAGTTATAGTGCTGCCTCACTGGAATACTCCTGCCGCAGGTACATGGCAAGGGCACCCCACCCAGTCACATTATCCTGGCACCGGGCCGACCAGTCCTAGAACTACACCTTCATTGTCGAGCTTAGACAAGGGAGCTACTAGTACCAACTTTTAACGACTTTTGGTCTGTCGCGGCTGGGGATCGAACCCACGATCTTCCGTACCGCAGGCGGATGCTCTACCACTGAGCCACACAGCCGGTGAATCACAGAGTTTCATAGAAAAACTCCAAAAGTCGAAACCATTTCTAAGATATGACTCCTGGATGCCACATGTCTTTCAAGATTCCTTTGCATAGACAGTTAACCCTTTCCTCCATAGGCTATTTTTAGACCCAACCTCTTTGAATGAATCTACCCAAAAGGAGCATTTACTACTGAAAAGTAAAATTTTAGAATTTTGTAGTTTGAAACCATTGTGATAAATAGGAGCAAATGCTCTATTTATTACAATGGTTTCAAGAAGTGATTATTACAGAGGCGTAGAAAGGCGTATTTATGGAGGAAAGGGTTAAGTGATCACTCAAGACACGATGAACCTGGTGTCTGTGGTCTCTTATTATCAGGAGTTTAAAGAACCAGACTGATCAGGGTCTGCTCTGCTTGTTTATGGTATAATATACATGTAGACGAAAAAGTACCTAGTTATAGTCTACTTTCAGTTCAAATGACAGCTCAACCAACTTTTCATTTACTCCCCTGGTCATTGAACCATTCACCTACAATATTGAGCACTTGACTAATGGAATGATTACGCAGCCACAGTAATGGCTAGTGACCCTCACAGGTACCCATTTTAACCCCTTGGTGGAGAGGAGGCAACCTCCTGAGGGTGGGAGACACTGAAAAGCATCTCTAACATTTACAGCTGGTCCAGCTGGGATTCGAACCCAGTGAACCCCTGGGTTATCAGCTCAACGCTCAACCACTAGGCCAAGCCACCACCACATAGATGCAATAGATCTAATTTCACGGTTTCTGTCTGTCTCTGAGCCAAAATGCCCTGTGTTCATAATTATGCCATTATAAAAAATAATCTAATTAATATTCTTGATGTCATATTAATTTCTTACATGAATATTCATGAAGTAAAGGGTTAAAGGATAAGGGAGTTATTGACTTTGATAAGCCAACTCCTCACACATATCATATAACACCATGACATTCCATTCACACACACTGACAATGAGGTATAATAGCAAAACTACTACCCGATTTCAAACAAAGGATTTCCATTTGAGAGTAAACTGTTATTGATTATAGTACAGTAAACGCCACTAAACAGAAATTTTAATACAAAAGAATTTAGATCTTTTGAAGCAGGTGTCTGTTTAATGCAGGATAAAAGTCCCAAAGAATCTTGCGGCATGACTTTCACCCTGTATTAATTATAAGCTGTCACTTGTTTTACAGACCAGCATTGAAGCTAATTTGAATGCCTGATTTAGAGGAAATTTACTGTATGTTGTTGTATATGTTTACAACATGCCTAATTCTCTTTGTCAGTAAATCATGTCACAAATCATCTAATTACATTTCTGTTTTTACTTTTTCACTCAGATTAAAACTTCCACCTAAGACTCCTGAAAAAGCACATACACTTGTTGCTCTTTTAAAATGACAATGGCACCTTTTAAAGTACATGCATTCTGAACAACCATGATATTCTTTAAATGCAGGTGACTGCTTAAAAATAAATGTAGAAAGTCTAATGGGAGCTATTTGAATTTTTCTAGTTCTGAATTGAGCTACAGTCTGTCTTTACCTGATAACTACGCCTTTTCATGCTTTTGCAAACAGAGTAGACCCAGATCAGACTCACTGCTCCTGTAGGAGCCTTCTTATCAGAATCTGCTTTTGTTTATGGCATTATATAGATCTGATTCCAGTTTCTGCCATGACACAAAAGGTCATGAGTTCATCAAATAGCACTATTGAAAATTATTTATTGAATAAATCAGGTAAAGGGTTAAGACAGTAAATGAGATTGTTTTTAGTAGTCTGATACAAGTTAATATCATTTATTTAATTGAAACAACTGCTTTTGGGGGGGGGGGGAATATTTATTTGGAGAACAATTTTACCCCTTTCTTTCATATTTTATAAACGTGTTTTAACGCATTTGCAAACAGAGTAGACCCAGATCAGACATCTCCTATAGGAGCCGTCTGATCAGAGTCTACTCTGTTTGCTAATGGAATTTGAAAGGCATGCTTCTTTACTTTCTAAAATGGCTAATGTTCCACCTTCCTATTTTGTCCATGAATATTCAATAGGTATTGAAATTTGGAATAAACATAGAACAGGGAAAAGGTTACGAGATGTTGCTCAGCTTGCTAAAGAGTTCAGATAATTGTCTATTTACTAGAGAAAGAGGGAAAATAGGGTTATAGCTATCAGTACTACATTAGTCGGATGGGCAGTCAGACTTGATTCCGGCCTTCACCGAATCGGCTTGAAAATTCCTTCTTGCTTGTTCCTCATATTCTTGTAACCATTTGCTCCATGAGTATACATGTAAGACAAAATGGCATGACTATCATTAATCACATTAAGTTTTAAAATGACATATAAATGCAAAATATTTCAGCCATGACAGAAACAATATACCGGTAGATGATATCATGATTTCTTTATTGGCGCTATGTATGACCTATTTAGTGTCGCAGTGCTGTAAAACCAAACTCACTCACTTCTTTCAAAATAAAAAATCTGTCTGTCAGACAGTTAGATCCCCATGAACCAACTGCTGACTAATGATTTTCAACAAGAAAACAAAAATGAAAGGTGAAGGTCATTATAACACTAGTGCTTAGGAACAGGAAGTTCTTGGTGAGTAAGTTTTTTTCACGAAAATCTGTAATATCATCTTGTAATATCATCTTCAACTTGTGTTGGACAATTATTTGCAAATTCCAAGGGCATTGTTGTTTTGTATTAAAGTTGACACAGAAACAGCTGAGTAGGCCAAGAATTTCACCATCATGTGATTTTTAGGAAGGGACATTGGAGAGAAAAGTTTCACTATTTTTAGGAATGCCTCTACATCAAAACAGGCATGGCGGGAACTCAAAGCATCTATCTATCTTCTTTATAATGTCAGCTCCTCTTTTGAGTGTTACTGACATTATTGTACAGGGTGTTTCATAATATTTGTTACCATTACAAACTAATATGAACATTACACAGAACACACAACACTGTCATGTTATATGTCATTTAAAAGGAAACATTTCAAAGTTTTGAGTATTGCAAAAAGTTTGGGAGAACGTTGACGTCATCAAAATAAGTTGTATTTTCAAGATGAGCCTGCCCATAGAGAAGTGCACTGAAATAGTTAAGCTGTATTATGAGACTTATTCGCAGATCACAGTTATCAGATCAATGCACAAATGCGATACCCTGAAGATGAGAATTGAATAAAATGCAAGTGTATAGAATTGTGAAACGATTTGAACATTCGGGATTGATGAAAGACAGAATACATGATAATGCCGGGAGACAGCAAGCAGTCAGACCATCGCAGTCATTGGAGTAGGTGGAATCCGTAATTGCAGAAACACCATAGAAGTCTGTGAGCCGAGTCATGGGCGATATAACTAACAAAATTAGTGTTTCCAGTGTACACAGGATGCTCAGGATTGACTTGAAATTGACACCATACACTATTTCAATTGAGCAACATTTGAAAGATTTTGGACATTAGCAGTCGACTTGCTTTCGCGACCTGGATGAAAGATCGGCCTGAAATAGCTGGTTTTCTGATGAAGCTCAATTCTATCTAAATGCTCAAGTGAGTGTACAGTCCTTTGCCATCGTCCACAGAAGAGTTGAAGCTAGCGATCAGACGTGAAATTAGAAATATTTCGACAAACATGTGCAGATCCGTAATAAATAACTTCAAGAAACATTTAGACGTCGTTTTGCTACGAGGAGGACGTCACCCTGAGCATGTACCATAAACTCGCATTTTTTTATGAAAGGACAATAAGTTTAGCATTTCACGAAAAACATGCTGATGTTAGAGTATCAAATAAAACTTTGTTTTGTCTCCTATCACTGAGTAACTTTCATTTTTACATATATTCAAAATGTTGTAAAATATGAGACTGTAAAATGGTAACAGATATTATGAAGCAGAATATGGCCATTCTTCCATCATTAGAAGTAGAAGTGGAAGTCTCTCACTCAAGGCTGATTACATTAACCCTTTCCTCCATAAATACCCCTTTCTACACCTTTGCAAACAGAGTAGAACCAGATCAGACAGCTCCTCTAGAAGCCGTCTGATCAGGGTCTGCTCTGTTTGCTTATGGAATTATACAGATCTGATTCTTTAGTTTCTGTCATGGTCAAAATGTTCATGTACCTGCATAAAAAAATAATCTAATTAATATTCATGACATCATTATTTCTTATACGAATATTCATGAAGTAAAGGGTTAAAAAAATGTATTTTAAATGGTTTCTTTACTTGATAATCCTGGCATTCTATACCTTTTCAAACAGAGTAAACCAAGATCAGACAGCTCTTATAAGAACTGACTGGTCAGAGTCTACTCTATTTGCTCATCTGATACAGAACTGATTCTCTACTGTATGCCATGGCAACTTCCTTATTCTATCCTATGGAGTCTTGCAGGAAAATTTATGAAAGAAATTTAGACATCTTTTGACACCTCTGCAAAAGCCACCTGTTGAAATCATTGTGATAAATAGAGCATTTGCTCCCATAGGAACAAATGCTCTTTTATCACAATGGTTTCAAACTACACAAATCTAAACATTTTCCTTTTCTCTAGTTAATTCTCATTTTCGGTAGATTTATTCAAAGCGGTTGGATCTAAAAATAGCCTATGAGGCAATGGGTTAAAGAAACATTTGTCAAAGTTTTAACTAATAAAACAAATCTTTGTATTAACCGTACTGCTTTTTTCACTTACTTAGTTCTGTGTTCCCTTTCTGGTGTTTGAAATACCTCGTCACAATATACGATACTGCTATAATCCTGCTCCCAAGAATCATCATCATCATCATCAATAAAATCATCAAAGTCCATCATCGGCACAACCGGTAAAGAATCTTCAGGCATCGCGAAAAACGGGAAGGTTCGGAGTGGAAAACTGATGAACCGGTCTTCTAAATACATGTCGGAGAAATTATCCATGACTTAATTCTTTATTAAAACTACTGATGCATGTACAGTATACTTCCTTTTCACACTAACATAAGAAATATTCCTCTGTTTGGACAATGATATCCAACAGGTTCTTCTCACTTTAACCCATTCCCTCATAGTCTATTTTTAGATCTAACCTTTTTGAATAAATCTACCGAAAAGGAGCATTAACTAGAGAAAAGGAAAATTTTAGAATTTTGTAGTTTGAAACCATTGTGATAAATACAGCATTTGCTCCTATAGGAGCAAATGCTGTATTTATCACAAGGGTTTCAACAGGTGATTTTACAGTGGCGTAGAAAGGTGTATTTATGGAGGAAAAGGTTAAAGGACAGAGGCTACAAGTACACTCAACTATTGTAATTTAACACACAGTATAGGTCCAGATTCCTAGATCCAATGTAAAAGAATTTTATTTTATAAATTGTATATATTAACCCTATTAACCCTTTACTCTATGAATATTCGTGTAAGAAAGAAGGATATCATAAATATTAATTAGATTGTTATAAAAGCATGTTCAAACAGGCATTTTTGGCCATGGTAGAAACTGTAGAATATTACATCATAAGCAAACAGAGCAGACCCTGATCAGACAGCTCTTAAAGGAGCTTTCTGATCTGGGTCTACTCTGTTTGCAAAAACTTAGAAAGGTGTGTGTATGGAGTAGAGAGTAAATCCAGCATTGTAAACATGATTCAGAGACCAACTCAATTTTCTGACCTGAGCTTTTTAATCGATAGCAAAGTTAAAGAAAATAGACAATTTCCTTAGTTGCTGTTAAAAAATGTGAGCTATATTTTCTTCTATGCAGAAACAATATCTGTCACTGAGAGTATCAAGCAACACAGATCCTGATGAGATGGCTAAGAATTACTGAGCATTTAACCTGCACGATATGTTCACGATTTGCTCACAGCTAAAGACCATGTCCAACACCAGAGGTTGTGATAAAATGTTGTGTATGACACATCTAGCCGTAGTTTACCTAGTAAAACAATCTGGACAAACAAGCATACAATCATACATGGTCATTGCTGACATCACACCTGTACTGCTCAGTCGCTGTCATTTCAAATTAATGCATCAAATTTGGGTTGTGTTAATAGGAGACTAAATGTCTGTTGGGGTCTTATATATAACAATGCCACAAAAGTAACAAACTCACTGTCTCATGATGATGATGATGATAATGATGATGATGGCGATACAGTGAGGTTGAAAGAGAAGAAGAGAAAGATAAATAAGAAGAAAGAAGAAGAAGAAGAAGAAGATGATGATCAAAAAGAAGATATTAATTATGATGGTGATGTTGTTATTGTTGTTGATGATGAGGAGGAGGAAGACAATGAGTATGAGAATGATTATGAATAATGGTGATCACTAATACAATGACCATGACTGCACAAACCACACTGGTCCACTAATACAATGACCATGACTCTGAACAAACTTTACAAATCATAGATTAGCAATCTCATATGTTTATTAATAAGTTCATGTATTTCTGTAGCAAAGTTCCATCACAGTAAGTACATTAGTTTCAGAAATATTTGTGACACAAACATCTGTAAAACAATTTCATTAAATTAAGGCCCATAACACTTACTTGTTTTGTGCCCATAAACATAATATGTCAATAATTCTTCTTGTACTGTGCCCATAAATATAATAGCCCATAATTTCTTTTGTACTGTGCCCATAAACACAATAGGCCCATAATTTCTCTTATACTGTGCCCATAAACATAATAGGCTCATAATTTCTCTTGTACTGTGCCCATAAACATAATAGGCTCATAGTTCTTCTTGAACTGTACCCATAAGCATAATAGGCCCATAACTCTTGTACTGTACCCATAAACATAATAGGCCCATACTTCTTCTTGTACTGTGTCCATAAACATAATAGGCCCATAATTTTTCTTGTACTATGTCCATAAACATAATAGGCCCATGATTCATCAAGTACTGTGCCCATAAACATAGTAGGCCCATGATTCTTCCTATACAGTACCAATACATAATCATATGTGCACAATTTCAATTTTAAAAAGTTTCATTTCACTGGTTGTTTTGTTTTATGCTACATACAATTATCTAACACCATTTTCACAACATCAAGACCCAAGACTCTGTTATTGATGGGCTAAAACATAAACAAATATTCAGTTTTATGACTGTTACTATAAGTAAGGTTTGGGATATGAACACATACAAAGACAATTATGCATGTCCTACTCTCCCCATAGTGCAGAATAAGATCCAAACTGCACTGCTCACTGCTAACCTCACTGCTGATATAAAAAATTAATTGATGTAACAGATGCTTATTAAAAATAAAATAAGAACACCTCTTGGAGCACCTGACTCTGCTGGATTAACCGTTTCCCTCATATAAACACCTTTTCACGCATCTGCAAGAATACAAATCGGAGCCATCTGATCAGGGTCTGCTCTGTTTACTTATGGAATTTTATAGGTCCGTTTCTTTAGTTTCTAAAATGGTTACAATGTTGACACCCTTCTATTCTTCATTATAACTATTTTGATCAGTTGGTATTGAAATTTGGACTAAATACAGAACAAGGAAACATTTAAGCAACCAGTCAGACAGACAAATATGCCAAAGTTATGATTTAAATGACTCACTATTTCATAGGTAAAACAAAATCATCATGGAGGTGAACCTCCTAGTTCCCTTGTCACCATCTATGTCTAGATTTCATGTGTCCAGCATGAAGCATTTATTTTACATAATACGGTAAGACTTTACTAATGATTGTGGCCATTGTGACATTAATTGTGATGACAAATGGATAGTGGCTAAAAGATTTGTGGTGAACGGTGCAAGTGAACAGAACTTTATAAATTATATGGATAATAGTCCAATCCTTTACAATCTGTCAAATTATATATACAGTAGAACCCCTCTAATGTGACCACTTAATGAATACACATGGCTGTCGTTACAAGCAGGTGGTTTGTCCTGCATTAAGCTACCACCTGCCTCTACCACCCTGAGCTATACCTTTTTTAGGTGGTCACATTAGAGGGGTTTTACTGTAACTAGAACTCTAACTAAAGGTGATGAATACTCCTGCATGGCAGCACTGATCACATATCCAAGGGCTGATAACTCATGTGTGTTAGATACTGGAAAAAAATTATATGATGCACATCTACACTTCACAGACATCATGTGTATCAACTCTCATTATGTTGAAAACTGTATTAGTTCATTTTACAAACTTTATTGACAAGCAAATCATATGGTACAAGTCCAGGGGCAATTAACTCCTGTATGAACTGTTAGATACTGAAAAGAGTTATACCATGCACATCTGCACTTCAAAGAGAGCATAATTATGTAAAAACTTACATAGAAATCTGATGAGAATTGTAGAACTAGCTTGTACCAAACGTTCACAGTTACCTTAACCCTTTCCCTCATACTGACGACTTTTGACGACGCTGTAAAAGTCAAATTGTGAAACCATTGTGATAAATAGAGCATTTGCTCCTACAGGAGCAAATGCTCTTTTCAAACTAAAAACTTATAAAATTTCCCTTTTCTCTGGTTAATGCTCCTTTTCAGTAGATTTATTCAATGAGTTTGTATCTAAAAAATAGCATATGAGGTAATGGGTTAACACAAGAGTAAACCATTACATCTACAAGTAAGTTCATGGGCAGGTAACACCGCATAACCTGGAGACAGGCAAACTGATAAGAAATTAAATAAAAAATATTAAGTTTTTTACAAAGGACCATCATTCTAGAGTTCCAAGGTCAATGTGAATGACACAGTGCTGCATTTCCGTATACAGCAAAACCCTGCAAATGCGACCACCTAAAAGAGCTATAATTCTGGGTGCTAGATGCAGGTAGTGGCTTAATGCATGACAAAGGTAATACAGAAAGCTCCTTGCTTTTGTCCTGCATTAAGCAACCACCTGCTTATAAAGACAGCAATGTTTATTCATTAAGTGGTCGCATTAGAGGGTTTCTACTGTATTACAAAATATTTTCACATAGTTTCATAGAAATATTCCAAAACATTTCTGAGATATGACTGGACAGATAAAATACTTAAGGTTTGGTTAAACAAAGGGTCAAAACTCTGGTGTTCTATGGTCAATATGAATGATACTTGCATTTCCTTATGCTACTTAACGTTTACACAAAGTTTCATACAAAAACATTTCTAAGATATGACTGCAGACAGGAAAAAAGTTAAATTTTTGGCAAACAATGAGCCATAACTCTTGTCTTTCAAGGTCAATCTAACTGGTACTTGCAGAACCACACTGTCTTTATGGTATTTAAAATTAACACAAAGTTTCATAGAAAAACTCCAAAGTGTTTTTAAGATATGAGTCCTGAACGCATGGCTGGAGAATCACATGGACCTTCAGACGGACTGACAATGCAAAAAAGATTTCAATCCACCTTTTGTGGAAGGTAATGAGCAAATGCACCTACAGCCCATTTGGCCTATGTCCACATCAGCTGACTGAAATGACAGTATTTACTTATCTACTCTGTGTAAGACAACTTTTGATGTCATCTAAATTAATATGCTGTGGCATTCTAACCATTAGTTTGCAGAGAAATGTTTTGTCAACTGGCAAAAAATACTGTTTAGATCAGTTTTTTTTCTCCATTTCTTTAACAAGAAGTCGGAAGGACAGCTTGATGCTTTGTGAACTGCTCTTTGTCACAAAAATACCAATACAAGTACAGTAGAACCTGGCTTTTAAAAGTGACTTTGAATTGACTGAGCGCAGAAATCTTAAAAAAACAGGCGGTTGCTTAATACTGGGCAAACGTAATGCAGAAAGGAGCTTTCTGCATTACTTTTGACCTGCATTAAGCTAACATCCCCACCCTACAGACCCATAATTAGACCTCTTTTTAATGGTCGCTTAAGACAAGTTCTACTGTAGTACAATAGTTTAATTTTACTTATTTAACTGTTTCCCTGTTTAATATTTATTAAATATTTTATAAATTCATGAATATTCATGGGCTGAATCAATAAAAAGTAACACAGAAAGGGGGATTTTTTTCACCAAGGTGATAACTGTAAAATCAGATCTATAAAATTCTATAAGCAAACAAAGCAGATCCTGATCAGACAGTTCCTGAATGAACTGTCTGATCTGGGTCTACTCTATTTGCAAAAGGCATGAAAATGTGTTTCCATGAGGCAAAGGGTTAACAGTAAAATCCATGAAGTATGAAAGGATTAAAGTTTCTACATTTTGATTAACAATTAATGCCAACCTTGATGAGAGGCTCCTCCAGAAGTCCTCTAATCTAGGTCTACACGGTTTGCAACACAAGTTAACTCATTCCATGCATTCAAAGGGTTATTAGCCAGCATTTGTATACAGCACAAAGCCAGATCAGATACTAGATGTCTTTTTTTTTAATTTTATTTTTTGTAATTATATCCGGGAAAAGCCCTACACTAAACCACAGGACATTACGTACGGCAATTAGCATCTACAGGGTTAATCCATAAGTACACTTGTTTATGTCTTTGCTTAAGTTTGCAAACAGAGTAGACCCAGATCAGACGGCTCCTGTAGGAGCCGTCTGATCAGGATCTGCTGGGTTTGCTTATGAAATTCTACAGATTCTTCCATGGCCAAACATTCCTGTGTCCATGTGATATTATAACAAGAGTGCCAGTGGACACAATATACGCCCGTCGGGTTCTTGTTCAACATTAACTGGGGTTAACGTATTTGCTGAACTCAAATTCTAAGCACAATTTTGTGACCAAGTTTCAAGGTTGTAAATAGGCATACTTTAACAAAAAACCTTAACCAAAAATTCTAAATTGAAAAGTGCCATAATTGTGTCTAAAGGCTTGACAGAGTTGCATTGTATTTACTCTTGCCTACAGATGAAGCTTCTGATGGTGAACAAATGTTTCAAGTTTAAAAGCTTTATCTGAAAGGGTTATGTTAATAAGTGGACTTTAACCAAAACCTTAACCAAAAATTCCAAGCTAAAAAGCGTCATAATCATGTCAAAATGTTAGACAGAGTTATGTACTCTTGCCTACAGGTGAAGCTTGTGATGGTGAACAAGTGCTCCAAGTTTAAAAGCTTTATCTCAAAGGGATATGTAAATAAGTGGACTTTAACCAAAACCGTAACAAAAAATTCTAAGTTAAAAAGGGGTATAATTCGGTCAAAATGCTTGACAGAGTTATTTTTTCTTGCCTACAGGTGAAGGTTGTGACGGTGAACAAGTTTTCCAAGTTTAAAACCTTTATCTCAAAGGGTTATGTAAATAAATGGACTTTAACAAAGCCTTAACCAAAAATTCTAAGTTAAAAAGGGGCATAATTCGGTCAAAATGCTTGACAGAGTTATTTACTCTTGCCTACAGGAGAAGGTTGTGACGGTGAACAAGTGTTCCAAGTTTCAAAGCTTTATCTCAAAGTGTTATGTAAATAAATGGACTTTAACAAAGCCTTAACCAAAAATTCTAAGTTAAAAAGGGGCATAATTCAGTCAAAATGCTTGACAGAGTTATTTACTCTTGCCTACAGGAGAAGGTTGTGACGGTGAACAAGCGTTCCAAGTTTCAAAGCTTTATCTCAAAGGGTTATGTAAATAAATGGACTTTAACAAAGCCTTAACCAAAAATTCTAAGTTAAAAAGGGGCATAATTCAGTCAAAATGCTTGACAGAGTTATTTACTCTTGCCTACAGGTGAAGGTTGTGACGGTGAACAAGTGTTCCAAGTTTCAAAGCTTTATCTCAAAGTGTTATGTAGATAAGTGGACTTGTTCCACATAAATTGAGGTTAACATTTTTGCTTAACGCAAATGCTAAACGCAAATTCTAAGTCCAATTAAGCGACCTTGACCTTGAATAAACGAGCCGAGACTTGGCAGGCTACTGTAGCATGTCTAGATAAACATTATGATTAAATTTGGGAAGGATCCGCCAAGCGGAACTTGAGTTAGAGATGTTACAGACAGACAGACCGGTTAAATTTTTTGCTAAACGAAAATTCTAAGTCCAATTGTGTGACCTTGACCTTGAATAAACAAACCGGGACTTGGCAGGCAACTGTAGAATGTCTAGATAAACATTGTGTTAAAATTTGAGAAGGATCCACCCAGCGGAACTTGAGTTAGAGATGTTACAGACGGACAGACAACCAGACAACCAGACAGCGCTATTCCATAATACGTCCCGTTTTTTCAAACGGGCGTATAAAAAATAATCTAATTAATATTCATGATGTCATTATTTCAAACATGGAGTAAAGAGTCCCTGATAAGATGCTAAGCAGTGTGCCACAAAATATTTTAATACATCTTCTTTCTGTTATTTAGTTAACCCATTCCTCCATAGGCTATTTTTAGACCCAACCTCTTTGAATGAATCTACCCAAAAGGAGCATTTACTAGAGAAAAGGAAAATTTTAGAATTTTCTAAAAATAGCCTAGAAGGTAATGTTTGTATCTTTCTCACACTGAACCCAAGTGAATCACTTCACCCTTTCCTTCATATAAGCGCCTTTTCACGCACATTGCAAACAAAGTAGACCCAGATCAAATGGCTCCTATAGGAGCCATCTGATCATGGTCTGCTCTGTTTGCTAATGGAATTTGAGAGATCTATTTCTTTACTTTCTAAAATGACTACAATGTTCCACCTTCCATATTTCATTAAACTATTTTGTACATGAATATTCAGTAGGTATTAGAATTTGGACTAAAAATAGAACAGGGAAAGGGTTAAGGGAGCAACAGTCCATGTTTAGTTTGCTGACAATTATAGTGTAGAACTGCTCAAACCCATAACAAATATTACATACACATGAGCACTGTAAGTGACACCATCAAAACTTTTGAAACACTTGCTTGTAATGTGTGGCACTAATAACCCTTAATCCTGACCATAGAATGTCCATGGATATCCATGGTTATCCATGTTTTTAGCATGGGCAGTCATCCATGGAGTATTGAAACGCTTGTCCATGGTCAAGCCTGTTTGGCCATGAACAAAAATCCATGCCTGTCCAGGGTTAAGTGTCCATGGACGATGTTCATGGTTTCCATGAATACGCTTTTCTACACCTATGTAAACAGAGTAGACTCCTATAGGAGCCGTCTGATCAGTGTCTGCTCTGTTTGCTTACAACATAATACAGATCTAATTTTACACTTTCTGTCTTGGTTAAATATCCAGAGGTTCACATGTTGTTTAGAAATACAGCCAATTAATATGCATGATGTCATTACTTCTTACATGAATATTCATGGAGTAAACGGTTAAATTCATTTGTACTGTATTAACCCTTTTCTTCTTGAACATTCATTTAAGGAATAATGACACCGTGAGTATTAATTAGCTGATCACAAGATTGTTTGGTATTTGTACAAACTGTAGAGTCAGATCTATCACAATTTCATAAGCAAACAGAGCACACCCTGATCAGATGGCTCCTACAGGAGCTGTCTGATTGGATCAACTCTGGTTGCAAAGGTGTAGAAAGACATATTTATGGAGTAAAAGGTTAAAGTAATGAAAGAATCAATGAGCATATTGTTCCATCAAACATCAGATATTTGAACTGTATGAGAGTATAACATACTAGGGGCTCGGTCTGCAACCCATTCCCCCTTAAATTCGTTATATTTTGTAACAAATATCGATTTGCATATAGACTCAGTGTTTTACTAGAAATCAATTTATGTACAACTGTTTTATGATTCATCTCCTGGTTTATTACAAATAATCTCAGGTAAAAGGCACTCATAAATATCAGGGATCATTTTAGCCCTTTATTCCATAAATACCCCTATCTACGCCTTTGCAAACGTAGTAGACCCAGAAGCCATCTGATCAGGGTCTGCTATGTTTGCTTATGATATAATATAGATATCATTTGTGTGTCTGACATGGCCAATATTGTCTCGTGTCCATAAGCTATTATAACAAATTAATCTATTTAATATTCATGATGTCATCATTTGTTATGGAGTAAATGATTAAGCTGCTAAATAGGAAGATTCTTGCTAAAATTTTACAAAAATCATACCCACAATTCTCAACTGGTAAAAAAGTTCACATCCAAAAATTGATTCACTATAGCAACTGTTGGGCCCATATTTCAGCCTGTCCAGAATTCCATTGCCATCATTTGGAAAATTCGGTATTTGCCCTAAATATATTACAATCAGGATAATGCACTATTGCATAAAATTTGAATTCTTCAGTTATTTAGTCACACTCAATGGTTCTTTTAAACTTTTAGTAGTAGTTAAGATTAAGTGGTCCTAAAACAATTAGGCAGTAACATAACTATACTGTCCATTTCAAATTACTTTGTCACTGAATTTGAATTGAGATTTTTTTTCAATTTGAGTCAGACCGACCTTAAATCTACTTCATTTGATCACATCGTTTTTCAGGAACTCCCATGCTAAATATCCCTCAATGCCATGCAGTAACAAGAAAGAAAATGCCGAAAATGCATTTTCTACATGCTAATTCAATCAGCTGTTTCTTTGCAAATGGCCGCTGTATGTATGGATAGTGGAGCATATCATTTTTAAACAGGGGTGAAGTGCATACTGATATGAAATAAATGACGTAATTTCGTATATGACTTATAAGAGCTATAATTACCCTCAGTTAAAATCGAATGTTCCATTTGCAGTTTGAAATGGGGAAAACATTGTTTTTATGCATGAAATCTTTATTTAAAGATGGATTCAAGGGAAAATCGGACAGAGAGTTCGTGAAAAACGATGTCACAAGTGGTTTAAATTTGATCTCAATCTGGTAAGAAATGAAAAGAAATCTCGAATCAAATTCAGTGACAAAGTAAATTGAAATGGACAGTAGGTAATTACAGATCAATGTCTTGCTTTTGATGCCTGATATATTTTTCTTCTTCTTTGTTCCATTAAAAAGCAATATGCATAATCTTTATCTTTCATAAATCAAGTTTTACCAATGTACTTTACTTTTCTTTTTTTAATTATTTCAATAAAATATTTGATTTCAGCACAATTTATAATACTATAGTGTCGCTGTACCCGTCGCTGTGGAGTTGTTTACATGTCCGAAAATTCGGTACCAACCGGTAACAGGTACACAGACGATGTGATATGCTGTTTTCCGTCTCAATGGTCACTGACAAATATCAAGATGGCAATAGAAAAAAGGTACAATTCAATCAAAGTATAAAATACTCTACTTACCCCGAATGCATCATGCTGTCTGCTTGCGAATTGGATATATTCTCTAACGACATTATCGACTGTTGCTGGGATTTAAAAACGGTGATGTTATTTATATACTATTGTAATAATTACTTTTTCATAAGCCTGGCGGTTTTATTTTATATCGGGGTATTATTTATTATATGTCACGTATACCATGTACAGTTGAATTTCAATATATTTTGAATTTCAAGGGACCGTACAAATTACTTCGAGATAACAGAATAACAGAAGTTCGAGTCATTCTCAAGTTCACAAATTAACGCAGGTCTAAAATAATGCTGGAAGCTCCTGTAATTTTTAGCATTACTTTTGAGTTGTTTTGACCTGCATTTAAATGTCAAATGTATTTCTTTATATGCGTAGTGATACATTTCTGTATTGTAAATTTTGGAAGGACCGAAATTTTACTTCGAGTTAATCCGACGTTCGAGTTATCCGACTTCGAGCTATCCCATTCAACTGTATTTCAAAATTGATGCATTCGTTGTATAAATGCATTAGAAAATCGCACTGCATATATACATTTAAAATATCCGATATATAGATGTAGTTTCATACTTTGCATGTTGTTCTTTTTGTAGTACCCCTAATGTCATCTCAATCTAGGTGCTCTGACTTCTGAAAAGTGCCACGGCTTCAGCGTCTACGCTGTTGTTGTTTTTTCGCTGACGGCGCGTGCTGGAATTAAATTTAGAAATTTAACGGTTTGCGAGTTTAACGAATCCTTTATACATGTACATATAGTCTTTTATTTTCGATGTGTTTAGTTTAGTTTTGGGTTTACAGCGCTGCTAATGTGTTGTCTGTGTGGAACAGGCAAGGAACAGTTCTGAAGAGGTGACTGGTTGTGTATGTATATGTGAGCGATCTCTTCATTCATGCTGTTGGTGTTGCTGCAGACTTTCGCGTGTCATTTACTACTTTCCTACCTGACTTCTGTTCTATTTTGATTTGCAAAGGATTGGGATTTTAGACATGTAAGTCCCTATCAACATCTGTCAAATGGGCTTGCTGAGAACACTTCTGGAATACAGGTCAAGCCCCCCCCCCCGATGGAAACTGGTTTTACCAGCTCAATTAGCTACGGGACAGCAATGTTGATTACCCATCCATGTAAGAATTAAGCAAATAATGACTACTAATTAGATTAACTGTTATAATAGCACATGGGTAGGGCATACAGGATTTTTTTTACCATGGCAGAGACTGTAGAATGATATCTATATTCTATCACCTTTGAATATTGGTGATTCTGCTAAAATAAGACAAGAGTGACAGCTTGCAAGTTTCATTGCAATCCCATGTCATATGTGGAAGTAGTTCATAGCACAACAGCCCATAGGAGCGTTCTGTATTACTTCCACCTTGCTTTAAGCAGCCACCTGCCTTTAACACAAAATAATTGATGTAATTTAGTGGTCGTTATAGAGAGGTTTTACTGTAGATCTGTTTTCAGAACATTAGATCAATATTGTTTATGCTGAGAACTACACTACAGTAGCACCTGTCTAAAGCGATCATATTAATTGGACACAAGAATCTTAAATAGCAGGCAGTTGCTTAATACAGGGCAAAAGTAATGCAGAAAGCTCCTATAGGAGCTTTCTGCTTTACTTTTGAACTGTATTAAGCTACCACCTGCTTTACAGAACCATAATTAGACATATTTTTTATGGTCGCTTAAGACAGGTTCTGCTGTATCTCAAACGGATGCTATTGGGCACATTCTGAAACCAGTCATATGCATCAGAAAATTGCCCAGAGAAACCAGTTAATAGACCAAGATCAAATGACTCATTGTTGTGCCTGTTGATTAGGGGTTGTCCTTCAAATTCATTTAGCAAATGTGTTCCTTTCATACATAACAATGATAGAATTCCACTTTGAAAACTACATTAACCATTTTCTCCATGAAATAATGACATCATGAATATCAATTAGATTAATTGTTATAATAGCACATGGACATCTGCATTTTTGGCGATGGTAGAAACTGTAGAATCATATCTATATCATAAGCAAACAGAGCAGACCCTGATCAGACAGCAGGAGCCATATGATCTGGGTCTACTCTGTTTGCAAAGACGTTTAACCCATTCCTTCATATTGATGCCTTTTGACACCTCTGTGAAAGTCATGTTTTGAAACCATTGTGATAAATAGAGCATTTGCTCCATAAGAGCAAATGCTCTATTTATCACAATGGTTTCAAAACTACCAATTCTAAAATTTACCTTTTTGCTATTAAATGCTCCTTTTTGGTAGATGTATTCAAACAGATTGCGTCTAAAATAGCCTTTGAGGGGATGGGTTAAAGGTGTATTGATGGAGTAAAGGGTTAAAGAATAGTACTTTGCAGGCTGTTCTATTGTACACTGTGTCTGTATCCAGTCTTGTAACTACAGTAAAACCCCGCTAATGCGACCACCTAAAAGAGGTACAATTCTGGGTGCTAGATGCAGGTGGTAGCTTAATGCAGGACAAAAGTAATACAGAAAGCTCCTAGAGGAGCTTTCTGCATTACTTTTGTCCTGCATTAAGCAACCACCTGCTTAAAAAGACACCCATGTTTATTTATTAAGTGGTCGCATTAGAGGGGTTCTACTGTATATTTATACTATACTATTACATGTATTAAATAAAAGACAAAGACACCTCTAAACTGTAAAAAGCTTTATTGATGCTTATTTAGTAAATATAAATACAAATGCTTGAAATTGTAAAATTTGTTATAGAAGTTAACTTATCTATACTATTTACAGCAACACAAAACAGGTAAACAACTGCACTAACAGTAACAAGATGTCACACATTGGTATATGATCAGTAACAATATGTCACACATTGGACAAGATGTCACACATTGGTATAATATGATCAGTAACAAGATGTCACACATTGGTACACTATAATCTGTAACAATATGTCACACATTGGACAAGATGTCACACATTGGTACAATATGATCTGTAACAAGATGTCACACATAGGTATAGTATGATCTGTAACAAGATGTCACACATTGGTATAATATGATCAGTAACAATATGTCACACATTGGACAAGATGTCACACATTGGTACAATATGATCTGTAACAAGATGTCACACACTGGTATAATATGATCAGTAACAAGATGTCACACATTCTTACAATGTGATCAGTAATAAGATGTCATGCATAGGTATAATGTGATCATAGTATGATCAGTAACAAGATGTCATATATAGGTATCATCAGTAACAAAATGTCACACATTGGTATAATGTGATCAGTAACAAGATGTCACACAGGCATAATGTGATCAGTAACAAGATGTCACACAGGCATAGTGTCATCAGTAACACGATGTCACACATTGGCATAATGTCATCAGTAACAAGATTTATCACCTAACCTCCCTTGTATTCGTGTTAATATATCCATCACATATTTCTCTATATTACACACATTTAATATAAGCTGTAATATCATGAAGAAACACCACAACGTCATGTAGAAATACATATTTCTCTATATTACACTTTTTGTTTAACCCTTTCAACGCCAATGTCGCATAAATGCACCATGACAAATAGTGCAGTCCCAGATCAGACGCCGCTTTTTCAAGGCGGCGTCTGATCAGGGACTTCACTTTTTGTCTCAATCTTTATTTCTATATATGTGTTTTATTCCTTTGAAGTTTTATCTCATTTCCTTATTGTACCAAATGATTTAACAAAAAATGAATTGCAGACGAAAATTAGAAATTTGGCGCCGAAAGGGTTAATTAATATTCAGGAGTTTTAGGGTTAAAGCTACCATTCAAAACTTTGCATACCGCAGGTCAAAAGGAGTTACTAAAATTGTTATTGGCAGAATTTGTTGTCTACTCAAATTTTCTTTTGTTTAATTGACTTTCCTATTTATTTAAATACATAATCACAATATCAGACATTTTGGATCCTGATGAGATGCCAAGCTACTTCACATCTCATCTGGATTGAAACTGTTTACAATACATCCATAGCACCAACTGTGTTTGACATATTTATTGTGTAAGTGTTTAACCCGTTACCTCATAGGCTATTTTTAGATCCAACCTCTTTGAATAAATCTACCGAAAAGGAGCATTAACTAGAGAAAAGGAAAAAAATAGAATTTTGTAGTTTGAAACCATTGTAATAAATAGAGCATTTGCTCCTATAGGAGTTTCACAGTGACTTTTATGGAGTCGTCAAAAGTTGTCAATATGAGGGAATTTATAATTTTATATATGATTTGTTTATATCCCGAAAAGAAGTATATCGAAAGAAAACCAGTCGAATAAACAACGAAGAAGACACAACTTTCACTTGTTTGATATGTTTAACCCTTTCCTCCATTGGCTATTTTTAGACCCAATCTCTTTGAATAAATCTACCCAAAAGGAGCATTTACTAGAGAAAAGTAAATTTTTTAGAATTTTGTAGTTTGAAACCATTGTGATAAATAGAGCATTTGCTCCTATAGGAGCAAATGCTCCATTTATCACAATGGTTTCAAGAAGTGGTTATTACAGAGGCGTAGAAAGGCGTCAATATGGAGGAAAGGGTTAATTTGGCGTCTGATCTGGATACAACCGGTGTGACACCCTTATTGTATTTTGGTAGACATGCTGATTATAGCTTGAATTTAAAAATGTACATGGTGAAATATTGTGTAAAAAATTTGCTCAGCTGGCTAAAGGTTAATAGCTGTTGTAATACACATAGGAAATTTTCTGTTAAACATTCTAATTGTGTTTGTTAAAATTTATCAATGGAAGAAAAATTGCTCTGAAAATTGCAGAAGACATATTGCAATTGACCATATAGTTTAATGAAAGTATTTCAGTAGTGATGCCCAAAGTCTTCATTTCTTGTTAGTTGTAACTGAGGACTGTGCCTCATTATCAAACAACAGTAAAGTCTCACTTATATGACCACTCAGACGTAAATTTTTAAAACAGGTGATAACTTAAGGCAGGGCAAAAGTTATTCAGAAAGCTCCCATAGGAGTTTTCTATATTAATTTTGTCCTGCATTAAGCAACCACCTGCATTTACAGACTCCTATGTTAAAAAATTACATGGTCGCATTAGCGAGACTTTACTGAATTAACCCTTTCCTCCATAAATACGCTTTTCTACGCCTCTGTAAAAGTCACCTGTTGAAACCATTGTGATAAATAGAGCATTTTCTCCTATAGGAGCATATGCTCTATTTATCACAATGGTTTCAAATTACAAAATTCTAAAATTTTCCTTTTCTCTTATTAATGCTCCTTTTCGGTAGATTTATTCGAAGTGGTTGGATCTAAAAATAGCCTATGGAGGAGAGGGTTAAGTCATTGCAAACAAAAACTGTACAATTTTAACATCTCAGACACTCAAGTTACAACGTAGAGTAACAAACAATAGCACAAATATCAAATGTCAGGCATCACAGGAAAAGATACACTCAGAGAGTCTCAGACAACTGAATACAGAGTAGACCCAGACAGATCAGCTTCCTGCATTGAAACACAGCCTCTGATTACTGTCTGCACTGCTTGCACTAGTAGCATATTGGCCACTACTGCTGTTAACCATTTCCTCCATGAATGTTTATGCAAGAAATAATGACAGCATGAATATTAATTAGATTAATTGTTGTAATAGTACATGGGCACAGGGAGATATTTGGCCATGGCAGAAACTGTAAAATCATATCTATATTATATCATTAGCAAATAGAGCAGACCCTGATTAGACGGCTCCTATAGGAGCCGTCTGATCAGGGTCTACTCTGTTCGAAAGGTGTAGAAAGGCGTATGCATGGAGTAAAGAGTCAACAAAGAACAGAGTGCAGGCACTGACTAGACGCCACATGCTAATGCAGCATCTCATCTGGTTCTTCACTGCTTGCAGATGCCTATGTGTTCTTTTCTTGTGGTGTCGGTCAAAGTATATTTCTTCAACACTTCTCATATTATATCCATATCACAAAAGAAGCAAATGCATGATTCTGTCATATAACATACATAATACAATATAAACAACCAATATAAAAAAAATGTCATCAACTTGTTAAGATTCCACGCGTTCTGGTTCAATCGACCCTGTTAGATATCCTTGTTGTGCTGATTTTTCAAACAGTGTAGAGCTAGATAAAAGGCTTCTATCTTCTATAAAGCCTGCTGAGAGAAATCATTGGCTTTCTTCTAAGATGATATTGTAAAACTGTGATGTCATGTTGTTATTAAGATCCACATATTAACAAACAAATATTTTGATATATCTGTCCTTTTCACCTTTCCTGAAATTTTGCATGCAAGTAGAAAGATTATAACATCCTATACAAATAGCTCCAACATATTCTGACTGTTATGACACTTTCCCCCATGAATATTCATGTAAGAAATAATGATATCATGAATATTAATAAGGTTTGTTATAATACCATATGCACACAGGAACTTTTGGTCTTGGCAGAAACTGTAGAATCATATCTATATTACTGGTGTATCATAAGCAAACAGAACAGACCCTGATCAGACGGCTCCTATAGGAGCCGTCTGATCTGGGTCTACTCTGTTTGCAGAGGCATAGAAAGGCGTATTTATGGAGTAAAGGGTTAAGAATAGAAAACCATAAGTAGAACCTTTCTAAATAGCTGTCTCAAAGACCAGGAGTAAACTGTAAACATAAATGAAGTAGTTATTTCAGCGCTACAAGTGTCTCTTCCCTTGTTGACTAACCTGTATACACAGGTCATGGACGGAAAACAGCTTATATAACATACCAGTATCATACTAACCTGTATACACAGGTCATGGATGGAAAACAGCTTATATAACATACCAGTATCATACTAACCTGTATACACAGGTCATGGATGGAAAACAGCTTATATAACATACCAGTATCATACTAACCTGTATACACAGGTCATGGATGGAAAACAGCTTATATAACATACCAGTATAGGTAATGTTACAAACAGATTATGTAACATACCAGTATTGGTAATGCTACAAACAGATTATGTAACATACCATTATTGGTAATGCTACAAACAGCTTATATAACATACCATTATTGGTAATGTTACAAACAGCTAATATAACATACCATTACATGTATTTATTTATTGGTAATGCTACGAACAGCTTATGTAACATACCAGTATTAGTAATGCTACAAACAGCTAATAGTATATACAGTTATTGGCAACGTTACAAACAGCTAATAGTACATACCATTATTGGTAATGTTACAAACAGCTAATAGTACGAGTACATACAGTAAATTGGCAATGTTACAAACAACTAATAGTACATACCATTATTGGTAATGTTACATACAGCTAATAGTACATACCATTATTGGTAATGTTACAAACAGCTAATAGCACACACCATTATTGGTAATGTTACAAACAGCTAATAGTACGAGTACATACAGTAAATTGGTAACATTACAAACAGCTAATAGTACATACCATTATTGGTAATGTTACAAACAGCTAATAGTACGAGTACATACAGTAAATTGGTAACATTACAAACAGCTAATAGTACATACCATTATTGGTAATGTTACATACAGCTAATAGTACATACCATTATTGGTAATGTTACATACAGCTAATAGTACATACCATTATTGGTAATGTTACAAACAGCTAATATAACATACCATTACATGTATTTATTTATTGGTAATGCTACGAACAGCTTATGTAACATACCAGTATTAGTAATGCTACAAACAGCTAATAGTATATACAGTTATTGGCAACGTTACAAACAGCTAATAGTACATACCATTATTGGTAATGTTACAAACAGCTAATAGTACATACCATTATTGGTAATGTTACAAACAGCTAATAGTACGAGTACATACAGTAAATTGGTAACATTACAAACAGCTAATAGTACATACCATTATTGGTAATGTTACATACAGCTAATAGTACATACCATTATTGGTAATGTTACATACAGCTAATAGTACATACCATTATTGGTAACATTACAAACTGCTAATAGTACTAACAGTTATTGGTAATGTTACAAACAGCTAATAGCACATACCATTATTGGTAATGTTACAAACAGCTAATAGTAAGAGTACATACAGTAAATTGGTAACATTACAAACAGCTAATAGTACATACCATTATTGGTAATGTTACATACAGCTAATAGTACATACCATTATTGGTAATGTTACATACAGCTAATAGTACATACCATTATTGGTAACATTACAAACTGCTAATAGTACTAACAGTTATTGGTAATGTTACAAACAGCTAATAGCACATACCATTATTGGTATTGTTACATACAGCTAATAGCACATAGAGTAACTGGTAACATTACAAACAGCTAATAGTACTAACAGTTATTGGTAATGTTACAAACAGCTAATAGTACATACCATTATTGGTAATGTTACATACAGCTAATAGTACATACAGTAATTGATAATGTTACAAACAGCTAATAGTACATACCATTATTGGTAACATTACAAACTGCTAATAGTACATGTACATACAGCTAATAGCACATAGAGTAACTGGTAACATTACAAACAGCTAATAGTACTAACAGTTATTGGTAATGTTACAAACAGCTAATAGCACACACCATTATTGGTAATGTTACATACAGCTAATAGTACATACCATTATTGGTAACATTACAAACTGCTAATAGTACATGTACATACAGCTAATAGCACATAGAGTAACTGGTAACATTACAAACAGCTAATAGTACTAACAGTTATTGGTAATGCTACAAACAGCTATTAGCACATACCATTATTGGTAATGTTAAAAACAGCTAATAGTACATACCATTATTGGTAATGCTTCAAATTAAATACCTTTAATACCAACTAGAGTTCACCATGACATCATATGGTTACCATTATGTTTGCAATTATGATTGCTTGTAAATACATGCAATACTATGAGGACCAATCTTCATGTTCCATATACCGTAAAACCCCTTGTAATGCGACCACCAAAATGATGTATTATTCTCAGTCTTAAAGGCAGGTGGTAGCTTAACTCTTTCACTGCCAATGTCGCATCTTTGATTACCCATGCAAACAGTTTGGATCAAGATGAGACACAGAGTAACGAAAATGTTTGCAGACGACAAAAGTTGGCAGCAAAAGAGTTAATGCAGAATGAAAGTTATGGAAATCTCTTGTTTGCATTACTTTCATCCTGCATTAAGCAACCACCTGTTTTTAAAGACACCAATGTGTATTTATTAAGTGATCGCTTTAGAGAGAGAGTTTACTGTACAAGCAAATAAAATGCCTTGGAAACATGATGCAAAAATATCACATGTTGATATAAACCAAATTGTTTCAAATTACATGCTGTCGTAATGCTTAGATATTGATTTGCCATCATCATTTGCAGCAAGAGTTACCATTGCAGAATACAAAATTCTACATGATCTGCCGGTACTCAGTAACACTACCCGAAAAATCAAATTTACAAATTCAGCATTTAAAAAGTAAACAGGGGTGTTCAAAAGCGCATGTGTCACCTGCTGAAAGTATGATAAGCAAAAAAGCATGTTTATTCCAAATTTCAATACATACTGAATATTCATGGACAAAATAGTTATAATAAAATATGGCAGGTGAAACATTGTAGCCATTTTAGAAAGGAAAGAAACAGATATTTAAAATTCCATATATAAGCAAACCGAGCAGACCCTGATCAGATGACTCCTAAAGGAGCCGTCTGATCTGAGTGTACTCTGTCTACTCTGTTTGCAGATGCATGAAAACACGTTTATATGAAGGAAAGGGATAAAAAAAACCATAACAGACAGACAACAGAAAAGTGACCACTAAGTGTCATACATGTACATCTAAAACAGGTGACACCAAACTGTTTGTAACTCAAATCTTGACTCTACTTTATTTTAGAGTCTTAACAGATTTTATCATATATATAACATGTTTGACTAAATGGAATAAGTGTAAAACCCAGCATCATGATAAAGCTGTTGTGAATGTCCTGTCCTTTTGCTACATCATTCCAGTCTCACATGCAGTGACTAGCCTTGTTTCCCTACCATTTCTCTGATGACAAGACCAGTCAAATGTTGCTGTTGCAGAAAATATAAAACAACAAAATGTATACTCAGCACATGTGTGTAATCATAGATGTTACTGAAATGCAGAAACTGATATCATATATGCTTAAATTATCATACAACTACTGCCTGTTGAAATAAACAATAAGAGCAATGGAAAAGTTTACATAACAATTTTCCTTCTTAAAATATTTAAATTTTGAGCGAAAAAATAAAAGGTATAAAAGGTAAATAAGAAGTACTAATACTAAATTATTCATGTATTAGTGCATTAAGTTTCATTTTCAATTTTAAGATTAACCCATTCCCTCATATGCTATTTAAGCCCCAACCTCTTTGAATAAATTTTATACCCAAAAGGAGCATTTATCGGGTACTAGAGAAAAGGATTGTTTTTAGAATCCTGTAGTTTTGAAACCATTGTGATAAATAGAGAATTTGCTCCTGAGGAACAAAATAATGCTCTATTTATCAAAATGGTTTCAAAAAGTTACTTTTACAGAGGCGTCAATATGAGGAAATGGGTTAAAATTAAAACTATCCATAAAAATATACCTATAACAGTAATATACAACAGTTGTGTCAAGCCCTAGCACAGACAAAATACACTTTCAAGTATTGAATGGATACCCTTATTGGATGTAGCATTTTCATGTGGCAGCTGATCTTGATCTAAACTGTTTGAACTGTTCCGTGTCCAGTGTTTTTTCTAATAGTATTTAAAAGAAGACTGCCCTGTGACACACTGACTCCATAAGGACTATCAGATCTGTGTGTGTGCTGTTCGTATAGTTCAGTGAACTCGTCTCAATATTAAAAAAGTTCAACAGGTCTGACACAAGCACTTGTGCTAAGATTTATATTCTATGTTAATGTCACGGATTTATACACTAGTATAATCATATCAAAATCCCTCTAAAACAACCTTATAATAAAGTCTAAGTATCTGTTTTTCGAAACAGTAAATAGTTTAACCCTTACAATGCTAACTTTTCAGATGGACTATTCCAAAATTCAAACAGGTCAAGCTTATGGTGAATGTTTAGGGATTTTTCGAATGAAATTTGTAACATGACAAACAGTGCAGACCCTGTCATCTCGGTCTACACTGTTTGCAAAAGACATTAGTGAATTGAGTCCCGCACAATAAGTGTTAATGAAGATACTCTCTATACTGAACAGTTAACTGCTTTAAAGATTCCAAAGTTTTATTCATTATGTGGTCTTTTAAAGAGATTCTACGTTAAATGTGCTTCCCTGACACAATGATGCTCCCCTTCCAAAACAACACACACCAAATACTGTTAACCCATTACCTCATAAGCTATTTTTAGACCCAACCTCTTTGAATAAATCTACCAAAAAGGAGCATTTACTTGAGAAAAGGAAATTTTAAAATTGTGTAGTTTTGAAACCCTTTGTTCCTATGGAGCAAATGCTCTATTTATCAGGTACAGAGGTTTCAAAAGGCATTAATATGAAGGAATGTGTAAATATGACATTGATAGTCAAATCTACCCAAAAGGAGCATTTACTAGAGAAAAGGAACATTTTAGAATTGTGTAGTTTTGAAACCATTGTGATAAATAGAGCATTTGCAAGTATACAAGTATGCCTAAATTTCTAACAAGAACATTGCAAAAGGATGCAAGTGCCCCTCTGGTGGAGCAGAGATCACAAATTTCAATAGCAAGGGTATAATACTGTCAATGGTGGTCTTTGAACTGATGAAAAATTCCGACGCTAGTTCAAAACATGTGGAAGCTATGCCCAATGTTAAAAAATTTGCATGACAAAAATGATTAGGACAAAGACACTAAAGCTACTGCATACCTCAGTACTTTTTCTTTAACCCTTTACTCCATAAATATATTTTTCTACGCCTTTGCGAACAGAGTAGACCCAGATCAGACGGTTCCTGTAGGAGCCGTCTGATTAGTGCCTGCTCTACTTGCTTATTATATAATACATGTATCTATAGATATGATTCTACAGTTTCTACTATGGCCAAAAATTCCTGTGTCCATGAACTAATGTAACAATTAATCTAATTAATATTCATGATGTCATTATTTTTTACATTAATATTCATGGAGTAAAGGGTTAAAATTTACAAGCTAAAAAGATTGCTGAAAAGACATTGATCAGAACTATGCTCACAGGCAGCAGTATCTAACTTTGTGGTGTATATACATGTGGAAAATCATACCGGACCCTGCAGGACTGAAAAAAAAAAAATCCATATCATATATTTTGTCCAATTTGTTGCTTTGACAAAAACTGTAGAATCAGATCTATATCATACCAAAAGCAAACATAGCAGACCCGATCAGACGGATCCTACAAGAGCCTTCAGATCTCGGGTCTACTCTGTAAATGCGTGAAAAGGCATAAATGAACTTATATCCACACTGACCAATTATTTGGTTAAATCAGTAAGTCTAATGAAAAATAAATACATCTCAAAAATGCCTTACATGGATTTGTTCAATTCAGCAGGGTCCAGTATGATTTTCAACATGTATGTACAGTTGATCCTCAATATGTCTAACTCGGATAACTCGAACTACGGGATAGCTCCAAGTAAAAGTATAGTCCTTGCAATACTGAATTGAACTAAAATGTATCTACATATATCTAGAAACAAATGTAACAGCTTAATGCAGATCGAAAGTAATGCTGAAAGTTCCTACAGGAGTTTCAGCATTACTTTAAAACTGCGTTAAGCTGTGAACTTGAGAAATTGTTCAGAAATTTGACAACTGAGATCTCTTCTCTATTATCTCGAAGTAATTTGTATGGTCCCTTCAAGTTCAAAATATCGAAGTTCAACCGTATGTAAATTGAAAAGTCAGTTTTATACCGCTGTTTACGCCTATGCTCTGATCTCAGCCTGCACTATTTTCAATTACAGTAGAACCTGTCTTAAGTGACCTTATATTAATTGGACACAGGAATATTAAAAAACAGGTGGTTGCTTAATACAGGCCAAAAGTAATGTAGAAAGCTCCTATGGGAGCTTTTTGCATTACTTATGACCTGTATTAAGCTACGACATGCCCTACAGACCCATAATTAAGCCTCATGTTGATGGTCGCTTAAGACAGGTTTTACTGTGGTAGTCTTTCTGCAGAGAACAGTAAATCCCAGCATAACCTTAGACCTGTTGATATGTAAGACCTACCGGCAGATAAATATGTAAGACCTACCGGCAGATAATTATCTACCTACAAATCTGTAAGAAAAGACAAAAGTCTGTTTAGATGATTATAGACTTCACACAAACAAACATAACACAGATATACGTAAACTCTTGTTTCAAAAGTGATTTTCAGAAACAGGACACACACTGCAATAACCATTATCATACGAGTACATATGGGACAGAGGCCATTCATTCTGTTAATACACCAATAAATACTCACCTAGTAATATTCTGAGGAAAAGATAGAAAATATTAGTTTGAACTGTCACAAATATCTGCATACACATAAGATGAAAGCTGTTATATATACATGTCCAAATAAATTAGCCCTTTCCTCCATAAATACGCCTTTCTACGCCCCTGCAAAAGTCACTGTTTGAAACCATTATGATAAATAGAGCATTTGCTCCATAGGAGCAAATGCTCTATTTATCACAATGGTTTTAGAACTACAAAATTCTAAAATTTTCCTTTTCTCTAGAAAATGCTCCTTTTCGGTAGATTTATTCAAAGAGGTTTGGATCTAAATATAGCCTATGACGGAATGGGTTAAGAACTCCAGATAAGGAGAGTATTTGTGAAGAAAAAGGTTTTGATTCTCCGCTGAAGATGGGACTTCTCATCTTTTGAGACTGTTCTTATGAGTAGTCAAAGCACTAGGTTCGCTGGAGAAATGAAGAAGATATTGTTGTGAAATGTTAAACTTAACCCCTCTTATCTAGATCCCTGAAGTCTGAAAGATACCAGAGGTGTATCACCCCAAGATGTATAAGTGCTGATAATTTCCTGATCTGAAACTATGTGGTCTAATGAACGACGGAAAGGCCGACTGACTGACATCTGCAAAGCAGCATATATACAGTCAACTTCACTAGGTCGAGGTCGCAACAATTTTAAGCCTGCATGAGCTCAACCTGGTGAGGGTGCTCAAGCATGTGAATTTCATCTGAAAATGTCAACATTCGATCCTCTAGGTAGTCAAGAAATGGTATTCCAATATGAAACAGCGAATGTGTTCAGTACTAGTTCAAGCTTATGGAATTCTAATTGCTTTTGTTTTGACATTGGTTATCATTTACATTGTCTGTTTCTATACCATTGTTTATATTGTAAATGCTTTTGATGCAATAAATTCGAACATACAAACTTCCATTTCATGCCACTTTATGTGTTTCCCTTTCCTCGGTAGGGTGAAGTTTAGAAATATTTAACCCATTACCTCATAGGCTATTTTTAGATCCAACCTCTTTGAATAAATCTACCGAAAAGGAGCATTAACTAGAAAAAAGGTAAATTTTAGAATTTTGTAGTTTGAAACCATTGTGATCAATAGAGCATTTGCTCCTATGGGAGCAAATGCTCTATTTATCACAATGGTTTCACAAAGCGATTTTTACAGAGTCGTCAAAAGTTGTCAATATCAGGGAATGGGTTAACTTAAACAATTATTTACTCCAATCTGACACCATAAATGCATGCACGCTGGCATTCAAAACTATTTTCTAACTATGTGCAAACTCTAACATAACCCAAACAATCTTTACTTGCAAGTAAACATTGTTAAACATGTTCATGATCTGACACACCCAGATCTGTATCGAACGATCATTTCGTTTAAAAGTGTGATCCGCTAAACGATAACTCATGAAAACAGACTGACAGGTGCGAAGTGACAACCAGCAGGTAAATATTTCACATGTTTGTGTCTTAGAGCCAGGACTACTGCTAAAAACAACAGACTAACCAGTGCAGGGATATACATGTAATAATATTTCAAACAAAGCCAGGCACTTGAGCAAGCCATATTTTACCCAGCCATTGTATATTACAACTTTTCCTGAGACTTCGACCAAACCTTGAGCAGGACACTGTCCTAGGCCCAGTGATACTCAAGTACATTTATCCCCCCCGCCCCTTTTCGAGTGGTACATAATTAGATACATATTTAGATGAGTGCACTTAGAAATAGATTATATCAATTAGTATTCCACTTGATAAACACTATGGGTCCTGGCCTCTGAGCAGAATGCTAAAATCCCTTTCTAACAATGTTGCTCATCTTTTCCTTTAAATGCGGTCCTTAATACCAGTCTTTGAACAAAGTATTCCTATATTATCATTTTGCAGAAACATAACTCCAGCTGTATCATGCACTGAGAGTTATTCTCCTTTTTTTGACTCTTCAGCATCTGTGTCTTTTGTAGCTGTCTCCTCACCTTCCTCTTCCCACTCTTCCTCTGGCTCAGTGGATATCTCCACTTTCTTCACTTTGTCAGTCTTTCCGTCTCCTTCCTCCTCCGAGTCTTTTCGCTTCACTTGCTTTTTCCATGCATTCCAAACTCGGATAGTCTTATCCCAGGAGCAGGACACATACTGAAAAAGCAAGACAGTCACAGTTATTAAAGTGAAATGTTGCAGGTAATTATACGGCATGAACACCTCTAAACAAGAGGGTCATGATGGCCCTGTATCGCTCAATTGAGACCATAGGTCACATGTTCTATTGTGTATATAAGAATGTTGGTCCAATTGTTTGAAATATAGCAACAAGCTTATTGCCTGCAGCCATGGTATTTCAGAATTTACAATAATTTTATTGGAACTATGGAAAATTCTTACCCAAACGATCCCCTATATTTAGCATTGTCCATGATGGTCATACATTATTTTTATCAACATTAATGGCTTGAACAATGTTTGGTCATCTTAAGGGTTTTCTGCAAAATTATACTGAAATCCAGCTGGTGGTTTTAGAGGAAAAGAATGTTTAACCATAGCCATACCAGTAAATTAGTCCTACCCCTGCTGGCCACAAATCACAATGGTTTGAGAAATTTTGGTAGAGGGTCACCAAAGCAACATTTTTTTTAATTACATTGAAACCTCCCAGTGGCTTCAGAAGATGTTTGAAGTTTTCTTTAGCCACACTAGTTTCAGAAAGCTTCAGCCGCTTTTGCTATTTTCATAGCATCTGCTATTGTATTAACCCTTTCCTCCATAAATATGCCCTTCTAAGCCTCTGTAAAAGTCACTTCTTGAAACCATTGTGATAAATAGAGCATTTGCTCCATAGGAGCAAATGCTCTATTTATCACAATGATTTAACAAGAGTACCGCATACGGTACATAATACGCCCACTTGCAAACTTTCTCTGATTCAACATGCCTTATAAGTGTTGACATTTTCTAATCTGTGCTTCAGATCTTGATTTCCATATTAAGGATACCATTTTTTAAAAAAATGAAGTGAATATCTTATTAAATAAAAAAGTTACAGCTAATCCTCATATTTGCAGATTTTTGTAAAGTGCAACGGCCATAACTCTGTAAAGACAAACTGAATGAACCTCAAAATAAACTCAGCTTCAAATTTTGTTGCTTAAAACATTTGTGTTAAGTTTCATTTATATCATTTTAATAGTTTTACCAGAAAACAACAGACAAACTAAATGTTTACCGACTAACAAAGCAACGAATACACAAAGTTCAAGGACCATAACTTTAGAATAAAATGACATATCAAAACCCCGCAATATATGTGAAAATTCACATTAAGGTTTAACCATATAAAAAAATTGAAGTAAATATCATTTCAAATGAAAAAGTTATGGCCATCCTCATATTTGCATAGATTTGCATTATTTTTTTAAGTGCAAGGGCCATAACTCCGAAACATTTAATCAAATGATCCTCAGACTCGACTTAGCTTTAGGTCTTGATGCATTAAACATGTGTATGAAGTTTCATTAATATCTGTCAAACAGTTTTGCCAGAAAACAGCGGACAAACTATTTGCATATATTTGCATTTTTTTTTAAGTAAAAGGGCCATAACTCCGAAACGAAAAATCAAATAAACCTCAAAATCGACTCGGCATCAGATCTTGATGCATTAAACATGTGAAGTTTCATTAATATCTCTCAAATAGTTTTCCCAGAAAACAGCGGACAAACTATTTGCATTATTTTTTAAGGACAAGGGCCATAACTCTGAAACGAAAAATCAAATGATCCTCAGAATCAATTCAGTTTCAGATCTTGATGCATTAAACATTTGTGTGAAGTTTCATTAATATCTCTCGAATAGTTTTCCCAGAAAACAGCGGACAAACTATTTGCATATTTTTTAAGGACAAGGGCCATAACTCTGAAATGAAAAATCAAATGAACCTCAGAATCTACTCAGCTTCAGATCTTGATGCATTAAACATTTGTGTGAAGTTTCATTAATATCTGTCAAATAGTTTTCCCAGAAAACAGCGGACAAACTATTTGCATGTATTTGCATTATTTTTTAAGTAAAAGGGCCATAACTCCGAAACGACAAATGAAATGAACCTCAGAATCAACTCAGCTTCAGATCTTGATGCATTAAACAGTTGTGTGAAGTTTCATTAATATCTCTCAAATAGTTTTCCCAGAAAACAGCGGACAAACTATTTGCATATTTTTTTAGGACAAGGGCCATAACTCTGAAATGAAATATCAAATGAACATCAGAATCAACTCAGCTTCAGATCTTGATGCATTATTCATTTGTGTGAAGTTTCATTAATACCTGTCAAATAGTTTTCCCAGAAAACAGCGGACAAACTATTTGCATTATTTTTTAAGTAAAAGGGCCATAACTCCAAAACGGCAAATCAAATGAACCTCAGAATCGACTCAGCTTCAGATCTTGATGCATTAAACATTTGTGTGAAGTTTCATTAATATCTCTCGAATAGTTTTCCCAGAAAACAGCGGACAAACTATTTGCAGATTTTTTAAGGACAAGGGCCATAACTCTGAAATGAAAAATCAAATGAACCTCAGAATCAACTCAGCTTCAGATCTTGATGCATTTAACATTTGTGTGAAGTTTCATTAATATCTGTCAAATAGTTTTCCCAGAAAACAGCGGACAAACAAAATGTTGACGGACGAACGAACGAACGGATGAACGAACGAATGGACGAACGGACGGACGGACAGGGCCACGACAATATACGACCACCTTTATTAGGTGGGCGTATAAAAACTACATGATTTTAACATTTTCCTTTTCTCTAGTAAATGCTCCTTTTTGGTATTTTTTTAAAGAGGTTGGGTCTAAAAATAGCCTATGAGGTAATGGGTTAAATGAAATACCTGGTACTTATTAGTTATAGCATGTCACTTCATTGAGACTCAGGATGGTATATTTAACCCTGTCCCTGTTGAAATATTCATGTAAGATTTAATAACATCCTGTAGGAGCCATCTGATCTGTGTCTGCTCTGTTTGCTTATGAAATTATTATAGATCTGACTCTACAGTGTCTGCCAATACCAAGAAATCCTGTGTAAATGTGCCATTAAAAAAATCAGCTAATAAATATGCATGATAAAATTATTTCTAGCATGAATATTCAACAGGACAAGAGTTTCTGATATGCAACCAACCTGGTTTCTCTCTTTGATGTGTATGATACTTCTGACAGCATCTGTGTGTCCTACATTAGTCTGTATGAGCCTGTAGAACTCCGGATCGTACACTCGTATAGTGTGCTGGATGCCTGCCACGATTGCACCATTCACCCGGTCTATACACAAACTGGACACCCCACCATGGGCAGCCAAGATCTGCTCACACTCATTCAAGCCTGCCCCTGACTGGAATAAACAATACATTTGTACACAATAACAAACAGAAACAGATGGGCCATGATGTCCTTGTATTGCTCAACTGAACCAGCAGGGAATGAAATAAATTGTGTTATAAGAACATTGGTCTAATTATTACCGGTATGTGATAACCCTGCTTATTTCAATTATACAGTAAAACCTCTCTATAACTACCACTAAATTGTGTTAATTAGTTTGTATTTAGGGCAGGTGGCTGCTTAAAGCAAGGTGAAAGTAAAACAGAACGCTCCTATAGGAGCATTCTGTTTTACTTTCACCTTGCTTTAAGCAGCCACCTGCCTTTAACACAAAATACTTGATGTAATTTAGTGGCCATTTTATAGGTTTTACTGTACCTTTACAAATAGAGTAGTCCCAGATGAGATAGCCATGAGGACAGAAGCTGTCTAATTAGGGTCTGCTGGTTATTTACATATTACAGCTCTGGGTATCTATGGCCATGACCCTTAGTAACCCTTTACTGCAAGAATATTCATGTAAGAAATATTGACATCATGAATATTAATTGGAAGAATTGTTATAATAGCATATGGACACCGTAATTTTTGGCCCGGATAGAAACTGTAGAATCATATCTGTATAATGTCATAAGCAAACAGAGCAGACCCTGATCAGATGGCTCCTACAGGAGTCGTCTGATCTGGGTTTGCTCTGTTTGCCAAGGCGTAGAAAAGCGTATTTATGGAATAAAGGGATAATAACTATATATGGGTGTATCTAGCAAGGGCTTAAAATGCTCTCAAACAGACATCTTCTTTAGGAATTGATGGGCATCTTGTTTCATGAAGAATAATTACTGAGAAAAGTCCTGCAAAGTGTGTCCTGATCACCAAATCATCTAGTCTCAACCCATTCCCTCATAGGCTATTTTTAGACCCAACCTCTTTGAATAAATCTACCGAAAAGGAGCATTTACTAGAGAAAAGGAAAATGTTATAATTGTGTAATATTGAAACCAATGTGATAAATAGAGCATTCTAACGCAATCTGTCAAATTTCTGCTATCTGATTGGCTCATGTGACTAAATTTGCGGCATATAAAAACTGTTTTATATGTCGCAAATTCAACCAATCAAAAACGGCCGAATAACAGCATTAGCCTGTAAATATATTAATGCGCTTTGTTTATCTAACATTTAGATCTACTGATAAATTCGTATGCATACACTGACATATATTCAAGTTCAGTCCGTTTTTTTGAAAGTCATTAATTTCCATTCTTTGTCACGAATTGACCGGTCTTTTATATGTCATGTGGAGAATTATTGATATACTCAAAGCGTTGTGATTCAGATTCAACCTTATTTATCATACTATTCAAACATAACGCTATAACGTGACGTCATTGTTACAGACGACGTTTTCGCGTACGGCGCCAAAGACTAAGATAACGTTACTTTTCCTGACATGTGTATTGAAAGTGTATTGAAATGTGAAATAGCTGTCGCGTAATAATTCATGACAAATGTAATAGTGAACTTAGAACTGGGCCGGTGTTTTGACTGTAAACCAGGGTGAAAAATCCAGTTATTTTAAGAAATCTGAGAGAAACTGGGCACTATTTCTCGCCTCTTCACTCATTTAATCACCTGCGCACATAGGATATAACAACAATTTGGCATTTTTCGTTTTAAGATTGCGTTAGAATAGGGTTAATCCTACTGTAATTTGAAATAATTTGCGACCGTTAAAAACCTCATATACCGTCGCAAATTTCAAATTACAGTAGGGTTAACCCTATATTTACTCCACAGGAGCAAATGCTCTATTCATTACAATGGTTTCAAGAAGTGACTATTACAGATGCGTAGAAAGGCGTATTTATGGAGGAAAGGGTTAATCTGTTGATTTCTACATTCATTCATTTATTATTTTAAGGTTCCACTGCATAAGTTTTGACAATTTGAAACAATACAGTAAACCCCCTCTAATTCTAGTAGAGAAGAATTTAGATACTTTCAGGCAAGTGGCTGCTTAACCCATTCCCCCATTTAACTCTTTACTCCATAGGCTATTTTCAGATCCAACCACTTTGAATAAATCTACTCAAAAGGAGCATTAACTAGAGAAAAGGAATATTTTAGAATTTAGTAGTTTGAAACCATTGTGATAAATAGATCATTTGCTACTATAGGAGCAAATGCTCTATTTATCACAATGGTCTCAACAGGTGATTTTTACAGAGGCGTAGAAAGGTGTATTTATGGAGGAAAGGGTTAACCCTTTCCCTGTTCTATGTTTATTTCAAATTTCAATACCTACTGAATTTTCATGGACAAAATAGTTATAGTGAAATATGGAAGGTGGAACATTGTACCCATTTTAGAAAGTAAAGAAACAGATCTTTCAATTTCCAATTAGCAAACAGAGCAGACCCTGATCAGATGCCTCCTATAGGAGCTGTCTGATCTGGGTCTACTCTGTTTGCAAATGCATGAAAAGGTGTTTATATGAGGGAAAGGGTTAATGCAGGATGAAAGTCATGCAGAGGAGCTTTCTACGTGACTTTCACCCTGCATTAAGTTGCCACTTGCTTCCAAGACTGATATTTATACTAAATTGAGTGTCCAGTTTAGAGGGGTTTTATTGTATTCAACCATCTTTACCCAAATTCTGATTGTGCCATCCTCTGATCCAGTGACCCACTTGTTAGTGATGGCATTCCATTTGACACATGTGACCTCTGCCTCATGACCTTGAAGGGTGTTGACCAAGGTCATCAGAGAACCAGTTGTATTGAACTTCCTGATGTACACCATCTTGTCACTTGAGGAATAGGCAAATTGTTTGCTACAAGTAAAAATGGTATAAGTATTTCTAGGTATATTGAATCCTATTCTAGGTATATTGAATCCTTTACTTCACGAATATTCATGTAAAAATAATGGCATCATGAATATCAATTAGATTAATTGTTATAATAGCACACGGACACAGGAGTTTTTGCTGCTGGCAGAAACAGTAGAATCATAACTGTATTATATCATAAGCAAACTGAGCTGACACTGATCAGACAATCTGATCTGGGTCTACTATGTTTGCAAAGGCGTAGAAAGGCGTATTTATTGAGTAAAGGGTTAAACATTTTATTAGTCAATAAAATTTATGCGAACTAATATATAAAGGATCATTTCTAAAGCAATTTAAGCAAGCAAACCTATATATATATGCACATGTAGTTGCATTACTTAGATCCAGAAGTGTCACTATCGGAGAGTCAAACAGTGTGGTTCCTGATACGACATTGAATAATTATGTATCTCAACAGGTCAAAACTATTTGCAACATTTAAAACAAATTGGCATACAGTAAAACTTCTGTAAAACTAAGTGAATTATCAATAGTGTCTTTAAAAGCAGGAGGTTGCTTAATACTCAATAAAAGTACTGCAGAAAGCTCCTTTGAAAGTGTTCTGCTTTACTACCACCTTTCCCTGTTCAGTATTTAGGCCAAATTTCAATACCTACTGAATATTCATTTACGAAATAGTTAAAAAGAAATAGTGAAGGTGGAACATTGTAAACATTTTAGAAAGCAAAGAATCAGATCTATCAAATTCTAATAGCAAACAGAGCAGACCCTGATCAGACAGCTCCTCTAGGAGCCATCTGATCTGGGTCTACTCTGTTTGCAAATGCATGAAAACACATTTATATGAGGGAAAGGATTAAAGACCAACTGAAAGGCCCATAGAGACAGACTTGACTGTTTATGTTGCCACGGAAACCACGAAGCTTTATCAACTCACTCTATGGGGTTATAGTCCATGTCCATAATCACGCCGTCACAGGCCAGCTCTAGGTTATCCTGGTTTGTATGGGTTGTGCTGGTATTTCTAAATGTGTCATGTAACCTAAGCAAAAAATAGATAAGAAAATAAGCAATATCATTGGACATTCTATTTATAATCAACCCATTCTCTCCTACTGACGCCTTTTTGCGCCTTTGTAAAACTCATTTTTTGAAACCATTGTGATAAATAGAGCATTTGCTCCATAGGAGCAAATGCTCTATTTATCACAATGGTTTCAAAACTACACAATTCCAAAATTCTCCTTTTCTATAGTTAATGCTCCTTTTCGGTAGATTAATTCAAAGAGGTTGGGTCTAAAAATAGTTTAGGAGGGAATGAGTTGAACAATGTTGTTGGTCATTCTATTTTTCCCTTAAAGTCTTTAAATTGCTACATAAGTGCTATTTTTGACTATCTATTTCAAGTACATGTATTGTTGTCTAGAGAAATTTCTTCATACATTTAAATGGATATAAACTGTCCGCAAGGTGACATTCTCGGTCTTGTGTATTATTCATAAATTTCATTGGTTTGATTATAACTGTATTTGTTTTGCAATTTCAGTATTTTTTTGTCTTGAAAACACATCATGAATGTTACTGTAGTGACTGCTCAATTTAGGGTTTAACTCTTTCCTCCATGAATATTCATGTAAGAAATAATGACATCATGAATATCAATTAGATTAATTGTTATAATAGCACATGGACACAGCATTTTTTGGCCATGGCAGAATCATACCTATATTATACCATAAGCAAACAGAGCAGACCCTGATCAGACGGCTCCTTCCTATAGGAGCTGTCTGATCTGGATCTACTCTGTTTGAAAAGGTGTAGAAAGGAGTATTTATGGAGAAAAGGGTTAACCCTTTCCCTAATATAAACGTGTTTTCACACATTTGCAAACAGAGTAGACCCAGATCAGACGGCTTAGCTCTGTTTGCTAATAGAATTTGATAGATCTGTTTTTTGCTTTCTAAAATTACTACAATGTTCCACCTTCTATATTTCTTTATAACTATTCTGTTAATGAATATTCAGTGGGTATTGAAATTTGGAATAAATATAGAACAGGGAAAGGGTTAATGGGTTAAAACCAAACCTATCATACTTGAATGTCCCTCAGTCATCTGCATACTGATACAATATTATCATATACTTAGTGTGAGGTATATGATATTACTGCCTGTTTTTTTTCTGTCTTGGACAGTATACTCACCTGCCTTTCTCTAAATCCCAGATACAGATCCTCCGGTCCCATCCACCACTCAGCTGAAACAAGGCATTACAATTGTAATATGTATATATAATAAACTACATGTAGATATCATTTGGATGGGAACGATTACAGGGGCCCTGCAAGTAATAAATTTTAAATTAGATATCATTACGATGGAAACCATCACAGGGGACCTACAAGCAATAAATTATAAACTAGATATCATTATGATAGAAACCATCACAGGGGCTTTATATGTAATAAATCATACACTTTAACCCCTTCAACACAAAGCTGCTCTCATCTCAGTTCTAAATTCTTATATGCTTCAATTTTTAAATGATTTTATTTTAAAAACTTCTTTTCAAATATATAATTAGAGTGTTTAGAGTATTGTATAAGTGGATATTATTGCTAGTCAATAAGTTCCTGTGTTCGTTCTGTTGGCATTACCTGTGGGGCAATACTTACTGTAATTCATAATTCTTACATATCACAAGAAATACTTTGTAACAATTAAGAAAATGTATTATGTCCAGATCAAATGAAAAAAAAGTAGAATTTTTTAATATCAATCAGGGTGCTCTAATTCACATCACATCACAAAAATTACTTGGGGTGAAATCCCTAGGCTTTAGTTAAACTGACACAAATGTATATCATAGGGGCACATTGATCAAGTCTTCAGTCATTGTAATAAGGAAATAAATATGTCACAAAATTATATAAATCTAGTATGCTGCAATATGTTGCAGTACAAATTTCTCATATTGTTGCTGCACTCCTTACCACATATGTGGACTCTGAGCTGTTCTCCTTCTCGATGACGACTAGACTAGTCACACAGCTCTCATGCTCACAGAACACATATTTACAGATAAATCCTGCCACTCTGTTGGTCACAGAATCACTCTCCTAAATAAATGTAAACATATTTGAAATACACCAATTGGTAAGGAATTGCTCTCTTAGTTAAATGTTGTATACATATTGGAAATATTGAAACAATTCAAAGAATCCCTCTCTTAGTTAAATGTTGCATACATATTGGAAACATTGGCAGTAGGTAAAGGAATCCCTCTCTTAGTTAAATGTTGCATACATATTGGAAACATTGCCAGTAGGTAAAGGAATCCCTCTCTTAGTTAAATGTTGCATACATATTGGAAACAAACCAGTTGGTTAACCCTTTTCTCCATACTGACGCCTTTCTACTCCTCTGTAAAAGTCACTTTTAGAAACCATTGTGATAAATAGAGCATTTGCTCTTTAGGAGCAAATGCTCTATTTATCACAATGGTTTCGATACTACACAATTCGTATATTCCTTTTCTCTAGTAAATGCTCCTTTTGGGTAGATTTATTCAAAGAGGTTGGATCTAAAAATAGCCTATGGAGGAAAGGGTTAAGACATCCCTCTCCTATAAATACTGCATTGTGTATTTTTTCTTGTTCTATTGTAAAATGTAAAGCTTGAGTAACATATGATTACTCAATGCAAAACCAAGATTCATAATCTTCTACAGGTGTTGAATGGAAAAAAATTCAATGAAACAAATAAACAAATGTATCCCGATTTGTTCTATACAGAAGAGCTAATTTGACACTACGTGTAACAACTTCATGACTAGAGCTCTGCACAGACTGATTAACTACCCATCATTTGCTGACTGATGCATGTATTGTTCAACATTTACTATCATAACCTACAGCTGTTACGGCATTCAGAATGTAATACCAAACATGCACTTTCATTTCATTTTCAACACTATTCATACATTTGCATCATTTGCAGCTTTCTGCATAGTTTGCATTTTTAAAAAAACCAACAGAATTACATTTGTTTTAAGAGATAATTGTGGAGAGGTTTTACCGTATTTTGCCAAATTCTTACCCCATCTTTGGTGTTTTGTGGGAGAAGCTCAGAGTCTGAGTCGAGTAAAATGCTATACTTTGTGACTAGAGTTTCTAAATCCTGGGGCTGCATATTCTGTAACACAGACACTGCCTGGTCATCAAACCCCCATACATCTGAAATATAAAAACAATCTCCTGTACAAATGCTTTCTTCTAATTAAGACATAATGATCTATATGAAAATACACTTCCCAATCTCCAAATTGTTTTCATGTTAGGTGTTTGGAATCTATGTGAAATAAAATTATGCTGGTCTCCACTTGCATATTTATTCTACAATAATTGTTCTGTATTTTAAGGCTTTCAATTTCATTTTGCTACAGACAAAATTTGAAATTGTATTTAGTTTCATTAATAACACAAGAGCTGTGTGTGGTGCCAACGCTAGTCTGATTTGGTGCTAGTCCAGCTAAATTAAAAAAAATGATTTTTTTTTTAAAGGGCTATAACTCCAAAGTTCTGAAATCAAGAGTTATGGTTCTTATGTAGGGGCCTTCCCCTCAATGAGATCGACTAACCTATTAAGTTTTACATTGATACTTCTTATACTTTTTGAGTAATAAGCTACATTAAAGTTTTTGCACGCCGACGACAACCCCTATGACCCAGTGATCACAATAGCTTGACTTTTCTTCGAAACGGAAGAGCTAAAAATGAAGTTGATATGTCCTCACAGATATTGGTGTCTTCAGAGGCAGCCAGTATGACGTCCATACTCTCAACAAACACAATCTGCAGTATGCTGGTGTGAGGATGATTATGCGTTGACACCTGCAAAGGAATAGTAAGATTTAACCCTTTACTCCATAAATACGCCTTTCTATGCCTTTGCAAACAGAGTTGACCCAGATCAGATGGCTCCTATAGAAGCCATCTGATCAGGGTCTGCTCTGTTTGATTATGATTATGAAAAATAATATAGAATCTAAGATGTGATTGTACAGTTTCTGCCAGATATTTATGTATTCATATGCCCTTACAAAAATGAATCTAATTAATATGCATAATATCATCTCTTAATGAATATTCATGGAGTAAATGGTTAAACGCAGCACACTGAATCATTGTTCTCCTCAACACATTATAATCAGTTTCAACTTCTCACAGTTAATATTTTCCACATTTCATTTCTTTAACCCTTTACTCCATGAATATTCATGTAAGAAGTAATGCCATCATGCATTAATTAGATATATTTTTATAATAACACTTGAACACAGGAATATTTAACCAAGGCAGAAAATGTAGAATCAAATCTACATTATGTCATAAGCAAACAGAGCAGACCCTGATCAGACAGCTCCTACAGGAGCCGTCTGATCTGGGTCTACTCTGTTTGCAAAGGTATTTATGGAGTAAAGGGTTACAAAATACAGTGTTGGTAGACCTGCTTATCTACTCAAAGTAGGCAAAGACATGCTTACTGGAGGGATGATGGGTTTGTTAAATGCATAATGGCTCTGGATGTTTTTGTTGTTGGCTTTGTTAATCTCATCGGCCTTCATCTGCAGGTTGTTCATCTTCTCTGTGAGCTCCTGTTCCAGCATCAGCTCCCTTTTCTTACTTCCCGTCTTGCGCTTCTTCTTGATCTTTGAATCACTTATCACAAATGCCTCTTTACTGTAAAAAGCCAGATTATCCAATATGAACGCTCACAAAAAATTTGGTCATAATTAGTAATTGAGTGTCGAGCTGTTTAAATTCTAATGAGAAACAAAGAGATTAGATGACCAAATACATGGTGTGTCAACTAGATCCAAACTCTTTAAAATATTCAAAGAATTATGGTTTGACCCTTTTCAAGAAGTCACTATTACAGAGGCGTAGAAAGGCGTTTTTATGGAGGAAAGGGTTAAAATATTCAAATAATTATGGTTTAACTTGAAATATGTGTATTGAGACAATGTCTGATGCAGTGACTATTATGGTTTGAGTTAACAAGAACCAGGTGTAAAATAAAGTGAGGTTTAACTACATAAACGTATGCTTCCTCAACATTACAAGTAATCCGATCCATTTTTTTACCCTTTACTCCATCAATATGCCTTTCTACGCTTTTGCAAACAGAGCAGACCCAGATCAGATGGCTCCTCCAGGAGCTGTCTGATCAGGGTCTGCTCTCTTTGCTTATGACATATTATAGATATTACCATGCAGTTTCTGCCATTACCAATAATTCCTGTGTTCATTAATTAATCTAGTTAATATTCATGATGTCATTATTTCTTATATAAATATTCATGGAGTAAAGGGTTACTACAAGAGTGTTTGGCGGAACACATGTGTCACCTGCTCGCAACTGACACAAAAACTGTTAATATGCTGGAGTGCGAACATCAGAACAAAGGAGAATAACTCAAAAAGTACTGCATGCAGACTGAAGGGCCTTAGTTACATCAATGGTCCTCAATGAGAGGAAGACACATGTGAAATTTGACAGCTCTATAATTATTAGTTTAGAAATGATAGCCATAAAAAGAAAGTGTGATTGACAGACAGACAGATGGACAGACAGACAGACAACAGAAAAGTGATCCCTAAGTGACACACTGCCTCTCGGCAGGGGACACAAAAATGTGTCTCAAGCAAAATGTTTACCTGTACATGAAATGATTGGATTGCATGCGCTCCCATTTGACGATAGCTCCATCGTGGTCACCGCTGAATATCAGGATGGGTACTTTACGTGCTGGATACAAGAACAGTGAAATTTTGCCTTAAACCTTTACTCCATAAATACGCCTTTCTGCGCCTTTGCAAACAGAGACGACCCAGATCAGATGGCTCCTATAGGAGCCATCTGATCAGGGTCTACTCTGTTTGCTTATGATATAATATAGATATGATTCTACAGATCTGCCATGGCCAAAATTCATCTGTCCATGTGCTATTATAAAAAATTAATCTAATTAATATTCATAATGTCATTATTTCTTACATGAATATTCATGGAGTAATGGCTTAATAACGGTGAGGAACAATATACAGTGGTACAACATCAAAATCAACATGCTGTTGGCAAAATGCTCCTAACAATAGAATTTGTTTACGTTGACTTTCTTTATGAGGCATAATATGATTTTTAACTCTTTGTGTGCTAAAACTTCAATCTGCCGCAATTCTGAAAATTATATTTCTTCGATTTGCCTTAAAATATACAGTCAGGGTGTCAAGCAGTTTGGATCCTAATGAGACACAAAGTATTTAACCCTTTCCTTCATACAAACACTTTTACATGCTTTTGCAAACATAGTTGACCTAGGGTTTGCCATGCTTCCTTATCAAATAATATAAATATAATTCTACACTTTCTGCTGCAGTAAAAAATTCTGTTAACCCTTTCCCTCATATTGATGCCTTTTGATGTCTCTGTAAAAGTCACTTTATGAAACCATTGTGATAAATAGAGCATTTGCCCCTTAGGAGCAAATGCTCTACTTCTCACAATAATTTCAAAACTACAAAATTCTAAAAATTTCCTTTTCTGTAGTTAATGCTCCTTTTCGGTAGATTTATTCAAAGTGGTTGGATCTAAAAATAGCCTATGAGGTAATGGGTCAATAAAATGGTTGATTGATGTTCATCCAGTCATTACATTCATCAGGTAAAGGGTTAACACACTGATACTTGCAGGAACACAATGTGTAAAAGAAGTAATGTCTGAAATAATACATGTGATGGTTTAACCCTTTCCCTGTTCTATATTTATTCCAAATCTCAAAATCTACTGAATATTCATGGACAAAATAGTTATAATGAAATATGGAAAGTGGAACATTGTAAATATGGAAAGTGGAACATTGTAGCCATTTAAGAAAGTAAAGAAACAGATCTATCAAATTCCATTAGCAAACAGAGTAAACCCTGATCAGACAGCTCCTATAGGAGTCATCTGATCAGGGTCTACTCTGTTTGTAAATGCCTGAAAACATGTTTATATGAAGTAAAGGGTTTGAAAATGCATGAAAAAGCATTTACATGAGGGAAAGAGTTAAAACGTTTAAAATCATTTTGAGCATGCTTTGAACATGAACTTACTGTAACATAGACTCTCGAGAGCTACTTTACTCTTCAGTGCAGTAACACATCCAGATGGGTTGTATTTCCACACAATCAAATGCCGTCGGCTAGTAGATGCTGAAACCATGGATAAGAATTCATAGATTGCTGTTAGGAGCTTTCTGCATTACTTTTGCCCTGCATTAAGCAACCACCTGCTTTTTAAGATTCCTGTGTCTAATCAATATAAGGTCGCTTAAGACAGGTTCTACTGTAGAACATTTTCTGCGGATAACAATTTGTTCAGGAAGCTAAAGGTTAGAAATGTCATCTGAGCAAAAATTACTGAAAGTTCATGGGAAGATCATTCTAAATTGGCCATCGCTAAACACATGAAAAATTGCATATTGCACATCTACTATTCCTGGTTATTATGAATACCAAATATAAAGTCAATAATTTTCAAATTGAAGGAGGTGTTTGCAACACTAACTACTCATGTTACATACCCAAATGACATAAAATACTCAAAGTACCAAGGGAAGGTAATTCTGCAATGCCTAGCCCTAAACAAATAAAAATTGCATCTTGCACATCTACTATTCAACCGTTATTATGTAAACCAAATATAAACTGAATAACTTCCAAACTGAAGGAGGAGTTCGCGACACCAACTACACACGTTTCATGCCAAGATGACGAAAATAACCTCACAATTCAAGGGGAAATAATTCTGAATTTGCTGTTGCTAAACACATCAAAATTGTGTCTTGCACATCTACTATTCATGATTATTATGTATACCAAATATATATTCAATGGGACATGTAAAGATGGAGTTTGAGATAAAAGCTTATGCCTTTAAATCCTTCAACAGCGGCCAAATTTTTAATTACAGATAATTGACCTGAATTGACCAGGAATTGTGTCAGAGAATGAAAATTAAAGATAGCAAGAATTATGAAACTGACCAATTGGAGGTAGGCAGAATCAAAATAAAATAGAAGAACAAATTTGAGACCGTTAAAGTTACTGAAAGCTGAAAATTTAAAACAGCAGATTTGGAGATACTGAGTGTCACCTGTGTTATATAGTCCACTCACCTACAACTTGGTTGAGCTCTGGGAAGAATTTCAGAATCTGGAGATGGTATTTTTCCTCTTCTTGTTGCTGGAAGGTCCCTATGAAGTCGGAAACCTGAAAGTAAATCAAATGTTATACAGTAAAACCATGCTAAACCAGTCGTTAAATTTAGTAAAAATATCGGTCTTAGAGACAGTTGGCAGCTTAACGCAGGGTGAAAGTCATGCAGAAAGTTCATCTGGGAGCTTTCTGCATGATTCACCCTGCTTAACCCTTTCCCTGTTCTGTATTTAGGCCAAATTTCAATACCTACTGAATATTCATTAACAAAATAGTTATAAAGAAATATGAAAGGTGGAACATTACAGACATTTTAGAAAATAAAGAAACAGATTTATCAAATTTTATTAGCAAACAGAGCAGACCCTGATCAGATGGCTCCTCTAGGAGCCGTCTGATCTGGGTCTACTTTGTTTGCAAATGCGTGAAAACATGTTTATATGAGGGAAAGGGTTAAGCAGCCACCTGCCTAAAAGTATCTAAATTCTTCTCTACTAGAATTCCAGTTTAGAGGGATTCTATTGTACAAATATGCAAAAAGAAACAGCTAGATTTGAAATGCAAGTTTGAGTCCAATGCATTATGTTCATAATACCCTAGCATGCTTGATGACATCAGGTGAAAGGCTGAACTGATTGTATAATTACAAGGTAAGAATTTCAAAATGCCAAATTTTAATTTGCCAACATAAAAATGATTTCACAAAACTATGAAGGAGAAGTTGTCAAGGTAAAAGAAAGTAAGTCGTATTGCATATGAAGAATTGCTTATATATTCTAATGGTTTAAACAATGCATATATAGGCTGAAATGTTTCAACTAATTACACTAAAACCATCAACTAATGATCAATAAATGAATGGCCACTTAAGACATGTTCTATTATTATACCTCAATTTCATTTACAATGTTAATTTCCCATAGGCTACCGTGACATAGAAATACTGTCAGGCCCAGCGGGAAAAAAATTACTGTCAGAAAAATACTGTCTCCCGCTACCATAGGCACGGCACATCTAGATCAGTGAGCGCTTATTAAATTGTGTGCGTGACGTCATCCGATGACATCACCGACTGACGTCATTTGACGCTTGCAATTTGATCAACAAACGTAATAATGACAATTGCTTTGTTTTTGTTCATATGTTTGAGAAATTTCGCGTTATGCGACTATTTCGGAGGAGGATCTGTCAAGATTGGACAGTGAAATAGACTCCGCCAGTACTTATAATGTGTAATGAATAGAAATGTGAAGCTGTTCCGCGATTTTTAAGCAACGAGTAGCTCTATAACTTTTGTTTAAAACTGTTTATTGTTGCCAATGAATAATTATTGTTGCTAAATTGAGTGTGCTGTTCGGTATAATAAAATAAATATCACATACTATGGAGAGCGAAAGCACGTACTGTCAACCCTCGGTATGGTAATGTTCACCTCGGCTAACGCCTCGGTGGACATAACCAACCTCGGGTTGACAGTACGTGCTGTCTCTCTCCATAGGATGTGATATTTATATACTGTATATATTGTTACCATCTTACATTGTCTCCTGACTTCGGATCAAACAGACTGGCATAGGAGGTTCCGCCTGCCACCCACACAGTCTTGTTCCTGGGAACGTAACAAATGCCAGACACGGTAGAAATAAAGTTGTCGAGCTTATGGACTGGTTTACCATCTGCTGTCCAGATTTTGACACTCTTATCAAAGGAACCAGTCAGAATCCTGAAAACATATTCAACAAATAATTAACAACTGATATGCTTAAAACAAGTTAATTCCAATTTTGCACAATTATTACTGTTAAAATACTTTATTTTTCTTCATTCATACATTCTGAAAGTTGAACATTTTGGACCCAGATGAGACACTCTTTTCCAGTGTGTCATGTCTGGAAACAAACTGTTTAAAAAAGTCAATCAACAATTTTTTTCACGAAACTTTACTCAATTGTTTGCTGGGGTATAAATAATAATAATGACATCATGTATATTGATTACCCGATTCATTTAGAACAGCAAATGTATACAGGATTTTTCAGTATTGGTAGAAACTGTAGAGTCAGATCTATTATAATTTCATAAGCAAACAGAGCAGACCTTGATCAGACAGCTCCTACATAAGCCATCTGATCTGGATTTACTCTGCTTACAAAGGCATGACCAAGTATTAATATGAAGGAAAGGGTTATACAATGTAGTCAAGTAATAAATATACTCTTGCATTCATGTTCATGATTAGCTTGAGTCCTTCAAAACCTATCAAAACATGGCTTGCAATAAATTGTGAACATTCACTTACGATCCTCTAATTATAAACATGTAGTATGATTCTGAAACATAAGCATCCAGTAGAATTCCGAAATCAAGTAGAATGTGGACATCCTGTAGATTAAGTTAATTAGAGACTTACCATGAGTTGTTTTCATTGTCTTTGGCAAGAAGAAGACATGATATCCCTGCATCATGGGCATTCTCTATACTGTAAAACATATGAAAAATAGAAATGAAGTCAGGCAGGAGATGTCACACGCAAGTCCACAACAACCTCAGAAACACAAATGCAGTAACTATCAAAAATGAATATGTGTATCTATCAAATTACCATATAACCTCCCTTGTGTTCAAGTTAATATATATCCATCACACATTTCTCTATAGTACACACATTCAATATAAGCTGTAATGTCATGTAGAAATATACATGTAGGACCTGTCAAGAACAGCATTTTTAGTTGAAATAAGTTATGTGATAAAAAGAATATGATGCTCATATTCATTTTGCACGAAATGATATTAAACTCATCTTGGAAAATATTATTAAGCTAGCCAGAGGCTTGCTTAATAATATTTTCCAAGACTCGTTTAATATCAGTTTGTACAAAATGACTACTCACAAGATATCCTACATGTATGATATATTCAATTGAAAGCAACATAGATTAACCCTTTCCCTCATATAAACATGTTTTCACGCATTTGCAAACAGAGAAGACCCAGATCAGATGGCTCCTAGAGGAGCCGTCTGATCAGGGTCTGCTCTGTTTGCTTATAGAATTTGATAGATCTGTTTCTTTGGTTTCTAAAATGGCTACAATGTTCCACCTTTGATATTTCATTATAACTATTTTGTACATGAATATTCAGTAGGTATTGAAATTTTGAATGAACACAGAACAGGGAAAGGGTTAAGGACTATTTAAAAAAAAACACTTTTTTTCTCTCTTTATTCACAATTTCAACTAATCTTTTCTAAACAAGAATGTGAAACTTTTGTTTAATAACACATCTAAATCAGTTTATTTTTTCACTTTTTGATTCTGTTGTCGTTGGGCGACTGCGTGCCAGACTGATACAAAATATGCACGTCTGAGATCAATGCATGACTTTTGTCAGTTATTTCAACAAAAGAAGGGCTAACACCTAAATGATTGAATCAATGTACAAAGCAGTCAAACTTGATCAAGATATAACCATGATAGAAAAGTTTGCATTAGAGAGTGGACTAGGGTATAATGGTAAATTTTACTAAATCAAGGGTCATAACTTTGAAGTGCCTTGACCCAGATATTATGTAAAAAAAAAATCATGAAGATTATCTTCTTAGAGAATAGAGAATAGGCTAAAGTAGTCAATTTTTGCAAGTTCAAGGGTCAGTTTGGTGAAGATCTGATTAAAACTGGTTGACATAGAGAATGGACAAGGCCAAAATAGACAATTTTTCATAATTCAAGAGCCATACCTCTAAAGTGCCTTGGGCCATTTGGCTGGTTATTAAAGTTGGCCAAGATATTATTACAAAAACAATTTACACAAAGTATGGTGATAATCGGATACAAACTGCTCAACATAGAGAACGGACAGGTTTTTGACAATGCCTTCCCTCCTGCTTGCTATGGGGTTTCACATACTACTACCAGTCTTTCCTTGGGCATATTAAAAAGAAAAAGATTAAACAGGGACTGAAGGTTTTGCAACATAGAAAATGAGAACTGCTTTAGTTAGCAAAGCCAATTAATGCTTTTTTGCAGATGCTTTGGGCCATGACTTGCAGATGACTTCAAGCCAACTGCTGTCATGCACTGCAAGTGTGCATGGGGCAAGTTGCAACAACTTCTTCCTCTTCGCACCAACCATCATCTATCTCTCTTGACCAGAGGTAGGGTGAACTTAAAAATTGTGTGAGGAGCTGCCTTCCACTGAGACATGGACAATGACGACAGACACCCTGAATTGCTTCAGGCGTAATGAACGGGTCATGAAACCGCTGGATCTGTAAAGTCAATGCAAAGGATGAAGTCAGTTCAGACTTGTGTCTCAAAGATTGGCATCCAGGATGATCACCCAAACACACAAACTTGAGGTGGTCGCGTAGAAGAGACCCAGCAGGACAAAGACATGGTGGAAGTGGGGAATAATTCATGACCAAGTGAAGCATAGTCTGGATTCTGTGGACCCTCAGAAATGCTCTGAGTGGAGAGGGCATATTTTAGGAAGACAAGTCAGTCAGGCACCACCCTTGGGAGAGGATTAATTCAGACTCATTCCCTCATAGGCTATTTTTAGACCCAAACTCTTTGAATACATCTACAGAAAAGAGCATTTACTAGAGAAAAGGAAATTTTCCGAATTTTGTAGTTCTGAAACCATTGTGATAAATAGAGAATTTGCTCCTTAGGAGCAAATGGCTCTGTTTATCACAAAGGTTTCAAAAAGTGACTTTTAAAGAGACGTAGAAAGGCGTATTTATGGAGGAAAGGGTTAAGTGCTGATGACACATTTTCCCTCATATGACTCTTATTCTTACATGTTAATGGCTTCCAAACTGTTGTCTCCAGTGAATGATGAATCATACATGATGAGTTTCTGATCGTACCTGCAATATATCAATGAAAAGTTATTGGTAGTACATTGCAAAATATTCAGATTGTTAAAACATTGCAGTAAAGAATAATTATTATTATCAGCAGTGAATTCAGTTGATATTATCTTTGTTTTGATGAATTAAGATGAACTCAGTGCAAGTAAACATGCATAGAAATATTTAAACACACAATAAAAGTAACTATAATAAAGTAACCCTGCTGAGTTAACCCATTACCTCATATGCTATTTTTAGACCCAACTGCTTTGAATATCTCTACTGAAAAAGAGCGTTATCCCTTTCTTTCATATAAATGCATTTTCACGCATTTGAAAACAGAGTAGACCTAGATCAGACGGCTCCTATAGGAGCCATCTGATCAGGGTCTGCTCTGTTTGCCAATGGAATTTGAAAGATCTGTTGCTTTAGTTTCTAAAATGGCTACAATGTTCCACATTCCATAATCCATTATAACTATATTTCCATGGATATTCAGTAGGTATCAAAATTTGAAATAAACATAGAACATGGAAAGGGTTAACTAGAAAAAGAATTTTTTAGAATTGTGTAGTTTGAAACCATTACAGCATTTGCTCCGATGGAGCAAATACTCTATCACAATTATTTAAAAAAAAGTGACATTTACAGAGGCATCAAAATGCATCAATATGAGGGAATGGGTTAAAACACTGCCAATGACAGACTTATGAGTGATAAATTCAGTTGACATTTTCTTTGTTTTCATGAATTCAGTTTTATACTCAGTGTAAGCAAACTTGTATAGAAATATTTTAAGCACACAATAATCAAAAGTAACCATAATGTCTAGCTCACCCCGCTGAGTATGTGCGTGTGTCTGTACAGATGATACAGCGCACAATGTCTGTGTGCTCCTTGGCTGTGTACAGTATCCGGCTGTTTATAACATGACCACATTCTCTATCTGTAACAAATAAGGAAAATGAAATGAAACAAGACACTCATAAAAAATATATTATTCAATTAATTTCAAAGGCTAGGGTAAACTGTTCTATGTGTAAAAAGTATTCTCTTATTCAAAGATACCGGTATTTGGTCCAGAGACAGACATCTACAGTGTTTGCAAATGATGGTTTACTTGTTCATTTACTAAAAGTTATTTTACCCTATTGTATACACATGTAATAAAACTGTTACATATAGAAGAGCTCTCTAATCAAGGTCAGCATTGTAAAAAGACTTAGGGAACTGGTACATATAGTAGAGCTCTCTAATTAAGGTCAGCACTGTAACAAGACTCAGAGAACTGTTAAATATAGAAGAGCTCTATAATCACAGTCAGCACTGTAACAAGACTTAGAGAACCGATACATACAGAAGAGCTCTATAATCAAGGTCAGCACTGTAAAAAGACTTAGGGAACTGGTACATATAGAAGAGCTCTCTAATCACAGTCTGCACTGTAAAAAGACTTAGGGAACTGGTACATATAGAAGAGCTCTCTAATCACAGTCTGTACTGTAACAAGACTTAGAGACCTGTTACATAAAGAGCTCTCTAATCACAGTCTGCACTGTAACAAGACTTAGAGACCTGTTACATAAAGAGCTCTCTAATCACAGTCTGCACTGTAACAAGACTTAGAGACCTGTTACATATAGAAGAGCTCTCTAACCACAGTCAGCACTGTAACAAGACTTAGAGAACTGTTACATATAGAAGAGCTCTCTAATCACAGTCAGCACTTAACAAGACTTAAAGAACTGTTCCACACAGAAGAGCTCTCTAATAACAGTCTGCACTGTAACAAGACTTAGAGAACTGTTACATATAGAAGAGCTATCTAATCTAGGTCAGCACTGTAACAAGACTCAGAGAACTGTTAAATATAGAAGAGCTCTCTAATCACAGTCAGCATTGTAACAAGACTTAGAGAACCGATACATACAGAAGAGCTCTATAATCATTCAGCACTGTACACCAAGACTTAGAGAACTGTTAAATGTAGAAGAGCTGTCTAATCAAGGTCAGCACTGTGACAAGACTGAGAGAACTGTTACATATAGAAGAGCTCTCTAATCATAGTCAGCTCTGTACACCAAGACTTAGAGAACTGTTACATATAGAAGAGCTCTTTAATCACAGTCTGCACTGTAACAAGACTTAGAGAACTGTTACATATAGAAGAGCTCTATAATCATAGTCAGCTCTGTACACCAAGACTTAGAGAACTGGTACATATAGAAGAGCTCTATAATCATAGTCAGCTCTGTACACCAAGACTTAGAGAACTGGTACATATAGAAGAGCTCTATAATCATAGTCAGCTCTGTACACCAAGACTTAGAGAACTGGTACATATAGAAGAGCTCTATAATCATAGTCAGCTCTGTACACCAAGACTTAGAGAACTGGTACATATAGAAGAGCTCTATAATCACAGTCAGCTCTGTACACCAAGACTTAGAGAACTGGTACATATAGAAGAGCTCTCTAATCATAGTCAGCTCTGTACACCAAGACTTAGAGAACTGGTACATATAGAAGAGCTCTATAATCATAGTCAGCTCTGTACACCAAGACTTAGAGAACTGGTACATATAGAAGAGCTCTATAATCATAGTCAGCTCTGTACACCAAGACTTAGAGAACTGGTACATATAGAAGAGCTCTATAATCATAGTCAGCTCTGTACACCAAGACTTAGAGAACTGGTACATATAGAAGAGCTCTATAATCATAGTCAGCTCTGTACACCAAGACTTAGAGAACTGGTACATATAGAAGAGCTCTATAATCATAGTCAGCTCTGTACACCAAGACTTAGAGAACTGGTACATATAGAAGAGCTCTATAATCACAGTCTACACTGTAACATGCCTTAGAGAACTGTTACATATAGAAGAGCTCTATAATCACAGTCAGCACCGTAACAAGACATAGAGAACTGTTACATATAGAAGAGAAGAGAACTGTTACATATAGAAGAACTCTCTAACCTTAGTCAGCACCGTAACAAGACTTAGAGAACTGTTACATAGAGAAGAACTGTTACATATAGAAGAACTCTCTAATCAAGGTCAGCATTTTTCCCTTCAATAATGAGTGGATTCTTCTGTTTTAAAATCCTAATTCAGCATTGAAATGGTTAATAGGCCAAAACAGTCAAAACCAGTAAACTGAGCAGCAAGTCTAAATATCAGAATGGAAAGACAGTAGAATCTCTCTATAACGGCCACTAAATTACATCAAGTATTTTGTGTTTAAGACAGGTGGCTGTTTAAAACAAGGTGAAAGTAAAACAGAATGTTCCTATAGGAGCGTTCTGTTTTACTTTCACCTTGCTTTAAGCAGCCACCTGCCCTAAATACCAACTAATTAACACACATTAGTGGTCGTCATAGTGAGGTTTTACTGTAGTCAAAAGACCATCAGATGACTTACTCTCGTCTAAAGCGTATACCCGTATACCACCATTTATTCCACAAACAAGCTGAAATCTCCGCAAATTTATTGCCATGCAGTATACTGGAACACCAATCTGAAACAGTCAATACACATGGGTCAGACTTTGCAATGCATTTCCTCATTACAAATGAACATTACAAATACTAACCTCTATCATTATATACCATTGTCTTCATTGTTCTCCTTTTCAATTATCAATCAAAGTATCAAGCAATTCATAGATTCTAATAATCAGATGAGATGGTTACTTAAGTAGTATTTCAAGAGGATCTACAAAATTTACTCAGATATGTACAATAAAACTAATCTACAACTCCTGCCAAAAAGAAGTGTTTTAACCCATTCCCTCATAGGCTATTTTTAGACACAACCTCTTTGAATAAATCTACCGAAAAAGAGCATCTACTAGAGAAAAGGAAAAGTTTAGAATTGTGTAGTTTTGAAACCATTGTGATAAATAGAGCAAATGCCCTTTTTGTCACAATGGTTTCATAAAGTGACTTTTACAGAGGGGTAGAAAGGCCTATTTACGGAGGAAAGGGTTAAGACAGGAGATAGATTAAGGCATAGCAAATATGCATTAACCCTTTACTCCATATATATACCTGTCTGTCCCCTTTGCAAACAGAGTAAACCCAGATCAGACAGTTCCTGTAGGAGCCGTCTGATCAGGGTCTGCTCTGTTTGTTTATGATATAATATAGATAAGATTCTACAGTTTATGCCATGGCTAAATTTTTCTGTTTTCTGTGTCCATGTGCTATTATTACAATTAATCTAATTAATATGCACAATGCCATTATTTCTTACATGAATATTCATGGATAAACAGCAACATGCTTTTAAAAACATCCATATTCAATAAGTTGTCACCTTAGACTATCAGCTGAGAGTCGAAGCAACAGACTTGTCTTTAGTTACTACACTCAGGGGTTTTGTGTGTTTTTAACCCTTTCCCTTTCTGGGCATTTGGATTTTTCATGTGAGGAAAGCCTTCTAGCTGGCTTGCGGTAGGTTGGTGGTTCTACCTGGATGTTCTTCTGTGCACGAAACAATGCAATTTATTCGGTGCACAGAAGAACCTCTGGGGGATCTTCCTCCACCTGTAATTAGCTGGACGTTGTGATATGACTGAAATACTGTTAAAATGACATAAAACCCGATTAAAACCAAACCAAATTTATGTTTTCATGTAAAAAATAATGACATCATGAATATTTATTAGCTAATTTTAATAATGGCATATGCACATAGGAAATTTCAGTATTTGAAGAATTTGTAGAGTCATATCTACGTGAATTACAATTTCTCAAGCAAATAGAGCAGACCCTGATCAGACGGCTCCTACAGGAGCAGTCTGATCTGGATCCACTCTGTTTACAAAGGTGTAAGAAGGCATTTATATGAAAGAAGGGGTTAAGGGCTGGGGGTGTTTAAATTGTGTAAACAAAACCCTAAATTTGAATTATATTTAATCTTAAAATGTTCAAAGTTTACAGAATGGTCATTCATTTGATATATTAACTCACTGCATTCATTACTCACTCATAAATATGTACTCATACTTGAGATTAGCACTTACAGAAATTTTGTCATAAACACCTCCCCCAGGTGCCCAGGCTATGATGTATCTGTCGTTGGCTGAGGACAGCATTAACTTGGCTTCATTCCTGGAAAACAATGCAGAAATTAAGTATCACCATTCTAAAACAAGTGCCAGATGAAACCAGATGACAGTAGGCCATGACTCTTTAAATATGTATGATAGAGTGATAGCAACTTTTCGGATCATAGTTGTTGCAACTTGTTTGAAGGATGATAAGGATAGCTGTACTGATGTTGAAACTGTGAATGTCACAATGCACAATGACAACAATGGTAACAGCTGTTTTTTTCTTAAACAACAACCAACAAACTAGGTAAAAATTGGAAAAGGGAGATCATTTAATAATGAGTGATGTTAAATTTATATTCTTTGTATGTGATACACTGTCTAATCATGATTAAAACTTACTAATTAAATAATAAATGTATCACCTGCAAGCAGAAGTGTAACAGAGAAGTGATTCCTAGATGGACAGACAAATAGACAGATGACAAAAAAATGATCCCTAGATGGACAGACAAACAGAGATGACAGAAACGATTCCTAGATGAACAGACAAATAGCCAGATGACAGAGAACTGATTAACAGACAAATATTTGACAGAGAAGTGGTTTTAAGGTGTGATCTGTAAATTGTTTACTGGTGAACACAGACTGACAGGTGGGAAGCGATAAGTGACAAGTAACAACCAACAGGTTATGTTTTTCACATGTCTGTGTCTTCGAGCCAACACCGTTAAAAACAACAGATTAACTGGTTAACGGATATAATTATACCTCGAACCAAGCCAGGCCCCTGAGCAGGTCATATTTGACTCAGCCATTGCATATCAAAATATTTTTTCTGGGACTTCAACCAGATCTTGAACAAGGCACTGTCCTAGACCCAGTGATGCTTGAGCTATTAAAGTTTGATTGTAATAATAGTTTTCTGCATATTCATCCAGCATTAAGTCACCATCTGTCTTAGAAGCCCAAAAGTAGACTTCTTTTGTTGTATTGTTTCTAAATACACATATAACAGTCATAATCCTTTGTGAAGTTGTAGCCCGTATAAATAGTGACCAAGTGTGCAAAGCTTGATAAGGCTGGCTCTGGAAATGTTGCTGCTATAATAATGCCAGGTTAAGTTTTTTTAATGTATCACAGGCACATTGCTTTTTAACATGATAGGTTTAACCCTTTATTCCATAAATACGCCTTTCTACGCTTTTGCAAACAGAGCAGACCCAGACCAGACAGCTCCTATAGGAACTGTCTGATCAGGGTCTGCTCTGTTTGCTGACGATGTAATATAGATATGATTCTACAGTTTCTGCCATTTACAAAATTTCCTGTGTCAATGTGCTATTAATAACAAATTAATCTAATTAATATTCATGACATCATTTCTTACATGAATATTCATGGAGGAAAGGGTTAATATGGTTTGTGATTAGGCCGTGGCTCTTTTGATATTTAACTGATGTATGATAGGTTTGATCAAACTAACTTTCACATATTTGCAACATTCTTTCAAACACATAATTATGTTCAGGAGGACAGAAAGAAGGATGAACAACTCCCCCTATGTGTTAACCCTTTACTCCATGAATATTTATATCAGGAAGTATGATATCATGAATATTAATTAGATTAATTTTTATAATGGCACATGAACACATGAATTTTTGTTTTGGCAATGGCAAAAACTATAATCATATCTATATTATTTCATTTATAAGCAAACAGAGCAGACCCTGATCAGCATATTTATGGAGTAAAGGGTTAAGGCTTTGTTATCAACAGTCTATATTAGTACTCTATCAGTATACCGCCACCTATTTGTAGACTGATTATAGCTAGAGTAATTAACCTGACTTGTAGCCCGCCCCATTCATTGGCAGGCCAAGTTTTCTGTTCCCACCACTTGGGTTGTTTACTTGCACATGGCGGCCTTGCCACAGACAAACCCATACTATAAACACTGCATACATTTCGAGGACTTGGTGCAAAACTATTCCAACTCCTTCACTGTGTGAAGGAGTTAGAATAGTTTTGCACCAAGCCCTCGATTATCAGTTTGGGTTCAGAGGTTCGATCAAAATCACACTACCCTGATACTACCAGAATAATGAATTGTGTAAAGCAGAACTAAAAGCAGTCATAACATCCGATATACATTTAACATTTAATGCTTATAAAAAATTATACATGACAGCTTGGATTCTCATTAAATGTTTACAATCAATATTCTGTCCAAATAACAACTACTGATCTACACTAATCAGATTAGGTAGGAATATATTACAACTGGAAGAATTAAAGTTTGGCAGCCAAGATTGATTTGATTTAATCAATAATTTACAATAGTAACTAGTTAAGACAGTTAATTACTCATACACAGCCATTTAATCCTTTACCTGTTGCATATTCATGTAACATTAACCCTTTATTCCTTGAATATTCATGTAAGAAATGATGGCAGCATGAATATTAATGAGATTAATTTTTAAAATGGCATATTAACACACGAATTTTTTTGCGAATGTAGGAACTATAGAATCAAATCTGTTTTATTCCATAAGCAAACAGAGCAGACACAGATCAGATGGCTCCTACAGGAGCCATCTGATCTGAGTCTACTCTGTTTGCAAAGGCGTAGAAAGGCATATTTAACTATTTATAGAGGAAAGGGTTAATTAGATTAATTTTTACTATGGAATATGAATATATGACTGTTTGGCTCAGACAGAAACAGTAGAATCAGACCTATATTATACCATAAGCATATTTATGGAGGAAAGGGTTAACCAAACGCCTTTTCACACTTTTGCAAACAGAGCAGACCATGATCAGACGGCTCCTATTGGAGCCGTCTCATCAAGGTCTATTCTGTTTGCATTGGTGTAGAAAGGTGTGTTCATGGGGTAAGAGCTAGGTTAAACCACATGATGCCAAATGGCTCTTACAATCATAGTATAACCCTTTCCTCCATAAATACGCCTTTCTACGCCTGTAAAAGTCACCTGTTGAAACCATTGTGATAAATAGAGCATTTGCTCATATAGCAGCAAATGCTCTATTTATCACAATGGTTTCAAATTACAGCATTCTAAAAAATTCCTTTTTTCTAGTTAATTTTCCTTTTCGGTAGATCTTATTCAAGGAGGTTGGATCTATGGGGGAATAGGTTACGGTTCAACCGTTTACTCCATTTAATCATATAAGAAATATTGACATAATGAATAATAATTACATTAACTTTTTATCATTACTTTATGAACACAGGAATTTTTTGCATGACAGAAACTGTAGAATCAGATATGTTAGTCCATACACAAACGGAACAAAACTTGATCAGACAACTCCTACAGGAACTAATCTGGGTCTTCTCTGTTTGCAAAGACATTAAAGGGCATATTTATAGAGTACATGTTTACAGGGAGGTGCAAGAACTGTGGTACCTCCTTCAAACACTGTGTATTTTGTGATAACATTAGCAAATAGTTCGGACCCAGATTAGTCCTTATGTTATTCTGCATCTAAGAAGGATCAAAGCTATTTGACAATGTGCTCAAGATTTAACCCGTTCCCTGTTCAATATTCATGTAAGAAAATTTAATAATGACATCATGAATAGTTACTAGCTGAACCTTTATGATGTAAATTTTCCAAGGAAATTTCTGCTTTGAAATAGCTATAGAATCAAACCTATATCATGTCAAAAAGCAAACACAGCAGACCTTGGGTCTTCTCTGTGTTTGCAAATGTAAGAAAAGGCTTTATATGAAGGAAAGGGTTAAGAAAGAAAAGAAGAAATTAAGCAGATGCTTTTACAAACAATAATTTCTCAGGTTTTTAACCCATTCCCTCATATTGACGACTTTTGACGACTGTAAAAGTCACTTTGGGAAACCATTGTGATAAATAGAGCATTTGCTCCTATAGGAGCAAATGCTCTATTTATCACAATGGTTTCAAACTACAAAATTCTAAAATGTCCCTTTTCTCTAGTTAATGCTCCTTTTCGGTAGATTTATACAAAGAGGTTGGATCTAAAAATAGCCTATGAGGTAATGGGTTAAAGGTAGATATTTAAGTTTTATTTTGCAAAGTTACTCAACAAATTACATAAAACACCTAAGTATGCTTAAACATTACTATTACAACAAGAAATTCTGTTATTTTTTTATATAGTAATAAAGTTAAGATTGGATACAACATTCTTTCTTTGAATGTTTTCCTTGCTTTGAATGTTCCAGTGAGCTTGTCCCAAACCTCTAATAGCTGTAATCATAACCTTTTTCCCTAGTGTAGCAATGACAATGGTCAAGCGTGGGAATCGATAAACCGAGAAAATTGCTCAATAGGCCAGTCAGCAAACACATTAGCGAATAAGCAAACTTAGAGTAATTACCGCATACCTATTTGTTTTGGCACCTATCGTTTAACATTGAGTAAATAGTTTGTACAGGATCAATTAAAATAAAGATTTAAAAACCGCGAATTACTGCTTCAATTTAAACCATTCTCTTTCTATTGCGGTTCTGTCGGAGTTTTATTATAACTGCACTGTTGAATCTCATCTGCCTAAACTCTCGTCTGCTTTGTAGTTAATTTTGTGTTGTTATTTTATCTCTATCCTGTTAAAACTATGACTGTTTGGAACCTGAATCAATCCAATTTTACATATGAGTCGTCAGCTTCTAAGACCTATATAAACTCTCGGAAAAAATCGAAAGTTCCACTCGACGTCATTAAATTTTGTCCGTCATTTAGTAACTTGTTGTTAGTTTGTATTATTTGCCCTGTACAGTTGTTTGTTGCTAGTTTGAATTATTTGCCCTGTACAGTTTCCCTGTACAGTTGCTTGTTTGTATTATTTGTCTAGTACAGTTTCCATGTACAGTTACTTGCTATTAGTTTATATTATTTGCAATGTTTTGTAACTTATTGTTAGTTTGTACTCTTTGCCCTGTTTTGTAACTTGTTGCTACATCACACATGTCACATGCAGTGAACATGATAAAACCAAAGTATTTCAATTAATTTCATTTTATATAATTTTCATGCCTCTCTATGTCAGACCATAACTATCAAGGACCGCAATGGAAATAAGAGATCATATTCCCTTTTTTGTGGCATCCTTGATATTGATGTGACTGACATGGTTCATTAATTATTTCATGATGTTTATATATGCATTGCTTTTTTTTTTCAGTGTATTGCAATTGTAACCATGTTACTTGCACAATATTGAAATAAATCTATCTATCTTATTGTTAGTTTATATTGTTTGCCTTGTACATTTTCGCTGTACAGTTGCTTGTTGCTAGTTTGTATCAGTTTCCATGACGTACAGTTATTTGTTGTTAGTTTGTATTATTTGTCCTATTTTGTAACTTATTGTTAGTTTGTATTATGTAATAATTACTTATATATATATCTGAAAGTAATATGGGGAAATTGGGTGTTCATATACAGTGCTCCCTCCCTACAACGGCCCTCTCAATAACGATTCCCTCCTTACAACAACGCATGCCACTGTTTCCGAAACAACAAGGCTCCAGAAACAACTTTTTTCCATCGTATTTTCTTTTTGCCTGCATCAAACCCTATGTTGTGACCACTCTTTAGAATCGTCACAAAGTGACGATTCTAAAGAGTGGTCACAACATAGGGTTTGATGGAGGCATAACAGTTTTAGTTCTCGAAATAACATTATCTGGGGATCTGCAAACAAGCTAATTATGGCTGATTTTCCGTCCCTATAACAACTCCCTCTGAACAACACATACAATCTTCGTATCCCAAAGGGTGTCGTTGTAGAGAGGGAGCACTGTATTTGAAAGTAATATGAAGGACTCTGTATAGAAATGTTCACCTACCAGTAAAGGAAGTCTGTGATCCAGCCCTTGTGTTCATAGGTAGCATTCACCAGCTTCCCGCTCTCTGACTCCCACACTTTGATCACACCATCTTAAATAGAAAAACAATGAGGATATAACTGGCTACTTAACCCTTCTCTCGCTGAATTTAAAAATACATTTCTCCTTCTTTACCCATGCTCTGTTGTATATTTACATATACATGTATCTTCACTGTGCACAAGTATTTCACTGTGCAATGAATGCTGTGGAGTGCACTGGCTGCACAATCAACTTGTAAATAGTGCAGACCCTGATGAGACAGCTCCTGCAGGAGCTGTCTCATCTGGGTCTTCACTATTTACAGGTAGGTATATTGACGCGAATAGCAAGCGAAGGGTTAACTATACCACTTTTACAATAAGCTCTGTTGACCTAGATTTGCTGCTGGGAACAATCCATCTGATTTGGGTCTGTACTGTATGTGACAGTAGTGGACAATATTCTGTTGTGTCTTGCATATGACATATAATAGAGGCATCACCAAATCTTGGTCTATATTGTAATGCCTGCTATGTATTAATGCATTTTGAAACAAGATGGAAATGATTTATGAAACAATTTATATAAATCTGAAAGACGATCATCAGTCAGGTTTTTTTTTCCAGTTCTTGGGGAAAGGGGTTCGATCCCATGACCCTGGGAAAACTGTAGCGCGGACAAACCATAAGGAAAATTTTCATTGAATGATGTATATTATATTTGTGTTAAAATCTTAGCTTATCATGTTGATATGGCCAATTAAGCTATAAGTAGCACAAATAAAACTACTTACTTATTCTAGAATTAATATTAACCAAGTCTAACTAACTATCATTCTGCAGTTTAGAAGGAGATATCGTTATACAAGAAATGTCGACATGATATCAAACCGGGTTTTCCTTCACTATTAATTAGTGATTTCTAAGTTCAAAGGGGATAACTCTAAGAAAAATTGCAGAAGGAAAAATCCCTGACAATATGCACATCTACATATTGTGTCTATGCTACATACAAGGTTTTATGAAATTCTGTTGAACAGTTTAAGAGGAGTTGCACTTATAAGGATAGGGTCAAAAGACCTAGTGATTTCTAAGTTCAAAGGGGCATAACTCCAAGAAAAATTACAGAAGGAAAACTCCCCGACAATATGCACATCTACATATTGTGTCCTTGCTACATACATGGTTTAATGAAATTCTGTTGAACAGTTTGAGAGGATTGCGCTTACAAGGATAGGGTCAAAAGACCTAGTGATTTCTAAGTTCAAAGGGGCATAACTCACATAACAAGAGCTGTCCGCAGACAGCGCGCTCCACTTTCTTTAGTGCTGGATAGTGTGGTGGAAGTCTAAGTCAGAAAGGAGAGATAACAACAGCAAAATTAATTTTAGGGTTACCTACCCTTGTGAAATGGGTCCCCCTTGTAATAGTTAATATGTATACCAAAGATGAACCAAATATCTTTGACAGTTTCTGAGACATGGACCTGAACATAAAACTTAACCAACAATGAAAATTCTAAGTGGAAAAAGGGGCATAACTATGGCAAAATTAATTTTAGGGTTACCTACCCTTGTGAAATGGGTTCCCCTTGTGATAGTAAACATACATACCAAATATGAACCAAATATCTTTGATGGTTTCTGAGAAAAGGACCTTAACAAAAAGGTTAACCACGCCGACGCCGACGCCGACGAGAGGGTCATGACAATAGCTCCACTTTTTGAAAAAGTGGAGCTAAAAATTGCAGAAGGAAAATTCCCTGACAATATGCACATCTACATATTATGTCCATGCTACAGGCAAGGTTTTATGAAAATCTGTTGAACAGTTTCAGAGGAGTTGTGCTTACAAGATTGGCAGCTGCCCGTCCGCCCGCCGGCTGTACATCACCATTTCTATAACCGGATTTTCCGTGGAAAACCCGGTTAATAAATCTATTTTAGCTCCTGTGACCTACTTATGTAATGGACCAGATTGATTTATAAAAATCTGAGAGACTGTCAACTACAACTTATTTTTCTGACAATTGGTGAAAATCCAGTAAGTGGTTTAACCCTTTACTCCATGAATATTCATGTAAGACACAATGACATTATGTATATTAATTAGATAAATTCTTAAAATGCCATATTAACATTTGAAGTTTTTGACAAAGGCAAACTGTTTATTATTTTTAGCTCCAGTGACCTATTTATGCAGTGGACTGAAACGATTTATGTAACTTTGATAGAAGGTCACCTGAAGATCATTTTTGTTAATCCATTCAATGGTTTAGGAGATGTAATTAAAAAAAAATGTATTATGTTTGTTGAAATTTATTTAGCTTCTGAGCTAATTAAGCAGTGGGCCAAAACAATTTATAACAAGCATAAAATGCGGAAACCGCATTAAAGCAGGATTTTTCAACTAAAAGACCTTCATTCAAGCTATCTGCATACCAAATATAAATTGTCTAGCATATGCAGTTCAGAAGTTACAACAAACTTTTAATGACAGCCAAGTTTTCAAAATAGTGCCCTTGACCTGATTTCAGGTATCTTTATATCATCTGTAAGGTCCTTACCAAAGCTATCTGAATACCAAAGGTGAACTGCCTAGCGTTCGTGGATCAGAAGTTATAGCAAAATGTTGAAGTTTTTCAGTGATGGCCAACTTTTCAAAATAGTGACCTTGACATGACTTAATTTCAAATATTTTAATATCAACTGAAAGGCCTTTACCAAAGCCATCTGTATACCAAAGATGAATTGCCTAGCATTTGTAGTTCAGAAGTTATAGCAATGTTAAAGTTTGTTAAAAACGGTAGTTTTGAAACAGTGACCTTGACCTTGACCTGATTTCATGTATCCTTGTATCAAGTCAAAGGCCTTCACCCAAGCTATCTCTATACCAAAGATGAATTGCCTAGCATTTGTAGCTCAGAAGTTATAGCAATGTTAAAGTTTGTTAACAATGGCAAAGTTTTGGAAATAGTGACCTTGACCTTGACCTGATTTCATGTTTCCTTGTATTAAATGAAAGGCATTCACCCAAGCTATCTGCATACCAAATATGAATGGTCTAGCTTAAGTAATTCAGAAGTTATAAGCAATGTTAAAGTTTTGTTAACAATGGCAAAGTTTTGGAAATACATGTAGTGACTTTGACCTTGACCTGATTTCATGTAATCTTGTATCAAGTGAAAGACCTTTACCCAAGTTATCTTTATACCAAAGATGAATTGCCTAGCATTTGTAGTTCAAAAGTTATAACAACGTTAAAGTCTGTTAAAAACGGCAAAGTTTTGGAAATAGTGACCTTGACCTGATTTCATGTATCCTTGTATTAAATGAAAGGCCTTCACCCAAGCTATCTGCATACCAAATATGAATGGTGTAGCTTAAGTAATTCAGAAGTTATAAGCAATGTTAAAGTTTTCTTAACGACGGCACGACGCCCGCCTATCTGCCTGCCCGCCCGCCTGCCTGCCTGCCTGCCTGCCTGCCTGCCTGCCTGCCTGCCCGGTTTTCGTCAAACTATAAGCCGAGATTTTTCTCGAAAAATCCAACTAAAAATCCTGCATATATAATTCTTATGAAATTTGGTGAAAATCCAAAGATTTTGTTTAAAGAAATTGTTTAAGATGCATGTCATATGACGACATACTTAGGCTGAGTTCAACAGCCCACCTTGGAACTTGGTGTCAGGTGAACAATTAAAAATGCTACAACTGGAGTTGACACCTCTGTAAAAGTCACTTTTTGAAACCATTGTGCTCAAATGCTCTATTTATCATAATGGTTTCAATACTACACAATTCTAAAATTTTCCTTTTCTTTAGTAAATGCCCATTTTTGGTAGATTTATTCAAAGAGGTTGGGACTAACAATAGTCTTGGAGAGAATGGGTTAATAATAGACCCAGACCTGCTCTTGTAGGAACTTTCTGATTGGGGCCTGCTGATTGCTTATGAAATAATGTAGATATGATGCTACGGTTTCTGTCATGGATGATGGCGAAACAAATCTGTGTTCATAAGCCATTCACAATATGCATGTAATTATGCATGAAAATTATTATTTCTTACATGAATACTGAACTAAGCATAAATAGTTAATGCAATGCATGCCTGTTTCTATGCTTAATAACACATTTAACCCTTACAGTGCAAGACACAAGTTACTAATGTCCTATGCAAACAGTGTAGACCCAGATGAGAGGGCTCCTAGAGGAGCCCTCTCAACAGGGTCTGCACTGTTTGTTATGTTACTCTTTTCTTCAGAAAATCCCTAAATATTCACCATAAGCTTGACCTGTTTGAATTTTGGAATAGTCCATTTGAAAATTCAGCATTGTAAGGGTTATAGTCTCTGGGTGACATCTCTAAGTTTATCATGGTCAATAATACTTTCATCTTTTTAATTTTTTAATCTAAATTCGAGTCTTACCACCTGATGTTTTCTACAGCACAACCACATACGAATGTCCAAACTTGGCAATTTACATATTTGTATGAACACAATTAAATTGTTCTTTAACGTTAACCCTTAAACTACAAAAACTATTTTCATTAAAATGTTTAACTCTTTATAGATTTATTCATACTTGTTATGCGAATATAACAGTGTTCAATAGTAAAGATGAATATAAAATTTCACACTGTTTTGTATATTATCATTCAAAGATCTCTTTGCTAAAACCGACCAATTTTACTGTTCGGTATATAAAGGTTAATCATTACTATTAATATTGTCTGTAGACAATCCAATCTGATTAACCTTTAGCCTGCTGAGCAAATAATTTTTACAGAAATTTTCACCTACTACATTTTTAAAATTCAAGCTATAATCAATTTGTCTACCAAAATGCAAACAGTCAGGATGTCAAACAGTTTGGATCCTGATGAGACACCAAGTTACTTGGCGTCTCATCTGGATCCAAACTGTTTGCCTAGGTATTCACTCATCCGCCCATAGCAGGCTGAAGGTTAATAGTCACTTTATCACCCAAAATAATACCAATACATGTACATAGTCGGATGTAGCCAAATTATGACAGGATATATAATATAGCATGCTATAATTATCATATAGCATGACAATTATCAGATCTTAACTGTCTGCACTGCCTGCCACTTGAACACAAATGCACCTTGTCTTGGTACCCTGGAAAATAAAGCACACCTGGGAAAATGTAGCTTTTGACGTTTAGAAAAGGTTTGTTTGGTAGAGCAGTAAAATAAGTTTATATTAAACTTGAAATATCAATCAGATAATAAATGTGGATATATATACCCTGACACTGCTTAGAAAATACTTTTTGTAACATTTTATGTATGAAAATTATCTCTGTCTATCTTTCCTAAAGATCTACATAAATTGTGAAATTTTTTGCCATATCTTTCCTAAAAAACCAATAAGAGTATTGTGATAATTTATCTCCACTGTCAAGTTTAGTGACTTTTTCAGAATATATTTACTTATAATTCCTTTCCCTCATATAAACATGTTTTCACACATTTGCAAAGAGAGTAGACCCAGATCAGACGCCTCCTATAGGAGCCGTCTGATCAGGGTCTGCTGTGTTTGCCAGTAGAATTTGATAGATCCGTTTCACTACTTTCTAAAATGGCTACAGTGTTCCACCTTCCATATTTCATTATAACTATTTTGTCTATGAATATTCAGTAGGTATTGAAATTTGGAATAAACATAGAACAGGGAAAGGGTTAACCAATTCCCTCATAGGCTATTTTTAGATCCATCCTCTTTGAATATTCTACCGAAAAGGAGCATTTACTAAAGAAAAGTAAAAGTTTAGAATTGTGTTGTTTTGAAACCATTGTGATAAATAGAGCATAAATTTGCACCTACGAACAAATGCTCTATTTATCGCAATAGTTTCAAAAAGTGACTTTTACGGAGGCGTCAAAAGGCGTCAATATGAGGGAATGGGTAAACTCTTCTCATGCTTTAGCGGTTCTTCACTTGTATTTGCAAACAGCTTTGATCCAGATGAGACACAAAGTAACTCGGCATCTCATCAAGATCCAAGCTGTTTGATAAAATGCAAAAACAAAGTGAGCATGCGAGCAACTCGCCATTTCATTAGGATCAAAATTGTTACAAACTGCATTTCATCGTCCAGTTAGTAAACCATCATGGTAGGCATTTCAGAGAAAAAAACATGTTTGTAAAAGATATAAAGCAGATGCATTTTATTAACTACATGTATAATTTTAAATTGCTGCACTTATTTACTAATAGGTGAAACGTTTAATATTCTGTTCAATTAAGCTGGTTTCAGTTTATTGCAATATCGAAAACATTCCACACATTTTATGCACAAATATGAAACAACTGACCACTGGCGACACCAAACAAGGCAACAAGGTTCACCTCATGTGTTTTTGCACTTTTCGTTATTCATTCACATAGATCCAGGAGAACGCATGTAAATATGAGGGCTGTTCTAAGGTCAAAGGCCATATCGGGGCATAGTGTTTCACAAACACATCTTGTTTGTACTCTGCTTGCAAATGCATCAAAAGGCATTAATATGAAAGAAAGTGTTAAGAAATTATGTTTTTAATGCTAATGGCTTACAACCAAGCAGTTGTAAGGATATTTGTAACACAATAGTTATACCTAAAGTTTCTGTTAGTCACAGTTAAGCATTAAATGGATGAAATTGCTGTCACTTGGTGAACTAATCGCTTATGCTTGAAATACATGCAAGGTTTATGCTCTAGGTCCAGCACAGTAACAGTATCGGTTAACCCATTCCCTCATATTGATGACTTTTGACGACTCCGTAAAAGTGACTTTGTGAAACCATTGTGATAAATAGAGCATTTGCTCCTATAGGAGCAAAGGAAAATGGACGAAGCGTACCATTGCCAAAGCATACCAGGACTATACGTACCATATCCTGGATGAAGTGTACCAATAATAAAAAACATAAATTATATTTGAATAATAATTAAACACTTTGCTTGATCACTTTACAAACAGCTGCAAATTGGAATTCACTTCACTGGTAGGCATTTGTCATCTACGGATTCTATAGGAGCAAATGCTCTATTTATCACAATGGTTTAAAACTACAAAATTCTAAAAAAAATCCTTTTCTCTAGTTAATGCTCCTTTTCGGTAGATTTATTCAAAGAGGTTGTATCTAAAAAATAGTCTATGAGGTAATGGGTTAACAGTTATGAGTGCATGAGTATGTTTGACTGCCTACTGATTGAACAGAATGTAGAATGCAGGAAAAATTTGATTAGTTATGCTAAATATGAAAAGTCTGTTGCTGGCATTGAATAACTTAGACAAGGCAAGTTCTATAAAAAAGACTACAACTCTATAGTAGTGTTCAGCATGCCAATTCATGGCTAACTGTGTGAATCATGCAAAAACAATTTGCGCACCCAAATTGTCTTGACCGGTACACGCACCCATTCATCTGATGTTCCAAAAATCGGTCATTTTGATTGAATGGTATCAATAATGACTTGTAATATGTACCAGAACTGTTGAGAATAATTTCTACACAATGGCCAGCGCCAACTTCTAACAATTTCTGCGCTAAAACAGACAAAGAATGTAGACTGTACTCTTTACCAGAAATGACAATGCAATCAATGGTGGGCACGTCGTCTGACAAACCTAATTCATTTGAGTCACCAATTCTTGATTATTGTAAATCAAAAGGGAGTAAATTGATATTACAATCAGTGGTGGCAAAATTAAACTTCCGTATTGTCTGTGTTGTCCCAAAGCCACAACAATGGACTTGTGTAAGTGAAATTTTATAGGCTTTTGTTATTAATTCATCATACGGACAAGTAGAAAATAGCTTTTAACAAAAACGGAAACTTACACTAGATGACAAAAGTGATGCAGTATTATGTAGAGCAAGGCTGCAGTCTGCATGATTGATTGCATTTTTAGTAATTTCATTGTTATTTAACAATAAAACTCCAACTACAAATGAACAAGTTAAACTTGCAACAGCTATTCCAATCATTCAAAAAGCTCTATTTTTTACGAATTAGGTTTCGTTAGGCACTTGCCAGTAAACTTCGCATAATGTTATCTCCCATTACCGCTAACTTGCCAGGATGCAGGTGTATCTATATATGTGACATCATTATCCGGGCATTTTGGCTACAAGTAGTAACTTAACAGGATTCCTTGTAAGATAGCCAGTTACAAAGATAAACTGTCTTTCCTAATATCATTGAGACAATGCTATTTTCATAGCATCTGCCATGGTCAGTAGAAGATGTTAACTACAGGTGTTTGTCTGTGTCCATGGGCATACTTTAGTAGAAAAGCAAATAATGTGACATGATTTTGCTTTTGCCCCGCAAAACATGTATCTTTATCGAACAACTTCAGCTCAACTTGAAGCCAGGCTCAATATTTGTACAAAACTTAGTTAAGCAAAACGAAGATACTAAGGTCTAAATGAGCAGATGCTTATCCATGCTAGATTCATTATGATATCACATTATAAGACCCATGAAATGGACAATCAATATATATACAAAATCTCTACATCATCCACATTTTTCATGAAGATATTTTTTTTGTTCGCTATTTTCCAATGAATTTGTTCCCATCGAGTTTCAAATGATGTAGATCTACAAGTTTATGTTCCAAAGTAAGTCTATATAGATAATGAGGGTTATAAGGATTATAATATATGATGCAAGGCTTTTCTATGAATTGATTAATAATATAAAAGAGTGTAGTGATCGGCCTATGTAAAGCATCTCTAACAACCTTGCTGTTGGGTTAACCTTTTAGCAACATGGTTAGAGTGTCGGACTAGTATTCCAGAGGTCCGGAGTTCGAATCCCGGTAGAGGTCAGTAAATTTTCCTCCCTTAGAATTACTTCATTGGTGACGAGGATAATTTGGTTCGTATGCGGGGATGCATGTAAAGTCTTAGGGGCATGCAGGTTTGCAGGGGCATGGGTATATGCCTGGCTCCTAAAGGTTAAGAGGACGGGGAGTGTAGTGATCGGCCTATGTAAAGCATCTCCAACAGCCTTGCTGTTGGGTTAACCCTTTAGCAACATGGTTAGAGTGTCGGACTAGTATTCCAGAGGTCCTGGGTTCGATTCCCAGTAGAAGCCAGTAACATTTCCTCCCTTAGAATTACTTCAAGAGATACAACTTTACCCTTTACCATAAACATTAAGATTAGGTTTCAAAAGACAGATGTATCACGTACATCATCATAGTTATAGGTATCATTTAAATACCATATCGTTTCGTGAATACCAGTATCGTATCATTTCATTCATAACGGTATCCAACCCTAGGTATATGTGTAAGACTCAAATCGAGGGCCGGTCCCAGATCAAGGGCCGATTTGAAAATCATGGGCCGTTTTCTCCAAAATCATGGGCCGTTTTCTCTCAAATCGTGGGCCGATTTATAACCCAAAAAAACAACCCGCATTCTACCTGACACAATACACAGATCACAAATTTGATATATCAGTGCTAATAAAAAAACTGCAAATAGAATATAAATCTAAAATTTTAAAAAATATAGATCTATATAGATTGCAGAGTTAAAGAAAATAACATGTCCAAAAATGGTGGCGCGAAACAGTCATTTTAATTGACCCAATGTTACCATAAAATCATGTTCAACTCATTCAACCCCAGGACGACTATATTCGTCCGTTACAAAAAGTGCACATGAGAAGAGTACACTTGTCCAATGAAAACAGTGTAAACCAAGATCTTTCAGAAGCCCTCTGGCCATGTCTTGCACTGTTTTTCATTTTGCAACAATAACCCCGAATAGTTCAAATATTGATCAGACTTTATTGGAAACTAAAATTTTCATTTAAAGCTTCTAGGAAGATTGAGTTAATGCAGGACAATTGTTATCTTGTTAATGTTGTATACAACAATAATTATTTCTACACGTTTTAAAATCTACACCGTATTAAAATGTGTTTCTCATGTTTATTGTCGTCCTCCTTTTTATCATTGAATTACTTTAGGTGTGCACTCTCCGAAATCGATTTCAGACAGGCCAACGATTTTCGAATTGGTATCCTTATTTGTTATGAATGCACTTTTGGAAATCGGAGATCAAGATTTCAGATCGCCCCACAATTTTCAAATCGGCCCATGATCTGATTTTAGATCATGGAATTGTTTAACGTATGCAAGTTCCAAAATCGGAGCTCCTTATGGAACTAACGTCACCATTTTGGCTCACCATAATTTGTTTTGAATGCACGTTCAGATATCGGAGCTCAAGATTTCAGATCGGCCCATGATTTTGGATGGGTGCTCAAGATTGGGAGAAAACGGCCCACAGTGACAATTTGGGATCGGCCCCCGATTTTCGAATCTGCCCTCTATCTGGGACCGACCCACGATTTGAATCTTACATATGTACACGAAATGTTTTTTGATATGTAAATAAAATTTACTTAACTTGGTCATACTGGTATTACTTCATGTAACCGTCCACATGACAATATCCAAGGATAGCCCCCAAACCCTGGAATGAATCGGAATACCTTTGACAATGCCTCTATTGGTTTTTCAGTATACACTCATTCCTGGATGTTGCAGTTATACCTTTGGGGGCTATTCTAGGACATTGTAGAGATACACGACTTCACATAATGATCATAATCCGATCACTTGGGAGTTACCCATGTCCCAAAAACAAAGCGTGTCGTCACACCTGTCAAGTTCAATAACAATAGACCCCTTCAATTTTTTATTATTAGAACGTGCCATTATTGACAGAAACAAAGTATTCTGGAGAACATTAACTTTGTTTTTAAAAAACCATTACCTTCACAACCCATGAGAATTTCTCGACGCGCAGGATTATAGCCAAGAGCTGTGATTGAGCGAGTGTGAGTATCACGCACTACGTAAAGTTTTTCCATCGCCATTCTGAATAACTTTAGTTTGGAAACGTTATGCACATTATCACTTTATCCAGAGAAAAAAATGGTAATTGATTCTGTATTCCTTTATTTGTTTAATAAACCCATCTTTTTAATGTCTTATCTATCCGATTACTTCCATCGGCAGCTTTTGCCGCCATCTTAGTTTATCTTGACAACCACGCATGCGCGCACTTCCGATGTGAAACGGTGCTCGAACAATTTACTTCTGCGTTAAACTTACATGTCTCTGTATTATTATAATACAAGATACAAGATACAAGAAACTTTATTTATAGTCGGGTGTTACAGAATAACATTAAACATTAGCTAGAAGCTATTTACCGACTAAAACAAATTTTCATAACAAAATACATTAATCAAAATAAAATGCCTGTGGGTAAGAACATGTTAAAACAGGAAAAGCTATAAATAATTTATACATCACAAGTTTGCTGTAGATGGCCTAAAATTATGTTTATAAATATATATACTCATATATTTATATATAAACATATACTTATACACACACACATAAATAAATACACATGCATATACATACACACGTACGAAATATATACATACACGCATACACATACATATACGTATGTATGTATGTATACCCTGTATAATAGATAAAATGAAGAACTAACTTCAGATTTTTAAAAAACTTTTTACTTTCTTTTTTTTTACTTTTTTCATGTCTCTGTATTGTAATCTGGTGTTATACGCCTCTGAGCGCCACTCAGGTGGAACTCTGTTTTGAGCTAATATTGTTAATTACACCTCAACACTACTTGTCACAGACTATCAATGATGTAATGGTTGCATGTGGAATACATGTCCCTCCTTGCTTATAAACAGAAAATGGCATAAACATCTCTGATCATTTATAAAATGTGAATTTTAAGTGTCTTGTTTAGCCCCATATAGACTTGGGGGACCCTTTTAATCACACAGGTCTCATCGGTCCCGCAGCTCTGCTTTCTTGGTGGTACACGTATAACGAGTGATTACCAAAATAATGAATGCTAATGCCAATGCCATGAGGAAGGATAAAAGGAATGCGTTGAATATGATAAAAGAAAACCAAAACCCCGGGGCCTGTATTCACAAGCTCCTTAGGAGACTTTTAGGAATAGTTCTAAGTTTATTGATTTTTTTTTAATTTTATAAAATCAACAAGCGTGTAGATATCCTTATTGAATAATACTTACTTTGAATGATAAACCCACTAAATATTCTACAAGTCACCTGTAGATAGAATATTTACCCTTTAGTTTGACTACAGATCTAGAAAGAAAGTTTCTGCTGTAGTTATACTTGAGTTAATTTATTCCTAACAGCTGTATCAATATGACTCTTGATGAAGTATGTCTATCACTGAAGTATACAATGTATTTAGAAACGAAAGACAAATTTATAGTATGCCCCCATTTTGAGTTTACTCACATATCGGAAGACAAAACTGGTAGGCTAGAAATAATTTATACAACGGTAGATCTTCGTTCAAATATAATAGAAATACAAACAGAATGTCGACAGCCAGTACGGTTTGAGATAGAATTAGACGAAAAGGATAGATTTAACCATTTACGCTTTTCTGTACATTTGCAAACAGAGTAAACCCAGATCAGACGGATCCTATAGGAGCCGTCTGATCAGGGTCTGCTCTGTTTTCTTATATGATATAGATATGATTATACAGTTTCTGTCATGGCTAAAATCCATGTGTCCCTGTACTATCATAACACATTAAAATAATTAATATTCATGTAGTCATTATTTCTTAGGTGAATATTCATGGTGGCAAGGGTTAACATTCAATGCGAAGTTTTATATTTCACTGTCCAAGTAAAGTCCTTGGAGTTAAAATATTCCTTAGTCAAGATATGGTTATATATCCACTAGTATATAGTAATACATAATGCAACAAATGCGGCAGATTGCTCACATTTGCAGTATCACTAGGATGGCTTCTATAATCTATATACATGTATAGCGTTGGTGAAGTTGGTGATCCGTTTTCAGTTTGGATCAGTGTATTATTAAATTTTCTTCTGAAGAATTCATGATCTTACACGAAGGTTCATATGGTAGGCATAAAGTGTTAATCGAAGGCGGCCCAGCTATCATTCCTATGAGATTGATCTAGATTTTAGGGTACAAATATACAACTTCATGCTGTGTTAAACCGCAGGCGTAAGTTGCCACCAAAAGTTCATGAGATAAAGGGTTAATTAATTAATTCCTATGAGGGTGATCCAAATCCATTCAGATGTTTAAGGCGAGGTGTCGTTTAAAGGCAGGTATCGGAGTTTGGTTTTGCAAACTACTCAATTACTTACATGCCCCTCTGACAAACTTGTACAGCGGATTGACTTTATGATAAGAGGATTAGTCAAATACCCTTTAGTGATTTAGGAGATGTCTACACTGATTAATATAAGAAACTTCCGATTAATACAAAGTGTTTTTTTTGTGTGTTGAAATTAGATAGGTATAATATTGGTATTGACCCGTGCCATTAGGATTCGTGAATTTAACTATGGTTTCACTGGTATTCGTTGACAACGTTAAGCTCGATTTGCACGTGTATACGTATTTCAACAAGTTCCGTGTAGCACCAGTCAACTTGTTTTGCTTGTCTTGTCGTCAAGTGAATGAAAACGCTTAAAGTCTGATATTTTTACATTTCAGCATTTTGATTTGCCAAAATGTTGCAAGGCATGATGAAAGCGATACAAAATCTTCACGCACGATGACGCACCGACGACTTGAAGCGTCGTGGACGTTCGCGCGTTATGAACAACGCGTAGGACTTCAAGACCGCTATATCATGAACACAGGCGTTCGGCTCATGAAATATGTTTAAAATCAGTTAAAATGTCCCTAAAATGACGTTTTGTAACATTTGGATCCGAAAAAATAGTTAGGGGCGTTTTGAGATAAAGCTGAACTTTCATATATTCTATATACCTCTAGTATAGGATATACGAACTTTCAGCTTTGGTCTCAAAATACCCGAAACTTTATATTTTCGTCTCCAAATGTTACAACACGTCAATTTAGGGACATTTTAACTTATTTCAGAATATTTCATGAGCCGAACGTGCTAACACACACGGACTTCACAATAACCGAACTCGTGAGAAAACGGTTTGTAATCGTATGTAGGGAAACGGTTTGTATTGCATGGACAACGTCCTTACATTGAATTAGTTTTAACGAATCGTCATCGTGTAAATCGTTATCTTTGGACACGATGGCGCAGGAATACCGTTCGTTTTTCGGATATGGTGAAGGCCTATGTCAATCGTAAAATAAATGAACACTGTGCTAAGTGTTGTATTCTTGAGCAAGATCGTTTCGGGGTGGGGATTTTGCCATAGCTTGGAAGTCACTGTCCATGGTTATCATTCACTACTAGTTAAGTTTAAAGGCAATTTAAGGTACTCCCTCATATTGACGCCTCCGTAAAAGTCACTTTTTGAAACCATTGTGAACAAATGCTCTATTTATCATAATTGTTCTAAGCTACACAATTCTAAAAGTTTCATTTTCTCTAGTAAATGCCCCTTTTCGGTTTCAAAGAGGTTGGATCTTTAAAAACCTATGAGGGATTTGGTTAAGCGGGGCCTTTTAAGCAAACGTAGCGGATTTTTCTTATTTTGTTCAGTATAGTTCGGTAAAATCTAATTTATCTGCCGTGATCTACTTATGCAGTGGACTGGATCCATTATACAACTTTGATTTCAACAATATTTTATGCAATGAAGAAAAGGATTGGACAACAGGCATAGCCTATATAAGTCCTCTCCAGCTTATATTCTCCAACTTTAATATAAGACTACCTACAGATAAATCCTGTGAACTTTGCTTTATTTCCATTCAACATTTTAGATGTTGAATAAATTGTTCCTGTGATCTACTTATTCAACAAACCAGAACAATTTATGTAGTTTTAATAAAGGACATCCTGAGGGTATTTTCTGTGAAGCCTGGTCTTTATCATGCTCCTTAGGATTAAGTTAGATCCAAGTCACATGAATTAAGATTCTTGAGCAATTTTGAAAATATGAGCAGAATAAGTATTTAAGACATTGTTCATGATGCACAATGAAAATTTTATTATGATGGAAGCATGACGATTCCAATAGCTCAGGTAATAACCAGGTGAGCAGAACCAATTTGTCACAATCCAATCAGCCGTTTAAGGGAAAATGTCATTTAAGAAATCATTCTTTTCATTTCGAAAAATAACAATTTTGAAATATTGGAGAAAACTTATTTTACACGACAGCTTATAATTTTAAACATATAGTGTCATAAAATTTGACGCGGATAACAAAGTTACGTATAGAAACAAAAACTGGGCTTCACCTGTAAAAACCATATTAGAAGAGCATGGTTTCGGATACGTATGGCATAACAAAGTCCTGGATAACTAGAATCCTGGATAATTATAAACAGGCATGGTACTCAGAAATAAATAATTATCCGCGATTTCAAAGCTATAGTTTATTCAAAACATAATTTCGAACGCGATAAGTATATTGACTGCATACACGAAAGAAAATATATAACTACCCTATCAAGATTCCGGGTGTCTGCTCCTACAGGAGCTTTCATCATTACTTTAGACCTGTATTAAGCTGGAGCCTTGAGAATTGTTCAGATTAGAATTTGGATGACTCGACTTCTGTTATCTCGAACTAATGTGTATGGTCCCTTAAAGTTCGAGTTATCGAAGTTCAACTGTATGTTAAATATTCAAAATTATGTAAATTGTGCAGACCCAGATCAAATGGTCCCTGAAAGAGCATTTTAATCAGCATCTACACTATATGTTACTCCGTAAGTTTCATTTAACTCTTTCCTTCATATAAACGGGTTTTCACGCATTTGCAAAGAGTAGACACAGATCAGATGGCTGCTATAGGAGCCCTCTGATCAGGGTCTGCTGTTTGCTTTATGGAATTTGAAAGACCCGTATCTTTACTTTCTAAAATGGCTACAATTTTCCACATTCCGGATTTCATTTAACTATTTTGTTTATGAATATTCAGTAAGTATTGAAATTTGGAATAAACATAGAACAGTGAAAGGGTTAAAGTTATCAAAACAAAGCACCTTTTCAGATTTACAAACCAGTCGAGAGAGGAGGTGAGGAGTTTAACCCTTTCCCTCATATAGACGTGTTTTCACGCATTTGCAAACAGAGTAGACCCAGATCAGACGGCTCCTAGAGGAGCCGTCTGATCAGGGTCTGCTCTGTTTGCCATTGGAATTTGAAAGATATGTTTCTTTACTTTCTAAAATGTCTATAATGTTCCACCTTCTATATTTCATTATAACTATTTTTTCCATGAATATCCAGTAGGTATTGAAAATTGAAATAAACATAGAACAGGGAAAGGGTTAAAATATTTAGAGTGAATAGGGTTCATGTAATACTCAGGCCATGAGAAGATTCATAATTTATTGTCATATAAAACCTGATACACTATAAGCACATGCAGAAACATAGAACACATGTAGTTGCATTACAGGAATGGTTTCACTCATGCCGAACCTACAATATACATATTATATTCGGTAAAACATGATTTGCATATAATTTCTAAGAGTGTGTTCCAGTTCCAAGTTGGTTAGTAGCTAGTAATTTGACAAATAGCCAATACTGTGGTGTTCCAAGGTCAATGTGATTGAATACATGTAGGGCCACATTTCCTTATTCTACTTAACATCTACACAAAGGTTCATAGAAAAACTCCAAACAGTTTCTGAAAATGGATCAGGGCAGACAGAAACGTTACATTTTTGGCAAACAAAGGGCTATGACACTGGTGTTACGAAGTCAATATGAATGATACTTGCAGGACTGCATGCCCTTACGCTACTCAACATTTTCACAATGTTTCAAAGAACAACGCCAATCAAATCAATTTTTTCGAAAATGAAGGGCCCCAACTCTGGTGTTCCAAGATCAATATAAATGATACTTGCAGAGCCTCATGCTATTTAAAATTTACACAAAGCTTCATAGAAAAACTCTTTAAATAACAGTTTTTGAGAAATGGATCCAGACAAAAACGTTACATGTTTGGCAAACACAGGGCCGTAACTTTGGTGTTCCAGTGTCAAATTCAATATGAATGATACATGCAGGGTTGCATTTTCTTCTGCTACTGAACATTTTCACAAAGTTTCCTAAAAAAATTCTAAACAGTTTCTGAGAATGTTTGCCAAACAGACAAAAATATTATATTTTAGGCAAACAATGGGTCAAAACTGGTATTCCAAGGTTATATGAATGATACTTGCATGACCACATGTCATTATTAATAAATTATTCATAAAATTAATACTACAGAAATGCCAACCTTTTCTCATAGAGTGGTCGCTATAGAAACACCAATCTTTGATCATAAATTGGCAAATACAGAAATAACAATCTTTTAATGTGACTGCTACAGAAACACCAAAATATTTTATCATAAAGTGACCACTACCAATCTTTTATCATAAAATGGTCACTCTTCAATGATTGAGTGGCCATTACAGAGATGTCATTCATGAATCATTTAGTGGCCATTACAGAGATGTTAATCTTCAATCATTAAGTGGCTGCTACACTGCCTCTCCTACATATTATCACTGAGTTGCCATTACAGAGATGTCAATCTTTATTCATTAAGTGGCTGCTACACTGCTTCCCCAACATATTATCATTGAGTTGCAATTACAGAGATGTCAATCTTTAAACATTGAGTGGCTGCTACACTGCCACCCCACATATTGTCATACAGTGACTAAGTATCAAGGATTAAGTAGCTAAATGTGAAGTTGACTTCGGTGGCTGGAAAGATGCTTGTGGACATCAATCATTATTTTGTTGGTTTAGCTCCAACTTGTTTAAACATTTACTCCATAAATATTCATGTAAGAACAAATGACATCATGGATATTAATGAGAATAATTGCTATAATAACACATGGGCACTTTTAAAGATGCGCAAAAATGCGTCACTAGGGGATAATGTGTTAGCTGTTACAGCTGCTTCGAGAGGTGACCTCTAATACAGTTTGACTGTACATTATGTGCTGGTCTTTGTCTGTATACTGCTGTCCTATTGCATTTCTAATGAACACACAGTTGATATAGTTAAAACTCTGGTTTCTGATGAGAAAACAACACATTTACAAAAGAGATCCTGACGCTGAACTGTTCAGATGAAACGGACAAGGTCCCTCAGTCCACTGAAAAAGAATGACAAATATCATTATATCTCAGTTAAATCATATTTAATATATTTTTGATGGTTACACATTTAAATGCATTTGTGAGGCTTAACCCTTTCCTCCATAATATGCCTTTCTACGCCTCTGTAAAAGTCACTTTTTGAAACCATTGTGATAAATAGAGCATTTGCTCTTAAGGAGCAAATGCTCTATTTATCACAATGGTTTTAGAACTACAAAATTCTAAAATTTTCCTTTTCTCTAGTTAATGCTCCTTTTTGGTAGATTTATTCAAAGAGGCTAGATCTAAAAATAGCCTATGTGGGAAAGGGTTAATAGAAAGATATGGTATTGTTACTTATTAACTCACCTGAGCAGGAAGTGCTCATGGTGAGCTATTGCTTTATTTTCAAACAGGAGCCGTCTGATCTGGGTCTACTCTGTTTGTAAAGGCGTGAAAAAGCAGTTAACTCATTACCTCGTAGACTATTTTTAGACCCAACTTCTTTGATTAAATCTAACGAAGAGGAGCATTAAATATAGAAAAGGAGAATTTTAGAATTGTGCAGATTTGAAACCATTGTTCCTATGGAGCAAATGCTCTATTTATCACAATGGTTTCAAATTGTGACTTTTACAGAGGCGCCAAAATGCTTCACTAGGAGGGAATGTGTTAAATGAGGTATAGGGTTATGTCATATACACAGACATACAAAGTAATATCTTGAAAATACTGAAAAGCTCCCAAAACACTAAACCTCATAATCAGATAAGTCATTCCGAGGGCTCTTACCTGTATCAGGCCATGTTCTGTAAGCTGTGTTGCCTGGAAGTGGTCTTTTAACAGTGACTGTGAGAAGTTGGTGTGTAACATACGTCCTTCTTCTTCATTGGCCATGTCTCCAGACAACCGGTACAGATCTGCAGCAACACAAAATTGTATGTAATGGATCATGATATTTACAGTTACAACCCATCATAAGATTGTGGGGGAGGCTGCTAGAACTTAATAAGGACTATTGCTTATAATAGAACATTTCAGTATCTTACAACTTCAGTGTTATGTGGGTGCATTTTTAGCTCACCTGGGCATATGTTTAGAGTAAAATATTGTGATCACCCTCTGTCAGGCCTACTGTTCACTTTTCCTTTAACCCATTCCCTCATACGCTATTTTTAGACCAAACCTCTGAGAATAAATCTACTGCAAAAGAGCATTTACTAGTCTTAGAGAAAAGGAAACATTTTAGATTGTTTTTAAACCATTGCGATAAATAGAGCATTTGCTCCTATCAAGCAAATGCTCTATTTATCACAATGGTTTCAAAAAGCGACTTTTTCAGAAGCATCAAAAGACATCAATATGCGGGAATGGGTTAAACCACATCTCTGAAACTACTGACATGCAACATTTCTGTATATGGAAATTTGGCGGGAAATAGCAGTTGATTTGGCTCTGAACAAAAATGCAAATTACAAGTCATTGCAAAGGTGCTTTGAGTCAATATCTCTCTAAAGATTTCTTTTTCATCACTAGTCATAATTTCTATCAACTTCTTTGACCCTTTACTCCATGAGTACTGATGTAAGAAATAATGAGATCCTGAATATTAATTAGTTTCATTGTTATAATAGGACATGGACACAGAAACGTTTGGCAATGGCAGAAACTGTAAAATCAAATCTATTTTATATCATAAGCAAACAGAATAGACCCTGATCAGGTGGCTCCTACAGGAGCCATCTGATCTGGGTCTACTCTGTTTGCACACACACAGAAATGGAATAAAGAGTTAGAAGGGGACATAAAATGTGTGCATTATGCAAAGCAAAAAATGGTTCTCTACATATACATACCTTTGAGGAGGGAAGAAGCCCATAATTGCACATGAACATCAGGAATTTTCCCAGCTAGCTGCATGGCTGGGGATACCATATTCAAAGACTCCTACAATACAGACAATAGCATACATTGTATTACCTATTCTATTATTAAAATATTGATAATATGTTACCACTGTTTGCTTAACCCTTTACAACATGAATATTCACAGAGCTACAGATAACGGTGCATACTCAAATACTAAAATTGTCATTTCTCCACCAAACCCTATGTTGTGACCACTCTTTAGAATCGTCTCTTCGAGACGATTCTAAAGAGTGGTCACAACATAGGGTTTGGTGGAGAAATAAAGAAGTTATACGAGAAAATATTTTAATTTACACATCTTATCTAGAGCTCTGTATTCATGTAAAAAATATTGACATCATGAATACTGATTAGCTGCATATTTATAATGACATATGTAAGATAATTTGGTACTGGTAGAAACTATAGTCAGATCTATCATAATCTCATAAGCAAACAGAGCAGATGGTGATACATGAATACTGAACAAGGAAAGGGTTAAAACATGTTAAAAATACTGATAGTCACCAACATTCCATCACAGACATACACTTATATACAATGTAAAGACAACGATGTTACCGTCATCAAAGTATTAAACTAGAAAACACTGATGCCTTAATGGCGATATTGTCTCTAAATCAAGCACTTTTTACCACAACTCTGGTAAAAAGAGTCCAAAAACAAATTCTGTTCTTCATGCACATTTTCAAATCAATGTTGTTCATCTGTGAAAATTTGAAGTAAATGCTCCCTTTGTATTTAGAGATGGACACACAAGATGTTTTCGCTATATGTTATATAGTGAAGTCCCATTTCTGGTAAGCATGGTCGGAGGAAACATTCCGTCTTTATGCCCATCTTCAAATAAACTTTGTTCATCTGTGAAAGTAAATTCTCCCATTGGTTTTTGGGGAGTTGGACACAGATTTGCGGGACATACGTATGGATGGAGGGACAAGAGCAAGGCCATGTGGTAGCAATAAAAACTTTTTTGTTTTGTTTGTGTTGATGCGTTAACAGTATTTCAGTCTTATTACATTGTCCTGCTAATAACAGGTAACCCAACAGTACCCCAGCTGGAAGGCTTGACAATCTATTTACATACCCTACTGTTTCCTAGTGACAGGAATATATGGCCTAGTAACACAAGCGAGCAGGAGGTTAGTCTGTTGAGATCTTCAGCATTAGCCATCTTTAGAGTTTCTCTTAGGTGTCTCCTGTAATAGTTAAAGCTGAATTCTGATATTCTAATTCTATAATCAAAGGCAATATTCTGCTGATAACATGGTCATCAATGTACCTTTACTATACTTAACAATTTAATATACTTAATATATATATATAGTACATGCTCTCAGGTAAAAAATAATCTAAGTGTCAAGCCATCAGAATCATAAAGAGATACTGAATTCTACCTCTCAAGCTGTTTCCAATGATTTCTTTACTGAAAACGACAAAAATGTTTTGATTATTTTTACTGTAGTCACAAATCAAGTGATGCTTTGCAATTGTGTAAGGCATAAAGTATGAATTTCTATTCAAATTGAACAAATGGAAATGGCTTTCAAACTCATTTGTACCAGTTTACATGAGACAAAACTGTGTAAATATTGATATTTAAAGAAAACTAATTGTTGTAATAGTTCGGTATCTTTTCTTTGGAAGTATTAAGAAAGATGGAAACTAATTTATTTACTTTGCATCATTATATCTGGCCTGGAAAAATGCCTGTAGACCCTGTACATAATAAGCCGATGCCTTCAGACTGTGGGAGCTGAGAAATACAAAAAACAAATGCATCACAAAAATATCAAAATATGAACAACTATACATGAAACGACTGTGTATTTGATCAATAGGAGCAAATGCTCTACATGTTTCAAAATACACAAATTATAATTGTTTTCCTTTATTTCTAGAAAAGAATACTTCATAGCTGAAACTTTTCAAGATACTCGTTTTGCTTCGAAATAAACTGTAGAATCAAATCTATATCATGTCAATCACAAACAGAGCTCCTATTTGAGTTGTCCCATCTGGGTATACTGTTTGTAAACATGTGAAAAGGTATTTCTATGAAGGAAAGAGTTAAAGCGATGTTCAACTACAGATTAATGATAAAGACCTGCTATGAGTAAGCATGTAAAACATTTTGATTTTAGACACTGATTTATGGAGAAAGCTTTAACCCATTTACTCCCAGTGGATTCTTCTATGTTTATATATTTGATTAGTCCATTTTTTATCTAAGAGGAACCTGATCTAAATTTTCAATTTCGTTTTGTTTTATATTGAAATTCCTATCAGCAAACAGTGTAGACTCTAATCAGATGCTGCATTATGCGGCGTCTGATCAGAGTCTACACCGTTTGCCTACGTCACATATATGGGATTGTGGGAGCAATTGGGTTAACATAAATGTGCTTGAGAACTCAATAAAGATTAATAAAACAATGTTTACCAATCAGACATTACATGTAGTTCAAATTTAAGCAGGCAATAAACAAACCCATCTCTGCAAATTTTATGCCTAATCAAAGACATGGTCTGCTTACTTTGATTGAGTCATTTTCTCTGGGTCTATTTTCTCCAACAAACCAATCAATTCCTGTTGGCGACACATTCGTAGGTACACAATGGCCAGATTCAGGTTCACAAATAATGATAACTCCGTACAGTCTGATTGCTGTGAAAGGTAAGCAAAGTATTCAGTGAACTGTTTGAAAACAGGAACAATGTTCATCAAACAATTACGGTTATCTGCTTCAACCATACATTTTACTGTAGTGATGTATACATCCGAAATGGTACAGCTCTCCTATCTCAGTTAAACAAATTTATATAATATATAACTTTATTTTTGTCGTAGATGTGAAAATAAAGATAATCCTTTTTCAGCTGTATATATGCTGACACAAAATGAAATGCAGCATTTTTATTATTAACATTTTGTGTGTATTACATTTATGTATATGGATAAATGGCCACATCTGATTTTCACACTGTCTCAGGTTATTGTATTGAACAATGCCATTGTTGATGTATGCCTCATGTAATGTAAAGTTACTGTGCCTGGATACAACACCTACATGTGGACACTACATAATTTGAATAGCCACAGAAGATAGCCAGACCAAATGCATTGTTAAACCCTTGGGACTACTGAACATCAATCTAAACATGCTGGAGGATGATGCTTAATGGAAGCAGGCAAACGGTTGTCACTTGTGTACTTGGAGTTCACCGGTCTACGATTTCTTGTCTGTATAATCGACAAACTGGCATGCCAAAGAAGTGGCCATCCTCGTGTTACATGTGAGGACAAGACATATGCCTCACTCATTTGGGTCATCGCTTTAGAGCTGCTATAGAATTTGCCTAGGGTTTGCATAGCAATCAAATTAGTCAACACTAAAATACCTTTCATCAAAATATTTGCAATGATTTCCACAAGGTTGACGAACTACCATTAACCCTTTCCTCCATAAATACACCTTTCTACGCCTCTGTAATAACCACTTCTTGAAACCATTGTGATAAATAGAGCAGTTGCTCCTATAGGAGCAAATGCTCTATTTATCACAATGTTTTCAAACTAAAATATTCTAAAATTTTACTTTTCTCTAGTAAATGCTCCTTTTGGGTAGATTCATTCAAAGAGATTGGGTCTAAAAATAGCCTATGGAGGAATGGGTTAATCAAACAAGAGCACTGCATGAGGATGCCAACACTCGTCAGCCCTTGAGATGGTGAACAAGTGTGTGAAGTTTCATAAGATTCAGCCCATTTAGATTTGCATAAGATATCCCCTAATGTCAATGCATTTCTTTTAAACAATGCCATCTGTTTGAATGTTTTGAAGAACTCAAAGCACTATTCAAACACAATGCATTTAATCATGGATAATAATTGGAAACATTTTCAAAGTGTGAAATGATATTCATGACTTTGAATAAGTAAAATATGATATCCTAGATAGTAATCTGGCCATATGGTTTGCTGACCTGATATCGAAATGTTAATCCGGCTGTTACCAGTAACTACGCTGTTATTAACCCTTTCCCTCATTAACACCTGTACATGCATTTGCAAACAGTGTAGACCCAGATCAGATGGTTCCTATAGGAGCCATCTGATTTCGGTCTGCTACTGTGGACAGAATGAATCCAAACTGATAATTGCTTACCCTAAGTGCAGAATGCTACTGTGGACAGAATGCATCTAAACTAATAATTGTTTACCCTAAGTGCAGAATGCTACTGTGGACAGAATGAATCCAAACTGATAATTGCTTACCCTAAGTGCAGAATGCCACTGTGGACAGAATGAATCCAAACTGATAATTGCTTACCCTAAGTGCAGAATGCCACTGTGGACAGAATGAATCCAAACTGATAATTGCTTACCCTAAGTGCAGAATGCCACTGTGGACAGAATGAATCCAAACTGATAATTGCTTACCCTAAGTGCAGAATGCTACTGTGAACAGAATGAATCCAAACTGATAATTGCTTACCCTAAGTGCAGTCTGAAACTGAGCCTCTGCTGCTTCCATACAGTTCATAGACATGGCATACAGGCCCTGGCAAAACAAAACAAACAGTTCATAGACATGGTATACAGGCCCTGGCAATACAAAACATACAGTTCATAGACATGGCATACAGGCCCTGGCAAAACAAAACAAACAGTTCCATAATATTCTTCACATGACTAGGTAACAAATATCCAAACCAAGAAAGACCTTGAAAATTACCAAAATTAAATAAACCCTTTCCTTCAATGATATAATTTATTTGCAAACAGAGTGGACCCAGATCAGACGACTCCTATAGAAGCCATCTGATCCGGGTCTGCTCTGTTTGCTTATGGAATTCTATCAGATTTGATTCTACACTCTCTGCCACAATCAAAAATTCATTTGTTAATATTACTTTAGAATAGTTTGCCTCGTAAACATTCATGACAATATTATTTCTTTCATAAATATTAACCCATTCCTCCATAAATACGCCTTTCTACGCCTCTGTAGTAGTCACTTCTTGACACCATTGTGATAAATAGAGCATTTGCTCCTATAGGAGCAAATGCTCTATTTATCACAATGGTTTCAAACTACAAAATTAAAAAAAATTCCTTTTCTCTAGTTAGTGCTCCTTTTGGGTAGATTTATTCAAACAGATTGGGTCTAAAAATAGCCTATGAGGGAATGGGTTAAACAAGGAAATGATTAAGTTTTCAAAGATGGTAAGTTCAAGCAAGTAGAAAACAGAGATTTATCCTTACAAAGTATCAGCCTGCTATTAATGTTTTTCTCACAGAATGCAAGTCAACAACAAGAGGGCTATGACGGTCCTGTATTGCTCACCTAAGGCAACAAGTCTATTGTGCATACATGTATAAGAAAATTCTGCCAATTCTTTAAAATACAGCAAGAAATTTACTGCATGAATGAATGAATGAAAGACTTTATTTGACGAGGGTAGCTCAATTAGTCATAATGACTAATCTACCTTGAGGCCCTCAAACAAGAATTTCAAACAAAATACAAAACAGCAAAACATAGATCTATATGCACTATTAAACAACAAATCAACTTTCTGAAATTAACTCATTGCACGCTAAGTAATGTTGCATCTGAAAAATTAATAACTGTTGTCTGCATCAATTAGATTCTTCAAGGATACGCAAGTGGGTCCTGATAAAACTCCAGTAATTTGGCGTTTAATCATGGCAGCCATGTTTCGTTTAGGAATTCCAACAATTAGAGCATTCTAGCTATAGAGCTCCTAAGGAATATTGATACAAAATTACAGAGACATAATTCATCTGCAGCATAATAAAAATTCAACACTATGTTCTAAATCTGCTATACCAGTAGCGTGTGAATCTGAGCTCCATGGGTAGTGAACAGCTTAGGCTGGGATTGGCACACATGGCAAGCTTGGAATATCTGAAAGAAACAAACATACTACAAGTTTACCAAGAATCCATGTATTATCATGAAAAGTAAATACATACCAAATGTGATATCTGAAATCACTAGAGTCAAAATATGGTCACTAATTTTCATGTACATGTATATCCAATTCATCTTACTTAACCTTTTCTGATCAAGGTCTGCACTGTTTGTCATCAAACGTTTTATACCCTTTTCACGCTGATCATGACCAAAATAGGAAGAGCATAGAACGTTGTATCCAAATCAAGCTTCATGCTTATTAAACTTTATCCATGCTCTACTCAGTTTGTGTTCACACTTCAAAGAGACCACCTGTACAAACTTTCATAGCAATCTAATGAAAACTGCAGAAGTAGTTTGTACCACGAGTCCACAGTTGCCCCTATACAAAAGCAAACCAGTACATCAAAGTTCAAGTGCAGGTAACTCCATATAACCTGGAGACAGGCAAATAAAAATTATTCAATGCACACATACACTTCATACTGACCATGTATATAAACTTTCATTGAAATTTGTTGAAAAAAACAACACTGGCAAGTTTTGTATGGATGTAACATTTTTTTAAGCAAATTTCAATATTTTCTGGCAAAAAAACATATCAAAACTGATTCTGGAACTTATGATTTCAAGAAATGAACCATATTTTAAAAGGGGTTTTCAAGAGTTTTATTGTTATTTTAAGAGTTTTTTAAGTCTTAATGAAAATATATTCTCAAAGAAATGAGTATTTTGCATTAATAGCATTATTTAAAAGGAATGTCCCTACATTTGACGCGTTTCATAAACACTTAAAATATACAAAACGCATTTGTTTATATGCTGAAAAGTAGTATATCGCAAAAAGCCCCATCCAATTACCGTTTATAATGACAAAACATCCATGTGTTGATATTGCCGATCCCGGTGATACTCCCCGATGTTTCAGTTTTATTCGGGTTGGGTTTTAGTTTCGTAACTGTTCGCCCTATTCGCGATTCTCTGACCACTTCCGAGAAAGCTATTACGTAAACAATGGAGGGATCGGGTGATCATCGGCAAAACGCGGAAGAATTTAACGGAAAAGGCCAATAATATTATGTTGTAGAACAAAAATTATCAGTATTGATGAAATCAGTTTATTTGTATCACAGGGGCATTTTTCGATATAAGTTCAAATTGGAACCTTGAAAATAATGATAGAGCATAACAAATACCAAAGTTTATGATATTATTGAAAATATGCGATCATTGTAGGGACTTCCTCTTTAAGCTGATTTGATTTTAAAGATATAAAACCTTTATGTAAGAAGTAAGTTCAAAGAGTGCCACTGTATTTCACTCTGGTAATGATGACTGCCTTACCTCCTGCACTGCCTGTGTTTTGTTGCCCATGATGAGACGGCACATTACAATATGCTCCAGTAACATCAGCTGGAAGGAGGAGAGGAGAGGGTGGGCATCAAGCACTGAAATACACACAAGATACAGGCATGAGACACAACTACAGCTGACACATTACAATATGCTCCAGCAACATCAACTGGAAGGAGGAGAGTAGAGGGTGGGCATCAAGCACTGAAATACACACAAGATACAGGCATGAGACACAACAACAACTGACACATTACAATATGCTCCAGCAACATCAACTGGAAGGAGGAGAGGGGGGGGGGGGTATGCATCAAGCACTGAAATACACACAAGATACAGGTATGAGACACAACTACAGCTGACACATTACAATATGCTCCAACAACATCAACTGGAAGGAGGAGAGTAGAGGGTGGGCATCAAGCACTGAAATACACACAAGATACAGGTATGAGACACAACTACAGCTGACACATTACAGTGTGCTCCAGCAACATCAACTGGAAGGAGGAGAGGAGGGGGTGGGCATCAAGCACTGAAATACACACAAGATACAGGCATGAGACACAACAACAACTGACACATTACAATGTGCTCCAGCAACATCAACTGGAAGGAGGAGAGGGGGGAGGGGGGTGTATGCATCAAGCACTGAAATACACACAAGATACAGGTATGAGACACAACTACAGTTGAACTTCAATATCTCAAACTTCAAGGGACCATACAGATTACTTCGAGATAATAAGAGAAGTTTTAGTCATCAAACTTCTAAACTGGAAGTTCTCAAGTTCGCAGCTGAATGCAGGTCTAAAGTAATGCCGAGCCTGAAAGCTTATGTAGGAGCTTTCAGCATTACTTTGGACCTACACTCAGCTGTCACATGTGTTTCTAGATATGCGTAGTGATACATTTTAAAACAATTCTGTATTGTAAAGTAAACTAAAGTTTAGTGTTTGAGTTTTCAACCACATAAAGGACGATGAAAATCTAGTTCGACAGTGCTGCTTTTCTTTATACATATGCTTGCTTGCTTGCTCAGGTTGGCCATATATCATTGCTGTGATGTACGAAACAATATCCATTTGGCAAATCAGCTTAACTGGGTAACTTTTGTTTCAATCCAATAGTTTGACACCCACCTGCATGCACACACAAACCAGTTTGTATGCAGGTTCGATATCTGCTATGGTTTAGAACAGAGATCTGTACATTTCTACAAGACTGAGTTGAATATAAACAACACATGCGATACTCACTTTTGAGTTTCTCTATCTGCATGAGTGCTTTGTCAGTATATTTCTGGGCTTTGTCCATGTAACCAGCCTGCATAGAGTGCATCACTGTAACCTGAAACATGTGAACAGACATACTAGCTAGAATAGATTTATAGAGTGCATCCTCGTAACCTGAAACATATAAACAGACATACTAGCTAGAATAGATTTATAGAGTGCATCCTCGTAACCTGAAACATATGAACAGACATACTAGCTAGAATAGATTTATAGAGTGCATCCTCGTAACCTGAAACATATGAACAGACATACTAGCTAGAATAGATTTATAGAGTGCATCCCTGTCATCTGAAACAAATAAAGAAACATGTAACTTGAAATCTATAAACAGACACATAAGCTAGCTTCATAGAGTGCATCACTGTAACCCATTCCATCTAAGTCCAAGGGCAGGTAATTCCATATAAACTGGAGATAGCAATGGAAATGGAGGAGCTTGCGACACCAACTATCCATGTTACAGGCCCAAATAACAAACAATACTTAGAGTTCAAGGGGAGATAACTCAGCAATGAAAAGTATGACTTTATTATGTATGCCAATTACAAATTCAACAACTTTCAAATATGAAGGAGGATAACCCATGCTTCAGACCAAAATGACAAAAATGCTCATAGTTCAAGGGGAGATCATTCTGCAATACCTGGTACTATACACATGGCCAATGTGTCTTACGCATGTACTATTTGTGGTTATACTGTATACCAAATATGATTTCAATTAGAACTAAAGGTGATGAATGCTCCCCCATGGCACCCAGAAAATGCAAGGGATGATAACTCCTGTACGTAAGATACTGAAAAAAATATGTGATGCACATCTACACTTCACAGAGATCACATGTGTATCAACTTGCATTGAATTATGTTGAAAAATGTAGACATGGTTGATCACTCCACATACTTTTTTGGCTAGCAGTACATACGGTAAAAGTCCCGGGGCACTCCACATACTTTTTTGGCTAGCAGTACATACGGTAAAAGTCCCGGGGCAGGTAACTCCTGTATTCAGCAAGACAAATTTGGGCAGATAGTGTACACACTGATTAAACTGCCCATTAATAGAGTAATTTGATCATGCTCAACACCCCATTTACTACCCTAATAGTTTCATTTAACCCTTTCCCTGTTCTATATTTTATAGTACAAATTTCAATACCTTCTGAATATTCATGGACAAAATAGTTACAATGAAATCTGGAAGGTAGAACATGATAGTCATTTTAGAAATTAAAGAAACAGAGCTATTATATTCCATTAGCAAACAGAGCAGACTCTGATCCTACAGGAGTCATCTGATCTGGGTCTACTCTGTTTGCAAATGTGTGAAAAGGCGTTTACATGAGGGAAAGGCTTAAGATGATGAAGAATTAACTGATCAAGTTTTAACAACTGGTGGAAAGGAGAAAATGGGCATCCAAATAATTAGGGTAAATTTAACCCTTTCCTCCATAAATACACCTTTCTACACCTCTGTAAAAGTCACTTTATGAAACCATTGTGATAAATAGAGCATTTGCTCCTATATGAGCAAATGCTCTATTTATCACAATGGTTTCAAACTACAAAATTCTAAAATTTTCCTTTTTTGTAGTTAATGCTCCTTTTGGGTAGATTTATTCAAAGTGGTTGGATCTAAAAATAGCCTATGGAGGAAAGGGTTAAGTAAGCAAATATAGTTCCGCTACCTATTGTTGACTCACATTACACAGTATATTCCTTGAAAAGCTGTATAACTGACTGACCAATTAGACCTTGGATTTCAAATTTCACAAGTGGGAAGAATCACCAATTGCAGTAACAAACAGATTTTTTCACATTTAAAACTTACCAGGTAGACCAGTACACACATGTGTTCCTTTGGTAGCCACTGGAACATATCCAACGGTTTGGCACTAACAGGATCTGAGAAAATAAATCAATAAAACATCCATCATTTCGTGACTGTGAAAACTTATTTACTGCAGCAGACTCAGATTTATATAAAGCTGATAAAAAGTCATTGGCAGATCAGTCCTGTGAAATTTGTTGGAAAGATCTTATAACCACACACATGTATGCCCACATTGATTAAGAGCACTTGAGAATTGTGTTTACTAGAGCCTAAACAAACTAAATATAAACCGACAGACAGATGACAGGTCTACAGACAATGGACAATCAATGGTTGTAAAAGCTCACCTTAAACACTTTGTGCACAAGTGAGCTAAAACAAAGTCCAGAAAACTTGTTTTTAACTAGTTTTTCTTCTAAGTGCATCATAGGTCAAGGTCATATTGACCTAAGTTGTAAAAAAAAAAAAGGTTTGTTTCTGGTTACCCGACCGACCGTCCATTTTACCCCCGACTCACTTTTTTTATTGCATCCAGAAATTTCCGCGGTTCTGTCTCTTGTGATTATTACGAGTTTGGTGACAGGCCAATCTTCGGGGACTTCCCAATTGGAAAAAGCCTCTTTTCATCCAACTTTTTGTGAAAGAATTTCAAAGAAAAAACCAATGGAGAAATTCCCATTATGTTGACATATCTCAACATTTCCAACAGTCAAACATTTTTTCGCCAAAGTCAAAGAAAACGCTAAAAAGATACATTGGAGTTTGACACTAAGTAACCATAGACCGAGCGACATTTCTAGTATAGTGCAGGTCAGGTCCAGTTGTTAAATATTCAACTGGTCAGAATGGTCCAGTGCGAAATAATCGATTCTAGAAAAATTCCATTCATTTGCAAGTTTTCCCACTCATTTTCTCCTTCTGTCGCTCTAATATTGTTTTGTTTTTATCATTGTACTAAGTAGAGAAAGCTGCGAGCACCTTGCAACCACGTGACTTCCTTCATAACGTCGAGGTCGGGATTGTCTCAAATTAAGTTAGGGTATTGTGATAAAACACTGTCGTTTTCGAAAAATCGCTAGTTATTCTAATGCTTTTATTTCAGTTAAGGTTTCGTGTAAAAAATGTTTTTGTGGAAATTTATATTTTAAGGGAATATATTAACAGAAAAAATATTTGCCAAATGATTCGTAATGACACCACTTGAAACATTATGAAACGTTCCCTAAATGTATGTCATAAAATAGATGTCTTAAATCTTGGTTTCCCACACTAACACCACTTTTCTGTTATGTACACTCGCGCCGATATATGCTAGTTTCAATTTGGGTTTACGGGCAGTGGAGATGACAAGAAAGAAAGGGAAATGTAAGGAGTCGTCGAAGAGAAAATATGAGGAAGAAAAAAGGCAATTCGGTCAGAAATTGAAAGAAGAGTTTACTTGGTTAAACTACGTACAGTACATTCCTTGTAGAAAATACGATTTGGTAAATAGTGGAGTTTTACAGTGGGGTGCTAAATGCCAATAGGTCCATACCACAGATTAACCATTACCTGATGAATATTGATGATTATTCATATAAGACTATGCCTACTATGAATATATATTCGTATTTAGGTATCAGTTCGATTTTTAGAATACTGCTCACCAAAAAAAAAAAAAAAATCCCGACCTACCGACCCAACTTTTTGGGGGGCATGTAACCAGAAACCAACCCATTTTTTTTTTAGGCCTAACATCCATTTCCAAAGATGTATTATCTAATATTGGTATATATTAGACAAATAGTAAGAACATCATTTTCATGCTTTTTTAACAAGGGCAAAAGGTATAACATGTACTTTGGTGAATGTAAAGCTTACAGGATATGAAATATGGCCTGAACAAAGTCAGTCCCCTCTACTCCCCATTAAGTGGGGATACATAGCCTTGGTACATGTACGGCCAACAGCATTAATAAATTGCCCATACCAGTGCAGTAAAAGGATCTTAAAGCCATTAAACACTCAGCTTGAATTCACCAACACATGCTCAAACTCCATACTCAAGAATTTTCTCAAATAAATGTGCTTGGGCCATTATTTCAGGCAGAAAGATATAAACTGGGTACAAACAATCATGTTGGACAACAGTCTTGGTTATGATAAAGCTATGAAAGTGTATGTGAATTCTCAACAAGTGACTTAACTGGTTGTACCTTCGTCTGTGTGTATCTGGGTGATGGTCTGTATACTTTGCTGAAGCTGCTTCAGAGCTGCCTTCACACTCTTAACCTGCAAGGTAGTAACATGTGTTTGTAATTTTAACCCTTTCTTCCATAGGCTATATTTAGACCCAACCTCTTTGAATGAATCTACCCAAAAGGAGCATTTACTAAAGAAAAGTAAAATTTTAGAATTTTGTAGTTTGAAACCAATGTGATAAATAGAGCATTTGCTCCTATAGGAGCAAATGCTCTATTTATCACAATGGTTTCAAGAAGTGGTTATTACAGAGGTGTAGAAAGGTGTATTTATGGAGGAAAGGGTTAATCAACTGAGGAAATATTTTCTTCTTTCAAATTTTCCATCAAATAAATTAAAAGCAGTCTGCATTACAGAATAACCTCTTAAAAAAGACCACTTGGTGAATAAACACAAGGGTCTGTAACTCATTCCCTCACAGGCTATTTTTAGACTCAAACCTCTTTGAATAAATCTACCAAAAAGGAGCATTTACTATTGAAGAAAAGGAAATATTTAGAATTGTGTAATTTTGAAACATAAAAAAGAGCATATGCTCCTATGGAGCAAATGCTCAATTTATCACAATGGTTTCAAAAATTGTCAACATAAGGGTATGATATGGTAGACATTTTATACCTGTCCAGCAGTTAAGTAATGGCACACTTGTAGGACCAGGAAGAACACTTTGAGAGACTCTTTCTGCACAGCCGGCCCTGTCCACTGCTCTATGAGCGAGCCTGCCTTAGATAAGGTCTCATTCACCTGTACAGCCTGCTTGTTAATCAACAGAAGCTGAAAGAGAAACAGCAGTAAGAGCAACAGATAAACGTGTCTACTGAAGTACTTAATCATCATTTCTCCACCAAACCTTTTGTTGTGACCACTCTTTAGAATCGTCTCGAAGAGACAATTCTAAAGAGTGGTCAAAAAATAGGGTTTGGTGGAGAAATAAAGAAATTATTCTTGAAAATGTTTTAATTTACACATCTTATCTGGACCTCTGAGTAATGCAACAATCATCAACCCTTTGAACCATGTCCATAGCAAACAGTGTAGGCTCAAAATAGCCAGATCTTGCATGAGCCCAATGAAAGAGTTTTGCATATTAAAGTTGCAATTCTTTTTGCTTAAAGTTAGCCCTGGTCATTACCCATCAGTTTTTTCATGTGAAAAGTCAAAAACAGGTTTGTATGTATCACCAGCCACAGAATTCCATGCACAGAATATGTGGGTGTATCGTTGCGTGACTAGCCACAACTCTGCTATAAGTGGATGGACTGTGACTGCATTTGATGGTTATCGTCCATTTTTCCATATATACATTCCCATCAAACCAACTAATTTCAAGATATGGCTCCAGATGGGAAATGCCAAAACAATATCAGTCTGTCTTTGGTGGAGGATAAAAAAATATCTTGTGTAATTGAATTGTTCAAGATCCCCAATGATAACAACATTCTAATGGTTTTGTCAGTAATAAATTCACAATATTAATTACTGTGACATTTATCATGCTCTTATTTCCATCTATTAGGGCTGTCATAAAGGACATGAGAACAGTTGATGTTCTGTCAGAAGCGATTAACCCTTTCCTCCATAGGCTATTTTTAGATCCAACCTCTTTGAATAAATCTACCGAAAAGGAGCATTTACTAGAGAAAAGGAAAAGTTTAGAATTGTGTAGCATTGAAACCGTTGTGATAAATAGAGCATTTGCTCCTATAGGAGCAAATGCTCTATTTATCACAATGGTTTCAAAAAGTGACTTTTACAGAGCCGTAGAAAGGCGTATTTATGGAGGAAAGGGTTAAAAAAGGACATGAGAACAGTTGATGCTTCAATTGAGTTCAGTAACCTTACAACTATACCAGCACTTGCAAAATGTTCCGACGTGATTTTTTATCTTTGAACAGATCTTGCATCAACGTCAGGTTCAAACTATATTCATATCATTCGAAAAAAAACCTGCATTGAGCAACTCGTCATAAATGAGATTACTTTTCTCAAAATATAAATATGGGCTGTGCTGTAATACCAGAACTCACCATGCCCTTGCTGAGCAGAAACAGTAAAGTTGTATATTCAGAACCAGCTGAGGCTACAAAGTCTGCTCCAGCTCCAAGCAAATCACAAGCTGACACAAAGTCCTTTTCAGAGGCATAAATTTGCTGCAATAGAATGGAAGAGTGTATGTTACAATTACATAACATAATGGTTGATAAGCCAAAATTGAATTACACAAAGCATTTGGAATAAACATATCATGTATTTCATATGAACTGCATAAATAATGGAAAATATCTGGCTTATAACCCTTTCCCTGTTCAGTATTCATGTAAGAAATAATGATATCATGAATATTTATCAGCTGAATTTTCATAATGTTAACTTTTTATGGGAATACTTTGCTTAGACAAAAACTTTAGAATTAGATCTATATCAAGTCAAAAGTTTCGTTCTCAAGCTTTTGATTGGTCAGATTTGAGTTCTCAAGCTTTTGATTGGTCAGATTTGAGCCAGAGGCTCAAATCTGACCAATCAAAAGCTTGAGAACGTACTCAGACTCAACTAAAAGTTTTATAAGCAGGGACCTAGAACACTGACCAATTCAAAGAGGCATACTGTGAGAAACACTTTATATTTATCTACAAAACTCTTATCTTGTTCATACTCATGAAGAATCACTTCAGAGAGGTGAAGAGCCTATAAGAATGGAATGGAATGGAAAAGTTATCTTCTTATCTGAGACTCTAAGTACATACTGCCAGCTGGAAGAGGAGTCTGCAATGCCAGAACTGAGACTGCTGGGACAGCTCTATTGCTCTCTTCAGCAGAGGCTTGGCATGGTCTACTTGACTCTGTGAAAGAAAACAAGGTTAAGATGTTAGTAAAACATGTAAGTTCTAAATGACAGCCAGCATATCATTCTAAATTCTAAACTTGAAATGTGACCGAGACATTGATCTACGGGCCTCAAAATCAATAAGTGACTGTTTCATCAACTTATAACCAACCTCCATAAAAAATATGAGGACTCTTGATAACAAGTGGGTCATAATGACCCTGTAGTGATCACCTCAGACGAAAGGTCAGCAAAAATTGCTAAACTAATTTGCATCACAACGTAATTACAAAATCTAAGATAGCCATCAGTCGGCCATCATGAATCCCACCATTAAAAATAATTGGTAAAAGCATTCATGCCATTAAAAGGACAGCACTATTTTTTGGAAATTTTGACAATCAAAGGGCCACAACTCCTGATAAAACGAGTTATCAGTAAAGGTGATAAATATCCCCACATGGCAAATATTAATCCTTTCTCTCTTCAATATTCATGTAAGAAATTATGACAGCTGTATTTTTATAATATAAAAATTTCAAGGGAAATTTTTGCTTTGACAAAAACTGTAGAATCAGATCTACATGTATATCATACCAAAAGCAAACAGCGCAGACTACTCTGTTCACATATGCGTGAAATACATAATAAAAGCCATTTATATGAAGGAAAGGGTTAAATAAGTATGATATAAGTATGTGAGGCACATCAACACCTTATAGCAATACATCTAAACTGAAATATGCTGAAAACTGTAAAAAGTTCACACCACAAACTGTATAGGCTAGGAATGCATTTAACACAATGTTCAGCTTAGTGTCACAAGCCATGCATTAAAAAGTCAAGACTAGAAAATTGTGTCTGTAAGACACAGTGATGCCCCTGTGTAGGTGCTTGCCTAGCTGCAAGTAAAATTTCCATGTCATTTGACCTTGACCTTGGGCCTGCGGGCAGCATGGGCTGGGTGTGCAATGAAAGTATGGATGGTGTTTATTGTGTATATGCAATTCCATGGCAATAACTACAGTGGTTAGGGAGATATAAGACAATGAAAAAACTGTGACAAAAAACTGCACGTAAATGTGACAACCAACTGCACGTAAAATTTCCAAGTCATTTGACCTTGACCTTGGGCTTGCGGGCAGCATGGGTGGGGTGCCAAATAATAGCACAGATGGTAATTGATGTGTATGTGAAGCTTCATGTGTATAAGTGTAGAAATTACTGACTTATAACACTTGAAAAACTGACAACCAACTGCACCTAAAAGCGTGACACACGGACAGACAGACAGACATGTGCAAAACATAATGCCCCCTGACTATCATCAACGGGGGCATAAAAACTAAATATAGAGTTTAAGGGTCATAACTATTGAAAATGAGTAAACCAGGAAGAAGGCATTCTTGATCTGTAATTCATTGATTTTAATACAAAATATCAGTTTAATATCTGCAAAGCATTATATTGCAAAAAATGTCCAGAAAACTAAACCATGATAGAAGGACATCCCATGGGCAAAGCTATATGCCCATGTTCATTTTATGATTTAAGATTGATATAAATGTTATTGTCTTTCTTTGCTTTATTCTTTAATACCCAATATTCTAACCCTATACTCCATGAGCATTCATGTAAGAAACAAGACGAATACTGATGCAAGGCATTGGATCGCCGGGAAATTTGTGTACAAGGAAGGTTTTTTAATAAGGAACTGTTTTGTTAAGACAATTGAAATACAACATTTCATTAAAAACTTAACGAAATATGTAGCCTCTAGAGTGTAATGACGTAGTGACCTAGTTCCGAACCCGACATGATCCATATTTGAACTTGACCAAGATTGCATCCAAAAATAACGTATAAGTTGAAAGAAAAAACACTTAATATGGATAATTATCATTAACTATCCCAGTAAAAACCCAAACCGCCATTAAAAAAAAATAGAAAGGAAAAAGAGAGAAATTTTTTTTTCGTCAGCGGTGAGAATCGAACCAGGGCTGACTGCACGATAGGCGACCGTGGTAACCACTACGCTATCAGGCCAGGCATACTTCAAGGGAAATTGAAGATGTATATAAAGTTATCATGCTACTATATTGACGACTTTTTTAAATAAAAAAAATAAAACGACTTTTTTACTGATGTATGTATTACTTTTGTCGACATTTTTGGACAATAAACAATGGTGACAAACAATTGGTCATTATTGGTCATTAAACAAAACTGTAATATGTCAAAATCTCTGAAGGGCATAATTTAGAACGAGAGCACCGCACGACATTGACCCGGCTTCCTTTATGTTTACAAAACTGTTTTTGGCATTTAATGTCGATACTTCGACGAAAAAAGTGTCATAATTATTGTTATTATTGTACATTTGTTTGATAAATTTCTTTTTAAACATCGTATGAAGGTTTTTACATCACATATTTCACTACATCAATAATGCAGATAGCAACTATTCTCTGCCACGCTCTCATGAGCCAATTTGTAAAACTTGTCGCTACCCCTCCTACATGGGTAAATACTTTTGAACATTCCATTAGTGATCGCCGCTCATGCGGCGATCAATAAATAATAATTAAATTAATTGTTATAACAGCATATGGACCCAGGATTGTTTGGCTATGTCAGAAACTGTAGAATAATTAATATCTTTATTATATCATAAGCAGAAGAAGCAGACCCTGACCAGATGACTCCTACATGAGCATTCTGATCAGCGTCTACTCTGTTTGCAAAGGCATAGAAAGGCGTGTTTATGGAGTAAAGGGCTCATACACTATATTAGCCATACCTGTTTCTCATACATGGCTGCCAACACACTCGCTGCTTCAAACTTCACATCATCCATATGAGATAACTATCAGCAATGTTAAGGTTAACTGTTCATTTGAAAATTGAGCAAAGAGAAAACAACAGAAAGAAAGTACTGTAATTTGCATACATACAGGAGTCTTAAAAGCAGGTGGTTGCTTAACCCTTTCTTTCATATAAACACTTTTTCACGCATATGCAAACAGAGTAGACCTAAAACAGACGGCTCCTATAGGAGCTGTCTGATCAGGGTCTGTTCTGTTTACTTATGGAATTTCATAGTTCTGTTTCTTGACTTTCTAAAATGGTTAAAATGTTCCACCTTCCATATTTCATAATAACTATTTTGGCAATGAATATTCAGTAGGTATTGAAATTTGGAATAAACAGTGTATGCAGCAGGTGTTTTGTTATGATTGCCAAAAATTAATCACTGTGTTATACTTAAAGCATGCCTGATATCAGCCTTTGATATTGTCGCTGCATTCCAGAACCTTGCATAAAAAGGATACAGTTGAAGATATGTTCCACTGAAAGAAAAATACCAAAATATAGTTTTATTGAAAACTAAATCTAACATAACAGGCAATTAAACAACTTTAGTGAGCAAGCTCTCATACCCCACAGGGGTGGCAAAATCCAAATGTCCATATTTTCCCACAACCATTACGAACGATTGAAATTTTATAGGTTTTTGTTATTAATTCATCATACGGACAAGTGGAAAAAAGCTTTTGACAAAAACGGACAAGTCATCCAAAAATGATCAAAATTAGATTTCGCCACCCCTGCCCCACGCCGCCACAATGTCAATGAAAAAAAGTGGTTCCCCATGACAGATTTCTCTGAAAATCAAACTCATCCAAGCTTTTATTCATGACCATTCTTAAAGCAAATTTAAGAAAAATTGGTGAAGAAATGAAAGTGCCAGATAAGCAACAATGTACTATGATACAGTAATACGGACTGACTGACGGACTGACAAATGACAGATTCTTCTGAAAATCAAACTCATCCAAGCTTTTATTCATGACATAAAATTTCTTAAAAGAAAATCTAAGAAGAAATGAAAGTGATAGATGAGCAACAATGTACTATGACACACGGACGGACTGACAGTTGAAAAACTATATATCCCGTGCAACATTTTCACCAAGTTACACTACCGGTTTGTCAAACTTATTTTATATAGTAGGCAAAAAGTGGTTTCGTCAAACAGATATTTATATAGTGGGTAGGGCTATTAGTATTAGCGGTATTACTCCACTGCCGATATATATAATAGTTTATAGCACATTTATCGAACTGTAAATGTTGAAATATGAAAGTATGTAACGGATTCTATATGAATACAGTATAACGGCCTGTAAATTGTGCTAATTAGTTGTTATGTAGGGCAGGTGGCTGCTTAAAGCAAGGTGAAAGTAAAACAGAACGCTCCTATAGGAGGCTCCGAGCGTTGTTTTACTTTCACTTTGCTTTAAGCATCCACCTGCCTTTAACATAAACTATTTGATGTAATCTAGTGACCGTTATAGAGAGATTTTACTATAATGTAATATGAACGTTGATAAAATTTAAAAGGTAATATTTTTATTGCCAACTACAAGACTGTTCAAACTTTAAATCACTAATTCATGCAGAATCAGTGTAACATGGTGAAAAAGTTGTGACTCGACTGGGACTCGAACCCAGGGCCTCTAGCTTACCATGTGCCAACACTCTATCGACTGAGCTACCAAGCCACACAGTAAAGCCTATCAACTTATTTCACCATAATCTCTAGCCGGCTACACACACCCCCTCTACACAAGAATTTGTCACGAATTCTTCCTCAAAGAACACTCCACGAGTTTCTTATTATTACACATAATCTTCATATAATCTTCATATTATCTTCATATAAATCACCTTATGGGTTATTTACGTTTGGGCACCAAATGTAACAGGGTGAAAAAGTTGTGACTTGACTGGGACTCGAACCCAGGGCCTCTGGCTTACCATGCCAACACTCTACTGACTGAGCTACCAAGCCACACAGTAAAGCCCATCAACTTATTTCACCATAATCTCTACCCGGCTACATCAGTGCAACTTCGAATAATTTAAATCAGTGAAATGTTCAGCAAATGGTTGGATTCAAAACTATTTTCGATCAGACACAGTCATCAAAATCAAACATGTCATAAATAAATCAGTTGCTTTTAGTTATGAACTTAATTACTGTAATTAACGCACCCTCAGCTATTATACAGTATCTATCTATCTATCTATACATTCTGCTGCACCCCCTCACAGAGATTATGTGCAGCTGCGTGTCTGTGCTAAAATTAGTGAAGAGAAATAAAGCATGATAGAAGAGAAAGAGTGACAACAGAGAAGATATACAGTGAAATAGTGTTAACGACGTTTCAGTGAAGTTAAAAACAGGATGAAAACAATGTTGTGACTTATGGCATTTTGTACTCCAGGGTCTGGACAGCTGTCTTGAACATTTGCAGTTCAGGCAGCATGACCACACTCTGCGGCAACCTGTTCCACTGGACAACTGCCAGTGGGAAGAAAGAGTACTTGTAGCAGTTCACTCTGGTATGGATCTGACAGTAGGCGAGAGGATGGCTATGCCGGGTCATTCTGTTTGTGGTTTTGAAGTACTGGGGGATTTCAGTAGCTATGTAAGTCCATAGTGAATTTTGTACAGCATAGTCAGTCTGGCGTCTGCTCTCCTCTGCTCTAAGGATCTCCACCCCAGGGTATTTAACATGGAGGTGACACTGTCATATTGGGAGTACCTACCCAAGATCTAACGGGCGGCTCGTCTTTGGCATGCCTAGATTTTGGAGATGTTGGCCTGGGTATGCCGGCTCCATGCAGGAGAGGCATATTCCAGCTGGGGCCTAACAAGAGTTTTATAGGCCAATTCCCGTACTGGCTTACTTTTTGTTCTTATATTTCTCTTGATAAACCCCAGAGATCTGGACGCTGTTGATGTAATGGACTGGATGTTGTGGCTCCATCTAAGATCATTTGAGAGGACCACTCCCAGATATTTGGCGTTATCGACAGCATCCAAAGTCTGGCCATGCAGGGAGTAAGACGTTTTAGTGATGCGCTTAGCTCTGGAGATATGAAGAACATGGCATTTACTAGGGTTAAATGACATGTCCCATTTATCTTCCCAGAGCTGTAATTTCTCAAGATGGGATTGTAGAGTAGAGCCATCTTGGTCATTTCTGATAGTCAGGTAGATTGCAGTGTCATCGGCAAAGAGTCTAATTTGAGAAGTGATGTTGTCAGGAAGGTCATTTATATAAAGAATGAATAAGAGAGGACCAAGTACAGATCCTTGGGGTACCCCTGAAGTGACTGGGACAGTGTCAGAGGACTCACCCTCTACTACTACCTTCTGCGATCTACCCAGCAGAAAGGCCCTGATCCAATTCAAAGATTTGCCATGGACTCCATGGACTTGAAGTATATACTATATGTAATTGCCAGTTTGACGAAACCACTACCCATTTTGTTCATAAAGTCCTGTTTGATGAACCGGTAGTCTGACGAAACCACCATAATCCGTTACACTAACGGTCAGAGTTTTGCAATTTTGACAGCTCCTGCCTGAATGATCAGGGGTCTGGGTAGATACGATAACGTAGCTCTATTCCTAAATAGTAAACTGGACGCTAGTCATTATCAGTCTTACAGCTACGATATCGCATCTAGGGTCTGGGCAACCAACTTCAGCAGGTAAGGAGTTCCAGAATGTAAATATTCTTGGACTCTTGAACCAGATTACGGTACCCCCAGATTATACTGTAATGAAATAATAATAAGTAACACTTACAGCTTCCTCAAGATGTTTCTTCGCAAGATCTATGTTCTTTGTGTGAGCAAGAAGAATATTTCCGAGCTGCAAATGCGTACGAGCTTCATATTTGGGAGGAGGCTTCAATGCAAATATTGACTGCAGACAATGAATGCACGGTCGTATATTGGGTGGGGATGCTGTCCTGAAGTTTTCTGCAAGACCTATCAGTGCCGCGTAATAGTTTTCGAAATTCTGTGCAGTGTTTGCAGCCATTTTCCTAATTGATTTGACTGGTTCACATACATCCTCTTCAAAAGAGGAACCCGACAATGGTACCGTGCTTTAATCGCAGTAGCCTCCCCTGAAAGGGCGTGCACGACAGCCGGATACCATGTCTGGATTGTTTACTTTTAAGGTCAGAGGCTACTATTGTATTCTGAACACTAATAATGCACTTCTACTACACAACTATTTAAATGGTTGTACCGGACATTTCTCATTGACCATTGGTCGACAGCCAGTCTCTGTAAGGCAAGTGATAGCATAATGCAGGTCAAAAGTAATGCAAAATGGTCAGCATTTGTTTAAATATAGTGCACACTATAATCTGACAAAGCGGCTGATTTAGTACTCTCTAGCCTTCTCCACAATTTTGAGTGAGTCGACCAATCTGAAAATGAGAGGATTCATCCGACAGTTTGTGGGCTACTCGCTTGGTAGCTTTTATGCGTCTTTGATTCTTCTGAAGCTTTTTATCGATTTCATCCGATCACCAATAAAGTTTCCACGAGATTTCTTCAAGACGCGACATGTTATGCCAACTTGTCTAAATGACCCAAGTCTTGGATCTCATAGGTTTATTCATTTGGAGGTACTGATTCTTCTTCTTCTTTGGTAATGATAGCAATCATTATACATAGAATTAGAATTATTAAGTCCATCCCATATTCAAATGCTTTTTCAAATTTTTGCAAACAGAGTAATCATAGTCCACATTTGTGTATATCGAGCTACTTTCAGTTTTGAACCCCCCCCCCCCCCCCCCCCCCCCCACCCCGGGATGGCAACCAGCACAATGGGAAATGTCAAATAAATATTCACCAATCAGAAAACCCAAAATCGCTGTACGGCCATTGTGCAGTATCTGTGAGGTTGCCACAGGATGACTGTGTGATGTACGCACGATTTCACGGGTATTGCACAGACACCGAACGGCAGCCTTGCGATGATCATGTGATGACCATACGGTCGCCGTACGAATCTTTTGGCTACATTTCCGCTGAATATCGGTCGTTTTCTGCAGGATCCTTGCGCAGCCTCCATATACATAATGCCCGTGCTGAGGAGACTGCACGGAATTTTCCTTACAATGAGTCTACAGGTGCAGTAAACTCATCACAAGACAAATATAAACTAGGCATAAGCCAGATTTCTCAATGGGCCACAATGAATTTCAACTTTGGGTACTTTTGTAATTCCAAACTTCCAAAATACATAATTAACTCACCTTTCTGTAAATTATGCATGAGCTTTAGTAACATTAATTAAACCATACGTTATGGACCGTAACTTACGGTTATATGGGCATTGTTGCTTAGCTGTTTCTTATAACTTTAATGGTAGCTCAAATTCAAGTCAAACTGTTCAATAGTTTCATTTAGCAATACTAGCATATACAGGCCGTAACATTTCAATGTCAGGTCTTTGCTTTGGAGGCATCTGTCACATACTGTGACGAGCTTTTTGTTTGAAATACTATTTTGCAAAACCTGCTTCCTGCGTTTTCAGTGAAATGCAGGGACATGAACAATTTTGAAGATTTCCGTAATAAATCCCTTGGCCTGTCAATCAGATGAGTAATCAGTCATCCTGGGCATATTGTTAACTCTTTGCACGCTAAGTAAATTTTCGTCTGCAACAATTGTTGTCTGCTTCAATTCTTAAAATAAACTTTCTCTCATTTCTTTGCAAAAAATATAGTCAAGGTGACAAACAGTTTGGATCCTGATGAGACGCCGCATTATGCGGTGTCTCATCTGGATCCAAACTGTTTGCATAGGTAATCACAGTTTCACCGCTAGTGTGCAAAGAGTTAATAAGTTAACAGATTCCTGATAACCAATGCAAACAAATTACTTGACATCGTATCAAGTTTCTGTCTGACACTCTGACTAAATTCAGTGAGAAATAGAAGAGAACATAATTATGACATCATGGGTATTTATTAGTTGAATTTTTAGCTGGTTAGTTTCGAAGAAAAGTCAAGCTATTGTGATCACTGGGTTGTAGGCGTTGTTGTCGTTGTCGTGCAAAAACTTTAATGTAGCTCATTACTTGAATTACTTGAAAACTTCATAGGTTCGTAGATCTCATTGAGAAGAAGGCCCCTACATAAGAACCATAACTCTTGATTTCAAAAGTTTGGAGTTTTGACCCTTTATTGTTTTCAAATTTTTTAATTAACCGTAGCTGGACAAGCACTAAATCAGATGAGCGTTGGCGCTGCACTTAGCTCTTGTCATAATTAAAAGTTTTCAAGGATTTATTTTTGCTTTGACAAAAACTGTAGAATCAGTCTATATCATGTCAAAAGCAAACAGAGCAGACCCTGATCAGACGGCTCCTATAGGAGCCGTCTGATCTGGGTCTTCTCTGTTTTCAATAAGCGAAAAGGTGTTTATATGAGAGAAAGAATTAAAGGCAGTCATCAGAGTTTGATTTTCCATCTGATCAGGGTCTTCTCTGTTTCTCAATGGAATTTGATAGATCTATTTCTTTACTTTATAAAATAGCTACAATGTTCCACTTTCCATATTTCAGTTTAACTATTTTCAGCATAACTATTTTGCTCAGTAGGTATTGGAATAAACGTAGAACAGGGAAAGTGTTAAGGTGTTTTGTAGATGCAATTCATTAAAGAGTTTTGCAAATCAAATTGGTACTTTTGTTTTTAAGTGTTTGTCATTAGTCACTGCTGATGAAATATTACTAACATATATATTTGTATTTATTGTTTCAGGATGTTAAATTACACTATGTTGTCTCTGGAGATGAGAAGAAGCCGTTAATGTTGATGCTGCATGGCTATCCAGCATTTTGGTACGCTTGGAAATACCAGATCAAAGAGTTCAGCAAAGACTACAGGTGTTAATTATTTTTATATTTTTTTTATATCTATCAGATCTTCATCTTGCTCAAAACTCAGGGAATTAACTTGAACCCTCTACTCCATAAATACGCCCTTCTATGCCTTTGCAAACAGAGTAGACTTAGATCAGATGGCTCCTGTAGGAGTCGTCTGATCAAGGTCTGCTCTGTTTGCTTATGATATAATATAGATATGATTCTACAGTTTCTGCCAAAGCCAAAAATTACTACATGTCAGTGTGCTATTATAACAGTTAATCTGATTAAAGTTCATGATGTCAGTATTTCTTACATGAATTTTTATTGAGTAAAGAGTTAACCTTTTAACTGTTTTATGTTTATTCCAAATTTCGGTACTTACTGAATATTCATGGACAAAATATTTACATGTATAATGAAATATGGAAGATGGAACATTGTAGCTTTTGTTTTAAACTAAAGAAACTGATCTATCAAATTTCATAAGCTAACAGAGCAGACCTTGATCAGACGGCTCCTATAGAAATGTGGAAGGTCGAACATTGTAGCCATTTGTAGAAAGTAAAGAAACAGATCTACCAAATTCAACTAGCAAACGGAGCAGACCCTGATCAGTTGGCCCCTTTAGGAATCTACACAAAATGAGCATTTACTAGAGAAAAGTAAAATTTTAGAATTTTGTAGTTTGATACCATTGTGATAAATAGAGCATTTGCAAATGCTCTATATATCACAATGGTTTCAAGAAGTGGTTATTACAGAGGCGTAGAAAGGCGTATTTATGTAAAGCGGCCATCAAACTATCAGTTTCCTGAAATAACTCTTGTTAGAAAAGACAACATGTGACCAAACTTGGTGTTCATATACGTAGCTTGTATCATGGAGATGGGATTAAATTGGAAGGAGGGGACAAAGGTCTGGGGTAGAGGCCAAGATCACTAAATAAAACAATAACTTAACCCTTTGCATGCTAAGTTATTTTTCATCTGCAACAATTGTCATCCCCTTCAATCCTTAGAATAAATTTGCTATCATTTCATTGTGGTCAGAGTGTCAAACAGTTTGGATCCTGATGAGACACCGCATTATGCGGTGTCTTGTCTGGCTTCAAACTGTTTGCGTAGGTAATCACTGTTTCGCCTCAAGCATGCAAAGACATGTTGTTGTACAGATAGCTTGCAAGTAAGCAAAGCTAGGATTGAGGGTTGCTATGTCAAGCACAGATTCTTGGACCACAGTTTTTATTGATAAGTTTTGGAAAGTAACTCTAGTTAGGAAAGACATTTATTGGCCACTATTGATGTACAGATAGCTTGCATGTACACAAATGTTAGGATTGCTTTGTGGCGATCTTTGATCAAGATTAATTTCTAAATAGAAAAAACATATGCAGACAGTAAATTTTTTTTTGACTAGAGTTAATGTTCAGATAGCTTTCATGCAAACAAAGGTTTGGATTACTTTAGGTAGGTATGGGGGTCAAGGTCACTTATTGAAAATAGAATTTTTTTGAATGTAGACAGGTTAGGAATACTAGTAAGGGGTTGGGAGTCAAGGACAATGATACTGTTACTATAAATAGAAAAGCAATTTCTGGATAACACTAAGCATACACCAAAGTTACAGATAATTTTCATGCAGACAATGGTTTTGATATCTTCTTGGACCATGGTAACTGGTATACATAACAATAACATCAAAGATGCAACATTGAGCTCTGAAATACTCATTAGAATTATCACAACTTATGGCTTGATTGAGAAATGTAGATCTTTGCATCTGACTTTAACCCTGCATTAAGCAGCCACATGCTTAAATAGACATAAATTGTTCTTTAATAAAATTCCAGTTTAGAAGGGGTTTACTGTACTTGTATTCATCCTAATACTTGTGTCCACATTGTTCTTGTCTTAGGGTTGTTGCTGTGGACCAGCGTGGTTATGCAGACTCTGATAAGCCACGTGGATGGAGGAATTATACCCTCTCCAAGGTGGCAGGAGACATCAAGCAATTGATACCTGCCTTAGGTAGGAAACAGTCGAAATGTTTCAGTTAACCCTATCCATGTTCCATATTCATGTAAGAAATAATGACATCATGAATATTTATTAGATTAACTTTTATACTGTCAAAATTTCAAGAGAATGTTTTACTTTGACAAAAGCTGTAGAATCAGATCTATATCATGTTATAAGCACACAGAGCAGACCCTGATCAGATGGCTCCTATAGGAGTTGTCTGATCTGGATCTTCTCTGTTTGCAAACACATGAAATGGTGTTAAATGAAGGAAAGGGTTAATCGTAGCAATCTGCTAATAAATTAGGACTTCAAAAACTATTGTCTGTTACATGCTTAAAGTAGGTTTTTGTTTTGTTTCTTTTCAAGATCATGATTAGAATATGAATTCTTTGTCGGGAGATTGATTTTAACCCTAATGCTGAAGCCCTGACCAAAGACCTGTGTGCTATGAGATGACAGTTTCTTGAACTGGACTCTCAAAATGGCTTGAAAATATACATACAAACTATAGATGATTAACATTAAGATAAATGGTAGGTCTTCTTAAGGGAAGTAATAATGTATGTACATTGTATTTGGTTTGGTTTTTATTGGGTATTAAGGAAATTTTTTAAATTATACTCTAATTTCATTTTTTTTCACTCTTATCTCAAGGAAAACTTGTGAATATTTTTCCTGGTTAAAGTTCCAGAGTCCAACTTTACTGTTAGCCCTAAATGTTCAACTATTAATGATAGAGGCTTCATACCTGGCATGTATGCTTATCCTAATATGCATTTTTGAGTGTTTACCTACATGTCAAGACCAAGGTGCAAACTTTAAGGGAAAATCTCTTGTTAATGAGTCACCAGACCTCAGATGCACAAGCTGGTCCAGATTTACACTGTTTCACTGCTCTAGATAAGAGGTGTATTAACCCTTTCCCTCATATAAACGTGTTTTCACGCATTTGCAAACAGAGTAGACCCAGATCAGACGGCTCCTAGAGGAGCCGTCTGATCAGGTTCTACTCTGTTTGCTAATAGAATTTGATAGATCTGTTTCCTTGCTTTCTAAAATGTCTACAATGGTCCACCTTTCATATTTATTTATAACTATTTTGTTAATGAATATTCAGTACGTATTGAAATTTGGGCTAAATATAGAACAGGGAAAGGGTTAAGAAATAAATGAATAATGAATATTCACTATTTTTGTACTCTTTACCTAATCTAATGGTACTACAATAGAACGTGACCACACTTTTATTGAATATTGGAATCTTAAAAAGCAGGTGGTTGCTTAATGCAAGGTAACAGTAATGCAGAAAGCTCCTGTAGGAGCTTTCTGCATTAGTGTTGACCTGCATTAAGCTACCACCTGCCTTACAGACCCATAATTAAACCTCTTTTTGATGAGCTCTTAACCCTTTCCTCCATAAATATGCCTTCCTACACCTCTGTAATAACCACTTCTTGAAACCATTGTGATAAATAGAGCATTTGCTCCTATAGGAGCAAATGCTCTATTTATCACAATGGTTTCAAACTACAAAATTCTAAAATTTTAGTTTTCTCTAGTATATGCTCCTTTTGAGTAGATTCATTCAAATAGGTTGGGTCTAAAAATAGCCTATGAGGGAATGGGTTAAGAAAGATTCTACTGTAGTTAGAGTTACCTCTCTGAGACAATGTCAATGAGTACCATGAAGATAAAGTTTGGCTGACATGTAAGACAAGAGTAGGCAGAAAAAATGACTGACAAAATTTCACAGTTGTTATACTGAATTTAAATTGACATTTCAAATTAAGACCCAAACTGTTAGTGAATATGGACTCTCTTGCAAATTCTGACCGTATGTTTTGTGGTTTTTGAAACTTACACAAGGTCTTTTCTATGTTTTGTCTCAGGTTATAGCAGTTGCACACTGCTTGGACACGACGTGGGTGGCATTGTTGCCTGGCAGTTTGCTTGTCACAATCCCAACATGGTGGATAAACTGATCGTCCTGAACAGTGCCAGTCATATGGTCTTTGAGAAACACATCACCACCAATGCTTTGCAGTTTCTTAAATCCTGGTACCATTATGTTTTTATACACCATTTACAACAAGTTGAAAGGGGGCTGTATACTGGATATGTCCATTCATCTGTCTGTCTGTCTATAGACATATTTGAGCACACAATATCTCCTAGACCTTTGGCTTGAACTTGGATGAAACTTCACAGGAGAGATACATAGCAAGCCTTGTGCATGCAGAAGTTCGGCAGATATCTCGAACTTCAAGGAATTACTTCGAGATAAGAGAGGTTCGAGTCTGACATCTGATTTATTTAGGTCTAAAGTAATTACTTTCGTACATAAATACTTGAATAGCTCTGATCTAATATTTCGACCACTAAGGGCCTTTTTCAAAGATTATCATGTCAAAATACATGTCACATTTTTCTTACATGCATTCAGCCATAAAATCAAAGATCAGCATCTACTCTTAACCCTTTCCTTCAAATAAAAGCCTTTTTATGTCTTTGCAAACAGAGTAGACCCAGATCAGACAGATCATATAGGAGCCATCTGATCTGGGACTGCTGTTTGCTTATGAAAAGATATGGATTGGATTCTACTCTTTCTTCTGTGGCCAAAAGATTTCATGTCCATGTGCCATTATAAATAATTAATTTAATAAATATTCATGATGTCATTATTTCTTACATAAAGTAAAGGGTTTAGGTAAAATAGGGAAGTGGTGAAAAAATCTTGTTTGTCCAACTACTCACACAACACTTGGAGGATTTGCTTCAAACTTTCACAGATAAACAACCTGGATGTGAAAATGATTGTAAAGAGGTAAACTTTTGCATTGACACTTTTACCGAAGTTACGTGACTTTCTTTATTTTTATGCCCCCATTGACGATAGTCAGGGGTCATTATGTTTTGCACCTGTGCGTCTGTCTGTCTGTCCGTGTGTCACTCTTTTACGTCCAGTTGGTACGTGCAGTTGGTTGTCACAGTTTTTCCATTGTCTTATATCTCACTAACCACTATAGCTATTGGCATGGAATTGCATATACACATAAACCACCATCCATATTTTCATTGCACACCCAGCCCATGCTGCCCGCAAGCCCAAAGTCAAGGTCAAATGACTTAGGAACTTTACGTGTAGCTAAGCAAGCACCACCACGGGGGCATTGCTGTGTCTTATAGTCACACTTTTCACTAAAATGTATGTTTTAGTGCCAGAAGGGGAGCATCCAGGTAGTTTCTATTTCTATACCATTGCTTTTTAAAATTTAAAAGAAACATTCGCATAAAATATTTCTGTTGAACTGAACAACCAATCTGCACAGATTATAACTATCCATATACAGAGACTGTACATGGGTCGAGGTTATAAAACTGTGTGCTTGAGTCTAAAGTTTTATAACCTTGGAGTCATGTGTATAATTCTGAACTCAAAAGGTACATAATACATGTAATCGAAAAGCAATTGGTCATTACACCCAGTTTCTGACAGTAATGCTTTGTTTTACCATCACATGTAATGATAAAATATCTCCATTACCGAAACAATTAACCCAGTACCATGATGCATTACCAATTACCTCATCCTGGTTACAGTAGTATGGTTGATTCCCATTTAGTACATGTTATTTGCTGATTGATTTGAATATTTTCATAGTTAAGATTCCCATCCAATAATTGTTGATTGATTTGAATATTTTTATTGTTAACCCTTGACGCCATGAATATTAATTAAATTAATTCTCATATTCACACATAGCCAGGAGAATTCTCATAATCAAACAGCCACAGTAGAAACTGTAAAATCATATCTGTATTATTTTGTAAGCAAACAGAGCAGACCTTGATCAATCTTACAATCTTTAGTCTCTGTTCTCATTTTCAGGTATGTGTTTTTCTTCCAAATCCCTCTTATTCCGGAGTTCATGTTCATAGCTGGTGACTTTGCCATGTTGGACTTTATATTTGACGCCATTCCCAATAACAAGCCGACAGAGGAGGATGTGGAGGCCCACAAGTATATTTACTCTGCTAAAGGTATGTGAGATCTGAACTATAGACAGCAGTTATCTCCAGTTACATTGACCGAATCCTTTCAGCATTGAATTTTCAGAGTGGAATAACCTGTGAGTTTTTAACTATAGAGTCCACTTACTAGATTAATTTGAACGACAAACAGTGCAGACCCTGATCAGAGGGCTCCTCTAGGAGCCCTCTGATCTGGGTCTACACTGTTTGCAAATGACTGTGCATGCATGACCCACATTCAAAGGGTTTATGTCTTTTTGTGTTCATTATCTTGGTATACCTTACCTTTCGTAACAAAATGTTAACAGTTGATATGTATGTTCCTTTGGGATTTCAGTACATCTGTGTTTCTACAGGATATGTTGTGATACAGACTAGCTTAACTCCCCATAATATCTTGAATGGTGAATTTTCAAAGTAGTTTTGTCCATCATATTTAAGTTGTCTGATTTTCAAAGAAAAAAAAATATTGTTGTAACTCAGGTGTCTGCATTGTCGTCATTATTGTTGTTGCCCGGAAGTTTTAACAGCTTCCATTGAACAGACTAGCGTTGGCACATGCATGTTTAACCCTTTCCCTCATATAAACGTGTTTTCACGTATTTGCAAACAGAGCAGACCCAGATCAGACAGCTCCAAGAGGAGCCATCTGATCAGGGTCTGCTTTGTTTGCTATTAAAATTTGATAGATCTGTTTCTTCAGTTTCTAAAATGGCTACAATGTTCCACCTTCCATATTTCATTATAACTATTTTGTCCATGAATATTCAGTAGGTAGCATATTGTTTTTGCTCTGTCTGTTGCCAATAATTTTGTAGCCATTGCACAAACATTCTTCAAACTTGGCATGTATGTGGAACTTATGGAGGCGAATATTTTTAGGGGTGACTTTTTATGGTCAAGGTCATACATGGAGGTCAAGGTCAAATTACAGGTCAAATTTAGATTGGCTATAATTTAGTAGCCATTCAACATACATACTTCAAACTTGGCATACATGTGATACATGTGAAACTTATGGAGGGGAACATTTTTAGGAGTGACTTATTAAGGTCAAGGTCATACATCTAGGTCAAAGGTAAAACTATGGGTCGAATTTAGATAAGCCATAATTGTGTCGTCATTCAATATGCTTCAAACTTGACATGCATGTGCAGATTATAGAGTTGGACTTTTTTAGGGGTAACTTATTAAGGTCAAGGTCAAAGTTCATATTGGGGGCATAGTGTTTCACAAACTTATCTTGTTTGTTCTTTGTAATAGCACATCATAGGATGAACAGTAATGTTTGTTAGAATAACAGTAATATTAATTCCTATCAACAATGGCTGTGCTGTGCTGTGCTTTGGGTGCATTTTCACCTACTGTAACGCATTTCTTGCTATCTTGATGAGCCAAGAACTCAAACTGTTTGTAAAGACTATTGCTACCTAATAAGTTTTGTCATTTAGGTGCTGTAACCAGTCCTCTTAACTATTACCGTGCCCAGTTCAGGGTAGCAGCAACACCACTGCCTGTGTTTGAGAAGCCAGCCCTGGTTATATGGGCGGAACCAGACCCAGCATTGAACACGGAGATGGCTTACATGGGGAAGGAACACGCCTCAAATCTGACAGTCAAGATAATCAAGGATTCTAATCATCATGTACAGATTGACAAGTACCAGGAGTGTAATGATCTCATTAGAGAGTTCTTGACCACTGCTTAATTGACTAACTTCAAGAACGTATTTTTGTCATTAGAGAGGTGCTGAAGGCTGTATAATTGCTGATCATAGGAATAACAAAATGTCACCAGAGTGGTCTAGAGGACTATGTAGTTAATAATACATTCATCAGAGAGTTTTGTACATGAAACATTTCGATCATGCAATTAGAGAGTTTCTGTGTAATTGACAAACATTCCAGGGAGCTTAACCCTTTAATAAATACACCTTTCTGTGCCTTTGCAAACAGAGTAGACCCAGATCAGACAGCTGCAATAGGATCAGGGTCTACTATGATTGATTATGGAATAGTATAGATATGATTCTACAGTTTCTGCCATGACCAAACTCGTTTGTGTTCATTAGCCTTTATTAAGATTAATCTTATTAATATTCATGATGTCAGTATTTTACATGAATATTCATGGAGTAAATGGTTAATAGAAATTGAAACTTGTCAGGTGTCTGAATGTTAAGTCAATGGACATTTCTTGGAGTTAAATAGAAATTGACAATAATGAGATGAAGGAACGTAAATGGTTACCAAAAGGTTCGAGGGTGTTTAAAAGAAATTGACAATACTCAGGTTCTCATATGTAAACATTGAACAAAAAGTTCCTAGGTGTATAACCCATTCCCTCATATTGACACCGTTTGATGCCTCTGTAAAAGTCACTTTCTGAAATCATTGTGATAAATAGAGCATTTGCTCCATAGGAGCAAATGCTCTATTTATCACAATGGTTTCTACACTACTTAATTCTAAAAAAATCTTTCCTCTAGTAAAGGCTCCTTTTCGGTAGATTCATTCAAAGAGGTAGGATCTAAAAATAGCCTATGAGGGAATGTGTTAAAGGTTCAATGTTGCAAAATTACATAACATAATAAATTAAAGTCATAAAACACTTAAGCATGCTAACACGTTGCTATTACTGTAAGAAATGTGATTGTAAAATGTAAGATTTTGTTATAATATACATACTAATGCTTCACTCTTATGATTTTTCTCTTGGTCAAAATTCAAAGGTGGGAAAATCTGGCTCTAAACTAGCTCATAGCAAGCAGTGAGTTTTCTTGCTCTTGACTTTATTGCCAAGAGCCAAACATCGATATGTATGTATAAATAGTATAACATTTATATGTACATCATATGATAACATAACATTGTATTTTAGAATCAAATTCCGTACGGTAATACTAATGCTTTAGTATGCTTTTGTGTTTCATTAAAGTGATTTATTATTAAGTTCTGCAACATCTAACTCCAATCCCTGCCTGTAAATTGTCAGGTGTTGGAAGGTTAATTGTCACCAAAATGTTCCTTGGAGATTGATAGTCTAGAAGTACGGTAATCTAAACATGACTTTCAAATAAGTATCATTGTCAGCCGTTAAGACAAGTGGCAGCTTAAGACGGGTCGCAACATAATCCTTTACTCCATAAATATGCATTCTGCGCCTTTGCAAACAGAGTAAACCCAGATCAGACAGCTCCTTTAGGAACCGTCTGATCAGGGTCTGCTTTGTTTTTTTATGATATAATATAGATATGATTCTACAGTTTCTGTCATGGCCAAACATTCCTGTGTCCATGTGCAATCATAGTATACTTATCTAATTCATATTCATGACATCATTATTTCTTTACATGAATATTCATGGTGGAAAGGGGTCATGCAGGGCGAGTCCCCAAAGAGTCTTATGCATGGTTTATCATGTTTTCAGCAGCCACTTGCCTGAGAAATTCTAAATCCTTACTTAATAACATTCCAGTGTAGAAGAGTTTTGCTGTATCTGATAACATGAGCAATATGGGGCCATCATGGTCCTCTTGTTATTACTTTAAAAGCATTATTGTACATAATTACTTGATTAGTGTCGCATCAAAGGCATAAATGCAGACAAAAGATTATGGTAGATAGTTTTGTTTTTAAATCTGTATGATCTTGGTCTATTCTTGAAATAGATGTAAGGAATCTCCTCCTAGGGTAATACAAGTTTTGCATATTTTTTTATACTATGATATGTGCTAATATTACCATAACCATGACATATGAATATGTGTTAATTTTCATTGAGCAAACAGGATCTTTGATATGGTTCTTTTCTGTTTGCCAATAACTTGTGCCATTCATGAGCTAGATTTGATCAAATGTGCAGCATTTTTGCAATTTGGAAATAAAATAGACATTTAACAAGTTTTCATTATTCTTTGATATTCCTATATACATGTAGTGACCCAACTTGAAGCAGACTCTAATGTACTTTCTGTTAACCCATTACCTCATAGGCTATTTTTAGATCCAACCTCTTTGAATAAATCTATCGAAAAGGAGCATTCACTAGAGAAAAGGGAAAAATAGAATTTTGTAGTTTTGAAACCACTGTGATAAATAGAGCATTTGCTCCTATGGAACAAATGCTCTATTTATCACAATGGTTTCAAACTGACTTTTAGAGAGGCATCAATATGAGGGAATCGGTTAATTGGGGCATATACACCAATGCATAGCTGCCACACAACAGGGAAATTAAAACTTTTTGAAGGTCAGGGAATTGTCAGAGTAGTTTGAGAGCTGTCAGGGAAATCTGAAAATACATGTATAGGCAAATGTCAGGGAAATTTGAAAATACATGTATAGGCAAATGTCAGGGAAATTTGGAAAACAACGAGGTTCAATGCCATATGTTTTAAACTTCTTTAAAATTATTACATGTACATAAATTATGAAACGACCAAATGTTGCAATGTAACATGTTAGGGAAGTTTGAAATTATGTCTGGGAAAAGTCAGGGTATGTTTTTTCCTCTGATGTGTGGCAACCCTACAATGGGTAGCTCTTATTTATTAACTTGTATAGAGACAAACAGTGGAACTTTTGGCAAGAGTACATAATACTTTCTGATGGGGTACTGTGCTATTTTCTAGGTATACATGTCCCAATATTTAGACTAAATACAAGAGTGCTAATTGGTCTATACTGCATTCTGCCCCTTTACGTTTGCATTAGATTATTATTTTTAAATTACTCTTACTACAATATACAGCTATATGCCCTACACTAGTCCGCACTGCCTCTGTCTATAACCATGTATAAAGGTTTGCTAATGGACCTGTAGGCATATTGCAAATTATTGTTGGTTGATTATTACAAAACATTATCATGTGTATTTATCTGTGTTTTTTGTAACATCCATGGGGGTGCCCTTGACCACTGTGTGCTGGTTATGACGACAATAAAGATAAAGCTGTAAAAACATGCTTTAATCGACATTCGTCTTGTGTAGCCTTCTCCTCAACATACAGCTGTGAGTAGTAGTGGTATGTATCACTGGTCCATGCAATGATGTGCAAAACTTGAGTACAAAATGGTGTTGCAGCGACCATTCTGAATTAAAAGCTCTTTCTGATTGGAAGAATGGTATCTGATATAATTGATACCTGAATTGCGTTTATAAATCAAACAACCACTTTCTTCCATCAGAATCTAGATTAACATTTCGCCATTTAACCCTTTACTCCATGAATATTCATATAAGAAATAAATGACATCATGAATATTAGATAATTTTTTATTAGTGCACATGAACACATGAATATTTAGCCATAACTGAAACGGTAAAATCAGATCTATCTTATATCATTAGCAAACACAGCAGACCCTGATTAGACGGTTCCTATAGAAGCCATCTGATATGGGTATGCTCTGTTTGCAAATGCGTGACAAGGCGTATTTGTGGAGTAAAGGGTAAGAAAAAAATGTACAAAGTCAAGACATTCGTTCTAAATACGTTTTTTTGTACCAGCTGATAAAGCAGGGGATATCGTTAAAACCGAAAGTAGCTCGATATCACCATGAGTACACAAATGTGAACTAAATAACATTATGTGGACAGTAAATCCTCTCTAAATCGGACCTTAATTTTAGTATAAATATCGGTCTTGGAGACATGGCAGCTTAATGCAGGATGAAAGTCATACAAAAAGCTCCTCTATAAGCTTTCTGTATGACTTTCACCCTGCATTAAGCAGCAACCTACCTAAAACTATCTAAAAACTTCTCTACTAGAATTCCGGTTTAGAGGGGGTTTAGTGTATTGTTTCAATTAAGAACTCTAATGAAGTATCTAAAGTACAAAACAAAATCGTGCAAAGCCTTCGCACTTAGTACATATGATTTTTCTAGTTTATACACGTTATGTCACATGATCTTATCAAAATTAAAGTTAACACCCTTTTTCCAAAACCCTTTGATTGAGAAAATATGTTATTTCTTGCATGCAGTGCTGTCGATGCAGTTTTTTAAGCATTACACTATGTGGACTTGCTTGCTTCGAGGTTTGTGACCCGCTCGCCTTTCTTCTGGACAATATTTGTGTGCGGTATGGGAATGTCGCATGTCATCAAGTTATTGATAGTCTCATGGATACAATGTCAAATTGCACACCATTTGCCACAGACCTGTTCTGTTAAGCTATGAGAGTGACTCATGTCTGAAACCTGATGAAAAGGCGGATGTCATCAATGACTTCAATGAAACGTCCCGATATTTGGATGACATACATTGTATTTAACCCTTTCCCTCATATAAACGTGTTTTCACGCATTTGCAAACAGAGTAGACCCAGATCAGACGGCTCCTAGAGGAGCCGTCTGATCAGGGTCTGCTCTGTTTGCTAATATAATTTGATAGATCTGGTTCTTTACTTTCTAAAATGTATACAATGTTTCACCTTTCATATTTCTTTATATCTATTCTTTAATGAATATTCAGTATGTGTTGAAATTTGGCCTAAATACAGAACAGGGAAAGGGTTAATATTGATAAACCATTTTTTGATACCATATTTTTCTGCAAAGTTCTCCCAAGAGAGACCATGCTAAATTTCTAGTACTCCCGTTATCCTGGCTAAATTATTTCACTTCCATATAGTTACGTTTTACCTTTGGGCAGAATAACTTTGGCGCCATTGCATCCTCGTCTAGTCTAAAAAAACCTTGTAAATAACTATCGCGTTTATTTCGGAAGAACAAGATATTTATTATGGTGGCACATTTCTGACACCACTTACTACGTATCTTTCGTGAAAAGTATCCAGTCAATATCTCACATTATATATTAAATGGAATGTGGAATATTTTCACGAAAAACCTAGATTATCTTCAAAGACCTATGATAACACTGTTATCGTAGGTCTTTGTTATCTTATAACATAAAAATGACCTGGTATTGGCTGTTAGTGCCATATACTGCCATCACATAATATAAAGACGCAAACCTTTTCTCTAACCTGTCTAAAATAGATATCCTGATCTGGAAATTTCGGTGATATTCTGTCCTTGCACAGTAATGGGTCACTGTCACAGCCATCCCAATACACATGTCTGTTTTAGATAAGTGGTAACATGAACAGGATTCTTCAACTTGTGTCAAATTCAGTGCTAGAGCAAATAGGAGAGAAAGAAAATCATATTTGTAATGTACTCGTATGAACGATATATATTCGAAATGTATCTATTGCCAAAATTTCAACGTCATATAGGTTCATCTTGCGACACAATGGAGATGTACACTTTGACAAATGTACAGACTTAGTAGATACTAAATCAGATACTTTTCCTAAATTGCCATGGGGTCAGCGAGGTACAATATGAGTGTCCATATGTAACTCAAACTGAATTACCATATCGACATAAAATAGTTTGGTTAAAACAAACCAGGATTTAGTAAGAACCGCTGAAATGCAGTTACAGCCAATGCATTAATTCTGTCCACCTATTGTTATGGAAAATGTGCCTTTTAATTGTTTATCTTTCGCCAAACTTTCCGCCCCATAGACGGATATTCTCTCTTTTTCCATTAAAAGCCGGTCAGAAATACATTTTGTACGTGTTTTAAGAATCAAGCAACACGTTAAATTCATTTTAGCACATTGTAAAACACGGATCGTGTTCTTTTGATAGGCTTCAATGGGTCCTAATTGTCAATTTATTTAGAATAAGACTAGACAGCATCGCACCAAAATGGCCCCTAAAGTGATTTGATTATAGGGGTCCGGGGCATGCTCCCCGGGAAAATTTAGAATTGTGTAGTTTTTAAACTTTTATGATAAATTGAGCATTGGCTCATATTATCACCCTGGTTTCAAAGGGTGATTTTTACAGCGGTGTCAAAATGCATCAATATGAGGGAATGGGTGAAAGCTTACATAAGAACGTTTATAACCTCCTAGCCTTCGATTTTTGTACCATTTTGGCCATAATAGTTTCACCTTTCAAGATTGATGTTACGCACGTGCGTATCTGCGTACCGCTTGCTACGCCCCTGTTCACTTTAGGCATATAAGTTAGGCTTTGCATGTGTCTGGCACAGGTACCTGTAAAAGACCGTCGGAGGGGGGCTTTTTTCAGAATATGTTATTCATGCCAATATGTGCTGCGATCGGTTCAGATACATCGAGGACATTATTTAATTAATGTTTTAAAACCAATTAAAGCAATTCTGACATATATACATGTACCTGTGGTGTCTGGTTGATAGGTTATCTCTGCTTAGATCATTATGGGTACAAACCGCATGATGCGCTTTTGGAAAGTTATGAACCATTTCGCCATAGATCATATCTGGCACGCGGTAATCTAGCAAAGCGATGCAGTTTATACTAGTATATAGATCCATTTTAAATACAATTCAACGTCCAGTATACGTAGATTATAGTCTAGACCATTTGGACCTGGTTTATTAAAACGTTTGTTCTCGCATGGCGTATTGCAATTTAATGAATTTACTCCTTGATGTAATAATTAAATATCATAAATATTTATTACGTAGATTATAGACCATTTGGATCTGGTTTATTACTTAGCTGAATTTTTATAATTTGACATGTACACAGGATGTACTGATAGAAACTATAGACTCGATTAGACTGCTCCTATAGGTGCCGACTGATCTGGGTCTACTCAGTTTGCAAATGCGCGAAAACGCGTTTACATGAAGGAAAGTGTTAATCAAAGTACACGTACCGGAAACAGGTGCGATGTCAAATCAACCTCGCATCTGATTGGCCGACGGTTAAACGGTGATCTCGCACACTCCGAGGCCTTCAGTTGTTACTTTCGGTTTGTTTTGCACAGGTGCGGTGTATCAAGATGGACATAGGGTTTCTCATTCAAACTCTTATTGCTAAGACCATTGGATATGGTCTTGGCTTAATGATGTCCATGCGTTTGTTATGGATGTTTGTACGTTCACCTCTTAAGTTCACACGTGAGACATTCAAGAGGCGAGATGAAATGCCAGCCTGTCTAAACGACCCAAATTTGGGGTCGCATGGATTTATACACCTTGAGGTTAGTAAATAGAACGTAAGGTACCCAGTGTTTGTATTGCCTCTTTAAATGTTATTGGCATTCGTTAATATACCGTAATTTATCCGTCAACTAGTTCTTGTCGTCCGAAAGCGGATGCTGTTGGTAGAATTGACGCCAGAATTACGTTTGCGAACCCTAATTTAGGGCCTAAATAGTAAATTGGGCAGACCAAAGTTGGCCCACTGCTTTTTACCATCCATGATGAACCTCAAACTATTGTCGACAGAACAAATGTTAAATGATTCTGCTTTTTAAATATTCAGTGTGATCGACTTATTTTGCATGCTAAGTATTTTTTTGTCTGCAACATTTGTCGTCTGCTTCAATTCTTAAGATAAAAAAAAAAGTCTCATTTCTTTGCCAAAATATTGTCAAAGTGTCAAACAGTTTGGATCCTGATGAGACGCCGCATCTGGATCCAAACTGTTTGCATAGGTAAGTAAGGTTTTGCCGCTAGCGAGAAATGATCAAGTTATAGAAGATTATTAATTAGATATTAATGATTCATTAATAATGAAGATCCTAAGTAAAGTAGTCAACACATGTGTATTCTAAAATGGACCTTTTTTTAGTGATATATACATGTAGAACCAGTCCTAATTAAACGACCATACATTTTTTAAAAAAACATAGGAGTCTTAAAAAGCAGGTGGCTGCTTAATGCGGGACAAAAGTTATGTAGAAAGCTCCTGTAGGAGCTTTTTGCATTACATCTGACCTGCATTAAGCTACCACCTGTCTTACAGATCCATAATTAGGCCTATTTTTGATGTTCTCTTAAGACAGGATATACTTTACTTTTGGTTTTGATGCCATCATAATTATCCCCCACAGAAAAAATCACAAAATTAGCATGCCGTCTTAACAGTTCATTGATGAGACTAAATCTTAATTTAATTAGTAATAGGTGTAGGATACATAAGGTTCCTACATGAATCTTTCTTTTCTTTTCATTTTTATTAAACTAGCGGACTAAAATAGTAAGACAAGAATGACTTTAAATAAAGTCAGTCAATTTAACCATTTACTCTATAAATACACCTTTTTAAGCCTTTGCAAACAGAGTAGATCCAGATCAGACAGCTCTTATAGGAGCCATCTGATCAGGGTCTGCTCTATTTGCTTATGATATAATACAGATATAATTATATAGTTTTTACCATGGTCAAAACTTCCAGTTTCAATGTGTTACTTTAAGAAAATAATCTGCTTTAAATATCCATGACATCATCATTTCTTCCATGAATATTCATGGAAGAAAGGGTTAAAGGAACGTGCATGTGACATTCTGTTTGTCACATAATTCAGAAAATAAGTAGATTCTAATTGTTAAAAATATATACAAGATAAAACTCAATACTTCATGATTTGAAAATTAAGTCCTGAATGTCATTTTTTATCCCCTTACATTAAGCATTTTAAGAGTTAACACAACAGTGGAGGTTTTATGTTATAATTATGTATTTACCATTTTGCATGTGTATGCTTTAACAGCAAAGTCTACCAAGCATTTTATTTTCACCGTCAGTACAACTACACCATATATATATATGTATTGGATAAACAAATCATATTCCAGACTTTAGATGAATTATTCCAAATTCTGTCATTCTTTAGAATATGCCTTCTTCACAATTGTCACAAAGTCACATTTTAGTGTATTCTGTCTTCATTAAGCTATAAAGTAATCAAATAGTATGATATTCATATTTGATTTAGCAACAAACAAGCAATATGTCACAGACTATACTCAATTCTATAATACATGTATACCAAAGTGTTGAGACTAGGCAGCAATTAGTTTGGACAGCCTGGTATAGCTCATTCCTTGACAGAATAAAATACATTGGCTTAGACTCGAAACTTGTTAGTGCCTTTACATTGTTGAATCAATATAAATGTACCAAACCCTTTTAACATGCTGTATGTTATGAACAAGCAGGGTTACAGATAAGGGGAGTATTGGAGTATTTACCCAATTAAAATTGTGGAAAAAGCAATTGTTTTTCAAAACAGTGAGTAACAGAAAGCAAATAAATATAGCAAAAAGCAAACAAAATTTAGAATACCTATTAAGAATATGAACAATACCCAATTACAAAAATTGTCAATACCCAATAAAAATTGCAAAAACCCAATTCTGTAAAAAATCAAGGAGTAAATACCCAATTGCATCAAAACCTTATCTGTAACCCTGAACAAGTTTGTAATAACCTGTTCAAATAGTTTGGATCAGGGTGAGATATTTTAACCCTTACAATGCTGGGAACGAGTCACTAATGTCCTTTGCAAACAGTGTAGACCCAGATGAGAGGGCTCCTAGAGGAGCCCTCTCATCAGGGTCTGCACTGTTTGTCATGTTACACTTTTCTTTAGAAAAAATCCCTGAAAACTCACTGTAAGCTCGACCTGTTTGAATTTTGGAATAGTTCATTTGAAAATTCAGCGTTGTAAAGGTTAATGTAAGAGCTACAGATAAGGGTGCGTACCGAAATACTAAAATCGTTTTAATTAACGCATCTTATATCTGGAGCTCTGATTTAACATTGTGAAAAAGTTGTGACTTGACTGGGACTTAAACCCAGGGCCTTTGGCTTACCATGCCAACACTACAGACTGAGCTATCAAGCCTGGTACACAGCCTAAAGTCTATCAACTGTTTCACTACAATCTCTACATTTAACCCTGTCCCTGTTCTATATTTAGTCCAAATTTCTATATCTACTGAATATTCATGAACAAAAAAGTTATAATGAAATATGGAAGGTTGAACTTTGTAGCCAGTTTAGAAACTAAAGAAACAGATCTACCTAATTTCATTAACAAACTCCTACAGGAGCCGTCTGATCTGGGTCTACTCTGTCTGCAAATGCGTGAAAAGGTGTTTGTATGAGGGAAAGGGTTAACTAGACATCTTATCTCGATCCATTTGGTTTTACGATAAGATCCTATTACAGTGCTCCCTCTCTATAACGACACCCGTTGGGATACGAATAATGTATGTGTTGTTCAGAGGGAGTTGTTATAGGGAGGGAAAATCAAACAGAATTAGATTGTTTGCAGATCCCCAGATAAGGTGTATTTCGAGAACTAAAACCGTTATGCCTCAATCAAACCCTATGTTGTGACCACTCTTTAGAATCGTCACAAAGTGACGATTCTAAAGAGTGGTCACAACATAGGCTTTGATGGAGGCATAAAGAAAATACGATGGAAAAGGCTTATTACCGGAGCCTTGTTGTTTCGGAAACAGTGACATGTGTTGTTGTAAGGAGGGAATCGTTATTGGGAGGTCCGTTGTAGGGAGGGAGCACTGTACTTAAAGATAAAAGACATTTGAGAAGAAAAATAAATCGAGTAGAAGCCATTTTCTGCCGAAGATAGTTTCATCAATATATCGAGGAATTTAGGTTAAATCTGCACGTGTTTAGGGAGATAAAACACCATCCATGGTAGAAATGTAAACAAGCTATAGGTTTTCAGACTTTCTTAAGTTTCTGGATATTTTCCCCTTTGACTGTTAACAGGTTGCCCCAGTAAACCTTTGCTGGTATTCAAACAAAAGCTCCACTGTGCCTCCAAAGTTATTTTGTCATTATTTACTTCAGAAGTGATAAAACTTATACCAGTCTTACAACAGTGTCATTGTGGCTGCTGATGACCGCTGTGAACTGCAACAGGATAGCTTTTGCTTCATGCACCAGTCACCAGCCTCTTTATTTACTGTCTGTCTGTCCATCAAGTCCGATATACCTTTGTCAGAAGATCACTTCAGTCTGTTTCTTGTAAACAAAATAAGTCAGTAATGTATGTAAGAGCAAGGCTGTTAGTAGGTATGTCAGCAATATAATCTCTTCTTGCTGGGCAGCTAGCTCTATGGCAACATGGATTAATTGATCCTTTCCTTCATATCAACACCTTTTCCCACCTTTGCAAAAAGAGTAGACTCAGATCATTTACTCCATGAATATTCATGTAATAAATAAGGATATGATGTAGATTAATAAACTGATTTTCATAATGACGTAAGAAAACTCAACTATATGGCCATTGCAAAAAACGTACAATTAAATCTACATGTATATTACTTTATAAGCAAACAGAGTAGACCCTGATCAGATAGCTCCTGCAGGAGCTGTCTGATCTGGGTCTTCTATGTTTGCAAAGGCATTTCTGTGGAGTAAAGGGTAAATGACTTTGGTATGTAACATCCAAGAATCAAACTGGCAACCTCCTGCGCGTGAATTAGATGCTCTACCCACTCAGAGCTACAGAGAATTTAAGCTGGCAACAATTTTACAGAAGAAATTTACAGTTGTTGAAAGTATTGAACAGCTGTTTGGTTTATTTTTGTATGTGAGACTGTGTAGCTGCTCCAGGCAGGCGACCCCCAGTTTGTTTTAGCTGTAATCTTTAGCATACTATGAACAGAATGTTTATGATCTTTGCTTAACCCTTTCCCTTATATAAGTGCATTTTGACGCATCTGCAAACAGAGTAGACCCAGATCAGATGGCTCCTATATCAGGGTCTGCTCTGTTTGCTTATGGTGGAATATAGATCTGATTCTACAGCTTCTGCCTGAGCAAAAATGTCCAGTGTTCATATGCTATTATAAAAAATAATCTAATTAATATTCATGACATCATTATTTCTTACATGAATATACAACAGGTTAAAGTTTAGATCCTGATGAAACACAGATTAACTCAGCATCTGATCAGGATCTAAACTCTATCACTCAGATTAATTACATTCGTAGAAAAATACACCATAGGTTACTGTTTTTATTTCTGCACACTAGGAAAAATGTTGTGTGCTGCACTCCTGAAATGTTATCAGAGTGTCATACAGTTTGGATTCTGATGATATGCTGAGATACCTGACAGCTTGTTTGGATCCAGACTATTTGCATAGGTACTGGTAGTCACAACTTCCTGCTAGAGTGCAAAGAGTTAAATACTTTTAATACCACAGGTGGCAGTATCAAACTGACTTTGTGATGCATTTAACCCATTTCCTCATAGTCTATTTTTAGATCCAACCTCTTGGAATAAATCTACTGAAAAGGAGCATTTATTAGAAAAAAGGAATTGTTTCAGAAATGTGTAATTTTGAAACCTATAGGGCAATTGTTCTATTTATTACAATGGTTTCAAACAGTGACTTTTACAGAGGCGTCAATATGAGGGAATGTAAGATGTGACCTTGGCTTGAGCAACAGGTAAAAGCTGGAGGTCCAGATAAGATGCATAAATTAAAACATTTTCAAGCATAACTTCTTTATTTCTCCACCAAGCCCTATGTGACCATTCTTTAGAAGAGACGATTGTAAAGAGTGGTCACAACATAGGGTTTGGTTGAGAATTTGAAATGACAGTTTTAGTGCTACATTTTACAACATAGGGTTTGGTTGAGAATTTGAAATGACAGTTTTAGTACTACAACATAAGGTTTGGTTGAGAATTTGAAATGACAGTTTTAGTACTACAACATAGGGTTTGGTTGAGAATTTGAAATGACAATTTTAGTGCTACAACTATAAGGTTTGGTTGAGAATTTGAAATGACAATTTTAGTACTACAACATAGGGTTTGATTGAGAATTTGAAATGACAGTTTTAGTACTACAACATAAGGTTTGGTTGAGAATTTGAAATGACAATTTTAGTATTACAACATAGGGTTTGGTTGAGAATTTGAAATGACAGTTTTAGTGCTACAACATAAGGTTTGGTTGAGAATTTGAAATGACAATTTTAGTACTACAACATAGGGTTTGATTGAGAATTTGAAATGACAGTTTTAGTACTACAACATAAGGTTTGGTTGAGAATTTGAAATGACAATTTTAGTATTACAACATAGGGTTTGGTTGAGAATTTGAAATGACAGTTTTAGTACTACAACATAAGGTTTGGTTGAGAATTTGAAATGACAATTTTAGTATTACAACATAGGGTTTGGTTGAGAATTTGAAATGACAGTTTTAGTACTTGAGTATTTGAGATTAAAAGATTTTTCATTGAGTTAAATCAGTATTACTAGTAAAATCTACGGTAAATGCTCCTCAGTGATTCTCCCTCGAGAGTAAAGCAGACAGATATTTGAATCTGGCACCATGTAGATTTCCTCTTGTTTAGCAAGGTCCATTATTATTTTCCTCATGTTTGTACATCACAAAGTAAGTTTGATCCTGCAACCTGTGTACTATACAGATTAAATTTTGAGCGAGCAAATATGTTAACTTTTCATGAAGTTTTAGTGTATACATGTGTAATTATATTTACATTACCTTTTCTCCACCTCTTAAAATATAGCTTGTAAGATGCAGTAAACCCGCTCTAAAACATAACTCTAGTAGAGGAGTATCTAGATACTTTTAACCCTTTCCCTCATATAAACGTGTTTTCACGCATTTGCAAACAGAGTAGACCCAGATCAGACGGCTCCTATAGGAGCCGTCTGATCAGGGTCTGCTCTGTTTGCTTACATAATTTGATAGATCTGTTTCTTTAGTTTCTGAAATGGCTACAATGTTCTACCTTCCATATTTCATTATAACTATTTTGTTCATGAATATTCAGTAGGTATTGAAATTTGAAATAAACACAGAACAGGGAACCAGGGTTAAGCAAGTGGTTCCTAGAGGAGCTTTCTGCATAACTTTCACCCTGCATTAAGCTGTCACCTGTTTCCAAGACCGATAGTTACACTAAATTGGACCTCCGGTTTAGAGGGGTATTACCGTACTATTTTAGCTCAAAAAGCACTACTTTTGAATGGTTCATCTTCATGTTAGGTCAGTTTAGATAACAGCTCAAGGGCATTTAACTTAACCCTTTCAGTGTGGGAAATAGAATTTAATAGCCTTTGCAAACAGTGTAGACCCAGATGAGAGGACTCCTACAGGAGCCCTCTCATCTGGGTCTGCATTGTTTGTCATGTTACACTTGTCTTTAAAAATTCCCTGAATATTCACGGTAGGTTAGACCTGTTTGAATTTTGGAATAGTCCATTTGAAAATTCAGTGTTGAAAAGGTTAAAACATAATATCACACTGGGCAAATACATGTGCTCATGTTGTGTTCATGATATTCACCAATGTTTGGGTCAACTGTAATATTTCAGGACATCCATGATGATGATCTGTTTAAATCAATGTTTGAACTCTGCTGATAAGAAATCTGTTTTAGATATCGTGGTATAGGAATCTTTCCTTACTTGCAAATGGGCGTATGGGAATCTTTCCTTACTTGGGCAAATTGGTGATAAAATATTGCTGAAAGTTTGGTTAGATCAAGATGAATTACTCAAAATGTTATCAAAATCCAACAGTTCACCCTTTACTCCATGAATATTCATTAACCCTTTCCCTGTTCTATATTTAAGCCAAATTTAAATACCTACTGAATATTCATTAACAAAATAGTTATAAAGAAATATGGAAGGTGGAGCATTGTAGACATTTTAGAAAGCAAAGAAACAGATCTATCAAATTTTATTAGCAAACACAGCAGACCCTGATCAGACGGCTCCTCTAGGAGCCGTCTGATCTGGGTCTACTCTGTTTGCAGATGCGTGAAAACACGTTTATATGAGGGAAAGGATTAAGAAATGACATAATCAATATTAATTAGATTAATTTTATAATAGCGGAATTTTTGGTCATGGCACTGAAACTGTAGAATCATAATTATCTAAATCATAAGCAAACAGAGCAGACCCTGATCAAAGCTCCTATGGGAGCCATCTGGTCTGGGTCTACTCTGTTTGCAAAGTCATAGAAAAGTGTATACATGTACAGTAAAACCTCTCTGTAATAGCCACTAAACTTCATCAAGTATTTTGTGTCAAAGGCAGGTGGCTGCTTAAAGCAAGGTGAATGTAAAACAGAACGCTCCTATAGGAGCGTTCTGTTTTACTCGCACATTGCTTTAAGCACCCACCTGCCCTTAATACCAACTAATTAACACATTTTAGTGGCCGAGGTTTTACTTTACATGGATTAAAGGGTTAAAAACTAAAAACTGTATTTGCAAAGAAATGCAGGTAAAATAGTGTTTAACTTTACAGCATTTGGGAAAGCAACAGTTTTTGTAGACGAAAGTTGGTTAATGTTGAAAGAACAGAAATTATGAAGGTTATCAGTCAGTACAGGAAAACTTCAGGACTTTTATTGACTTGGTAAGGTGTTTGAACAGTTCGATATTTTGGTTGACATAAGGATACTCCAACTCTTTCAACACATATTACTTTTTGAACTGCAAGATTTTATGTCTTTTTTCAGTTTCAAAAGTAGTTTTTGCTTGTCAGAATGCACTTGCTAGACCATGTAGCTTCATCCTAAATAACTGTTGTCTGCTTCATTTCTCTACATTGATATTTCTTTTGAAAATGCTGATCAGAGTGTCAAGTACAGTAGAACCCCTCTAATGTGACCACTTAATGAATAAACATGGGTGTCTTTATAAGCAGGTGGTTGCTTAATGCAAGACAAAAGTAATGCAGAAAGCTCCTCTAGGAGCTTTCTGCATTACTTATGTCCTGCATTAAGCTACCACCTGCATCTAGCACCCATAATTGTACTTCTTTTAGGTGGTCGCATTAGCAGGGTTTTACTGTAGTTTAGATCTGGAAGAGACATGGAGTTACTATGTACCTCATCTGAAGGCAATTAACAGGTTGGCCCAGGAACAGAATTTATGTAAATTTATATTCTGTTCAATTGTTTTTATACACCTGTTGGTAGACAGGCTATATTATGGAATTATCTGTACTGTAGTGACAGCTGGTATCTAACATATTTACTGTCTAAGTGGAACAATTATTATCAAATATTCACCCAACTTGCTGAAAATGTTTGTGGGCATAAAACCTGGGTCTAGTTTGATAAATAGTCGTATCATTAAAAAAACTCCAGAAGTATGACCCTTGAATTGTCCAAAATTAGCCAGTTTTGCTTTGCCCGCTCTCTATGTGGAAAATATTCATCCAGTCTTCACCAAACTTGCTGAAAATCTTTGTGGAAATAATATCTTGGTCAGATTTAATAGCCGGTTATATCTTGCAGGCACTTGAGAATTATGACCCTTGAATTGTCCAGAATTAGTCATTCTGGCCTTGTTGGCTCTCCAAGTGGATTAATTTTCATCCTGTCTTCACCAAACTTACTGAAAATGTTTGTTGTCATTGTGTCTTGGCCAAGTTTGATAATCAGTCTTGTCTTCAGGCTAAAATTCACCTCTTTGTAGTACAAGGGTATTAGTTGCTAAAGGTTAAACCTAACCTCAACTCTTTGTAGTACTAGTGGCTGCAGTTGCTAAAGGTTAAACACCACCTCTTTGTAGTACTAGTGGCTGCAGTTGCTAAAGGTTAAACACCACCTCTTTGTAGTACTAGCGGTTGTAGTAACTTGCTAAAGGTTAAAATCACCTCTCTGTAGTACTAGTGGCTGCAGTTGCTAAAGGTTAAACCTCACCTCTTTGCGGTACTAGCAGTTGTAGTTGCTAAAGGTTAAACATCACCTCTTTGTAGTACTAGTAGTTGTAGTTGCTAAAGGTTAAACACCACCTCTTTGTAGTACTAGTAGTTGTAGTTGCTAAAGGTTAAACACCACCTCTTTGTAGTACTAGTAGTTGTAGTTGCTAAAGGTTAAACTTCACCTCTTTGTAGTATTAGTGGTTGTAGTTGCTAAAGTTTTAACCTCACATCTTTATGACAAAGTTCGCCTCTTTGTAGTACTAATGTCTTGATGTGTGTTCTATCACATTTTGGCTTGTTTGATGATGTTTGGTGCTGGGCCTTTTTTGGTGTGTGGCTCTCACTGTTTGACTGTTTTTCCACTTTTTTTATTTTTCATTTATTCATTTTATTTCTTTAAGCTACAAAGTTGAACAAAATTTGAACAACTGGGCCATTTACATGTACTAAAATCTATCTTGTGTAAAATACAAGCTATACATTTATTGATTATTGACATAAATGTCAAAATTTGCCAGGCAAATATTCTATAATTTGATTGGATGCTTAGGGTAGCTTTTCCATTTGTGTGTATATTTGTAGTATTTTCTAAGTAATTGTTTTGTCCTCTTTCAAAGAAAGGAGAACAGTAGAACCTAAATAAAGCGACCATCAAAAAGAGGTCTGAATCTGGGCCTTTAAGACAGATGGTAGCTTAATGCAGGTTGAAGGTAATGCAGAGAGCTCCTATATATGAGCTCCTTTTTGCATTACTTTTGCTCTGCATTAACCCTTTCCCTCATACAAATGTGTTTTCACGCATTTGCAAGCAGAGTAGACCCAGATCAGACGGCTCCTAGAGGAGCCGTCTGATCAGGGTCTGCTCTGTTTGCTACTAGAATTTGATAGATCTGGTTCTTTAGTTTCCAAAATGGCTACAATATCCAACCTTCCTTATTCATTATAACTATTTTGTCCATGAATAGTCAGTAGGTTTTGAAATTTGGAATAAACATAGAACATGGAAAGGGTTAAGAAACTAACCTCTTTTTAAGACAATAAGTGAATGGTCGCTTAGGACAGATTCAACTGTACTCATATATTGGTTTCCTGTCAGCTTGTCAGTCGGTAGACCAAAATGTTTTTGATCAATTACTAATCAATCTTTTTACCAAGAGTTCTGTTTGTCCGATAGGCAGGTCATGATGAGTATTTGACTGTTATTAGCTCACTTGAGCATGAGCAATAGCGTAGCCATTCAGACTTTTATTAACCCTTCGCTTGCTGTTCATGTCAATATACCTACCTGTAAATAGTGAAGACCCAGATGAGACAGCTCCTGCAGCAGTGATTGCACAGCGAATACTTGTACACAGTGAAGATATATGTAATTTTACAACAGGGCATGGGTAAAGAAGGAGAAATGTGTTTTAAAATTCAGCATGCGAATGGTTAAGAGCTTTTTTTCTTAGAAATTATAATAAGGATAAAGACTTTTACTATAAAGGCAGCATAGATGCCTAGATGGATCCCTTTGGGACTTTTCATAATTTTTTTATAAACAGTAAACAGAAATGATAAAAGCTTTTGAAACACCAACACACTTGTTTGGGGTCACCATGTGGCCCTTCACATCAAGTTCCATAATTCTGGATTGAATTTCTACAGAATTATGCCCCTTTTAACCCCCTCCACCCATCCCTAAAAAAGGGAAGCATTTAGTAACTGGACAGTCCTTATGTCTGTCCGTCCATCCATTTTCTGTTTTTTAGCTCGTCTGTTTCGAAGAAATCACGAGCTATTGTCGTAACTCCGGCGTCCGCGTCGTCATTGTCGTCCGAAATCTTAACATTGATAACAGACGAGCGTTTGCACCCACTTACGGTGCTCTTGTCTATATCTCCTTCCATCTGTCCCCATTTTCATTTCCACTCTGCAACTGACATGCATGCATTAATTTTGAAATAACCAGGTACAATTATTCATAGTATCGAGGCAATGTGTCTCACATAAGACCCAGGTCGGTTTCTCAAAGGTCAAGGTTACACTATGGGGCCAAAGTTCATGACTATCCATTTTCCTGTCCGTTCTGTAACTCTGACCTGCATTTATATGTATGAAATTTGGTATAACCTGGCACAAATATTCATTGCATCAAGAATATGTGTTGCCTGCAAGGCCCAGGTCAGTCTCCTAAAGGTCAAGGTCATACTTATGGGTCAAAGGTCTTGACTCCCCGACCTACTTAGATTTTTGGTGCATTATCTCCTATACTACCTCACTTAGGAATTTTGTTTTTTGGCTGTATGGATCTTGGGATAGTGGAGTGCTGTGTACCAGTTTGGGATCATTCTGACCTTGACCTTGACCCTTGACATTGATCTTAGAAAAAAATCTGGATTGTCCACAGGCCCAGTCTTTCCTGTACTAAGCCTTCCCATTATCAACACATGGGGGTCATATGTCAGTTGGCATAATTGTTTGTGCATTAAACCTTGGTCATAACTTTGAACTATCAGAGAAAAGAGACTTCATCTTTGGCATGTATACTCATCTCATGAAGCTGCTAATTTCAGGGCATATTTTATGTAAATAGTCCTCACTTCTGGGCAGAAAAGTTGGGATAAGTTTGATGCAAAACATTGAAAACAATTATGTTGGTATCTATACTTCAGTGATACAAGTTTATCTAATACATTAATGAAAGTCATTGGTTTCTTATGTTAAAAGCATGAGCCTCGGCTAGGCAGTAGACAGTACATGAGCCTTGACTAGGCAGTAGACAGGGCATGAGCCTTGACTATGAAGTAGACAGGGCATGAGCCTCGGCTAGGCAGTAGACAGGGCATTAGCCTTGGCTAGGCAGTAGACAGTACATGAGCATTGGCTAGGCAGTAGCCTTGGCTAGGCAGTAGACAGGGCATGAGCCTCGGCTAGGCAGTAGACAGGGCATGAGCCTTGACTAGGCAGTAGACAGTACATGAGCTTTGGCTAGGCTGTAGACAGGGCATGAGCCTCGGCTAGGCAGTAGACAGGGCATTAGCCTCGGCTAGGCAGTAGACAGGGCACGAGCCTCGGCTAGGCAGTAGACAGGGCACAAGCCTCGGCTAGGCAGTAGACAGTACATGAGCCTTGACTAGGCTGTAGACAGGGCATGAGCCTCGGCTAGGCAGTAGACAGGGCATGAGCCTCGGCTAGGCAGTAGACAGTACATGAGCTTTGGCTAGGCTGTAGACAGGGCATGAGCCTCGGCTAGGCAGTACACAGGGTATGAGCCTCGGCTAGGCAGTAGACAGGGCATTAGCCTTGGCTAGGCAGCAGACAGGGCATGAGCCTCGGCTAGGCAGTACACAGGGCATGAGCCTCGGCTAGGCAGTAGACAGGGCATTAGCCTTGGCTAGGCAGCAGACAGGGCATGAGCCTCGGCTAGGCAGTAGACAGGGCATGAGCCTTGACTATGCAGAAGACAGGGCATGATCCTTGGCTAGGCAGTAGACAGGGCATTAGCTTTGGCTAGGCAGTAGACAGGGCATGAGCCTTGGCTAGGCTGTAGACAGGGCATGAGCATCGGCTAGGCAGTAGACAGGGCATAATTAGCCTTGGCTAGGCAGTAGACAGTACATGAGCCTTGACTATGCAGAAGACAGGGCATGAGCCTTGGCTAGGCAGTAGACAGGGCATTAGCCTTGGCTAGGCAGTAGACAGGGCATGAGCCTTGGCTAGGCTGTAGACAGTACATGAACCTCAGCTAAGCAGTAGACAGTACATGATCCTCAGCTAGATGGTAGACAACTTTCATTAGCCTCAACTAGACAGTAGACGAGTCTCAACTAGGCGGTAGACAGTGCAATCAGTTACCAAGCACTTCAGTGCTTTGATTTATCACAGAGATCCAGTTTTTAGCTCCACTTTTTCAAAAAGTGGAGTTATTGTCATGACCCTCTCGTCAGCGTCGGCGTCGGTGTTGGTTAACCTTTTTGTTAAGGTCCCTTTTCTCAGAAACCATCAAAGATATTTGGTTCATATTTGGTACATGTATGTATGGTTACTATTACAAGGGGAACCCATTTTACAAGGGTAGGCAACCCTAAAATTAATTTTGCCATAGTTATGCCCCTTTTTTGTCTTAGACTTTTCATTGTTGGTTAAGTTTTATGTTCAGGTCTATGTCTCAGAAAAAACTGTCCAAGATATTTGGTTCAACTTTGGTATACATGTTAACTATTACAAGGGGGACCCATTTCACAAGGGCATGTAACCCTAAAATTAATTTTGCTATAGTTATCTCCCCTTTCTGACTTAGACTTCCACTACCATATCCAGCACTAAAGAAAGTGGAGTGCATTGTCTGCGGACAGCTCTTGTTTAGAGGTATTGTGAGGGGGCAGTGTCTGGCGTCGTGCGTACGTGCGTCATCAACAATTTACTTAAACATCTTCTTCTCTGAAATCACAAAGTCTACACCTTTGAAATTTGGTATGTAGTATCATCTAATGGTTTTCTACCAAGATTGTTCAAATTATGACCCCTGGACCAAAATGGCCCCACCCCGGGCTTATCAGTTTTTCATAGGAAAATCTTTAAAAATCTCTTTCTTTGAAATTGTAAGTCCCAAACCTTTGAAATTTATATGAAGCATCATCTAATGTTCCTTTATTAAGATTGTTCAATTTTTAACCTCCAGGCCTAAAATTATGGCCCTTGGTTTCATATTGGCCCCAATCTGAAGCTGATTTATTTTTACATAGAAATACAGTGTATGCATAAGTCTATTGTAACCAGGTGAGCGATTTAGGGCCATCATGGCCCTCTTGGTTTTTCATTTTCCCCCTCATTTGATACATACATGTATTGCCAAATTTTAGGGTCTGGATCATGGCTTATATAAAGAACTACCTGTTACCTGCTAGATTTGTCCTCCCATGAGTTTTTGGACGAGACAAACATTAACAAAAAAAAATTGATATATAAATATATGCAGTTATAGGCTTACATTTTATAATTGAAATTCTTGTGGTTATGATAATGCTCACTCAGGCGTGTTTACTTTGCATTAACCCTTTCCCTGTTCTATGTTTATTCCAAATTTCGATACCTACTGAATATTCTTGGAAAAAATAGTTTTGATAAATATGGAAAGTGGAGCATTGTAGCCATTTTGGAAAGTAAAGAAGCATACCTTTCAATTTCCATTAGCAAACAGAGCAGACCCTGATCAGACAGCTCCTATAGGAGCCATCAGATCTGGGCCTACTCTGTTTGTTGCAAATGGGTGAAAATAGTATGTTTATATATATGAAGGAAAGGGTTAACTTTTTGCATGCTAGCAGCAAATTTGTGCTACGGGAACAATTTGGATCTGAATGAGACACAGAGTAACTCTATCGTCTCGTCTGAGGATCAAAACCTGTTTGAAACTCTGGCTGCATTTTTAAGAGAAATGAAGTACGGTAAATATTAAACTTTCAGAATTTCAGCAGATAACAACTTGGCAGATGGTAATTGCTGAAATCCCTAACAGTTGAATGTTTATGTAAGAAATAATGACATCATAAATATCTATAAGCTGAAATTTTATAATGGCATTTTGTTCATAAGATCTATTGGTATTAGTAGAAACTGGAGTCAGATTCATTTTAAGTTTTTAAGCAAACAGAGCAGATCCTGATCAGACGGTTCCTACAGAAGCCATCTCATCTGGGTCTACTCTGTTTACAAATACATGAAAAGGCGTTTATATAAGGGAACGGATTAATGCTACTAAGTAGCCAAATGTAACATAAAGAAGGAAAGGGTTAATTATGATTCACACTATTTTACAATCTATTGTTGGTGAAAAGAAATCTTAACCCATTACTTCATAGGCTATTTTTAGATCCAGCCACTTTGAATAAATCTACCGAAAAGGAGCAGTAACTGGAGAAAAGGACAGTTTTAGAATTCAGTAGTTTGAAACCATTGTAATAAATAGAGCATTTGCTCCTATAGGAGCAAATGCTCTATTTATCACAATGGTTTCAACAGCTGACTTTTGCAGAGGCATCAAAAGGCGTCAATATGAGGGAATGGGTTAAAAAACAAATCTCCCAAATAAGCAGACAACATTTTTACTGGACAACAAGTATTTAGGGACAAGTACTTAATGGGTAATAACAAAGAATTAGGTTGCAGTCATGAAAGTGGAATTTCCAGGTAAATGAGTACTTATATCTGGATTTGGCAAGAGTGTGTTGTTTTATTGGTTTAAAAGCATTCCATACTTTCCACTCACCTGACAACACGTATTGTACAGTAAGGAACCATAATGATAATGCAATTTTCAGCTGTGAGATATGATGCTTTTGTATAATATTATAATTACAAGCCTACAAACAAATTCATAAAATATGTATCTTTCAGTGCATATAAGTTGATTGTTTTTGGTGAATATTTAATCAGTTAGAAAATATTGTAACATTGTACATTTCACAACATATGTCTAGACAGAAACAATTACAGTAAAACCCTTCTAAACGGGGAGCTAAATTTAGTTATTTATTGGACTTGGAGACAGGTGGCAGCTTAATGCAGGGTGAAAGTCATGCAGAAAGCTCCTCTAGGAGCTTTCTGCATGACTTTCACCCAGCATTAAGCAGCCACCTACCTAAAAGTATCTCAATTCTTCTTCTAGAATACCAGTTTAGAAAGGTTTTACTGTATGTAAGTATGAAATCCAGGTATGTTTGTATAATCCTTAGTTACAGCTAGGTCACAAAGCTCAAGATGAAATGTGATTTGGTTAATTTCAAGTATCTTCTGACATGAATATTCATGGAGTAAAGGGTTAAAGGCTCTTGTTTGGGAGGTAATTAGATAAAAGAAAGGGGGAAAGCGGAAAATAATGGCAATTAAAACCTATTTGGCTGGGTAGAATGCTTTTTCCTTTTCCGCTTTCTCCCCCTTCGATTGTGTAAGAAAGAACATGTAGTTCTTCCAAACGTTTAGCACTAGTGAGAAGCATGCCTAATGTTGTTCTGTCTGATGAATTGTGCTTGGTCTATTTTCCCCTTACACTTTATGATAGGAAAAGGATTGAACACAAACTAGGTTTCACTTCTATACTTTTATTAATTAGAGTTCCCTAACAATGGCGGATGTGGGCGTGAACCAGTTTGTTATTGCTGAAACAATAATTGTCCCAATAAAGCACAAATGTTCAAGTAAGCACTTCCAATATACACTTAGATAAAGCAAAAATTTTCAAGTAAGCACTGCCAATATTCAATTGGCCTTTAAACAAAAGCATAAAACATTCAAGATAGCACTTCCAATATACACTTAGATAAAGCACAAATGTTCAAGTAAGCACTGCCAATATACACTTGGATTTAACACAAAGCAACAAAATATTCCAGATAGCACTTCCAAATCTCGCTTTAAGTTGGTATATTAAATAGTTGCTTAGCACCAGCAAACTGAATCTTTCATTATTATAACACCTCTTTTTGAATAACCTAATTGTAATGCAGGCGCCGCAAAATAGCAATATGGCACCTAATCAGCAAAGCAAAGCACTCATAGCAGCAGGACCCGGACGTGTACTTAAAAGTACAGACATGGTATCCCGTCTCAACTAAACTTTAATGTAGTCTTAAACTTCACATAGTGCTTAAAATAGCAAAGCAACAACTGGTTTTACTAAAAACATAGCACAGAACTTCACATAGTGCTTAAAATAGCAAAGCAACAGCTGGTTTTACTAAAAGCATAGCACAGAAAAATCTTTAATGGCAGTAGTTTGGCCGCAGCTGATGGCCTACTGGGTTCACGCCGTTCCTACAAAGGTCATGACTGGTCATTAATGTACGCCGTTCCTACGAAGGTCTTGGCTCGTCAGTAATGTACCACTTTCACAGACTTCAGAATCGCAAGTCAGTTACGGTAAAACAACTGAAACATGAAAAAGAACAGCAGACACCCACCGCCACTGAAACCTCAGGGTGGGTGGGTGGGTTGAGACAAGTAAAAAGAGCGAAACGATTTAATTGACCTGATTTCCCTCCAAATTGCAAACGGAAAGGGAGTGACCCGTACTTTCTATGTGTTTGTAAAAATTACAATAACTGACAGGTAACTTCATAACCAAAAAGGAACGGGTTTTACCCCCAAACAAACTGTACTATTCTTATTAATAGTACTCCTTATGTAATAGTACTCCTTGTTTGGGAGGTAATTAGATAAAAGAAAGGGGGAAAGCGGAAAATAATGGCAATTAAAACCTATTTGGCTGGGTAGAATGCTTTTTCCTTTTCCGCTTTCTCCCCCTTCGATTGTGTAAGAAAGAACATGTAGTTCTTCCAAACGTTTAGCACTAGTGAGAAGCATGCCTAATGTTGTTCTGTCTGATGAATTGTGCTTGGTCTATTTTCCCCTTACACTTTATGATAGGAAAAGGATTGAACACAAACTAGGTTTCACTTCTATACTTTTATTAATTAGAGTTCCCTAACAATGGCGGATGTGGGCGTGAACCAGTTTGTTATTGCTGAAACAATAATTGTCCCAATAAAGCACAAATGTTCAAGTAAGCACTTCCAATATACACTTAGATAAAGCAAAAATTTTCAAGTAAGCACTGCCAATATTCAATTGGCCTTTAAACAAAAGCATAAAACATTCAAGATAGCACTTCCAATATACACTTAGATAAAGCACAAATGTTCAAGTAAGCACTGCCAATATACACTTGGATTTAACACAAAGCAACAAAATATTCCAGATAGCACTTCCAAATCTCGCTTTAAGTTGGTATATTAAATAGTTGCTTAGCACCAGCAAACTGAATCTTTCATTATTATAACACCTCTTTTTGAATAACCTAATTGTAATGCAGGCGCCGCAAAATAGCAATATGGCACCTAATCAGCAAAGCAAAGCACTCATAGCAGCAGGACCCGGACGTGTACTTAAAAGTACAGACATGGTATCCCGTCTCAACTAAACTTTAATGTAGTCTTAAACTTCACATAGTGCTTAAAATAGCAAAGCAACAACTGGTTTTACTAAAAACATAGCACAGAACTTCACATAGTGCTTAAAATAGCAAAGCAACAGCTGGTTTTACTAAAAGCATAGCACAGAAAAATCTTTAATGGCAGTAGTTTGGCCGCAGCTGATGGCCAAATGGGAGATAAATGAATAAGGGCCTTTGAGGATCAATTTGCATAATTATCTAGTAAACACACTGGCATCTTTACCTGTTTATATGGATCCAAACTATCATATTAACAAAATAATGGGTAGAGCTGTAAGATTAGCTAAACTGGACTTTTGACTACCAGGTAAGTACCTTGGATTTGTCAAAAAATATTATATTTTACCTTGATTTATAAACAAGTGCCATGGTTAATCCTTCCCTCCATAAATACACCTTTCTACCCCTCTGTAATAGTCACTTCTTGAAACCATTGTGATTAATAGAGCATTTGCTCCATAGGAGCAAATGCTCTGTTGATCACAATGGTTTCTATACTACACAATTACAACATTTTCCTTTTCTCTAGTAAATGCTCCTTTTCGGTAGATTCATTCAAATAGGTTGAGTCTTTTTTTAAAAATAGCCAATGGAGGAAATGGTTAACCCATTCCCTTATGTTGATGCCTTTTGACGCCTCTGTAAAAGTCACTTTCTGAAACTTGGTTGTGATAAACAGAGCATTTTGCTCCATAGGTACAAATGGCCAATGCTCTATTTATCACAATGGTTTCAAAACTTACACAACTCTTAAAATTAATGTTCCTTTTTCTTTGCACATGCTTCTTTTCAGTAGATATATAATTATATTCAAATAGGTTGTGTTTATAAATAGCCTATGAGGGATGTCTCACACCTAAATGTCATATAAATGTATTCAACAATACAAATGAGGGTCAGTGAGGTGGACATCAAAATAATCCATGGCCCTTGAATGACTCCATACCAGCTCATACAATAATCCATGGCCCTTGAATGACTCCATACCAGCTCATACAATAGGATCCTGTCGATGGTTGAATGACTCCATACCAGCTCAGACAATAGGATCCTGTTACCATCGGCCCAATTTTAGACTTGGAGAAAGATGGTTTAATACAGATTAATGAAAGGTGAACATAACCCTCAAGCTAGGTTCTACTTTGCATACAATCAAACTTAGCAGGAATCTTACTGCCAATTAGCCCAACACATTTTGTCCATCTTAAAAAAAATAAAGTTGTTGGAGTATGAACTCAATCTTTCCAAGCTGAATTTTCAAATAGACTCTTCCAAAATTCAAAAGGTCAAGCTTACTGGGAATATTCAGGGATTTATTTTAAAGAAAAAAGTGTAACTCAGAGATCCAGATAAGATGCGTAAATTCAAACATTTTCAAGAATAACTTCCTTATTTCCTTATTTCTCCACCAAACACTATGTTGTGACCACTCTTTAGAATCGTCTCGAAGAGACGATTCTAAAGAGTGGTCACAACATAGGGTTTGGTGGAGTGGTCACAACATAGGGTTTGGTGGAGAAATAAACGTTTTTGCTATTTGTGTACGCACTGTTATCTGTAGCGCTGGTAACTTGACAGACAGTGCAGACCCTGATGAGAGGACTCCTCTAGGAGCCATCACCATACACCTCTCCTCTAGGAGCCCTCTCATCTAGGTCTACGGTTTGCAAAGGACATTAGTGACTCATGTCCCGCACTGAAAGGGTTAACATGGTAAAAAATGATTTTTCCACAAATCAAGGGCATATATAAGTGTAGACATACTTGTTTTATTTTGTTGAACCTGGCCAAGATCTAATGATAATACACCTTGCTACTGTATGATCATTATCTGTGTGGTAACAAAAGTGTTTAGAGTGTAAATGTTCTGAATTGTTTTTTGAATTCCAATAATATCTGACCATTCTAGAATTGCCTTGCTCAATTCTAGAATCGCGCAACGCATTTGTCATTTTTAGCTTGTCTGTTTTCGAAGAAAAAGTCGAGCTATTGTGTTACTGGGTCGTACTCGTAGTTGTAGTTGTCGTCGTCGATGTCGGCGTGCAAAAACTTTAATGTAGCTCATTACGAGAAAAGTGTAAGAGGTATAAATATTAAACTCCATAGGTTGGTAGATCTCACTGAGGAGAAGGCCCCTACATAAGAACCATAACTCTTTATTATGGCCCTTTATTTTTTTTCAAAAAGTTTTAATTTAGCTGGACAAGCACCAAATGAGATGAGCGTTGGCGTCACACGCAGCTCCTGTTTATGCTAATGTTGGTGCTAGAGTGTAAATAAAATTAATTTGGATTGATGGAAGGATGGATGTATTATTGATGGATGGACATTTGATGATCTGACAAGTATAGAGTACTCAGCATTCCAAACACTATACATGTAGTTATTCATACAAATTGAGTACAAATGAAGTATTTTACCACTGTATGCTCTCTCTCTCTCTCTCTCTCTCTCTTTCTCTGTGCGTGTTTCTCTCTCTCATATGAGTATATATCTGCATTTGCAAATAATGTAGACCTCAGTCAGGCTCAGTGGATATGTATCTACACTATATACTTGCCATTATAATTCAATGGCTACAATTGATCCAACTTTAGAATGATTCAGCTAATTAGTATTTGTAGTGGTTGAGGGTTAACAGGTTGGCATGTGTTTGTGATTTCATTCCTGTCATACTGTGGTCTGTCTATACAAAGCATGTTGCTGGGATTCAGAATTGATCTTCGCCTGGCAACCTCATCAGGGTAATTGTATGATACACAGTATTTTATATTTTGAAGAGAAAATATATAGATCTTCAGAGCTCCAGATAAAATGTGTAAATTCAAACATTTTCAAGAAAAAATCCTTTATTTCTCCACCAAACCCTGTACTGTGACCACTCTTTAGAATTGTCTCAAAGAGACAATTCTAAAGAGTGGTCACAGTATAGGGTTTAGAGGAGAAATGATGATTTTATTATTTGGGTACACACCCTTATCTGTAGCTCTGGTTCTTGCACTTGAAAAATTATCCTCACAATCTGATCAGTCACAACAATGATTTCCACAGCACATGAAAGGTGGCTTAGAATGGGATGAATGTGAGATTGTGAGAAGATGCTGATTCTCATTCAAACTTAAGTGGCCACTGACAGTACTTAGGACAGTACCATTTCTATCGCACCTGTTTTATGCAGCAAATAGTCATATAATGACTAACTAGTTCTTCCCCCGCTGTTGCCTGCTAATTAACCCATTACCTCATAGGCTATTTTACCGCTGTTACCTGCTAAGTAAGGTGATGATAATGCTTTCAGTAATCCTAATACCTCACAGTGAGCACTTTGCACTCAGTGTCTGGTGAACTAAGGTCAAATAATGAGTAAAGGATGAGTTACGATTACTCAGCAATGTGCAATATACTGTATCATCTCTAATAAACGCTGCAGGAGGTGTTGATGATAGGGGGCATTATGTTTTGCACATGTCCATCCTTCCGTCTGTCCATGTGTTACGCTTTTACATGCAGTTGGTTGTCACAGTTTTTTCAATGTCTTATAATTATCTCAGTAACCACTATAGCTATTGGCATGGAATTGCATTATACACATTAAACACCATCCATACTTTCATTACTCACCCAGTCCATGCTACCCGCAAGCCCAAGGTCAAGGTCAAATGACTTTGGAATTTTACGTGCAGTTGGTTGTCACAGTTTTTTCGTCTTATATCTCACTAACCACTATAATAACTGTTGGCATGGAATTGCATATACACATTAAACACCATCCATACTTTCATTATGTACCCAGCCCATGCTGCTCGCAATCCCAAGGTCAAGGTCAAATTTTACGTGTAGCTAGGCAAGCACCACCACAGGGGCATCGTTGTGCCTTACAGACACAATTTTCTACTTTAACCCGTTACTCCATGAATACACCTTTCTACGCCTTTGCAAACAGAGAAGACCCAGATTAGACGGCTCCCATAGGAGCCGTCTGATCAGGGTCTGCTCTGTTTGCTTATGATATAATATAGATTCTACAGGTTCTGCCATGGCCAAATGTCATGTGTCTGTGTGCTATTGTAATTAATATTCATGACATCATTTTTTCTTACACGAATATTCATGGAGGAAAGGGTTCAAGGAACAACTTGCATTTTGTACACAGATGGTTGAAGGAATTAAAGCAATGTAGAAAGCTCTCAAAGGGATGCTTTCTGCATTGCTTTCAGTCTACATTAAGCTACTGTATGTATTTTGAAAATCTATATACATGTACCTGAATATTAATTAAACTAAAAGTTGTATCAAAAAATGTATTACTGAAGAAATTAATTTTTAGACAAACAGGGCAGGTCCTGATGATCAAAGGGCTCCTTTAGGAGGGATTTTATCTGGGTCTACAAGGTCTTATATATAATTGGTTCCTACACGTTATGGTTGAAAAGTGTTACAGTTGCTAATGTTTGCAAAATTTAAAGCTACAGTATCCCTCTGATCTGAGTCTGTCTGGTTTGCCATACCAATGAATTTTCAAACAATTGTCTGAACTTTGAGGTGAATATACATGTACTGTATTATCGCAAATAACTACCTGAGGGCATTTCATTTCTGAAAAGGGAATTCTGGCTTTTGTACACAGGTGGTTGTTTTATGTAGAGTGAAAGCAATAGCGCTACCAGGAGAGCTTTCTGCATTGCTTTCAGTCTGCATTAAGCTACCACCTGTATTTTGAAAAACCTGTATTTCTTCTATTGATATTTATTATATAGGGTTTTTGTTCTTGCGTTGATTGTTAGTTACCCCCAGAAGTAATGGGATATTTATAAGAGATGGGGCCATTTATTAGGGTGAATAAAGTACCCATAAATGAATTCACATCACAGATTCATCATGAATAGGATTAAAATGCTGAAGATTTCAGCATGTGACTTGATAAGTTCTATTAGTAACAGCGTTATCAACATGAAAATGTATAGCGGATGATAACTGAACATGTAGAGGGTTGTCCAGTTAAAATGTAGAACACATGTCTCACTTTGCATGAACCCTGCATTATAACCCTCACATGTCTCACATTGCATGAATCCTGCATTATAACCCTTACATGTCTCACTTTGCATGAACCCTACATTATAATCCTTACATGTCTCACTTTGCATGTAATTCGTGATGATCCAGATGAGACACCGAGTAACTCAGCATCTGATCAGGATCCAAACAATTTGATACTTTAACTGTGCTGTTAAAAAGAAATTAGCAATTTGCTCAGCAGGCTAAAGGTTAAGGACCATTGCCATATCAATGATGACCATGTTTTGACCATGACCAGTGACGAAATGAACATAACATGGCGTCATCGAAATTTGTGACAATGAAACTACGGTACCTATGTTTTGACCATGTCTACACATGTACATCTAGAGCAACAGATAACGGTGCGTTGTTCAAATACCAATATCATCACTCCTCCACCATACCCCAGAGCAACAGATAGTCGTACGATATCCACATACCCGGATACTAAAATCCCCATTTCTCCACCAAACCCTATGTTGTGACCACTCTTCTTGAAGATGTTTTAATTTACGCATCTTATCTGGACCTCTGAAATCCTATGTTGTGATCTCTCTTTAGAAAACTTCTCACGAGAAATAAAGGAGTTAGTCTTAATACTGCTTTAATTTACACTGACCTTGACCTCTAGCATATAAGAATGCCTTATTTGGTGTGTGAGAACATCTTGGGATGGCAGTGTGCTGTCTTGTTTCAGGTCACTGTGACCTTGACCTCTGACCTCAGTTATAGAAAAACCTTGTCCACAGCATGTCTGCTATAGTAATTAAGGTAGGAATGCAAAATTTAGTGTGCAAGTACATCATGAGATGACCGAGTGTTGCATACAATTTTTCAGATGACTGTGACCATGACCTTGACATCTGACCTCAGCTAAAGAAAAAACTTTTCAGGAGTGTATCTCCTATATTACCTTAGGTAGGAATGTTAGATTTGGTATATGCCACTAGAACTTTGGATGGCAGAGTGTCAAGTAGCTTTTAGTTGAGTCTGAGTTTCGTTCTCAAGCTTTTGATTGGTCAGAATTGAGTTCTCAAGCTTTTGATTGGTCAGATTTGAGCCAAAGGCTCAAATCTGACCAATCAAAAACTTGAGAACGAACTCAGACTCAACTAAACGTTTTATAAGCATGGACCCAGGTCACTGAGACCTAAGCTCCATTCAGTATGAAAGGATGACAGGCATCTAGGATCCCTGTGATGTGGGTCTACACTGGTTGCAAATATCAGTACACTCATTAACCCATTCCCTCATAGGCTATTTTTAGATCCAACCACTTTGAATAAATCTACCGAAAAGGAGCATTAACTAGAGAAAAGGATTTTTTTTTAGAATTTTGTAGTTTAAAAGCATTGTGATAAATAGAACATTTGCTCCTTTGGTTTCAATAGGTGATTTTTACAGAGGCATAGAAAGGCGTATTTATGGAGGAAAGCGTTAAGGAGACAGGTTTACTACTGTGTCTTAGCACTAGTGAGATATAATCTAGTCATTTTACCTCTAGCACTCTTATTTTACTTACGTGCTGAATATTGAACCTTTTACCTGTTCTGTATTTTGTCCCTATTTCAATACTGAATATTCATGAACAAAATAGTTATAAAGTGGAACATAGTAGCCATTCTAGAAAGAAAAGAAACAGATCTATCAAATTTTATTAGCAAACTGAACAGGGGCTGTCTGAACTGGTATAAATAGAGGAGGGTTTAGTATGGTGTTGAAGGGCTTGCGATATCTAAAGCTTTGATTTCATGATTTGTCTTAACCCTTTCCGTCATATTTTATAAATGCCCTTTGCACATTTGCAAACAGAGTAGACCCAGATCAGACAACTCCTATAGGAGCCATCTGATACGGGTCTGCTCTGTTTGCTTTTGGCATGATACAGACCTGACTCAACAGTTTTTGTCAATTTAGCAAAACATTTCGATAAAGTCTATCTTACTTTTTAACCCTTTCCCTCATATAAACGTGTTGTCATGCATTTGCAAACAGAGTAGACCCAGATCAGACGGCTCCTAGAGGAGCCGTCTGATCAGGGTCTACTCTGTTTGCTAATAGAATTTGATAGATCTGTTTCTTTGCTTTCTAAAATATCTACAATATTCCACCTTCCATATTTCTTTATAACTATTTTGTGAATGAATATTCAGTAGGTATTGAAATTTGGAATAAACATAGAACAGGGAAAGGGTTAACCCCCGTATATGGCAGCAATATTCATTAGGAGTGATGCCATTATTATAAAAGAAAAGAAGAAGAATAAGTTTACATTATAAAAGACCAGCTAATAAATATTCATGATATCATTATTTCTTCAATGAATATTGAACAGGTAATGAGTTAATAATATGAGACATAACACTATCTTTTATGACTTATGTGCGTAAAATTTCTGAAATCTGTTTCCTGTTTGAATTTGATTGAGCTTTTAAAAGTATGAATTCTTTTGTTATAGACTTAAACAGCATATTTTGCACTTCCTAAATGATATTGGAATTCAGGTCTGCCATTATAAACTTATGAAAATACTTCAAGCATTGCAATTCTAATTTAACGATAATATTTTAGGAATGTTGATTGTAGTGCAAGTACAATTTACCTACCCTTTTTTTTTGGTCACATCTTTGTTGTTAAGATGTTTATGCTCCCAACGATCTTGATCAGGGCATGGTCTGTATGTTGGTCTGTCTGAAACTTTTGCCATAACTTTTGAACTGTTAGAGGCAAAGACTTCAAGCTTGGCATGTATCTCATGAAAACGTAATGCTTAAAATGAAAACGCCTACAGGAGCTTTCGGCAATACTTGCAACTTGCATTAAGCTGTCAAATCGAGAAAGTTTCCAAGTTCTAAATGACCGGCGACTTAAAACTCCCATTATCTTGAAGTAATTTGTATGGTCCCTTAAAGTTATAGGTATCGAGGTGTACAGTAAACCCCCTCTAAACAGGAATTCTAGTAGAGAAGAAGTTAGACACTTTTAGCCAGGTGGCTGCTTAATGCATGGTGAAAGTCTGCATGACTTTCACCCAGCATTAAGCTGTCACCTGTCTCCAAGATAGCTATTTATACTAAATTTAATGTCCGGTTCAGTGAAGTTCCACTGTATATTTTTATCCCTATTCCCTATCCTATTCTCTATCCTACGGCTTGTAGACTCATCTGAGAAAGTGATGGTTATTGTTGACTGTTTCAGTTCCCAAAATGAATGTTTAACCATTTCATTTCCAAATTACTGATAATTGGGTGTTGATGGGGTTGCAACTGATAATTATGTCTCCCCCCATATTTATATGGGGGAGACATATTGTTTTCGTGAGAGTTGTCTGTCTGTCCGTCTGTCCGTCTGTCCGTCCGTCCGTCTGTCTGTCACACTTTTTGTCCGGACGATAACTTCAATATGCCTGATGCCAGTTGATTGAAACTTCATATATGGAAAGAGCATAATGAGAGGAAGTGTCATGCACAAGGTCCATAACTCTGGCTTCACTAATATTGGAGTAATTGCCCTTTGTAAAAAAAAATCACACTTTTTTGTCCGGACGATAACTCCTATATGGCTCATGCCATTGGATTGAAACTTCATATATGGAAAGATCATGACGAGAGGAAGTGTCATGCACAAGGTCCATAACTCTGGCTTCACTAATATTGGAGTTATTGCCCTTTGTAAAAAATATCATAATTTTTTGTCCGGACAATAACTTCAATATGCCTGATGCCAGTTGATTGAAACTTCATATATGGAAAGAGCATGATGAGAGGAAGTGTCATGCACAAGGTACATAACTCTGGCTTCACTAATATAGGAGTTATTGCCTTTTGTAAAAAAAATCATACTTTTTTGTCCGGACGATAACTTCTATATGGCTCATGCCATTGGATTAAAACTTCATATATGGAAAGATCATAACGAGAGGAAGTGTCATGCACAAGGTCCATAACTCTGGCTTCACTAATATTGGAGTTATTGCCCTTTGTAAAAAAATCACAATTTTTTGTCTGGATGATTACTCCTATGTGACACATGCCATTGGAGTGAAACTTCATACATGGAACGATCATGATAAGAGAAAGTGTCATGCATAAGATCTATAACTCGAGCTTCAATAAATTTAGAGTTATTGCCCCTTGTACATTTGTTTAATTCTTTCTTGTCCGGACGATAACTCCTACATGGCTCTTGCCAACGTATTGAAACTTCATGCATGGAAAGAGCATGATGAGAGAAAGTGTCATGAACAAGGGCCATAATTCTGGCTTCAATACTTTTGGAGTTATTGCCCTTTGTTACATTTTTTGGCCGATCAATAACTCCTGTTCGACTGATGCTATTGGAATGACATTTTATTTTTGGAAAGAGCATGTTGAAAGTAAGTGTCATGCACAAGGGCCATAAATCTGGTATCAGTATTTTTTGAGTTATTAGCTGTTATCATTTTCTTCTTGAAAAATGTAGTGTGGAAAAAGCATAATGAGGGGAAGTATCATTCATCAAGACCATAACATTTTTAGTGATTTCCCTTTACATATTGTTTTTATTAGAGGGGAGACATCCGTTTTTGTGACAAAAACCTCTAGTTGGGTGTTGATGGGGGTAGATCTTGTTATCCTTGCACGCTAAGCAGCAAATTTGCATCTTCCTGTTTAACCCTTTCCTTTCTACGCCTCTGGGAAAGTCACTTTTTGAAACCATTGTGGTAAATATAGCATTTGCTCCATAGGCTCTTTTAGGCAGGTGGCTGCTTAATGCATGGTGCAAGTCATGCAGAAAGCTCCTTGAGGAGCTTTCTGTATGACTTTCACCCTGCATTAAGCTGCCACCTGTCTCCAAGATTTATGTCCGATTCAGAAAAGTTCCACTGTATATTTCTATCCCCATCCTATTCTCTATCCCATGGCTTGTAGACTCATCTGAGAACGTGATGGTTATTGTGCGGGTGCCGTCTGCAAATAACTGAAATACTGTTGGTCGGATGTAAAACCCAACTCACTCACTCACTCCATAGGATTTATTTATCACAATGGTTTCAATACTACATAATTCTAAAATTTCCATTTTCTCTAGGTAGATATAATCAAAGAGGTTGGATCTAAAAATAGCCTATGAGGGAAAGGGTAAAGTTATTTGGATCTAAATGTGATACTGAATATGAATAGCTCAGTGTCTCATTAGGGTCCAAACTGTACTCTGGCTGGAAGAAAATGTAAGAAAAATGAATGTGGAACATTGAAACAGATAACGGTGTTTGGGATCAGTACAATGAATGTGGAACATTGAAACAGATAGCAGTGTTTGGGATCAGACTACAGGTTCAAGTATAAAATGTGACAACCAGTCAGTGAATAGTGAATAGATTCTTTGGTTGACAGGTTTGGTCATTGGCCTTTGGTTACATTCCAACCAGAGATAGACGTAAACTTAGAGAAATGTATCAAATAACAACATTTAGCAGAGAGCAATAATTTGTTTAACACTTTCCTCCATAAATACGCCTTTCTACGCCTCTGTAAAAAGTCACTTTGTGAAACCATTGTGATGGTTTCAACCTACAAAATTCTAAAATTTTCCTTTTCTCTAGTTAATGCTCCTTTTTGGTAGATTCATTCAAAGTGGTTGGATCTAGAAATAGCATATGAGGGAATGGGTTAAAGAGTTAGAAAGCAGTCACTACTGGACACCAAGCACGAAATATATCAAAACTGTTAAACAAGATACATGTACAATAAGTGTTTTCTTTCCATCATTGGAAGACCAGTGCTATCCTTACTGAAGTCATTTGCACGTTGAGTACTGTGGTAATTTCTTCTGTTGGTTTTTTTGGTCAAAATCAGAATGTTAAATAGCTTCAATTCTGATCAGAATACAAGTGTCTTGGTGTCTCATTGAATATTTACAATAAACAGTTTGAAAATATCCTCTAGAAGAATTCTAATTTTTGCAAATGACGGCTACATCATTTCTGCCATTCAAAAGGGTTAACCATATGTGGACAGGTGTTAAATGATTAAACTCAGTTTTATAGACCAAGTTACTTCCAGTGCAAACTCATACATCAAGAAATGGACCCAGACCACCTTTATCAACTCACCTGGTATAAACATTGCATGCTAAGTAATTTTGTTGTCTGCTAATTTATCATTTGATGCTGACTTATTGTTGTCTGCTACGTTTTCAAAATTATTAACTTTCTTCCTGTTTTATGTTTGTTTGCAGCCTGATCTGGATCCAGATTGTTTGTTTAGGTCAATAAAATATAAATGACTAGCATGCTGTCAGTTAACCCTTTCCTGCATAAATACGCCTTTCTATGCCTCTGTAATAACCACTTCTTGAAACCATTGCGATAAATAGAGCATTTGCTCCTATAGGAGCAAAATGATCTATTTATCACAATGGTTTCAAACTACACAATTCTAAAATTTTACTTTTCTCTAGTAAATGCTCCTTTTGGGTAGAATCATTCAAAGAGGCTGGGTCTTAAAATAGCCTATGAGGGAATGGGTTAAGATTCAGCAGGATACAAGCAAATACAGTAAAACTCCGCTAATGCAACCACCAAAAAGGGGCATAATTCTGGGTGGCAGAGGCAGGTGGTAGCTTAATGCAGAACGAAAGTTATGCAGAAAGCTCCTATAGGAGCTTTCTGCATAACTTTCGTCCTGCATTAAGCAACCATCTGCTTTAGACGACATCAGTGGCTGTTTTTTTAGACCCAACCTTTTTGAATAAATCTACCGAATAGGAGCATTTACTAAAGAAAAGGAAAATGTTAGAATTGTGTAGTACATGTATTGAAACCATTGTGATAAATAGAGCAATGGTTTCAAGAAGTGACTACTACAGAGGCATAGAAAGGCATATTTATGGAGGAAAGGGTTAAATGAAATGCAAAATAATTAAACTTGGAACAATAATAGACAACATTTTTTATGGAGGAAATATTGCCCAGCTGCCTAAAGGCTAAGGAGAGTATTGTGGTAGCTTAACCCTTCCTTGTTCTGTGTTTATTCCAAATTTTAATACCTACTACATGTAAATATTTATTGACAAAATACATGTAGTTATGTGTATAATGATATATGTAAGGTGGAACATTATACATGTATTCATTTTAGAAACTAAAGAAACACATCTATCAAATTCTATTAGCAAACAGAGCAGACCCTGATCAGATGGTTCCTATAGGAGCCATCTGACCTGGGTCTTTTCTGTTTGCAAATGCGTGAAAGAGCCTTTATATGAGGGAAAGGGTTTAACCCTTTCCCTATTCTGTATTCATGTAAGAAATAATGACATCATGAATATTGATTAGCTAAAATTCTATAATATAAATTTTCCAAGGATTGTTTTTCCTTTGACAAAAACTGTAGAATCGGGTCCATAGCATATCAAAAGCAAACAGAGCAGACCCTGATCAGACGGCTCCTCTAGGAGCCGTCTGATCTGGGTCTACTCTGTTTGCAAATGCGTGTAAACACGTTTCTATGAGGGAAAGAGTTTAAGTGTAAGTGTATCATGTTATGATCGAGAATTGTTGTGACCTTTCGCCCTTTGCTAATAGTTTGGATCTAAATCAGACATAATAACATAGCATTTGTTTTTTAAAAAATGTATATTTTTTTTGAGATTTTGATCAAAGAAAGATAATTACTTGACCTTTGTATTTGGACCTTTGGCTTTAATTGAAAATGAGAAAAAAAATGTAGTAGACAACAGTTTATCTCCTGCACTGCCAAATGTTGTTGTCTGCTACATATTGTTGTCTGCTAAATTTGTAAATGTTATTTCCACCACATTCAAAAAGTTAAGGGTGTACACATCCAAAAGCACACACGGTTCCCATTATATTTTCCATATTGTTTGGCCAGAAAACAAGTCAGATGATTCACTTAACATATTTTTCTCACTTATCCTTCGTACAGATTAACCTTTGAATGCAAAAAACAGAATGCCCAAGTTGACTTAAATAAATATGAAAGGATTAACATTGCTAGAGGATTTTGAATAACAAACATCTCCAGGACCGCACTGATCTGGGTCTATACTGTTTTTCAATGCCAAATAACTTGTTACCCACTTCCACAGAGATAACGCATACATTGATCATTCTTAGCATGCTATCAAGCATTTCCTGATAATTTTTGGTACTGACCCAGATGAGATGCCTAGTAACAGTTAACCCTTTCAGCGCCAAATTTCTAAATGTCGTCTGCAAACCACTTTTGTTAAATAAGGAATTGAGATAAATAAATGCAAACTTCAAATGCATAAAGCACAGATAAGAGTTTGAGACAAAAAGTGAAGTCCCTGATCAGACGCCACCTTTCCAAGGCGGCGTCTGATCTAGGACTGCACTATTTGTCGTTGTGCATTTTTGCGACATAAAAATGGTGGTGAAAGGGTTAACTTGACATTTCGTTTGGGATATATTGTTTTTATAATACTCTAGTTATTTTTAGGGAAAAAAGGATGCTTACAACATTAACTGCGATTGCTAGGAGTGCTAAAGGTGATAATCTGTTCATGTCACTCAATATTATAACCCTTACAATGCTAAATTTTTAAATGGACTATTCCAAAAATTCGAACAGGTCAAGCTTATGGTGAAATTAAAGGGATTTTGTAGAGAAAAGTGTAACATGACAAACAGTGCAGACCCTGATGAGAGGGTTCCTAGAGGAGCCCTGCTTATCTGGGTCTACACTGTTTGCAAAGGACATTAGTGACTTGTGTCCCGCTTTGTAAGAGTTAACCTTTATCTTCTAAGCAATTTTTTGTTGATAAAAATATCTTTTTATTGAGAGGCAATTTTTTGTTGATAAAAATATCTTTTTATTGAGAGGCTTTCTTTCGTTTCTTTTCAAAGATGTCAGAGTGTCAAACAGTTTGGATTGTCATTCAATGCTGAGTTACAACTGGATCAAAATAGTTTGCTAACGTAATCATTGACTCATACTTAACCTTTAGCCAGTCAAGTAAATTATTTTTACAGAATTTTACATCCACCACATTTTCAAAATTCATGCTATAACCCTTTATTCCATGAATATTCATGTAAGAAATAATGATGACATGAATATTGATAAGATTCAATTTTATATTGGTATGCTATATAAACATAGGAACGTTTGGCTTTATGGTAGAAACTGAAGAATTATAGTATTTATCTTATATCATTATATTATAGCAAACAGAGCAGACCCTGATCAGATGGCTCCTATAGGAGCTGTCTGATCTGGGTCTACTCTGTTTGCCACATAAGGTCAGAAAGGTGTAGTCATGGAGTAAAGGGATAATCTTCCAAAATGCAATCAGGGTGTCAAACAGTTTTGATCCTGATGAGACAATGAGTTATTCGGCTTGTCGTCTGGATCCAAACTGTTTGTATAGGTAATAACACACCCACGGGCAGCAGGCTAAACCCTAATGTTAACCCTTCTCTTGCTGAATTTTAAAACACATTTCTCGTTCTTTACCCATGCCCTGTGGTAGAATTACATATATCTTCACTGTCTACAATTATTTCTCTGTGCAATTACTGCTGTGGAGTGCACTGGTTGCACAATCAATTTGTAAAATAGTGCAGACCCTGATGAGACAGCTCCTGCAGGAGCTGTCTCATCTGGGTCTTCACTATTTACAGGTAGATATATTGACGTGAATAGCAAGCGAAGGGTTAAAGTCATACACGTATAATGCTAGCTTTTAACTTGATGTCAGCTGTTTTGTTGAAATGTTTCCAAGTAAAATACTAATCAAATCAATATTATCGATCCGGTATGCACATGATTTATCATTAGAAGCATCTGTTCGGCAACTTCTTTGTTTGCAGATTCTGCTGTTTGACCCTTTATGCCATGAATATATAAAAGTATCTAAATTCTTCTCTACTAGAATTCCGGTTTAATGGGGTTTTACTGTATTTATGCACTTGCAAACAAGGTTGACTCATATTAGACAGCTATTGCAGCTCTAGCAGCTGTCTGATCTGGATCTGCTCTGTTTGCTTTTGGGATAATATCCCAGCAGGCAATCTCCATTGTTACAAGTTGATTTAGCATTGAATCGACCCTTAGCCTGCTACTGGCAGATCCATGATTACATTTATGCCATCACTTTCGCCAAATGAGAAAAACTTGTGCCAAATAAGAATTTAATTTGTTTCGCCAATTTGGATCTGTTGAAGAGAAAGTTAGAGCCAAAGTTTTCCTTCAGTTTCTACATCATGAAACCTTTGTTCATTCTTGAAAATGTGTACAACAGAAGAAGCAACTTCGTGTATGTTTACATTTCCTTTATTATTTCTTATAATAGTTTTATGTCAACATAAGACTATGTTGACCCTTCAATTGGTCTGATCAGGCAGGTGGCAGTTTTGAATCAGCTTCAACCTTTACATGTAGCCTGCTGGTGTGATGCTTTTGCTGTGGATAGTTTTTCAGGTCACTTCCAATTGATGATGGAGTAGTGTCTGAAGCCTGGGATTTCTCTCTGCCACTTGAACAGCTGAAAGTCACAGGGGTAAGACCTGCTTGAGTCAGTATATGTTTATATACATATACTGACTCAGATGGGTCTTACCCCTGTGCTGAAATTACCAAAATAATAAGTGATTTATATCGATCTGTAAACAATATTAAACCTTCTAAGTTCTCTTGGTACTATTAAAAACTCATGATAAGCCAGAGAAAAATGATTACGGTAGTCTACATCTACATTTAAGTACATGTATTGGATTTGTCACTAATTTCCATACAGTTTTGTATAAAATTTAGATTATTTTGCTTTATACGATTTAAAAACTGTTTTTACTTTCACTGCAGTCAAATAATTTCAGAACAAATATATACAATGTATTTTAAATGAAAAAATAACTGTTAAACACAAAGAGGATAAAAAATATACTCAATTCATTTTCTCTATAGTTAAATTTATCTGTAATGTTTCTGTTATATGCATTTCCTTTAGTGGTTTCAGAACACTACGAGCGCTCAGTTGTCTTTCACCACTTAACCCTTTCCTCCATAAATACACCTTTCTATGCCTCTGTAATAACCACTTCTTGAAACCATTGTGATAAATAGAGCATTTGCTCCTATAGGATTTCATAAGTAAACAGAACAGACCCTGATCAGATGGCTGCTACAGGAGTTGTTTAATCTGGGACTACTCTGTTTGCAAAGGCCTGAAAAAGTGTTTATATGATGGAAAGGGTTTAAATGCCATTATAAAAAAATGAGGTAATTAATATTCATAAATTCATAATGTAATTATTTAAAAAATATGAATATTCATTAAGTAAAGGCATTAGCATCCTGCAGACAACAAACAATGGGTGAAAAATGTGGCACACTGCATTGAAACCTAATGTGGATCCACATGAGATACAGGATAACAGCCTCATCACACTCATCAGTATCCATTCTTACTGAACATTTGAAAAGAAATGAAACTAGAAAACTGACTCAGTCACAGAGGGCCCTGCAGATGGTCTTTTGTTGAATATGGAATTTTTGATAAATCAAGGGCAGATAACTCTGGACATGATCTCATTCATCCAAAAAGCTATAGTTCTTTTCCTTTCATAATACTAAGCAAAAGTCCTTTAATATATGAACCAAATATGTGAAATACTGTTTGAGTTATCAGGTCTCATCTAAAGTGCTGACAAAAAATTATGGCAGTTTGGACGAATCAAGGGCAGATAAATCTAGACATAGTGATCTGATTCAACCCAAAAACTATAGGTGTCTTCCTCTGATGATACTAAGCATAATTATGCCCTTAACATGAAACCAATATGTGAAGTACTGTTTGAGTTTTTGCATCACATCAAGTGTTGACAAATGTTGATTGAATTTATGATGAATCAAGGGCAAATAACTCTAGACATAGTGATCTGATTCAACTCAAAAACTAGAGGTGTCTTCCTCTGATAATACTAAGCAAATGCCCTTAACATGAAACTAATATGTGAAAGACCGTTTGAGTTATCGCATCATAGCAAAATTGTTAACGGACGGACGGACGGACGGACGTGCTAACAAATGGGTAGTTGTGTGACTTTTTCCTTTGATCTTTTCTTGTGTGACTAGTCCCACAAGAAAAACTATTTTTGGCTCTAACTTTGGAAAAGAATGATCTGGAAGCTAACCCTAACCCTAACCCTATGTCCCACAACTGGCCAGGTTAATGTCACAAGAAATGGCCAGGTTAATGTCACAAGAGATGGCCAGGTTAATGATTTTACTTGTGGGACTAGTTAGAAAAAGTCACACAACTACCCTTTGGTGAGTGCGGACAGATGGACAGACAGACAGAAAATGTGATTCCTAAAGGGCTCCTGCATTTTCAATGCAGGGCCCTAATAAAAATGGACTTGGAACACTGAAGCATACGACAGTAACTGTTTATGTGATCAGAAGTAATTTAACATTCAATCGGATGAGAAGTTACTGACATGTCAAAAGAGGTCCCGATAAGATGCATGCATTTAAACATTTTCAACAATACCTCCTTTATTTCACCACCAAACCTTATACTATGACCACTCTTTAGAATCGTCTCTTCGAGACGATTCTAAAGAGTGGTCACAGTATAGGGTTTGGTGGAGAAATGACGATTTTAGTATTTTGGTATGCACCTTTATCTGTAGCTCTGTGTCAAAGGTCCATGATACTTTCATCACTTGCTAAATTTGTTTGAAAAAGCTGCAGTATTTAGGTGATTATATTTTATTTTTTCAGAAGGTCAGGCTGCATTATGTGTCATGCGGAGATGAGTCCAAGCCTCTTATGTTGTGTCTACATGGTTTTCCAGAGTTCTGGTATTCCTGGCGATATCTCATACCAGAGTTCAGCAAGGATTACAGGTAAGCATTATTCTGTCAGCAAAGTAACTCTCTGCAATACTTGGTAATTGTCATCTGCAAAAATGTTATCTACTGTAAGTTAAATTTTTCTATGATTTCTCTTAACCCTTTCCTTCTTATAAATGCCTTTTCACTCCTTTGCTAGTAGAGAAGACTGAGATCAGATGGCTTCTATAGTTTTAACCCTTTCCCTCATATAAACATGTTTTCACGCATTTGCAAACAGGGTAGACCCAGATCAGACGGCTCCTCTAGGAGCTGTCTGATCAGGGTCTACTCTGTTTGCAAAGAGAATTTGATAGATTTGTATCTTTACTTTCTAAAATGGGTACAATGTTCCACACTCCATATTTCGTTATAAATGTTTTGTTTATGAGTATTCAGTATATTCAGTAGGTATTAAAATTTGAAATAAACAAAGAACAGGGAAAGGGTTAACCAATGCATAAAAAAATCTATGTACATATGCCATTATCTGTCATCATACTAAGTACGAAGGTTGGTCATAGCTGGTAGATGACCTCTATTGATTTTGAGGTCAGTCTGTCAAAGGTCAAGGTCACTTCAGGTGTATAATGCTCTGACACATTGAGTTCATTGTTGCTTGTATTGGATATAGCCTGTGTATCTATTAATGTTCAAGGGTGGTGGTTACCTTAGACATGGCTTTATTAACCCTTTACTCCATGAATATTAATTTATGAATTAATGACATCATGAATATTAATTAGATTAATTGTTAAAATATTATATTGACAAAGGAATTTTTGGCCATGCAAAAACTGCAGGGTCATATCTATATTATGTCATTAGCGAACAGAGCAGACCTTGATCAGACGGCTCCTATAGGAGCCGTCTGAGCTGGGTCTTCTCTGTTTGCAAAGGCGTAGAAAAGTGTATTTATGGAGTAAAGAGTTAACAAAGTTATAGCACTGGAATATGTAAGCCTCTGCTACGATTTGAACTCATGACCTTAATTTGGAGACAGATGCTATACCTTCGAGCTAATATGGTCAACCTAACAACTGCATTATTATACCCCCACTTCTAAAGAAGTGGGGGCTCTATTGAAATAGGGCATGCCCGTGTGTCAGTCTGGGCGAACATATGGGCACTTGTTGGGTATGGAGAACATGCAGAACAGTAGATAACGGTAAATTCTATTCATTCCGTCTGTATTGTTAGGTACTTTTGTGCCCTTGTTGGGTACTTTTAAACAAAGTATATACCCAACAAGTGTCCATATTAAAGACCTGTCTGTCTGTCCGAATTTTTGTCCGGAGCATTACTCCTAAAGTATTATAGGCTGAACTGTGAAACTTAATACATGTATATGGATAGAGGGTGATGAGAGGATGTGCAGTCAACAAATTCATTTTTGAGGAAGTTATTCCCCTTAGTTACTTTTCAGAAGCAATTTTTTGTCTGAAGCATAACTTCTCAAGTACTGTAGGCACAACTGTGAAACTTTATACATAGATAGAGGGTGATGAGAGGATGTGCAGTCAACAAGGGTTGTATAACTGTAAATTCATTTTTGAGGGAGTCATTCCCCTTAGTTACTTTTCAGAAGCAATGTTTTGTCCAGAGCATAACCTCTCAATTATTGTAGGCACAACTGTGAAACTTGATATATGGATAAAGGGTGATGAGAGGATGTGCAGTCAGTAAGGATTGTAAGTTGTTGAGAGGATGTGCAGTCAGTAAGGATTGTAAGTTGTAACTCTGGATTCATTTTTGAAGGAGTTATTTCCCTTAGTTACTTTCCAGAAACAATTTTTAGCTCTTCTGTTTCAAAGAAATGTCGAGCTATTGTGATCACAGGGTGGTAGGCATAGGCCTATGTTGGCGGCAGCGTGCAAAACTTTAATGTAGCTGATTAATCAAAAAGTATAAGAGGTATCAACATGAAACTTCATAGGTTGGTAGATCTCTTTGAGGAAATGTGTATGCAGTGGACAAGCACCAATTAAGACGAGCATTGGCGTCGCACAATGCTCTTGTTTGTCCAGAGCATAACTTCTCAAGTATTGTAGGCACAACTGTGAAATTTTATATATGGGTAGAGGGTGATGAGAGGATGTGCAGTCAACAAGGTATGTAACTCTAAATTAATTTTAAGGGAGTTATTCCCCTTAGTTACTTTTCAGAAGCAATTGCCTCTTGTATTAAAGTCATTGGATCTTGTGACAAGGTGGTGGGTGGGGTATTAATCACCTTTAGTGATAGCTCTAGTTTAATTTTCTAAGGTGGTGACTGTAAACATGTGGCCAGTCTAACTTCTATGTTACTGGTATTTATTGCTTGATGATGGTTGCTGTAGACAAGTGGTAAGTATAACACTTGTGTTATTTGTTTTTCCAGGGCAGTGACTAGACATGTGGTCAGTCTAACTTCTGTGTTATATATTACTACAGGGTGGTGGCTGTAGACATGTGGTCAGTCTAACTTCTGTGTTATATATTGCTCTAGGATGGTGGCTGTAGGCATGTGGTCAGTCTAACTCCTGTTACATATTGCTACAGGGTGGTGGCTGTAGGCATGTGGTCAGTCTAACTCCTGTTATATATTGCTACAGGGTGGTGGCTGTAGGCATGTGGTCAGTCTAACTCCTGTTATATATTGCTACAGGGTGGTGGCTGTAGACATGTGGTCAGTATAACTCCTGTTACATATTGCTACAGGGTGGTGACTGTAGATATGTGATCAGTATAACTCCTGTGTTATATATTACTACAGGGTGGTGGCTGTAGGCATGTGGTCAGTCTAACTCCTGTTATATATTGCTACAGGGTGGTGATTGTAGACAAGTGGTCAGTCTAACTGCTGTGTTATATATTACTACAGGGTGGTGGCTGTAGACATGTGGTCAGTCTATCTTCTGTGTTGTATATTGCTCTAGGATGGTGGCTGTAGGCATGTGGTCAGTCTAACTCCTATTATATATTGCTACAGGGTGGTGATTGTAGACAAGTGGTCAGTCTAACTCCTGTGTTATATATTACTACAGGGTGGTGGCTGTAGACATGTGGTCAGTCTAACTCCTGTGTTATATATATTGCTCTAGGATGGTGGCTGTAGGCATATGTTCAGTCTAACTCCTATTATATATTACTACAGGATGGTGGCTGTAGGCATGTGGTCAGTCTAACTCCTGTTATATATTACTACAGGATGGTGGCTGTAGGCATGTGGTCAGTCTAACTCCTGTTATATATTACTACAGGGTGGTGGCAGTAGACATGTGGTCAGTATAACTGCTGTGTTATATATTACTACAGGGTGGTGGCTGTAGGCATGTGGTCAGTATAACTGCTGTGTTATATATTGCTACAGGGTGGTGGCTGTAGGGATGTGGTCAGTATAACTGCTGTGTTATATATTACAACAGGGTGGTGACTGTAGACATATGGTCAGTATAACTCCTGTTATATATTACTACAGGGTGGTGGCTGTAGGCATGTGGTCAGTCTAACTCCTGTGTTATATATTGCTACAGGGTGGTGGCTGTAGACAAGTGGTCAGTCGAACTCCTGTGTTATATATTACTACAGGGTGGTGGCTGTAGACATGTGGTCAGTCTAACTCCTGTTATATATTACAACAGGGTGGTGACTGTAGACATGTGGTCAGTCTAACTCCTGTTATATATTACAACAGGATGGTGGCTGTAGGCATGTGGTCAGTCAAACTCCTGTTATATATTACTACAGGGTGGTGGCTGTAGACATGTGGTCAGTCTAATTTCTGTGTTATATATTTCTCCCAGGGTGGTGGCTGTAGATATGAGGGGCTATGGAGATTCCGACAAACCTTGGGGCTCGAAACACTATGCCATGTCCAATATAACAGAGGACATCAAACAGCTGATACCAGCACTAGGTAAGTAGAGGCAAGTATTGGTTGTATGCACATTAACCCTTCTCTTGCTGAATTTTAAAATACATTTCTCCTTCTTTACCCATGGCCTGTTGTATAATTACATATATCTTCACTATGTACAAATATTTCGCTGTGCAATCACTGCTGTGGAGTGCACTGGTTGCACAATCAACTTGTAAATAGTGCAGATCCTGATGAGACAGCTCCTGATGGAGCTGTCTCATCTGGGTCTTCACTATTTACAGGTAGGTATATTGACGTGAACAGCAAGTGAAGGGTTAATATGATGAATGAAAGTTTGGGCTTTTGCTTTGAAAAGAGGAAATGAATACCGTACATGTATGTAAAATTTCTTTCATGCTACAATCAAGAACTTTTTGAAGTTCAGAATAATGAAATATTATTCATGAAACCACAAGAAGGTAAAACATTAGATTGAAGCATGTTGAAAACCCAGTTGAAATTCAAGTTAACAAGATAAGGTCAAAGTCAGATATTTCGGTCTGTCCTTATCTCTAAAATCCTTGGCTAGTTTTTTTGCCATTATCCCAGGCCAAAGGACAGAGTCTTTATGTTGTATGTCAGGTCTTTGTCTCCAAAACCCTGTTGATGCTTTTAATGAAACTATAACACATTATCAAGACAATATGCAGAAGTCAGTTGAAGGTCATTATCAGGCCAAGGTCGGATATTTCACATGTACTTGTAACATCTGCTTGCACTTGCAGTACCCTTGATTAACCCTTTCCTGTATATAAACACATCATGGTCTGCTCTGTTTGCCAATGGAATTTGATAAATCTGTTTCTTTAGTTTCTAAAATGGCTACAATGGGCGAGTGGTTATGGTCTTCGACTGACAATCGCTTAGCCCCTCACCACTGTGAATTGAATCCTGGTCTGGACATTTAGATTTTTCATGTGAGGAAGCCTTCCAGCTGGCTTGCAGTAGGTCAGTGGTTCTACCCGGATGTTCTTCTGTGCATGAAACGATGCAATTCATTCTGTGGACAGAAGAACCTCTGGGGTGTTCCTCCACCTGTAATTAGCTGGACGTTGTGATATGACTGAAATACTGCCAACGTGCCGTAAAACTCGATAAAAACCAAATCCAAACCATATTCCATATTTCATTATATAACTATGTAACTGTTTTGTCTATGAATATTCAGTAAGTATTGAAATTTTGACTAAATATAGAACAAGGAAAAAGAGTTAATCCTTTCCATAAATACACCTTTCTACGCCTTTGCAAACAGTGTAGACCCAGATCAGACAGCTCCTGTAGGAGTCGTCTGATCAGGGTCTGCTCTGTTTGCTTATGATATAATATAGATATGATTCTGCAGTTTCTGCCATGGCCAAAACTTCCTGTGTCCATGTGCTATTATAGCTAATTAATCTATTTAATATTCATGATGTTACATAAATATTCATGAAGGAAAGGGTTAAAGGTAACTGAGTACTGTCATCTGCTTTAGGTCACAGCAGCTGTACACTGGTGTCACATGACTGGGGTGGCGCCATCAGCTGGAACTTTACTGCCAATTACCCAGAACTTGTAGACAAATTGGTTGTATTCAACTGCCCTCATCCGCAAGCCTTCCAGAAGTACATGCGCAGCAACTGGTCGCAGATGAAAAAGTCATGGTACGTTTTGAATGTTTTCTGCTTCAAGGAACTTCATTTGGATTTACCCTTTATAACCCATATGTTTATAGTTGTGTTCACTTTATAACATGTATGTCTACTGCAGTGTTCCCTTTATAACGTGTATGTCTATAGTTGTGTTCACTTTATAACGTGTATATCTATAGTTGTGTTCCCTTTATAACTTGTATGTCTATAGTTGTGTTCACTTTATAACGTGTATGTCTATAGTTGTGTTCACTTTATCACCTGTATGTCTATAGTTGTGTTCACTTTATAACGTGTATGTCTATAGTTGTGTTCACTTTATAACGTGTATGTCTATAGTTGTGTTCCCTTATAACTTGTATGTCTATAGTTGTGTTCACTTTATAACGTGTATATCTATAGTTGTGTTCACTTTATAACGTGTATGTCTATAGTTGTGTTCACTTTATAACGTGTATATCTATAGTTGTGTTCCCTTTATAACTTGTATGTCTATAGTTGTGTTCTCTTTATAACGTGTATATCTATAGTTGTGTTCTCTTTATCACCTGTATGTCTATAGTTGTGTTCTCTTTATAACTTGTATGTCTATAGTTGTGTTCTCTTTATAACACGTATGTCTACTGCAGTGTTCCCTTTATAACGTGTATGTCTATAGTTGTGTTCTCTTTATAACTTGTATGTCTATAGTTGTGTTCTCTTTATAACTTGTATGTCTATAGTTGTGTTCACTTTATAACATGTATGTCTACTGCAGTGTTCCCTTTATAACGTGTATGTCTATAGTTGTGTTCTCTTTATAACTTGTATATCTATAGTTGTGTTCTCTTTATAACGTGTATGTCTACTGCAGTGTTCCCTTTATAACGTGTATGTCTATAGTTGTGTTCTCTTTATAACTTGTATATCTATAGTTGTGTTCTCTTTATAACATGTATGTCTACTGCAGTGTTCTCTTTATAACGTGTATGTCTATAGTTGTGTTCTCTTTATAACTTGTATATCTATAGTTGTGTTCTCTTTATAACGTGTATGTCTACTGCAGTGTTCCCTTTATAACTTGTATATCTATAGTTGTGTTCTCTTTATCACCTGTATGTCTACTGCAGTGTTCCCTTTATAACTTGTATGTCTACTGCAGTGTTCCCTTTATAACTTGTATGTCAATAGTTGTGTTCCCTTTATCACCTGTATGTCTATAGTTGTGTTCTCTTTATCACCTGTATGTCTATAGTTGTGTTCCCTTTATAACTTGTATGTCTATAGTTGTGTTCTCTTTATCACCTGTATGTCAATAGTTGTGTTCCCTTTATCACCTGTATGTCTATAGTTGTGTTCCCTTTATAACATGTATGTCTATAGTTGTGTTCTCTTTATCACCTGTATGTCTATAGTTGTGTTCCCTTTATAACATGTATGTCTATAGTTGTGTTCTCTTTATCACCTGTATGTCAATAGTTGTGTTCCCTTTATCACCTGTATGTCTATAGTTGTGTTCTCTTTATCACCTGTATGTCTACTGCAGTGTTCCCTTTATAACTTGTATGTCTATAGTTGTGTTCTCTTTATAACTTGTATATCTATAGTTGTGTTCTCTTTATAACTTGTATGTCTATAGTTGTGTTCCCTTTATAACTTGTATGTCTATAGTTGTGTTCACTTTATCACCTGTATGTCTATAGTTGTGTTCTCTTTATCACCTGTATGTCTACTGCAGTGTTCCCTTTATAACTTGTATGTCTATAGTTGTGTTCCCTTTATAACATGTATGTCTATAGTTGTGTTCTCTTTATAACATGTATGTCTACTGCAGTGTTCCCTTTATAACGTGTATGTCTATAGTTGTGTTCTCTTTATAACTTGTATGTCTATAGTTGTGTTCTCTTTATAACATGTATGTCTACTGCAGTGTTCTCTTTATAACATGTATGTCTATAGTTGTGTTCTCTTTATAACATGTATGTCTATAGTTGTGTTCTCTTTATAACATGTATGTCTATAGTTGTGTTCTCTTTATAACATGTATGTCTATAGTTGTGTTCTCTTTATAACCTGTATGTCTATAGTTGTGTTCACTTTATAACATGTATGTCTATAGTTGTGTTCTCTTTATAACATGTATGTCTATAGTTGTGTTCTCTTTATAACATGTATGTCTATAGTTGTGTTCTCTTTATAACATGTATATCTATAGTTGTGTTCCCTTTATAACGTGTATATCTATAGTTGTGTTCCCTTTATAACTTGTATGTCTATAGTTGTGTTCTCTTTATAACGTGTATGTCTACTGCAGTGTTCCCTTTATAACTTGTATGTCTATAGTTGTGTTCTCTTTATAACATGTATGTCTATAGTTGTGTTCCCTTTATAACGTGTATGTCTATAGTTGTGTTCTCTTTATAACATGTATATCTATAGTTGTGTTCGCTTTATAACATGTATGTCTACTGCAGTGTTCCCTTTATAACTTGTATGTCTATAGTTGTGTTCTCTTTATAACTTGTATGTCTATAGTTGTGTTCTCTTTATAACATGTATATCTATAGTTGTGTTCTCTTTATAACTTGTATGTCTATAGTTGTGTTCTCTTTATAACGTGTATGTCTATAGTTGTGTTCTCTTTATAACATGTATATCTATAGTTGTGTTCGCTTTATAACTTGTATGTCTACTGCAGTGTTCCCTTTATAACTTGTATGTCTATAGTTGTGTTCACTTTATCTTGTTCTATGTTTATTCCAAATTTCAATACCTACCGAATATTCATGGAAAAACATTTATATTGCAATATGGAAGGAGGAACATTGTAGCCATTTTAGAAAGTAAAGAAACAGATCTATCAAATTCCATTAGCAAACAGAGCAGACCCTGATCAGATGACTCCTATAGGAGCCATCTGATCTGGGTCTACTCTGTTTGCAAATGCGTGAAAACTACACAGATGATAACTCAGATGAGTATTACAGGGTCATCATTGCCCATTTCTTTTGAAAAGGAAATGGAAGCAAAGTATGCCTTCACATTGGAAGCTGATAACAAATTCTAAGTGATGAAAGAAGATAATCATGGCTCTGTTTGAAACACTGATAGCAGATTTGATAATATACATGTATATTAACCCATCCCCTCATACTGACGCCTTTTGATGCCTCTGTAAATGTCACTTTTGAAACCATTGTTTCACAATGGTTTCAAAACTACACAATTCTAAAATTTCCCTTTTTGTAGTAAATGCTCCAGTTCAGTAGGTTTATGCAAAGAGGTTGTGTCTACAATAGCCTATAAATAATAAGGTAATGGGTTAACAGTTGTTTTATTGGTCTATTTCAGGTATATGTTTTTCTTTCAAGTGCCTTATGTACCTGAGCTATTTATTATGGCCAGAGACATGCGGTTCTTTGACTTGGTGTTTGGAAATTTACCGAACAACAAGCTGCCAAAGGAAGACGTTGAAGCCTATAAATATGCATTTTCATCCTCAGGTATGAGCTGATTTGCACTTTACATTCAAAATGAGATTCATAATTTAAATTACATTGCTTCTCTTGTCTTGCATGCTACAGGTAAATTGGTAATTACGTTTCCAAAAGGTTTTGACCCACATGAAATGCCGAGTGAAATTAAATATACCATGTGTACATGTATTCTGAAAATAAAGTGGACAAAAGTGCAGTCAAACATTTGTTGAGCATGTTAATGGTTTAATTATAATTATGTCCCCCAGCAGTCACGGACTAGATCACATACTGTAAGCAACACTCCGCCATCCCAAGTAGTGGGGGGACATATTGTGTTTACTCCGTTTCTACAATAATTTGGCATCTTATCTGAATCCAGACTATTGATACTGATATTAGGTTGTTTAAGGAATACACATGTGAATATTTGTCTAAATTTTAGGTGCTATACAAGGTCCACTAAACTACTATCGAGCAGCATTCAGTCGTCGTGGCCAGCCGATACCTAAGATTGAGAAACCTACCTTGATAGTGTGGGGGGAGCCCGACCTGGCCTTGAACACAGAGCTGGCCCACATCTCAACCCAGTATGTCAAAAATGCAACTGTTAAAACCATCAAAGACTCCCATCATTTTGTTACCATAGATAAGCCAAATGAATGTATAAAAATTATGCGAGAGTTTATCCAGGAGAAGTGAGCATGGCTGCAGAATTTATTAACTGTATTATGGGTAAAATTACTGTGGTCCAGAAATTGTTTGAATTTAGATTTATTTAGTGTTGAAATCATTGGATATTTAACCCTATACTCCATAAATACGCTTTTCTACGCCTTTACAACCAGAGTAGACCCAGATCAGATGGATCCTATAGGAACCGTCTGATCAGGGTTGGCTCTGTTTGCTTATGATATAATATGGATATGATTGTGCAGTTTCTGCCATGGCCAAAAATTCCTGTGATCATGTCTTATAAAAATTCAACTAATGAATATTCATGATGTCATTATTTCTTACATGAATATTTATGGAGTAAAGAGTTAACCTTTAGGCTGCTGAGCAAACTTTTGTTGGTAGACAATATCATCGACTTCAACTGTCACAGTTGATTTATCTTGTATTTCTTTTCAGTAACACGGTTAGGTTATCAAACAGCTTGAATCCTGATTAGATGCCAAGTTACTTATCTGGATCCAAACTGTTTGCACTGGTAATCACTCATCTGTCCACAGCAGGCTAAAGGATAATTAACCCATAACCACATAGGCTATTTTTAGATCCAACCTCTTTGAATTAATCTACCAAAAAGGAGCATTAACTATAGAAAAGGAGAATTTTAGAATTGTGTAGTTTTGAACCATTGTGATAAATAGAGCATTTGCTCCACAGGAGCAAATGCTCTATTTATCACAATGGTCTCAGAAAGTGACATTTACTGAGACGTCACGAGGCATCAATATGCGGGAATTGGTTAAGGAAACATGAACAGTAAACTCCACTTGTAACGACATTGCATGTCATGATATATCGCTTGTAACGACATTGCATGTCATGATATATCACTTGTAATGATACTGATCATGTGGTCCCTGCACAATACCTTAATGATTTACAGTATTCCACACAGGATATAACATTATTTTAGATGTTTAGATGCTACTCTCTGGTCTCCAGTTGTCATGTTTTCGGCATATGATGATAATTCATTAGTTATTATCTTTATAGAATTGCAGAAACGAGAACAGTTAAAATCTCAAGGGTTCAAAAACGTCAAGACATGGAGTCCAAACATCTACTGAAGTGTTCAAATACATTACTGCCTGCAAGCCATTTGGTTAGAATATAATATAATTAGAGTCATTCCCAAATTTCTGTAGAGAGAATTAATCTCAGCATTACCAATACTTTCTGAATGTTTCTTTCAATCCAGAATGTATCCAAAGTTTTGAAGATATAGGAAATGCACAAATTGAAGATTAAATGAAGATCATAAAATTATTCAAATACTTACCTTGAATGTAACCGTTTTGTCTGTCCAGAGCCATTTCTCAGAAACTGATTGGAATGCAGACTCAGATCAGATGGCTCCTATAGGAATTGTCTGATCTGGGTCTACTCCATTTGCAAAGCTGTGAAAAAGTGTTTATATATGTGTTTACTATACACATAGATAGCATATTGTTGCATATGTTATGCAAAACATTCTATGGGTTAATTCATTTATTGCCAGACTTGCCCACTTACATATAGGTGACTTGTTTAAAAATCCTGAAAATAAAACAATGTATTTTTTGTACTTTTTAAAAATTTAGTGAACATTTACTTAGAGTACTATGATTTTTAGCTCGTCTGTTTCGGAGAAAAGTCAAGCTATTATGATCTCTGGGTCGTAGTCGTTGTCGTCGGCGGCGTGCAAAAACTTTAATGTAGCTCATTACTCGAAAAGTGTAAGAGGTATCAACATGAAACTTCATAGGTTGGTAGATCTCATGAAGGGGAAGGCCCCTACATAAGAACCATAACTCTTGATTTCAAAATTTTGGAGTTATGGCCCTTTATTTTTTTCAATTTTTTTAAAATTTAGCTGGACAAGCACCAAATCAGACGAGCGTTGGCGCCAGACGTGGCTCTTCTTAGTTTATAGTGATAGATGCACTATCAATATTTAGTAAGCTAGTCATTGCAAGTACTATGATATAAACAATAGCAGCAAACAATTGTGTAAGGGACATAACTGCAGATGACTGTAGTATCTGAAGCCAGTGTACCAAAGAGTTTTGTATGACAGACTGCTGTAGTATTTGAGGCTAGTGTACCAAAACGTTTTGGTTGATCTTCTGTTTTATATGTTATGACATGTGAATGAAAAAATATAGAAATACACGTACAGTATTGCCTTTATTACCAGATGGTAAAATATGTGATCTATGTAGAAAATTGCAAGCGCATAGCCCTTTCCCTCATATTGACGACTTTGTAAAAGTCACTTTGTGAAACCATTGTTATAAATAGGAGCAAATGCTCTATTTATCACAATGGTTTCAAACTACAAAATTCTAAAAAATTCCTTTTCTCTAGTTAATGTTCCTTTTCGATAGAATTATTCAAAGAGGTTGTGTCTAAAAATAGTCTATGAGGTAATGGGTTAAAGGGCTTTCAATGACTTGACTGGCATTTGTGAGCTGTCTAGATCAAATCAGATCAGGATCCAAATTGTAACTGTAAGCTGTCTAGATCTAAATCAGATCAGGATCCAAATTGTAAGCCACTCAGCTTGAAGTTGTGAAAGAAGAAGGCAAATAAGGTTGTTTTTCTTTTCATGTAAAAGTGTTTGAATATAAATTTGCTTTCTGCTTTTGTTTTATCTGTTTATGTATAGGATCTTGAATGAGTGTTTTTTTCTCAACAATTACTTTAACCCTTTCCCCCATAAATACGTCTTTCTACGCCTCTGTAATAATTACTTCTTGAAACCATTATAATAAATAGAACTTTTACTCCATAGGAGCAAATGCTCTATTTATCACAATGGTTTCAATAATATACCGTTCTAACATTTTCCTTTTCTCTAATAAATGCTCCTTTTCAGTAGATTTATTGAAAGAGGTTGGGTCTAAAAATAGCCTATGAGGGAATGGGTTAAAGAGCACCTCTCTACCAACTTCAATCAAACCTTAGATCCTTGAATGCTTCTCTGCCATATTCTGCTGAAATTTGGTTGTCATACTAGGCTGTAGCAAACAGAGCAAACAAAGATTTTTAAATATTCCTAGAAACAACAGTTCTGATTTCAAAATAATTTTACAGACATGTTTTTTTTTTTTATAGATCTGCTACCAAATTTCTCAAAATGTTTTTACATAGTAAAAATCATTTTCAATATTCAAAGGGGCACAGTTTAAATAGGTTAACTTGTTACATAATTCAAGCCTGGGAAATGTTTTAAGCACAATGTAATGAAAAGAATAGGAACAATCAAAAGAATATGCCTCCTAAACCATCATTACTGAGCAGGAATGAAGGTTTGGTACTTTAGGCGCGTTAAACCATCATTACTGAGCAGTAATGAAGGTTTAGTACTTTAGGCGCGTTAAACCATCATTACTGAGCAGTAATGAAGGTTTAGTACTTTAGGCGCGTTAAACCATCATTACTGAGCAGGAATGAAGGTTTAGTACTTTAGGCGCGTTAAACCATCATTACTGAGCAGGAATGAAGGTTTAGTACTTTAGGCGCGTTAAACCATCATTACTATGTAGTAACGAAGGTTTGGTACTTTAGGCGCGTTAAACCATCATTACTGAGCAGGAACGAAGGTTTGGTACTTTAGGCGCGTTAAACCATCATTACTATGAAGTAACAACTGTTTGCGTATTTTTTTGCAAAAAGTGCAAATTTTGGTTTTGGTAGTGACGATTTTATGTATATAAAAAATGTCAGAATGTTAGTATAGATAATAGAAACTAATAATATAGACAGATTTTCTTGGAATATATGTATAGAAAGTGTTGACAAGGTGCACTGGTGACTGTCACAAACATTTGAATTTCTTCTCTAATTGATTGCTTTTTGAAAAATTGGAACACAATCTATATTAATGCCCATATGGAGCATTTATAACAGTTTATGAAAGTTTAGCCCATTACCTCATAGGCTATTTTTAGATCCAACCTCTTTGAATAAATCTACCAAAAAGGAGCATTTAGTAGAGAAATGGAAAACTTTAGAATTGTGTAGTTTTGAAACAATTGTGATAAATAGAGCATTTGCTCCTATGGAGCAAATGCTCTATTTATCACAATGGTTTCATAAAGTGACTTTTACAGAGGTGTCAAAAGGTGTCAATATGAGGGAATGGGTTAAGTACATCAAACTTCACACATAGGTAACTCTCAGGAACATCAATTGATTTTGTCAGTGAAAATGTCATAGACATATATTTACATAAAAATATGTGAGTTACATCGGTTGTCATGTTTTATCCAGCACTTTATTATCAAACTGATACGCAAAGTCTATGATACTTTTTTTTTGTACATGTACTTTCAGATGTTTTTGTTAAGGAATGGTATACATAATGATGATTGGGTTGATTTATTTTTGATTTTGTGTATCATAGATTTAACCTTTTACTCTATAAACATGCCTTTGTACGTCTTTGCAAACAAAGTATACCCAGATCAGACAGCTTTTCAGGGACCATCTGATGAGGGTCTGCTCTCTCTGCTTATGATATAATGTCTATAGATATGGTAGTATAGTTTCTGCCATGCCCAAACTTTCCTGCAATTAATCTAACATTCATGATGTCATTATTTTTAGCTCGTCTGTTTCGAAGAAAAGTTGAGCTATTGTGATCACTGAGTCGTAGGCGTTGTCGTCGTTGTCGTGCAAAAACTTTAATGCAGCTCATTACTCGAAAAGTATATCAGGTATCAACATGAAACTTCATAGGTTAGTAGATCTCATTTAGGGGAAGGCCCCTACATAAGAACCATAACTCTTTATTTCAAAATTTTGGAGTTATGGGCCTTTATATTTTTCAAAAATGTTTAATTTAGCTGGACAAACACCAAATCAGACGAGCGTTGGCACCGCACGCGGCTCTTGTTTACATAAATATTCATGGAGTAAAGGGTAAATTACACATAATTATAATAATAATAATAATAATATTAAAGGATGTTTACTTTGTTGTGAGGTATTCCAACCCTTTGACTGTGGGAAATGATTGTACTGGCAGTTGCAGTATATACCAAGATCAAAAGGCCCCTAGAAGAGCCCTCTGACCAGGGTCTGCACTCTGCACTTCTCTACCAAATTTAAGCCTTATTTACTGAATGGACTCCTAACCCTTTCCTTCATATAAATGCCTTTTCACACGTTTGCAAATAGAGTAGACCCAGATCAGACAGCTCCTATAGGAGCCATTTGATCAGGGTCTGGTATGTTTGCTTATGGAATTTGATAGATCTGTTTCTTTAGTTTTCAAAATGGCTATAATGTTCCACCTTCCATATTTCGTTATAACTATCTTGTTCATGAATATTTTGTAGGTACATGTATTGAAATTTGGACTAAATATAGAACAGAGTTAACTCTTTGCATGCTTGCGGCGAAACTGTGATTACCTATGCAAACAGTTTGGATTCAGATGGATCCGCATTATGCGGCGTCTCATCAGGATCCAAACTGTTTGTCAGCTTGACCATATTTTTGCAAAGAAATGAGAGAGAAAGTTTATTTTAAGAATTGAAGCAGACGACAATTGTTGCAGATGAAAAATTACTTAGCATGCAAAGAGTTAAACAGATCAATTCACTTGGAAAATCCAGCATTCAAAGGGTCCCTCGTTTATAAGTTGATTTAGAGTCTATTATAATTGTCCAAGTTCCATAATATTTGATCAGATTGTGAGACAATGACATGACTCATTCTTTCCTGCTGACACCTTTTGATGCCAAGATGTAAAAGTCATTTTTGGCAAACATTGTGATAAATAGAGCATTTGCTCCTATGGAGCAGGTGCTCTATTTACCACAGTGGTTTCAAATCTACACAATTCTAAAATTATCCTTTTCTGTAGTTAATGCTCCTTTTCATTAGATTTATTCAAAGAGGTTAGGTCTAAAAATAGTCTAGGAGGGAATGAGTTAATACATTATGTTTTATTTGGTGAATCATATACATGTATATATACTGTAACACCTCTTTGTAGCAGTCATTTAAATGAACAGACATGCCTATCTTTTGAATCAGGTGGCTGCTTAACCCTTTCCCTCATATAAGAGCCTTTTGACACCTTTGCAAATAGAGTAGACCAAGTTCAGATGACTCCTGTCTGAAATTATAACTGATCTGACTTCCTTTTTTTTTCCGATACAAAAAAACCCAACATGTACATAATGTCATCATTAAATTTAGCTAATAGTTGTTCATGACGTAATTGTTTCCTACACAAATTTTCAATAGGGAAAGGGTTAATATGGGACAAAAGTACTGGTAAAACAGAATGCTCCAGCGAACATTTTCTACATGATTTTAACCCTTTCCTTAACATAAACGCCTTTCACACTCTGCAAACAGAATAGACCCAGATCTGACAGGAGCTGTCTGATCAGGATATACTGTTTGCTTATGTCATTATTTTAGATCTGACTCTTCTGTTTCTACCAGTACCAACAATGCCATTTCAAAAAATCAGCTAATAAATATGCATGATGTAATTATTTCTTACATGAATATGGAACAGGGAAAGGGTTAAGAATTAAGCTGAACCTGTCTTAACCCTTCGCTTGCTATTCACGTCAATATACGTACCTGTAAATAGTGAAGACCCAGATGAGACAGCTCCTGCAGGAGCTGTCTCATCAGGGTCTGCACTATTTACAAGTTGATTGTGCAACCAGTGCACCCCACAGCAGTGATTGCACAGCGAAATACTTGTACACAGTGAAGATATATGTAATTATACAACAGGGCATGGGTATAGAAGGAAAAATGTATTTTAAAATTCAGCAAGAGAAGGGTTAAAGGTTATATGGAACAGGGAAAGGGTTAAGAATACCTGTCTTAAATGCCCAGAATTAGACTTCATTTGAGTGACTGTTGTAGAGAAATGTTACAGTAGTTTTGATAAAGGTAATATTTGGTTTGAAGATGTACTGGTAAGATGAATAATAATTTATATAGATATAAGATATTTCTATAGATATATATACATGTATATATAGACAGATGTTTTGTTGTATACCTATGCACATTAAAAAAGTACAGTAAAACCTCTCTATAATGCCCACTAAATTGTGTAATTAGTTGGTATTTAGGGCAGGTGGCTGCTTAAAGCAAGGTGAAAGTAAAACAGAATGCTCCAATAGGAGTGTTCTGTTTTACTTTCATCTTGCTTTAACCAGCTACCTGCCTTTAACACAAAATACTTGATGTAATATAGTGGCCGTTATAGAGAGGTTTTACTGCATACTGAATGTTCAGTTCAATAGCTTGATGAGAATGTAATGTATCAAAATTAACATGTATTAACCCATTCCCTCATACGTTATTTTTTAGATCCAACCTCTTTGAATTAATCTACCGAAAAGTAGTTAACTAGAGAAAAGGAAATTTTTTAGAATTGTATAGTTCTGAAACCATTGTGATATAATGCTCTATTTATCACAATGGTTTCAAAAAATGACTTTTGCAAAGGCGTAGAAAGGTGCATTTATGGATGAAAGGGTTAATGTATGCTTACAAGAATGCAAATACATGCACTCATGTTTATAGGTTATCCACTTTGAGTTTTCATGAAAGATCATCCCAGTTTTTGTGGGTATCGTTTAACACTGAACTTGTCTGCACGATTTTTCAGTAGGATTATTTAACCCTTTCTCTGTTCTATGTTTATTTCAAATTTTAATACCTGCTGAATATTCGAGGACAAAAAAGATATAATGAAATATGCAAGGTGGAACATTTTATCCATTTTAGAAAGTTAAGAAACCAATTTATCAAATTCCATCAGGAAACAGAGCAGACCCTGATCAGATTGCTCCTATAGGACCTGTCTGATCTGGGTCTTCTCTGTTTGCAAATGTGCGGAAATATGTTTATATGAAGGAAAGGGTTAACAGAAATTCAATAAACCCTTTCCCTCTTGTAAATACATGTACCTTTTCACACGTTTGCAAACTGTAGACCCAGATCACACAGCTTCTGTACAAGCCATCTCGATGGCTTGGTGCAAAACTATTCTAACTCCTTCACTTTGTGAAGGAGTTAGAATAGTTTTGCACCAAGCCCCCGATATTCTGTTCTGGGTGTTCTCTGTTTGCTTAACAGTTTCTTCCAGTATCAAAAATCCCTGTGTACATAAAATATGGCATTATAAAAAAAAATCAGCTAATAAATATTCATGATGTGATTATTTCGTACATGAATATTCAATAGGATAAGGGTTACTTTATTTGGTGCTTTACATCAAGAGGACATGATTGTGCATATTCTTATTGTGTTTTTATTGGACGATTTGAGACAGAGTTATGGCCCCATCATTACTCAGGTTTCTGTATATCTTCCAATCTGCTGAGCGCTTGTGTGTGAGGATTAATCACATCTGGTGATACATGTAATTCTTGTTTTGATTAAGTAATTGACAATATTCTGATCAAACATAATAACACTGCGTTTTTTCCATTTGAAAGTATATGGCCCACATCACAGAAAAATATAATTCTGGCACTTGTAAAACACTGCTGATCAGTTGTTAACCCGTTCCCTGTTCTGTGTTTATTCCAAATTTCGATATCTGTTGTCTGATAATTGAATATTCATAGACAAAATTACTAAATTAATGAAATATGGAAGGTAGATTAATGTAGCCAATTGAGAAACTAAAGAATCGGATCTATCAAATTCTAATTAGCAAACAGAGCAGACCCTGATCAGTAGCCTCTCCCATTTGATCTGGGTCTACTGTGCTTGCAAATGCCTGAAAAGGTGTTGACCAACATTGGATGTATGCTGTCAACTGACATTGAACAACATTGGCCCTGCACTGTCAGCTGATGTTGACCAACATTGGATCTGCACTGTCAACTGATGTTGACCAACATTGTGTCTGCACTGTCAACTGATGTTGACCAACATTGGATCTGCACTGTCAACTGATGTTGACCAACATTGTGTCTGCACTGTCCACTGATGTTGACTAACATTGGGTGTATGCACTGTCTTAGTGATGTTGACCAACATTGCATATATGTTGTCAACTGATGTTGACCAACAATGACTATGTTGTCAACCGATGTTGACCAACATTGGATCTCTAATGTCATTCTTTAGAAATAAGAGTAATAAATTAGAACCTGTTTTAAGTGACTTAAAATAGAGGTCTTTAAGACAGGTGGTAGCTTAATGCAGATTGAAAGACTTTACCCTGTAAAAAGCAATCACATCCTTTTTTAAGATTCCTGTGTACAGTCAAGGTATAAGGTCACTTAAGACAGGTTCTACTGCATGCTGCAAACTGGAGAGACATATCTTCATACAATGCAATGAATGACTACACATTTTAATTACTGGTATGTCAAAGTGCCCTTTCTGTGTGTGCAGCCTTGCAAATGTTACCAAGTTTTTCTATGCAATCATGTTGTTTCATGCAAAATCTTATGCATTATTTACTGCTGATAGAAATGATAATTCTGTGATTTATTTGGAGTTGAATTATATTGTAATAGATTTATAATTGATGATATACAAGTAGTAATAAAGATATGCTAAACTGCAGAACACTTTGGTCTTCATGTATGCTCCTGCTCTTAGTTATCTCTTAACTCTTTCACTGTGATTGTACCCCCGCAAACTTGTTTGAGGGGGTATACTGGAATCAGCCTGTCGGTTAGTCGGTCGGTCCGTACGTCCGTCCGCATTTGAACATGGGTACTTGGTGTCACAAACTCCTCTTTCAGTTTTGAAGTTACTGATTTTATATTTGGTATACATAATAACCACGAATGGTAAATATGCAAGACATAATTTTCATGCGTTTACTGCTGGCCATTGCAGCATTATCTCCCCATGAACTTTTAAGTTTTTTGTCATTTTTGCATGAAACAGTGAGTAGTTGGTGTCGCAAACTCCTCCTTCAATCTAAAAGTTATTCTGGTTATATTTGGTATACAAAATAACCATGAATGGTAAATGTGCAATTCGCTATTTTCACATGTTTAGCGCTTGGCGTTGCAGAATTATCTCCCTTAGAACTTAGAATTTTTTTGTCATTTTTGCATGAAACCTGGGAAGTTGGTGTCACAAACTTCTTCTTCAGTTTTAAAGTTATTTGATTTATATATGGTACACATAACAACCAATGGTAGATGTGCAAGACGCAATTTTCATGTGTTTACCGCTGGCTATTGCAGAATGATCTCCCCCTGAACTTTGAGTATTTTTGTCATTTTGGCTTGTAACATGGGGAGTTGGTGTCACAAACTCCTTCTTCAGTTTTAAGGTTCCTGAATTTATATTTGGGATACCTAATAACCACAAATGGTAGATGTGCAAGACACAATTTTTATGTGTTTACGGCTGGCCATTGTAGAATTATCCCCCCCCCCCCCTGAACTTTGAATATTTTTTTGTCATTTTTGCATGAAAACTCCTCTTTCATTTTGAAACTTATTGAAATGAATTGATACTTGCCTTATATACTAGACACGAACAGTACATACACGTATATGCAAGACACAATTTTCCTGTGTTTAGTGGCAGCCATTACAGAATTTTCCCCACTTGAACTGTGGGTATTTTTGTCCTGTTACATGGGTAGTTTGTGTCACAAACTTGGATTTGCCAACAAGGCTGCCATGCGGGGTATTCATCACCTTTAGCGATAGTTCTAGTTTCACTTGTAATCACCTCTTAACCCATTCCTCCTAGACTATTTTTAGACCCAGCCTCTTTGAATAAATCTACCGAAAAGAAACATTAACTAGATAAAAGGAAAATTTTAGAATTGTGTAGTAAACTACATGTACTAGTTTTTAAACTATTATGATAAACATAGCATTTGCTCCTATGGAGGAAATGCTCTATCACATGGTTTCAAAAAACAAGCTTTACAGAGGCTTCAACGGCATCAGTAAGAGAGAAAGAGTTAGATTAAGCTCCATAGCCCTGTGAGATCTAAATTAATCTCCATAGCCCTGTGAGATCTAAATTAATCTCCATAGCCCCATGGGATCTAAATTAATCTCCATAGCCCTGTGAGATCTAAATTAATCTCCATAGCCCTGTGAGATCTAAATTAATATCCATAGCCCTGTGAGATCTAAATTAATCTCCCTAACCCTGTGATATCTAAATTAATATCCATAGCCCCTAGAGATCTAAATTAATCTCCATAGCCCTGTGAGATCTAAATTAATATCCATAGCCCTGTGATATCTAAATTAATATCCATAGCCCCTTGAGATTTAAATTAATCTCCATAGCCCTGTGAGATATAAATCTCCGTAGCCCCATGAGATCTAAATTAATCTCCATAGCCCCATGGGATCTAAATTAATCTCCATAGCCCAATGAGTTCTAAATTAATCTCCATACCCCAATGAGTTCTAAATTAATCTCCATAGCCCTGTGAGATCTAAATCTCCATAGCCCCATGAGATCTAAATTAATCTCCATAGCCCTGTGAGATCTAAATTAATTAATCTCCATAGCCCTGTGAGATCGAAATTAATCTCCATAGCCCTGTGAGATCGAAATTAATTAATCTCCATATCCTTGTGAGATCGAAATTAATTAATCCCCATAGCCCTGTGAGATCTAAATTAATCCCATAGCCCTGTGAGATCTAAATTAATCTCCATAGCCCCTGTGAGATGTATATTAATCTCCATAGCCCAATGAGATCTAAATTAATCTCCATAGCCCTGTGAGGTCTAAATTAATCTCCATAGCCCAATGAGTTCTAAATTAATCTCCATAGCCCTGTAAGATCTAAATTAATTTCCATAGCCCCATGGTATTTAAAATTAATCTCCATAGCCCCTGTGATATCTATATTAATCTCCATAGCTCTGTGAGATCTAAATCTCCATAGCCCTGTGAGATCTAAATTAATCTCCATAGCCCAATGAGTTATAAATTAATCTCCATAACCCTATGAGATCTAAATTAATCTCCATAGCCTCATGAGATCTAAAATTAATCTCCATAGCTCCATGAAATCTAGATTAATCTCCATAGCCCCATGATATCTAAATTAATCTCCATAGTCCTGTGAGATCTAAATTAATCTCCATAGCCCTGTGAGATCTAAAATTAATCTCCATAGCCCTGTGAGATCTAAATTAATCTCCATAGCCCCATGAGATCTAAATTAATCTCCATAGCCCTGTGGGATCTAAATTAATCTCTGTAGCCCCATGAGATCTAAATTAATCTCCATAGCCCTGTGAGATCTAAAGTTTTTGTAAAGGTTGTCAATTTGCCCAATGGCCAAAGGTTACACAATTGTAAATAATCTCTTAATCTCCAAAGCCCAGTGTGATCCAAAATGATTGATACTTTGACCAATGGCCAAAGGTTACACTATTATAAATCATCTCTTAATTTCCAAAGTCCTGTGTGATCAAATGTGATTGTTACTTTGCCCATAGCCAGCAGTTACACTATTGTAATCATCTCTAACCTTTCCTTCACATAAACATCTTTTTACGCATCTGGGAATGTTACAATTTACAGCTGTGTAGGATGTAATGTACTGCTGGGAAGGTCAAAAAGAACAGCTGGCTAGGATTTAAGGTAAAGCTGGCTAGGATATAGGAACAGCTGGCTCAGATATATTGTACTATTGACTAGGATATAACATACAGTTGGATAGGATATAAGGTACAGCCGGCTAGGATATAAGCTACAGCTGGATAGGATATGAGGAAAAGCTGACTCAGATATAATGTACTATTGACTAGGATATAACATACAGTTGGATAGGATATAAGGTACAGCCGGCTAGGATATAAGCTACAGCTGGATAGGATATGAGGAAAAACTGACTCAGATATAAGGAACATCTGGCTCAGACGTAAGGTACTACTGGCTAGGATGTAAGGAACAGTTGCCTTCGATATAATACACAGCTGGCTCAGATATAAGGTACAGTTGGCTAGAATATAAGGTACAGCTGGCTCAGATATAAGGTACTATTGGGTTGGATATAAGGAACAATTGACTAGGATATAAGGAACAACTGGCTAGGATATACAAATGTAATGCACAGATGGAAAGGATATAATGTACAGTTGGCTACTAGGATATAAGGAACAGCTGGCTCAGATATCAGGAACAACTGGTTAGGATATAAGGTACAGCTGGGTAGAATATAATGTACAGCTGGGAAGGATATAATGTACAGCTGAGTAGGATATAATGTACAGCAGGGTAGGATAATAGGTACAGTTGGCCAGGATTTAAGGAACAGCTGTCTCAGATATTAGGCAAAGCTGGCTCAGATATAAGGTACAGCTGGCTCGGATATAAGGTACTAGTGGCTAGGATGTTTACAAGATACAGCTGGCTAGGTTATAAGAAACAGTTGGCTTGGATATAAGGTACAAATGACTTAGATAATAAGATTATAAGGTACAGCTGGCTATGATAAAAAGTACAGCTTGCTCAGATACAATGTACAACTGGCTCATATGTAAGGGTACAGCTGGCTAGGATATAAGGTACAGCTGGCTAGGAAGGTGCAACTGGCTAGGATATAAGGAACAGCTGGCTTAGATATAAGGCACACCTGGCTCATATATAAGGTAGATTTGGATACACGGTAAAACTTGATAGGATATATTGTATAATAAGCTACAATTGGATAGGATATAAGGTATAGCTGCCTAGGATATAAGGTGCAACTGGCTAGGATATAAGGAACAGCTGGCTTAGATATAAGGCACACCTGGCTCATCTATAAGGTACATTTGGATACAAGGTATAACTTGATAGGATATAAGCTACAATTGGTTAGGATATAAGGTATAGCTGGCTATGCTGTAAGGTGTTGCTGACTAGGATATAAGGTACAACTAGCTAGGATATAATGTACAGGTGAGTATGATATAAGGTATAGCTGGCTATCTAGGATATAAGGTGCAGCTGACCAGGATATAACGTACAGCTGAATAGGATATAAAGCACAACTGTCTAGGACATAAGATTCTGCAGCTGACTAGGATATAATGTACTGCTGACTAGGAGATCTATAAGATATAAGGTACATTAAAACCCCTCTAAGCAGGGCCTCTGTATCAGTATTAATGCTGGTCTATAGACAGGTGTCAACTTAATGCAGGTTGAAGGTTTTGCAGAAAGCTCCCAAAGGAGCTTTTTATGACTTTCATCCTTCATTAAGCAGCCACCTGAATGAAAATGTCTAAATCCTTCTTCGCTAAAATTCCAGTTTAGATGGGTTTTACTGTACACAGTTTTCATCCCATCTTCTTCAATTCTCATATGAAATTTTAGCTCACCAAAGCATGAATCAAACGTGTATAACCGCAATTCTCAACTAGCTTTAATTAAAGGCAGAATCGAATCTGCAGCTCTAGAATTATACGCCCTTGTTTCTCCTAAACATATGTTACATTGTTAAGCTCGTAGCACCTATACTTCTTCACAGGTCAATATGTATGACCATAAGGTCTCATACAGAATTTATTATGAAAAACATTGAGAATAAAGAGTCTGGAAATATATGTGCCTTTGATTTATCCGAAAAAATATTTTATCTTGTTAATACATGTACGTGTACTTTCACTTCTTCACGAATCTTTGTCCTACTTGGTAAAATGTACATGCCCATAATATCCCCACCAAGTGCAATTGCGGGCACAATTCAAATTGATGGTGTCGGATAGTCAAACATTTTGAATTCTGATGAGGTGCAGTGTAACTGCCTTATGTACATTTTTACATGACAGCAAAGTTTATCACAATTTCTCCATGTAATTGAACCTGTGCAGTGTGATAATTTAATGACATACATAAGAGTAGCTGTACTATTCAAAGAATGTAGAGGGCTAGTATTGGGTAAAGTTTTGTGCAGGTGCTGTCAAGGCTTCAGTTGGACTCAGCTAAGTCCCCCTGTTCACATATATGTAAGAGCATCCTTTGACAATGTGTGACATCAAATCCACGATAAACTTGAGCCCATGTGCCAAAAGTTGTTAGAGACGAAAAAGGCAGCAGTGAACGTGAAACTAATGAAACCGTGGCATTCTGTGGTCCATGGGATCGGCTCTGTTTCCAGTAGCAAAAGACCCACAAAGACCCTCAAAATAGCCTGCAAACTATAACTTAGACTTATTAAAAGAAACAAACTATGGCATTTCTGTAGTAGAATCTATATAGTCAATCGGGTCAAAGTTGTTGCACAATTCCTTAATTAAATCAATAAAAACATACAGTGACAGAAGCATTGCGGTGGTGGCTTTTTTGCCCGTTTTCTACGACATTAAGTTTGCTTTAATAATGCTCACCAGCAAATTTGCTGGTGGAGTGTCACCGCATTAAACCAAATACATATCTAATAAATATAGATCCAATTTCATTTTGGGCCTTTGCCTTGGGTGCTTAAAAACCGTGATTTCGCAATCGGTACTAGATCTACTTCTATGTCTTTGAACAGCATTTTCCTTCTTTATTTTTGTAGTCGGAAAACCACTTCAGCATTTTAGACCGCCCCGAATATCACCATGCCACATCTCAGAGTTTATTTTCAAAGTTGAAATAATTCTAGAAATCAGGCATGAAATTTGGGGATGACACACGAATGTGCACAGCAACGCCAGATATACAAAAGAATTGCGCGCTCACAAACTTCATAGAACTGTTTAGCCTATCGCCTGTGCCACACCTACATCTTATTAGCACAGGGGTAACACACGTTTGAGTCAGTATATATGTCTTACCCATGTGCTTATTAGCAGTGCCGTAAAACCAAATCTCAGCTAAAAACAAAAGACAAGATGTGACGCCATGCAACTTTCGCAAGAGAATGGTAAGACATTATTAATTAATTTTACGGATCGTTAGCGGGGTATCTGACTTTTTATTCCCTGTTGAGGAAAATCGTGTTGCCCGAGCCGTTAGGCGAGGTCTACATGTATTTTCCTCAGCATGCACTGATCTGTATATACGATTTTATTACACTGTAAAATATTTGAAGCAGTCAATTAGCGTGGTTAATATACACGTCGTTGTGCTTCCCCTCAGGGGACATATACTGTAAGTTAAGAGCCAATATAACCCTGCGACCCTAGTTCCCCGTGTAATAACCTGCGTATACAGCAGGGAATAAAAAGTAAAAATATATACTATACAAAATGGGGGAAGAATCTAGTATAGCGGACCCCGGAAATCACGAATCATAACAAAGCACAGCGCGAGCCTTTTTGAGCCAATAATGTTGCTAAACGCGACGCCATTTTGTTTCATTGCTCTATGTTTACATAGGGTCACTGCCGCGACTCTTGTACAATAACTGGCGTTTATAATTATTTGAAGAAACGGATTTCAAGCAGGGAAATGTTTCATCATATCATTTCTTTAAGTTGCTTTGATTTTCTGTATGGAAAAAAGTTAATAAAGCAGGGGGTTCGGGGGCGATAGCCCCCGACAGAACAGCAACATCCTGCCGTTTGCAAATATTCTGACGTCATTGGTTACGTCATCGTATGTTTACCGCAACTAACATAATTGTATTATATTTTGCGGTAAAAACTTGGGGTCCGCTATACTAGATGTGTTCCCAAAATGGGACTTTTCTGAGGTTAAAAGTTTTCGGAAATTTGATTTCATAAAAATATTTGGTCCAGGTTATGGGGGGATATCAGGATATTGTGGGGTGGGGAGGGGGGAGGGGGGAGAGGGGGGAGGGTTCCTATTGGGAGCGAAACAACCAGGTGCGAACCGTCCATAGGGCGAATCGACTGAAAATTATTTGTTTATAGTTACCTCCCTTGGACGACCGACCGGGAATTCTAAAAAACATGAATCAAACCCTATCAAACATATGAGTTTTCCATCTTATGCGAGAAGGTAAACAGAATAAAACGTTATAGGAGTGTATGAAAATTTACCCGTCCAGTAATCAACTTTCGAAAGAGAGCTAACAATAAACATTTTAATGGAAAAATTGGCAAATTGAGTGAAAAATTGAAAATGGACATTCTGTCACACTTTCTTTTTTTGGCAATCATTTCTAAACTAATCATTATAGAGGTTTCACATTTCACATGTGTCTTTCTCTCATTGAGAACCATTGATGTAACTAAGGTCCATCACTCTGCATGCAATACTTTTTGAGTTATTCCCTTTTGTTCTGATTTGCGCATTCCAGCATATTAACAGTTTTTGTGTCAGCTGCGAGCAGGTGACACAATTCATGTGTTCCTCCGAACACTCCTGTTATCTATTATGCTAACAGCAGACCAGGAGCTGTCTGGTCTGGGTTTACTCTATCTGGAAATACATAAATTGTAATGCATAAAGTAAAGGGTTAAATGGAGATTTTAATTTTAATTTCAGACTCTTATGACAAGGGATTACTTCTGCAGCAGAAATGGCTGACATTCCAAGCATAAGTCCTGCCATCTCTGAGCAAGCAGCAGGGTTACAGAAGACACCAGATATGATGACCGTTAGTCCAATAAACGAAGGCATCACTCACCAAATGACACTTACTGAAGCACTGCTCCAAAAAGAAAAACTGCATACTCAAAACATGCAGCTTAAAGCCCAACTGGCATCAAGAAATCAAGGTAACAGATTTTAGCAGGACATATGACACACTGAGCTGTAGTCCAGGACATGACTTTTTAACTCTTTACTCCATAAATACATCTTTCTACACCTTTGCAAACAGAGTAAACCCAGATCAGATGGCTCCTGAAGGAGCCGTCTGATCAAGGTCTGCTCTGTTTGCTTATGAAATGACATAGATCTGTTTCTACTGTTTCTGCCATGGTAAAGATATCTTCAATTGCTCCTTTATAAAAGGGCCTTCAAACATTACAACCAAGAAAAATACACGCCTGTATTCAAGTCTATTCAGTACTACTTCACAACAAGACGGGAGGCATATAGCCTTTCTCTCGTCTTTCTACATACATGTACTTATATCCTTATGTACGTTCAGCAAATTCTTGGGTATCCAGCTTCTCGTACACAAATGGGAAAATTGACTTCAAACTTTCACATTGTCTAGTTGGATTGTAATATACATATGATGAGTAAAATAGAAGTTTTGATTCTGGTCTGAAAAACAGCAATGTGATGAACACCTGTTTCTCAGGTTACAGTCAAATTCTAGTAAAATCTGTCCTGCAGTTTCCACAATTGCATTGTTTTTAAAAACATTTTTAATTAAATTTGAATAAACAAACAGTTTCACTAACTTATATTTCAGTTGATTATGTAAACTCTTACAAAAAGACTTTAATGTTCACTTTGGCTATAACCCTTTACTCCATGAATATTCATGTAAGAAATAATGACATCATGAATACTAATTAGAACAATTTTTATGATAGGACATTAACACACTTATTTTTGACCATGGCAGAAACTGCAGAATCAGATCTATATTACTTCCTTTAGCAAACAGAGCAGACCCTTTACTCCATGAATATTCATATAAGAAATAATGACATCATGAATATTAATTAGATTGTCATAAAAGCACACACATAAAAGCATACCTTTATTATCATAAGAAAACCCAGTAGACCCTGATCAGATGAGTCCTACAGGAGCCATCTGATCTGGGTCTCTCTGTTTGCAAAGGCATAGGAAGGCAAATTAATGGACTAAAGGGTTAAACTAAAAAAGAATCCTGCCCTAGGAGTAGGACAACTATGTTTTGCTTTAAATCACAACAGCATTATTAACTTTATGTTATGTAGAACTAAAAAGACTTTCAATTGCTTGACCGTTGGATGATATTCTGTGGATTATATTCTCAAGTATGGTTTTCAGATTATCACAAAGACATTGATGGATTATCGTATGGTGAGCTTCAGGACTTGTGAGTATGATTTTTATCTCATCTGTTTTTCAGAGAAAAGATTCGAGGTATTGTCATAGACTTCATGTTGTTGATAGCATTGTTGTCATGGGTGTGTTTGTTGCGCAAAACTTTGATATTTTGTCACTTTTTCAATATCAGTACTTCCATCCTTATCAAACTACACAAAGTTATTTGCTGACACAACAGATACAGTCTAACAAGGGGCTATTACTCTATCTTGGATGTTTAAAGAGTTATGGCCCTTAAAACGTTTACTTTTTGTGTCACCTGCCGAGAGGCAATGTGTCACTTAGGGATCACTTTTCCGTCGTCTGTCTGTCCATCACACTTTCTTTTTTTGGCTGTCATTTCTAAACTAATCATTGTAGATATTTCATTTGATATTTCACATGTGTCTTCCTCTCATTGAGGACCATTGATGTAACTAAGGTCCATCACTCTGCATGCAATACTTTTTGAGTTATTCCCCTTTGTTCTGATTTTTTTCACACTTTCTTTTTTGACTGTCATTTCTAAACTAATCATTATAGAGCTTTCGTATTTCACATGTGTCTTCCTCTCATTGAGGACCATTGATGTAACTAAGGTCCATCACTCTGCATAAATTTCACACGTGTCTTCCTCTCATTGAGGACCATTGATGTAAGTAAGGTCCATCACTCTGCATGCAATACTTTTTGAGTTATTCCCCTTTGTTCTGTTTTTCGCACTCCAGCATATTAACAATTTTTGTGTCAGCTGCGAGCAGGTGACACATGTGTTCCTCCGAACACTCTTGTTAAATGACATGCTAGGGCTTGTTTTCATTTCCATTCATCTTGTTTTATTTGCATACTGTATTATTAACCCTTCGCTTGCTATTCGCGTCAATATACCTACCTGTAAATAGTGCAAACCCAGGAGCTGTCTCATAAGGGTCTGCCCTATTTACAAGTTGATTGTGCAACCAGTGCACTCCACAGCAGTGATTGCACAGCGAAATACTTGTTCACAGTGAAGATGTATGTAATTATACAACAGGGCATGGGTAAAGAAGGAAAAATGTATTTTAAAATTCAGCAAGCGAAGGGTTAAGATACTGTTGATTGTATTTTTTCACAATTGAAAAAAACTTGGTACAAACCAGATATCTAAGTCAGTTTTAAGTGATGTGGTGACTCACTTTATTTCTTCATCTTTTGCAGATCTCTGTTCTTATGCCTTAACCCTTTCCTCCATGAATAATTATGTAAGAAATAATGATGTCATGCATATTAATTAGATTAATTTGTTATAATATCATATGGACACGGGTAGTTTTGGTCATGGCAGAAACTATAGAATTAGAATCATATAATATATAAGCAAACAGAGCAGACCCTGATCAGACTGCTCCCATAGGAGCCATCTGAGCTGGGTCTACTCTGTTTGTAAAGGTGTAGAAAGGCGTAATTATGGAGTAAAGGGTTAAGTAGTCGCCTTACAAAAGGTTTTATTGTACATTCATGGTATTTTCTCTAATCAAACTTGTTTCCGATTGTATAACAGGTATGACAAACTGAGCGAAGAGTTGTTACAAAAGGTTGTAATACAGGACAGTCGACAGCTTCTCCTGCAAGGGTATGGAATTGATAGAAATTGAAAGTTTTAGAATTTACTTTTGGCCAGAAGAAAGGGTACTCAAACTTTTGCTAAAACTTTAGACCTAGATGATCACATGTAGAAGCTACACTGTTGTCCATGGTTTGACTGATGCATGTTTTTCTATTAGGATGGCCATTAATTAGGGCCTTGCCTTGAAAATGCAGGAGCCCTATAGGAATAACATTTTCTCTCCGTCCGTCCGCCAACTATATGCTCTGTTTGCTTATGGAGTAATATAGATCTGAATCTATAGTTTCTGCTTTGGCAAAAATTTCATATGTTAATATGCCATTTTAAAAAATTAAATGCATTTGATTAATACTCATGATATCATTTTTTATGCCCCCCCCCACCCCCCCTCCACTTTCAGCATTAAGGAGTTATTTCCCCCTTTGATAGGCAAAACAAAAATCACATTTTTCCGTACAGTGCCATATCTCTGTAACAGATTGACAGAATTCAATGAAACTCAACATGAATATTTGCTGTTGCCATGGCTAAGGTTTTGGTATGCATCAAAGAGCAAGTAAAACTTGGTTGAGCAATCCAGGGCCCTCTTGTTTTAAATTGTTTTAAATTGATTATCTAAAGATTGGCTTATTGTTGCTATCATGCTTTTGTTTTTATACTTTTCGTATGATTTTCTTGTGGTTCAATCAGGATGTTCTCTTTAGATTGCCTGAATACATAATGCAAATTACCGGTAATCTTAGTTTGATATTTTTATTGTAGGGAGCATCTTAACCAGACCTTGACTGATACATTAAGCAATGACAGAGCGTCTGGAGGGGACCATGGTACAAATCATAGCACACGGTATCTATTGACAATTGTTACATTACATGTATTAAATACTATTGGTAGACATGATTTCATACATCGAAGAATTAGATATGTCTTAAGATCGTTTAAAATTGACAATCTGATAGGTATTAATTTGTCGGTAAACTGCTCAAATCCCATATCTGCAAAATGGCAACTTTTGAGGAAAGTAGAAAAACTGTACAATATTTTTTATTATGCCCCCAAAGCTAGACTTTGGGGCATATAGTGATTGATTACATCTTGGGATGGCGGAGTGTCACATACTATTTATAGGTAAATTTGACCTTGACCCTGGGCTTCATTTACAAAAAAAACTTGTCCGGAGCATACCTCCTATACTGAATCAGTTAGGATCATCAAATATGGTGTGCGAGGTCATCTCGGGATGACGGAGTGTCGCATTCTATTTATAGGTCAATGTGACCTTGACCTTTGAATTCATTTACAAAAAAAGCTTGTCCGGAGTATATCTCCTACACTACTTCAGCTAGGATCACCAAATATGGTGTGTGACAACATCTTGGGATGGCAGAGTGTCACATACTATTTATAGGTCAATGTGACCTTGACCTTTGGCTTCATTTACAAAAAAAATTGCCCGAAGCACATCTTCTATACTGAATAAGCTAGGATCACCAAATATGGTGTGTGAGTTCATCTTGGAATGGCGGAGTGTCAATGTCAGTCTGACCTTAACCTTGACCTTTGAATTCATTTACAAATAAAGCTTGTCCGAAGTATATCTCCTACACTACTTCAGCTAGGATCACCAAATATGATTTGTGACTATATCTTGGGATGGCGGAGTGTCACATACTATTTATAGGTCAATGTGAGAGACTGTCGGAGATGGCTATAGGTAATTACAAATTTGCTGCTGGTGTGCTATTCACTGAGATGGTCATTTGCTGCTAGTATGCTATTCACTGGGATGGCCATAGGTAATTACAAATTTGCTGATAGTGTACTATTCACTGAGATGGCAATTTGCTGCTAGTATGCTATTCACTGGGATGGCCATAGGTAATTGCACATTTGCTGCTGGTGTGCTATTCACTGAGATGGCCATAGGTGATTACATATTTACTGGTAATTTACTAGTAAGCCTTTGATATTCACTGAGATTATCATGGGTATTTTATAATGCTAATCTGAAGGTTGCATAAAACACATTTGAAGAGATACAGTTTTGCATTTAGATTGCCTTTGCTGTCTTGTTGTTTTCCATATACATGTAGCAAATAACTGATGCAATTTAGTTGGCATTTTTATGGCTTTCCACTATGTAATTGGGAGACATTGTTTTTGCCCAAGTTGTCTGTCCGCAAGTCCGCCTGTCTGACAGTCACAAATCATTTGAGCTTCATATCTGTTAACCCTTTCCCTGTTCTGTAGTTAGGCCAAATTTCGATACCTACTGAATATTCATTAACAAAATGGTTATAAAGAAATATGGAAAATCGAACATTGTGGACATTTTAGAAAGCAAAGAAACAGATCTATCAAATTCTATTAGCAAACAGAGTAGACCCTGATCAGACGGCTCCTCTAGGAGCCGTCTGATCTGGGTCTACTCTGTTTGCAAACGCGTGAAAACACGTTTATATCAGGGAAAGGGTTAAGCCCCTTGAAAAATTTAGCTAGTATGTGGAACCAATATTCACCCCAACTCCTTCCTTCATATAAACACTTTTCCCTATAGGGGCCATCTGATCAGGGTCTGCTCTGTTTGCATTTGAAATTATAATTATACTAAAAATTCATGTGTACATATCAAGTCTTGGTGCAAAACTATTCTAACTCCTTCACTTTGTGAAGGAGTTAGAATAGTTTTGCACCAAGCCCTCGATATGCCATTATAAAAATTCAGCTGATAAATATTCATGATGTCAATGTTTCATACATGAATATTGAACATGTAAAGGGTTAACATTTTTCTTCATATAAACGTGTTTTCACGCCTTTGCAAACAGGGTAAACCCAGATAAGACATCTGATCAGGGTCTGCTTTGTTTGCTTGTGGAATTTGATAGTTGTGTTTCTTTACTTCCTAAAATATGGCTACACTGTTCCAGCTAACCTTCCATATTTCATAACTATTTTGTCCAGGAATATTCAGGTATTGAACTTTGGAATAAACATACAGTATGTAGAACTGGGAAAGGGTTATTAAGTCAAATACTGTGCAGAGTGCATATTCTAGCATTTGTTGATATTGATTGATTATGCTTTTATTATTTTATTAAAGCTTGACCACCTGCTTTATTTGTAGAGAACTGGCTGTGTTAGTGGACATGGTGATGAAAATGAATTCTCAAGTGGCACAGGAGCAACTGGTGAGTAGCTTTTATTGCTTGAAGTGGTGGTGCATATTTCCCCATCCTCCTCCTATCTATTCATTAGTGATGCATATTTCCCCATCTTCCTTCTATCTATCCATTAGTGGTACATATTTCCTCATCCTCTTTCAATCTATCCATTAGTGCTGCATATTTCCCCATTCTTCTATCTATCCATTAATGCTGCATATTTCCCCATTCTTCTATCTATCCATTAGTGCTACATATTTCCCCATTCTTCTATCTATCCATTAGTGCTACATATTTCCCCATCCTTCTATCTATCCTTTAGTGGTGCATATTTCTCTCATCTTCCTTCTTTCTATCCATTAATGCTGCATATTTCCCCATTCTTCTATCTATCCATTAGTGCTACATATTTCCCCATTCTTCTATCTATCCATTAGTGCTACATATTTCCCCATTCTTCAATCTATCCATTAATGCTGCATATTTACCCATTCTTCTGTCTATCCATTAGTGGTGCATATTTCCCCATCCTCCTTCTATCTATCCATTAGTGCTACATATTTCCCCATTCTTCAATCTATCCTTTAGCGGTGCATATTTCCCCATCTTTCTTCTATCTATCCATTAGTGCTACATATTTCCCCATTCTTCTATCTATCCATTAGTGCTACATATTTCCCCATCCTTCTATCTATCCTTTAGTGGTGCATATTTCTCTCATCTTCCTTCTTTCTATCCATTAATGCTGCATATTTCCCCATTCTTCTATCTATCCATTAGTGGTACATATTTCCCCATTCTTCTATCTATCCATTAGTGCTACATATTTCCCCATTCTTCAATCTATCCATTAATGCTGCATATTTCCCCATTCTTCTATCTATCCATTAGTGGTGCATATTTCCCCATCCTCCTTCTATCTATCCATTAGTGCTACATATTTCCCCATTCTTCAATCTATCCTTTAGCGGTGCATATTTCCCCATCTTTCTTCTATCTATCCATTAGTGGTACATATTTCCCCATCCTCCTTCTATCTATCCATTAGTGCTACATATTTCCCCATCCTTCTATCTATCCTTTAGTGGTGCATATTTCCCCATCTTCCTTCTATCTATCCATTAATGGTGCATATTTTCCCATCCTCCTTCTATCTATCCATTAGTGCTACATATTTCCACATCCTTCTATCTATCCATTAGTGGTGCATATTTCCCTATCCTGCTATCCATTAGTGGTACATACTTCCCCATCCTCCTTCTATCTGTCTATTAGTGCTGCATATTTCTCCATCCTCCTTCTATCTGTCCATTAGTGCTGCATATTTCCCCATCCTCTGTCTATCTATCCATTAGTGCTGCATACTTCCCCATCCTCCTTCTATCTGTCTATTAGTGCTGCATATTTCCCCATCCTCCTTCTATCTATCCATTAGTGCTGCATACTTCCCCATCCTCCTTTTATCTGTCCATTAGTACTGCATATTTCCCCATCCTCCTTCTACCTGTCCATTAGTACTGCATATTTCCCCATCCTCCTTCTATCTGTCTATTAGTGCTGCATATTTCCCCATCAGTTACCTATTTAACACTTCTTCAGTGATTCGACCCATGAGAGTTACAATAGATCCTTTCAATTGTGGCCATTCGATGGATAAACAGGGCTGTGTTTTAACCCTTTCCTTCATATACAATCGCCTTTTCACACATTTGCAAACAGAGTAGACCAAGATCAGATGTGTCCTATAGGAACCGTCTGATCAGGGTCTGCTTTGTTTGCTAATGGAAATTGATAGACCTGTTTCTTCACTTTTTATACGCCCGAAGGGACGTATTATGGTATGGCGCATGTCGTCCGTCCGTCCGTCCGTCTGTCCATCTGTCTGTCCGTCCGTTAGCAATTTCTTGTGCAACTAACTCCTCCTTTATTTTTCAACATAATTTCTTCAAACTTTCAGGAATGATAGATACTGATGTGTAGTTGTGCATATCAGTGAGATAACTCTCATATCATTTTTCATTCTGGAGTTATTGCCCTTTGATAGTTTCGGGTAGCAATTTCTTGTGCAACTAACTCCTCCTTTATTTTTCAACATAATTTCTTCAAACTTTCAGGAATGATAGATACTGATGTGTAGTTGTGCATATCAGTGAGATAACTCTCATATCATTTTTCATTCTGGAGTTATTGCCCTTTGATAGTTTCGGGTAGCAATTTCTTGTGCAACTAACTCCTCCTTTATTTTTCAACATAATTTCTTCAAACTTTCAGGAATGATAGATACTGATGTGTAGTTGTGCATATCAGTGAGATAACTCTCATATCATTTTTCATTCTGGAGTTATTGCCCTTTGATAGTTTCGGGTAGCAATTTCTTGTGCAACTAACTCCTCCTTTATTTTTCAACATAATTTCTTCAAACTTTCAGGAATGATAGATACTGATGTGTAGTTGTGCATATCAGTGAGATAACTCTCATATCATTTTTCATTCTGGAGTTATTGCCCTTTGATAGTTTCAGGTAGCAATTTCTTGTGCAACTAACTCCTCCTTTATTTTTCAACATAATTTCTTCAAACTTTCAGGAATGATAGATACTGATGTGTAGTTGTGCATATCAGTGAGATAACTCTCATATCATTTTTCATTCTGGAGTTATTGCCCTTTGATAGTTTCGGGTAGCAATTTCTTGTGCAACTAACTCCTCCTTTATTTTTCAACATAATTTCTTCAAAGTTTCAGGAATGATAGATACTGATGTGTAGTTGTGCATATCAGTGAGATAACTCTCATATCATTTTTCATTCTGGAGTTATTGCCCTTTGATAGTTTCGGGTAGCAATTTCTTGTGCAACTAACTCTTCCTTTATTTTTCAACATAATTTCTTCAAACTTTCAGGAATGATAGATACTGATGTATAGTTGTGCATATCAGTGAGATAACTCTCATATCATTTTTCATTCTGGAGTTATTGCCCTTTGATAGTTTCGGGTAGCAATTTCTTGTGCAACTAACTCCTCCTTTATTTTTCAACATAATTTTATAGAACAGCCTTCGGGCGTATATTGCCCCGTCTTGCGGTGCTCTTGTTAAAGTGGCTACAATGTTCCAGCTTTCATATTTCTTTATAACTATTTTGAACATAGAACAGGGAAGGAGTTAAAGCAGGCAGGTGCTTATGGAGAATGGAAATAATGCAGAAACAAAGGAAGCTTTCTGTTTAACTTTCCTCCTGCATTAACCCTTTCCTTTGCATAATATATTGAGATATATACAGTTGAACTTTGATATCTCGAACTCTGATAACTCGAACTTCGGGATAACTCGAACAAAAAGTTCAGGCCTTCCAAAACTTACAATACAGAAATACTCTAATAATGAATCTCTACATATATCTAGAAACACAAGTGACAGCTTAATACAGGTCTAAAGTAATGCTGAAAGCTCCTGTAGGAGCTTTCAGCATTACTTTAGACCTGTATTAAGGTGTGGCCTTGAGAAATTGTTCAGATTAGAAATCGGATGACTCAAACTTCTCTTATCTCGAACTAATTTGTATGGTCCCATGAAATTCGAGTTTTCGAAGTCCAACTGTATTCATATTTTAAAGTAAGTGTTCACTGGTGTATGTAATCATTACTATGTATTTTATTATAGGGTTCAGACCCATAAAACTATATTTCATTGGAAAGTGTATGAAATTTTCTTCCATATAAATTATGCAAATTACCAAATAGTTGCATATCATTTACCGTAAACCCCCTTGGAACTGGAATTCTAGTAGAGAAGAATTTAGGTGATTTTATGCAGGTGGCTGCTTAACCCTTCCCTCCATAAATACGACTTTCTACTCCCCTGTAAAAGTCACTTTCTGAAACCATTGTGATAAATAGAGCAAATGCTTTATTTATCTTAATGGGTCCAAAACTACAAAATTCTAAAAACTTCCTTGTCTTTAGTACAGTTTAATAATGCTCCTTTTGGGTAGATTTATTCAAAGAGGTTGGATCTAAAAATAGCCTATGAGGGAATGGGTTAATGCAGGGTGAAAGTCATGACCGATATCTATACTAATTTGGATGTCTGGTTTAGTGGGGGTTTGCTGTACATGCAAAAAATTAAGACCGTGGCTTTGAATTAAGAATGCTGTCCTTTTTGCATTGTAATGCACCAGCGCATACTACCACCAAAACATAGGCCTTATTGATAATAAACACTGTGAAACTCTTCAACATCCTCCCGAGATTCGTGACCTTGCTAATGGTGGCTTTTATTTGCTTTCTTGAAACAAATATTTAAACAGACTAGTATTAATTGGGGCTTTAAATCAGTACTTTAGAGAAAGGTATGAATCTTGGTTCACTGCTGGTATCATGAATCTCCCACATTGTTGGAACAAATGTATTATGAAGGATGGTGAATATCTTGAAAAATAATTATTTTCTCCAGAACAAGGCTTTGTGCAAAAGTCGACATAGATAATCTTGATTACTATTAGTCCCAGAATGAACTTTGTCCGAATATCACAGGAATAATACGTAGTTGATCTTCAGTCAGTTTTATAAATGGTTCAGGTCATGGCAGCTAGGAACAAATTAAGAAAATGAATTCTTTAACTCATTCTCCCCATTGCTATTTTTAGACCCAACCTCTTTGAATGTATCTACCGAAAAGGAGTATTAACTAGAGGAAAGAAAAAAAAAAAAGTTTGTAGTTTGAAACCGTTGTGATAAATAGAGCATCAAATGCTCTGTTTATCACAATGGTTTCATAGAGTGACTTTTATAGATGCGCAAAAATGCGTCACTAAGGGATAATTACATCTTCATTCAACTCCCCCACCCCCCACCCCAACACACACACACACACGCACTCCCCCCTTTTGTTTTCTATGTCCAGCATTATTTCAAAAGTATTTGCATAGAGTCCAGAAACTTTATAAGATAGTTGATCATTATATGAAGTGGTGCACCTGGGATATGGGTTTGATGTGTACTCAGTAAAACTAGACTTTATCATTAGCCTTACCATGCCTGCACAGTTATAAGTAAGTGGGACATCAATGTCATAAGGACACATTTCTACTTATACCACCACAAACAACGTTTGAGGGGGTTTACCGGAATCAAGCTGTCAGTCAGGCGGTGGGTTGGTCCATCTCAGGGCTCAACATTAACTTTTTTGCTTACAAGACAAGTCGGGCTTGTGGTTTTGAAAATTACTAGTCCTGACCAAAATGTCTTGTGCCCTGACTTGGTGATAAACTATTTTGGTTTTTAAAAACTCGTGAGATGTTGAACCCGTATGAAGCGTCAAATCCTGCTTTAAATACATTTTATCAAGAAGATTTAGAGAAGAGCAGGGTTGTTAAAATCATTGAATGTGTTTATAGGTAGTGAATAATCTGTTAATATTTGAATGTTCATGAAAATATGGCACTACAGTGCTACGTTAAACACGATACTGGACCAGGAGTCATTTAAATTCTCAAGCCATTTAGGAAGAAATTCACAGTTTCGCTTCACTTTTTCATACGTATTCTTTGTTTCTGGTAGGCCCCTTCGATTTAGTATATTGTCATCGCTACTACCGCCGCATTTTGATGTAAAGCCGAAGTTTCAAAGTCACATTTCTTTCAACAGACGAATTTTACTTACGATAAAGCTTCCACACGTTGTTATTGTAATCAAACGTAAATGAGTCTGAATGTCGTAAGTTTTTGGCACGTGTTTTATTTATTCCGGAGATTATTTCAATACAGCATTTCGCGTGTTACCTCATTTATTGTTTTCAAAATGTTGTAATTAAACACTATATGCAAATTAATACATTGTACCGACGCTTTTTTGCGACAACTTCCTCAAAGGTGTTCCCTGTTTGATAGCAAAAATAGATACGAAATTCCAAGACTGGTATCCGTACATCAGTCACCACGTGGTGTTGTAAAGGCAATCTAGTAGTGGGGGAAATATCGCGAAGAGCAGTCTGTAATTTTGCGCATGCGTACTGTGTATAAACACAATTATAGATGAACCCGACGTGACCTATCTGTAAGTGTTTTTCTGCTACTTTCTCTTTCGATCGGTATCGCGACTGGACCGGAGTTTGTACGACAAGTCGTGCTAGTGGCTTGGAATATTTGCAAGACCGGACCGACATTCAACCAGTGAATGTCTGTCGGACGTAGGTTAATGTTGAGCCCTGCCATCTGCATTGGAACATGAGTTGTTGTTGTCATCAACTTCTCTTTCAGTTTAAAAGTTATTGAAATTATACCTGCCATACATAATAACAGTGAGTAGTAGATGAGATTGTTTTAAGTTTGATTTCTATGAAAGTTTGTACACATGATCTCTTTGATGTGTAGATGTGCTCAACATGAATCTTTTTATGCCCCCCCCCCCCCTTCTGATCACTGGGGAGGAGGGGTTGGGGGGGGGGGGGGTTGGTTACCAGTATATTTTTTTTGCTCTCTCTGTTGGTTGGTCTGTCCCCAACTTTAACGTTAATTTTGTCGCCATGCAACATACATACTTCAAACTTAGCATGCATGTGCAACTTGTAGAAGTGAACATTTTTAGGGGTGACCTATTAAGGTCAAGGTCATACATCAAGGTTAAAGGTCATATTTAGATTGGCAATACTTTTGTTGCCATTCAACATACATACTTCAAGCATGGCATGCATATGCAACTTATGGAGGCGAACATTTTTATATATCTAACGTACAGGAGTTATCAGCCCATAGATTTGCGATCAAGGCTTCCATGCAGGTGTAATGTCACCTTTAGTGATAGATCTAGTTTGTATTCAGAAAAACAAAAGGAAAGAAAGAGAGACAAGGCTTCCTATATTAACAGTGTATATTGTATATTTTTCTATATTTTATTTCAGGAGATCAGAGAAGTGAAATGTGAATTAGACAATCTAAAAACAGAAAACTTTGGTAAGATTTTTTCATTATACTCCAGCAAACAAAAGTTTAACCCTTTCGGCACCAAATTAATAATTGTCGTCTGCAATCCATTTTTTGTTAAATCATTCGATACAATAAGGAAATGAGATGAATGCAAATTTCAAAGGAATAAAGCACAGATTTAAAAATTAAGATTGAGACAAATAGTGAAGTCCGTGATCAGATCCTGCCTTGTAAAGGGGGCGTCTGATCTGGGACTGCACTATTTGTCGTGATGCATTTATGCGACATTGGCGGTGAACGGGGGTATACTGGAATCACCCCAGTAGTCGGTCGGTCTGCATTTAAACATGGGTAGTTGGTGTCGCGATCTCCTCCTTCAATTTGAACGTTACTGAATTTATATTTGGCATACATAATAACCATGAATAGTAGATGTGCAAGATGCAATTTTCATGTGTATAGGGCAAGGCATTGCAGAATTATCTCCCCTTGAACATTGAGTATTTTTAGCTTGTCTGTTTTTCGAAGAAAAACAATACAAGCTATTGTCGTAACTCGGGCGTCTGCATTGTCATTGTCATGGTTGTTGTCCGGTCACTTTAAAATTAACTGTTTCTTCTGTAATCTTGGTTTAGTTTCACAGAAAATGAATTGTTTTAATTTCAACTCTCAATGAAATTGTATTGAAAAGCAACAGTGATTGTTTTTGGTTTAGAAGACAATAGAAAACAATTTAATTTAGAATTTTAAAGACCTTAAGCCTTTCCTTCATATAAATGCTTTTTCAAGCCTTTGGTAACAGAGTAGACCCAGTTCCTTTAGGAGCTGTCAGACCAGGGTCTGCTCTGTGAATGTAATAGATCTTTATCTACAGTTTCTACCAATCCTGTCTATGTATGCCATTATAAAAATTCATTTGATGATTATTCATGATGTCAATATTTCTTACATGAATATTCAACTACGAATTGGTCAAGTGTTATAGTTAGTAATTCTTGCTATTCATTTCTGTTGTATTTATGTGTCTATTCAACTAGGTATGGGTCAGGTGTTACAGTTAGTAATTCTTGTTATTCATTTCTGTTGTATTTATGTGTCTATTCAACTAGGTATGGGTCAAGTGTTACAGTTAGTAATTCTTGTTATTCATTTCTGTTGTATTTATGTGTCTATTCAACTAGGAATGGGTCAGGTGTTACAGTTAGTAATTCTTGTTATTCATTTCTGTTGTATTTATGTGTCTATTCAACTAGGAATGGGTCAAGTGTTTCAGTTAGTAATTCTTGTTATTCATTTCTGTTGTATTTATGTGTCTATTCAACTAGAAATGGGTCAGGTGTTACTGTTAGTAATTCTTGCTATTCATTTCTGTTGTATTTATGTGTCTATTCAACTAGGTATGGGTCAAGTGTTACAGTTAGTAATTCTTTTTATTCATTTCTGTTGTATTTATGTGTCTATTCAACTAGGAATGGGTCAGGTGTTACAGTTAGTAATTCTTGCTATTCATTTCTGTTGTATTTATGTGTCTATTCAACTAGGTATGGGTCAAGTGTTACAGTTAGTAATTCTTGTTATTCATTTCTGTTGTATCTGTGTGTCTATTCAACTAGGTATGGGTCAAGTGTTACAGTTAGTAATTCTTGTTATTCATTTCTGTTGTACATTTTGTATCTGTGTGTCTATTTCAGAACTTCTTAAGAGAAGCAGACAGCTCTATTCAGAGATTGGAACAAATAGAAAGGAATTGGAGGAAAAAATAAAAACATTATCTGCAGATGAAAAGGGTAAAAGGTAATAATGGAGAAAGATAATTACGGTAGTTATCATTCACAACAAGTACTGATACATTGTTAACATCAAAATAAACTTGAAATGCAATTCAAGTGGGGTAATAGAAATAGAAAGTAAATATGTAAATGTTCATCATACATATAACCTCCCTGGCCCGAGCATCACTCCGATGAGCATCAGTTGGAGTTTATACAGGTAACTGCAGTTTGCAGCTCACACCTTTAACTCTTTCGCTGTCAATGTCGCATCTGTGATTACCTGTGCAAACAGTTTGGATCTAGATGAGACGCCGAGTAACTCGGCGTCTCATCAGGATCCAAACTGTTTGTTACTGTGACTGTTTTTTTTAAACAAAAATGAAGAAATTAAAAAAAAAGAAAATTGTAGCAGACGACAAAGTTTTCAGACGACAAAATTTGGCAGTGAAGTAGTTAAAAAAATGTTTGTAGCATTACTTCCTAAACACATTTAACAGTGTTAGCGTTTAATTGAAGATTGACTGGTTGTTGGTATTGTTGCATTTCTTAACCGATTTTGATTAGAAATCGAAGACCGATTTAAAAAAAAGTTTTTATATGACAGCGTGTTCACTTACAAGCAATTATTGTGACAGTTTTGAGCACACTGACTTGATGCTGTAGACCCAAATCATTAAGTAATATTTTGTAAAGTTAACAGTACAGGAAGTATGGTATAAAATCTGTAACATACATGGACAGGATGTAAACAAGTAAGAACTATGGGTTTCAATTCTCAAATGTATTGCATCACAAGCATTAACAGTAAGCAATGGTATGGTAACTGACCACATTAAAGATATTCAGCATTAAAACAGTAGTTATTACAATCATAACAAGACTATTGTTATCCCCCACCATACGCGGAGGGATATAGTTTTTGCATTGTCTGTCCGTTACTGGTTATCAGGATCCAAACTGTTTGACACTTTGATTGATGAAAAGAACAGGAAGAAAGCCTGCATTGAAATCTGAATTTCTGAATTATTTTTTTTTCCCTGTCTGCGGCGTATTCATGCCCGAGTTTCACCCATCGGCCACAATCACCTCCGCTGGCTCGCCGCTATGCGTCGTACTCGTTCCTTGCCTCCTCATACTCAGTGACGTACACTGTTACTCGTGATTTCGTCTCCACAGTTTTCTCTCTGAGCTGTCCCTCCTAGTCATGGTTCCCCGAGTGTTTTCACACTCATGCTCGGATGGACTGCCTCTTCATATGCTGGTGGAATCTACTCAGCACTTATCGCTCATACACAGCTCTTTTCCAATCAGGTTATGCTCTTTCGGACTAGCTGTGACAAGCCGTGTCTCAAGTCAATGTGGGCTAATGACTACTTTTCGGGCAATTCAAGCGTCACAGACAGTTTTTCTCAGACTCCGTGTGGGTGGGAATACAGAAAAGCATCTCTGAAATTTTCCGAGCGGACCTGGATTTGAACCCTGGACCTCCGGATTGGTAGTCAAGCGCGTTACCACTGCTCCACCCCTGGAGAACATTGTTTATGTACGAAAAAATATTTGCTCATCATGCTAAGGTTAAACAGTCCTGATTGAAACTGTTGTATTGTATTTCACAATTTCTAAGAGTTGATACCTACCCTAATTAACCAAAGTATCTGGACAGACAAACTTAGGCAAATAGTGCAGACCCAGATCAGTGTCTTCCCTATTTGCTTCCATGTTAGTCTAATTTAACCCTTTACTCCATAGGCTATTTTTAGACCCAACCTCTTTGAATAAATCTCCCAAATGAGTACTAACTAGAGAAAAGGAATTTTTTAGAATTTTGAAATTTGAAACCATTGTGGTAAATCGAGCATTTGCTCCTATAGGAGCAAATGCTCTATTAATCACAATGGTTTCATAAAGTGACTTTTACAGAGGCATAGACAGGCGTATTTATGGAGGAAAGGGTTAAAGTTGCGAAAGTTGCATTATTAGTTGGTAGAGAGAGAAGACAGGATGTTAGAAGACTTAAGGTAATTAGGGTTTACACTTGTTGTGACTTAATTATGCACTGCAAATTGTTACAGTAAAACCCCTCTAAATTTAGTATAAATATCTGTCTTGGAGATAGGTGGCAGATTAATGCAAGGTGAAATTCATGCAGAAAACTCCTGCCTAAAAGTATCTAAATTCTTCTCTATGAGATTTCTAGGTTAGAGGGGTTATACTCTACATGCTTTGGATTCTGAATTCCTACTCAAATCATTACAAATTAATCCATTTGATGCCATATGACAAATGAACTCATTTGATGCCATATGACACTTTTTCTCTCCAGTATTCATGAGAAGTTGCAGAAGTTGTTCCAGGTAGACGTTATCCAGAGGTGCACCTTGCAGATTCTCATACTAGGTAGTGGGGTCAATTGGGCACATGACAGCAACTTGCAAAAAGTACTGCTTGATTGTGGCAAAAATGAAAAGAATTAAAATACTGCTGCAATATGGCCATGTCACACAGATCACTGACTGCAACATCATTGAGATATCGAGAAGATATTTTCAAAAGACAGGCTTTAAAATTGAGAATAGTGAAGTACTGTGCATGGGAACACTAGAACCTGTCTTAACCCATTAACTCAGACTATTTTTTAGACCAAACCTCTTTGAATGAATCTTTCGAAAAGGAGCTCTTTGAATGAATCTTTCGAAAAGGAGCATTAACTAATGAAAAGGAAAATTTTAGAATTGTCGCTTAACCCTTTCCTCCATAAATACGCCTTTCTACGCCTCTGTAAAAGTCACCTGTTGAAACCATTGTAATAAATAGAGCATTTGCTCTATTTATCACAATGTTTCAAACTACAAAATTCTACATAAATACTTGACTTGATTATCATGATAATCTTTGAAAAAGGCCCTTAGTGGTCGAAATATTAGATCAGAGCAATTCAAGTATTTATGGATTATACTAATTCCCTATTTTGGAATATTTTCTTCATTAAAAAATTCTAAAAATTTCCTTTTCTCTAGTTAATGCTCCTTTTCGGTAGCTTTATTCAAAGAGGTTGGATATAAAAATAGCCTATGAGGGAAAGGGTTAAGACAAGTTCTACTGTATATCGGTAAGCAAGAGTACCCAACATCTTGTTAGCAACGTTTCAGTTTGGGAAAATGCTGTAAAGTGATGAAAGATTCTAATCTAGTGCGTAGACATTGTGTAATTACAAATGAATGGTTTTCATAATAAACATTTTGTTTAGTGTTGATTGTACACATACAGAAATACATTTGAAGTATATAGCATAACCTCTCTACAATGGCTACTGTAATATTGTCCACTATAACATAAGTCCAACTGTTGGGTATATAGACCAATTGTACATACGTAGTTCACTGCATGGTGAAGGTTATGCAGTACTTTCTGCAATAACCTTTTCCCTGTTTAATATTCATATAAGAAATAATGACATCATGGATATTTATTAGCTGACTTTTTGTAATGGCATACACATAGTCAGTATAGGTAGAAAGTGTAGAGTCTGCTCTATTGTAATTGTAAAACAGCACAGACCCTGATCAGACGGCTCCTAGAGGCATTCTGATCAAGGGACATATAGGCCATGGTGAAACTGTAGAATTCGATCTATATCCTGTCAAAATCAAAACGAGCAGATCCTCTTCAGATTTGTCCTACAGGAGCTGTCTGATCTGGGTCCACTCAGTTTGCAAAGAGCTATCTATGGGGTAAAGTTTGTTTTAAAACGCCTATGTTTAATCCATGATGTTGGCACTATAGAGAGATTTTACTCTTCATGTTAATTTTTATTCTTTCTAAATTCATGCTAAATGATATGAGTCAAATATCATGTTTATGACAAAAGTTTATAAAGTAGAAACTGGGTTACTACAAATTATGTTTTGGCTTGTTTTTATACGCCCAAAGGTAACTTCGGTCGTATTATGGTATGGCGCTTGTTTATCCTAGGAATGCAAGACATTTTTTAAGGTTTCTTACGTAGAAAGAGGCCAAAGGCAATATAATAAATGCAAAGGATTTTATGGAAATTATATTTTATAATTTTAGATGTCATTAATTTATGATCATTGATGTAAAATATGATTAGCAACACTTCTGGCTTGTGTGTATGTTATACAGTAAAACCTCTCTATAACGGCCACTAAATTGTGTTAATTAGTTGGTATTTTGTGGAGGTGGCTGCCACCTGCCTTTAACACAAAATACTTGATGTAATTTAGTGGCCGTTATAGAGAGGTTTGACTGTACTTTGCAACATTTCTCTGTTTCGGCCTAACTAACACATGGAGAACACAATTTTTTGCCATCTGGATGTCCTTCACCCTTTCCCCTTGCACCGTTACAGTTTTAAGCACATGTAAAGGTTTGAGAAAATAGCGAGCTTGAGATGTCAAATTTTTCTTTTTACATGGTAGATTTATAACCATTTAATTAAAAATCGTGGTTTTAATTTATTTCACCTAATATTTTACCTTCCTGGAATGACTTTGGAGCAATGTCATAAGGCAATGATCATGTTGAGGAATTGGATGTATGGGAATAGATTGCTGGGCAACTGGCACGGTCCGCGGCGGATCGAAGTCTGACAGACCACAAAAAATGTTGTAACATGATGACTGCTATATCGCAGTCACGTCCAGATGGAACAGGTTCATGTCTGCTCAGAAAGTTGCCAATGCATTCTATGGAACTTCTGGTACAGGTGCTTTGGTTCTAACAGCTCTGTATTCAGGGCATTCATGCTTACAGACCATACCGTGGCATTCAGTTGACGGCCGAACACACTTGCCTGTGAATGAACTGGAATACGACACACTGCAAGTGGGTGCGTCAGCAATGGAACAAAGTTCTGTTCAGCAATGAATCACTATTAAGTGCCCTGTATTTAGACGGACACATCAGAGTGACATAAACATTACGACCCTAACAACGAACTGCAACGAGATTGATAAAAGGGTGGGGATGAGGGGAGTGGGACGAGCAATGTAATGATTTAGGGCGAAATTTGTGCAATTGGACGATGGCATGATGCATTAAAAAGTTTCCTTCATTGGGATTAAAGTTGTAGGTGTTGCTAAACATATTTAACAGTGTATATTTCTTGTTGTGTTATAAGTATATGTGAAATAAACATACTGACCTTATTTGAAAGTTGTGTATTTTTTGCCTCCTATAAATGAAGAATAGGGCAATTACATATCCTGTATTTTAACGCTATACCTCCTGAATAGCTGATATTTTATAAATGGGTATTGAATACATTATTTTATTATACCTCGACAAACAAAGTTTGAGGGGTGTATACTGGAATCCGCCTGTCGGTCGGTTGGTATGTCTGCAAAAACTTGTGCGGTAAACGCCTTCAGTTTCTACCTGATTTACTTGATACTTGGCATAAATGTTAACCAGGAGTAGTAGATGTGCAAGACACAAATTTCAGGTCTCTGTGACCTTGACCTCCGGCCTTGAACAATTTCCCTCATAGGCTATTTTTATATCCAACCTCTTTGAATAAATCTACTGAAAAGGAGCATTAACTAGAGCAAAGGAAATTTTTAGAATTTCGTAATGAAGAAAATATTCCAAAATTGGGAATTAATATAATACATAAATACTTGAATTGCTCAGATCTAATATTTCGACCACTAAGGGACTTTTTCAAAGATTATCATGATAATCAAGTCAAGTATTTATGTAGAATTTTGTAGTTTGAAACATTGTGATAAATAGAGCATATGCTCTATTTATTACAATGGTTTCAACAGGTGACTTTTACAGAGGCGTAGAAAGGCGTATTTATGGAGGAAATGGTTAAGCGAGCATGTATTAATTGCACACAGGAGCAAATGCTCTATTTGTCACAATGGTTTCAAAACTACACAATTCTAAAATTTTCCTTGAAATTGGCGGTCTGTCTGCAAAATATTGTGTGGTGAAATCCTCCAGTTTCAGCCTGCTTCACTTGATACTTGGCATAAATGTTAATCAGGAGTAGTAGATATGCAAGACACAAAATTTCAGGTCTCTGTGACCTTGACCTGACTTTGGAATTGGTTCACCGGCTTGTATGACACTCCTCCTTCAGTTTCAATCTGATTCACTGATACTTGGCATGAATGTTAATCAGGAGTAGTAGATATGCAAGACACATATTTCAGGGATCTGTGACCTGGCTTTGGAATTGGTTGGCCGGCTTTTATGACTTACTCATCCTTCAGTTTCAACCTGGTTCACTTGATACTTGGTATGAATGTTAATGAGGAGTAGTAGATGTGCTAGGCACAGATTTCAGGCCTCTGTGACATTGACCTTGGCATCCGGCCTTGAAATTTGAAAAATCCAGTGTCATTTTGCAAAATCTTGTTTGGGTTGGATTTGCGATCAAGGCTGCCGTGTGGTGTTATTCATCACCTTTAGTGATAGTTTTAGTGTTTTTGCACAAACTGTAGAATCAGATCTATATTATTCCATAACCAAACATATTAGACCTTGTCTGACTTCTATGATAGTAGATCCTGATTAGATGGTTCCTAAGGAGCTGTCTGATCTAGGTCTGCTCATGTTTGCAAATGCATGGAGAGGAATTTATATGGAGGAAAAAGTCTTATTTTAGTAATTATTTTATAGGGATGCAAACTTGGTTAGGGATGCAAACTTGATATGTTAGCTTATGAAGTACATGCAATCTAGTGTGGGATCGTGTATTGGGCGGAAAGGTCAATTATCAAGGTCACTTACCTAAAATAGACATTTATCACCATACAATAAAACCCCTTTAATGCGACCAGCAAAAGAGCATAATTCACAGTGGCAGAGGCAGGTGGTAGCTTAATTCAGGACGAAATTTATGCAGTAAGCTCCTATAGGAGCTTTCTGCATAACTTTCGTCCTGCATTAAGCAACCACCTGCTTATATAGACAGCCATGTTTATTCATTAAGTGGTCGCATTAGAGGGGTTTTACAATAGTTTGGTTTCCTGATTGTAGTTTCAAGACGATAAACTTGAGTTAGGGATGACAGAATCTGTTGAAGCTTCATGGAATATTATCTTATGGAAAAGGCCTAGTGTGGGTTTGTGTTTTGGGTTGAAAGGTCACTGTGTATAGGGTCCGAAGGTGAAATATAAAAGTCACTTGTTGAAATATAAACTTAAATAATAATATTTTGCTGTCCAAATGATAACTTCACTACATGCTGTTAAGGTATGAGATATATTTTAAAAGATACGCTTAAGTGTTTATATTTTGGTGGTCAGATGATAAGACGTATTTTTTTTACGATGTCTCCGATTTTGCGACTGTTTTAGAGGAGAATATCAGTGTTACAATCCAAGTCTAAGTTGCTCCAAACCTACTGATAAGTTAACGGAAGTGAACGAGTATCGCATGCATCACTGATTGTATGGTTGTTTTACAGTAGTGAACGAGTATCGCATGCATCACTGATTGTATGGTTGTTTTACAGTAGTGAACGAGTATCGCATGCATCACTGATTGTATGGTTGTTTTACAGTAGTGAACGAGTATCGCATGCATCCCTGATTGTATGGTTGTTTTACAGTAGTGAACGAGTATCGCATGCATCACTGATTGTATGGTTGTTTTACAGTAGTGAACGAGTATCGCATGCATCACTGATTGTATGGTTGTTTTACAGTAGTGAACGAGTATCGCATGCATCACTGATTGTATGGTTGTTTTACAGTATTCACTCTTAGCACATTTGCTTTATTTTTTTCATGCCGTCATAGGCCTATAGATCTATTTATAGAATGTAGATCAATATAGTCTAACATGATCATGGTCAAATACACTAAAATTGTGATAGGACAGGACCTGGTGTCGAACACTATATACACAGTAAAAACCCTCTAAACCGGGCGTTAAATTTAGTATAAACATCGGTCTTGGAGACACGTGGAAGCTTAAAATGCAGGGTGAAAGTCCCACAGAAAGCCCCTCTTGAATTTCTCTCTGCATTAAGCAGCCACCTGCCTAAAAGTATCTAAATTCTTCTCTACTAGAATTACGGTTTAGAGGGGGTTTACAGTATTCATATTGTATATAAAATATTAAAGTTGATGGCAAACCTTTAAATATTTCCAAATTTAATTCATGATTTAAATGGATATTATAACTACTTAAACTGCTCTGATCTAATATTTCGACCACTAAGGGCCTTTGTCAAAGATTATCATGTCAAAATACACGTCACATTTTTGTTACATGCATTCAGCCATAAAATCAAAGAGAATAAATTTGATTATTCTCTTTGATTTTATGGCTGAATGCATGTAACAAAAATGTGACGTGTATTTTGACATGATAATCTTTGACAAAGGCCCTTAGTGGTCGAAATATTAGATCAGAGCAGTTTAAGTATTTATGTATTATATTAATTCCCTATTTTGGAATATTTTCTTCATTGTGGATATTATAACGACGACGTCATACGTCATCATCATGACGTTACAAATAATATAAGGGACGTCGCTCTGTGACGTTTAAAGTTTTAACAGAATGATACACGTGCGAAATGTGACTATTGGAGTCGTCTGATCAGGGTCTTCTCTGTTTGCTTATAACATGCAGATCTAATTCTCCAGTTTCTGCAATGGCCCAAGTTATTTGTGCTACCCGCATGCAGCTGATTTTTGTGTCACCTGCCGAAAGGCAGTGTGTCACTTAGGGATCACTTTTCCGTCGTCTGTATGTCTGTCTGTCTGTCTGTCCGTCCGTCCGCCTGTCTGTCCGTCACACTTTCTTTTTTTGGCTGTCATTTCTAAACTATTCATTATAGAGCTTTCAAATTTCACACATGGAACAAGCATGATGAGAGGATGTGTCATGCACAAGGGCCACAACTCTAGAATCAATATTTTTAGTTATTCCCCTTTTTCATATTAACAATAAGTTTTGTGTCAGCTGCGAGCAGGTGACACACGTGTTCCTCCGAACACTCTTGTTTAAGTTTACATATAAACGTGTTAGATCTACATAAAAAACAACAACCCGAGCTACCATTAGCCTATTTCAGCTCCGGCGTCCAAGTTGTCGTCGTCGTCGTTTTTGTTGTCCGGAACTTTAATATTGACTATTACTTCTTTACTATTCATGTACATTTTATGAAACTTATCCCACTTTTTCACCGTCACAAGGACTACAATCAAACAGACGAGCGTTGGCATACGCACGAGGTGCTCTTGGTTTGCTTTGCTGTAGAATTATTTATCATTTATTACACTGGCTAAAATAATTAGACTTTCCTGATCAGCATCACGACATAAAGGTTTATCCTTTAACGTCCGATAGATCAGTTCGTATTTAGGCCTACCAGTTTCAACTTAGGATGCAGATGATATACCGATCAACTCGCCATCCCATTTTGACACTCTTCTAAGAAAATAAACGGAAGAAAGTCCGATTCGAAATTTGAATTAGAGGACATTTTTTACAGACGATATAGCTCAGCAATCTAAGTGTTTAACTCTCTCGCTGCCAATGTTGCATCTGATATTACCTATGCAAATAGTTTGGATCCAGATGAGACGAAATGAGACGCCGAGTAACTCGGCGTCTCATCAGGATCCAAACTGTTTGGTAACCGTTACCGTTTTGTTCAAACAAAAAATAAGAAAACTAAAGAAATTGAAATTACACATAGCAGACAACAATATTTGCAGACGACAAAATTTGGCAGCGAAAGGGTTAAGTAGGACAGACGCAAAAGCCGTGCCAGGTACCCTATCGATCTGCAGCTCCGTCTGTAAACTGATCAATATAATAATCAATCGGACACGTTCAAGCAATTTTCGCCATTAATAGTTGAACACATATTGAAAAGGATAACGAAGTCCCAAGAGAAGTGATGATTGTTCACTTTCCGTAGGACTTGCGGAGTTTTCTCCCCTGATCTCAGAATATATTACATTAAATTGGCCATTTGGCCTTCCAAGCTGCAGACCATGTACTTAGACCCAAGCGTGCAGCCAGATAATTGCCTCTCTCTGCGTCACTCAGATGGAAGCACCGTGTTAAGTTTGCGACCTTAGCAATATGTTTGAAGATATTTTATTATTAATTCAAGTAAATGTATCGGGTATCGTCATCGCACGAAGCAGTAAAGACGACTGGCCCTACCATTCTCTCGATGGAAAATGCATGTAAATGTGACGGCAAATAAACAACATATTTATCACGCAACACGGCGTAATTATATTTTAGCGTGTTTACGATTGTGGGTGTCTGGTTGTAGACAGTAGTTGGCAGTTGGTCTAGCGTGCTTACGAGTAAGCGTGTTCGATTGTAGACATCAATTGGTTTAGCATGCTTAAACGTATAAGTGTTCGAATGTACAAGTAGACAGCAATTGGCTTAACGTGCTTACGAGTATGGGTGTTCGATTGTACCAAGTAGACAGCAATTGGCTTAGCGTGCTTACGAGTATGGGTGTTCGATTGTACCAAATAGGCAGCAATTGGCTTAGCGTGCTTACGACTATGGGTGTTTGATAGTACAAGTAGACAGCAATTGATTTAGCGTGCTTACGAGCGCGAGTGTTCGATTGTACAAGTAGACAGCAATTGGCTTAGCGTGCTTACGAGTATGGATGTTCGATTGTAGAAGTATACAGCATTTTGCTTAACGTGCTTTCGAGTATGGGTGTTTGATTGTAAAAATGGACAACAGGTGGCTTAGCGTGCTTAAGAGTATGGGTGTTCGATTGCACAACTAGATAGCAATTGGCTTAGCGTGCTTACGAGTATGGGTGTTCGTTTGTTCAAGTGGACAGCAACTGGCTTAACGTGCTTACGAGTATGGAAGTTCGATTATACAAGTAGGCAGCAACTGGCTTAACGTGCTTACGAGTACGGGTGTTCGATTGTACAAGTAGACAGCAATTGGCTTAGCGTGCTTACGAGCGAGGGTGTCTGGTTGTAGGCAGTAGTTGGCAGTTAGCTTAGCGTGCTTACGAGTATAGGTGTTCGATTTGTAGACAACAATTGGCTTAGCGTGCGTACGATTATTATTGTTTGGTAGTAGACAGCATTTGGTTTAGCGTGCGTACGTGTATGGGTGTTTGATTGTAGACAAGACTCGGTTTAGCGTGCTTACGAGTATGAATGTTTGATTGTAGACAGCAGTTGACTTAAAATGCTTACGAGTGTGTGAAGCCTGTTTGTGGACACCAGTTGTAGAGTGTGAGTGTCTGTAGACACCAGTTGGGTCATTGTGCTTACGAGTATGAGGGTCTGTTTGTAGACACCAGTTGGCTCAGTGTATTGTAGAGCGCGAGTGTCTGTAGACACCAGTTGGTATAGTGTGCTTACGAGTATGAGTGTTTGTAGACACTAATTGGCCCTGTATGCTTACGAGTATGAGGGTCTGTTTGTAGACACCAGTTGGCTCAGTGTATTGTAGAGCGCGAGTGTCTGTAGACACCAGTTGGTATAGTGTGCTTACGAGTATGAGTGTTTGTAGACACTAATTGGCCCTGTATGCTTACGAGTATGAGGGTCTGTTTGTAGACACCAGTTGGCTCAGTGTATTGTAGAGCGCGAGTGTCTGTAGACACCAGTTGGTATAGTGTGCTTACGAGTATGAGTGTTTGTAGACACTAATTGGCCCTGTATGCTTACGAGTATGAGGGTCTGTTTGTAGACACCAGTTGGCTCAGTGTATTGTAGAGCGCGAGTGTCTGTAGACACCAGTTGGTATAGTGTGCTTACGAGTATGAGTGTTTGTAGACACTAATTGGCCCTGTATGCTTACGAGTATGAGGGTCTGTTGTAGACAGCAGTTGGCTCAGTGTATTGTAGAGCGCGAGTGTCTGTAGACACCAGTTGGTATAGTGTGCTTACGAGTATGAGTGTTTGTAGACACTAATTGGCCCTGTATGCTTACGAGTATGAGGGTCTGTTTGTAGACACCAGTTGGCTCAGTGCATTGTAGAGCGCGAGTGTCTGTAGACACCAGTTGGTATAGTGTGCTTATGAGTATGAGTGTTTGTATACACTAATTGGCCCTGTATGCTTACGAGTATGAGGGTCTGTTTGTAGACACCAGTTGGCTCAGTGTATTGTAGAGCGCGAGTGTCTGTAGACACCAGTCGGTATAGTGTGCTTACGAGTATGAGTGTCTGTAGACACTAATTGGCCATGTGTGCTTACGAGTATGAGTGTCTGTAGACACTAATTGGCCATGTGTGCTTACGAGTATGAGGGTCTTTTTGTAGACACCAGTTGGGTCAGTGTATTATTGTAGAACGCGAGTGTCTGTAGACACCAGTTGGCTCAGTGTATTGTAGAACGCGAGTGTCTGTAGACACCAGTTGGTTAAGTGTACTCACGAGTGTGAGGGTCTGTTTGTAGACCCCAGTTTAGCCTGTTTCAGTTCGATATTTTACCTGGAATCTACTGGTCATTTTTATTGCACACTTCGTTTTCAAACTACAATGTAAATCCATTATCTCTATAAAATGTAACAAGCATGAAAAACAGTTTGGTATTCTGATGAGACGTGAAGATACCCCGACGTCTGATCTGAAACGGTTTGCAAAAGTATTAAGTCATAAGCTTGCTCAACCAATATCTTATTTAAATGACAATTTAATCTGGCTGAACGATCTCAAAACTTAGACAATGTACATCGTGTTAATCCGTTGTATATCATGCTTAGAGTGGCAATAGAGCTCTACACTACAAATGTCAACCTACAAATGTCAACACATTTTGACAATCACGTGTGGGTAGTGTCTGGTCCACCACTGTTAACAGTTAAATCATTCTCTCATGAACTATTTTTAGACCCAAACTCTTTTAATAAATCTACCGAAACGTAGCACTTTACCAGAGAAAAGGTATATTTTAGCATTGCATGTATGTAGTTTTGAAACCATTATGATAAATAGAGCATACGGAGCAAATGCTCTATTTATCACGATGGTTTCAAAAATGACTTCTACAGAGGTGTCAAAATGCACCAGTAGGAGGGGATAAGTTAATATCTTGATCTGACGTCACGTATAGACGACATGGTTGGTCTAAGTCTGCACTTTATGAAACGTACTAAGATCGGTGTACGCAAAGCAAAGACTCAGATTGATATATCATATATACCAGCTACACGTAGTAATGTGTACAAGACTATATTCATGACACATCTCATCCAAATCTACTATGTTTGCTTATTCACACGTTTTGATTAAGGAGATGAAATTAAAAGCTTAGGACTGACTAGGCTGTATATCATGTTTTTCATTAGTTACCAAAACCTGAGTGTTTTTTTTTGTAGAATATTCCTTTCCTTTACATCTTCACCTGTTGTAGGGAATTTTATTTTAAATAGTGCAAATTGTTGAACTGCGAATGGACACTCTGAACGAGGTTTAATAAAAGTAAAATAAACTAATGTACAATAGAACCCCTCTAATGCGACCACTTAATGAATAAACATGGCTGTCTTCATAAGCAGGTGGTTGCTTAATGCAGGACAAAAGCTCCTCTAGGAGCTTTCTGCATTACTTTTGTGCTGTATTAAGCTACCACCTGCATCTAGCACCCAGAATTATACCTCTTTTAGGTGGTCGCATTAGCGGGGTTTTATTGTATATTTAGGAAAGACGGCATTTTTATACGGGATATTACCCCCAATCAAAGAGTTTCCTATATACATGTACACCAGAACCTCAAAACAGTCAAACTCTTGGCCAACATATACACGAGTACCTCTCTCCATTATTTTTTTCTGCATTAAAGTCAGTTTTTAGAATTTACAGGATTTTTGAGTGATCGATTTGCGGAGACTACACTGTTCACTTACCTTTACAGTGAGGGACACGAGTCACTAATGTCCTTTGTAGACCCAGATGAGAGGGCTCATAGAGAAGCCCTCTCATATGGGTCTGCACTGTTTTTCATGTTACAAATTTCTTAAGAAAAATCCCTAAATATTCACCATAAGCTTGACCTGTTTGAATTTTGGAATAGTCCATTTAAAAATTCAGCGAAGTAAGGGCTAATATTGGTACTGGGATCAAAATGCCATGCGTCATATAGCCATGACAGGATATTGGTCGTAGGTATTAGAGAGGTTATATTAATTAGTGGCAGCAAGTGCTGAGGCTCAGTGAAACACCTTTGTATGTCTGTCAAACAGATGTAAACATTTTCCTCATTGCCGTATGCCATGCCCTAAATTGCTTAATTGTGCTGTCGAACATGCTACGCTATAAGTTTCTATGTTTTCAAATAGCTGATCAGGGTCTACAATGGTTGACAGTCATCAGTGTCTGCAGTGTTTGATTAGCAAGCATTGCGAATCATAGGCAACCCCCTATAGCTGTCATTTAATTAATAAACATCGATGTGTTTAAACCCGGCAGGTGCTTATATTATTATCATGATTATAGAGTGTCTTGCAAGAAGCTATAGGAGCTTCCACATGATGTATTTGTTTTGTATTCGTGACAGACCTGTATGCACCGAGAATTGATTGGACTTTTAGTGGCCACATTACAACTTATCGAGGGCTTGGTGCAAAACTATTGTAACTCCTTCACTTTGTGAAGGAGTTACAATAGTTTTGCACCAAGCCCTCGTTATGTTCTTTGTATAGGTTAGTGTTTGTTAGTCGACATTTACAAAAATAAATCGGTCTAGCGGGGCGCAGCCCCGCGACCAATTTATTTTGTAAATGCTCACTAACAAATACTAACCAATTTAGTGATTGAAATTATGTTTTGTTCACAAAATGTCGCGCGCCCTATGTAATATACATACCTGTCACCACCCGTCACATCTTTTATAAGAGTATCGTGCGGCAAACGCTTGTATGTATCTGAGACGCGATACATTTCCGACAGCAACACCACATTTTTTCGAGAATAGCAGTGGATATTCAAGCGAATTATAAATGGAGGATTTTGATTTATTGAAATATGTATCAACCAATACTGTCCAAACATGAGGTCACGGCAATTCAAGTTCTCAATAACCGCTTCAGAATTTCACTAATAAAACCGGTAGGTGATTACATTGTACTTTGCAGAGATTTCCCATGATTTCAATTGGATTATCAAGAATGATTATTTATTCATTTACGTCAATGCACATGCCTACAAATCGCTTAACCCTTTACTTCATATAAACGCATTTCACACATTTGCAAACGGAGTAGACCAACGTTTCCAAGTTTATTTGTATAAATGCAAACGGAGTAGACCAAGAACAGACGACTTCTGTAGGCAGAACTTGGTGTCCCCATCAGCGAAATTGGCAGCAACAGTAGTTTATCAACTCTGTCTATATTCGATCGAGGAAACACCGGTCTTAACCCTTTCCCTCATATCAACGCTTTATCGCAAACAGGGTAGACAAAGACCAGACGTCTAATCAGGGTTCGCTCTATTTCCGTATAAAATTATATAGATCTGATCCTACAGTTTTTGTTTGAACCAAAAGTTCCCTTGAAAAGTTTACATTATTAAACAAATGGGTTATTAATATTCACGAATTGATCAATTCGTGTAGATCTATAAATGTTCATTAGAGAAAGAGTTAAACACTGCTTCAAATCGGCCTGGCTCTAAATTATGGCTAAAGACTCACAAATCCCCTTTAACAACCAACTCACACATTGTTTAGTAATTCAAATCCCTGAGAGTGTTGTAAAACATTGTTTTCGTTTAGAGACAGCAAAAATGATTACTGTTTTTAATTTTAGTTTATTTTTCATTTATGTTCAATGCTAACGTCCAGCATGATGACTTCAAGAGTTATAAAGATCAGTTTAATATTTATTATGATAATTGTGTCCTTTGTATCCCCCTTTTTGAAAACATTTTAAAAGCTTGAATCCACAACAGTTGCTAAAAACCCGTCCGGAATATCGAGGCGACATGTCAATTGATAGTTGATAAACTACTGTTGCTGCCAATTTCGCTGATGGGGACACCAAGTTCTGCCTATAGAAGTCCTCTGTTCTTGGTCTACTCCGTTTGCATTTATGCCGAAAACGAATAAATAATCATTCTTGATAATCCAATCGAAATCACCGGAACTCTCTGCAAAGTACAATGTAATCACCTACCGGTTTTATTAGTGAAATTCTGTACCGGTTATTGAGAACTTGAGTTTCCGTGACCTCATGTTTGAACAGTATTGGTTCATACATATTTCAATAAATCAAAATCCTCCATTTATAATTCGCTTGAATACCCACTGCTATTCTCGGAAAACTGTGGTGTTGCTGTCGGAAATGTATCTCGTCTCAGGTACATACAAGCGTTTTCCGAACGATACTCTTATGAAAGATGTGACGGGTGGTGACAGGTATGTATATTACATAGGGCGCGTGACATTTTGTGAACAAAACATAATTTCAATCACTAAATTGGTTAGTATTTGTTAGTGAGCATTTACAAAATAAATCGGTCGCGGGGCTGCGCCCCGCTAGACCGATTTATTTTTGTAAATGCTGACTAACAAACACTAACCTATACTTGAAACTCATAGTACATCCCTATGCCAATATCTTTAACCCTTTCCCTGTTCAATATGCATGTAAGAAATAATGACATCATAAATATTTATTAGCAGAATGATTTTTTGTGATGGTTTGTACTTACACAGGAGTGTTTGGTATTGGTAGAAACTGCAGAGTCAGATCTATTATAATTTCAGCAAAAGGAACATACCTTGATCAATCAGGTCCTATAGGAGCCATATCAACTGGGTCTACTCTGTTTGCAAATACATGTAAAGGCGTTTATATGAGGGAAAGGGTTAACCTTTTGAATACCGGAAGCGAGTGTACTTGCAGTTACAAAGGACCCCTCCGATATAGGACCCCTCTGATAACATACTCCTCTGATACCGGACTCCTCTGATACATGACCCCTATGATATATGGTCCCTCTGATACAAGACCCCTCTGATACATGACCCCTATGATATATGGTCCCTCTGATACAGGACCCCTCTGATATATGGTCCCTCTGATACAGGACCCCTCTGATACAGGACCCCTTTGATACAGGACCCCTCTGATAGAGGGCCCCTCTAATACCGGACTCCTCTGATACATGACCCCTATGGTACATGGCCCCTCTGATACAGGACCCCTCTGATACAGGACTCCTCTGATACATGACCCCTCTGATATAGGACCCATCTGATACAGGACCCATCTGATACAGGACCCCTCTGATAGAGGGCCCCTCTAATACCGGACTCCTCTGATACATGACCCCTATGGTACATGACCCCTCTGATACAGGACCCCTCTGATACAGCACCCCTCTGATAGAGGGCCCCTCTAATACCGGACTCCTCTGATACATGACTTCTCCGATACATGACCCCTTTTGATACATTAACCCTATTATACAGGACCCCTTTGATACAGTGCCCATCTGATACAGGGCCCCTCTGATATATGAGCTCTCTGATACTGGACCTCTCTGATACTGGACCCCTCTGATACAGGCCCCTTTGATATAGGACATCTCGATACTGGACCCCTCTGATATAGGACATCTCTGATACAGGACCCCTCTGATACAGGCCCCCTCTGATATGAGGAGTGTGATAAAGGACACCTCTGATATAGGCCCCCTCTGATATGAGGGGTGTGATACAGGCCCCCTCTGATATGAGGGGTGTGATACAGGCCCCCTCTGATATGAGGGGTGTGATACAGGCCCCCTCTGATATGAGGGGTGTGATACAGGACCCCTCTGATATAGGACTCGTCTGATACAGGACCCCTCTGAAGGTTCTACTGTATATTGCCAATGCCTTGCACATTGAGTCGTAAATATTCATACACATGGTATGTTCCATGAATGTCTGGATAAAACGAATGGGTAGATATAATACAGTTACTTAATGACAGTCATCGGAGGTTGATTTTGAAAGCAATACCCTTATTAACCCTTTCCCTGTTCTATGTTTATTCCAAATTTCGATACCTACTGAATATTCATTAACAAAATTGTGATAAATAAATCTGGAAGGTGGAGCGTTGTAGACATTTTAGGAAGTAAAGAAACAGATCTATCAAATTCTATTAGCAAACAGAGTAGACCCTGATCAGACGGCTCCTCTAGGAGCCGTCTGATCTGGGTCTACTCTGTTTGCAAATGCGTGAAAACACGTTTATATGAGGGAAAGGGTTAATTACATTCAGGAAACGCAAACATGCTGAAACATTATTATTGCTACAAGAAAGTTTATGATAAAATTCAATCAAGGTTTTATAAAACAAATATACATATCCATATTTGACTATTTCATCTTTGCATTTTTGTCTCGGCCATACATTCAAGCGTCGGAATATCTGGTGAGACTATTTAGGAAATGAGTTCGAGCCAGATTTCCCCGCCCTTGAAGAAGTTAAAGAGGAAGAAAAATTAAAGAGTCAAATATCGACATGAAGACAATTATAAAACTTTGCGTTTTATAATCAAACTTAAAGTTATAATAGTAGTGTTTTATCATTGTTATGCGTTATGTCCAATGCATATAAAACATTTTTAAAACAAAATATATTTTCCATAAGTGTATCTGCCTGTGTCATTTTATGCTATACCATATTATGTCAGATCACCAAAACTCAAATATTCTATGCACAGTGTCAGTACGTCACACAGTTATGACCCAGAACCAACTGACTTGGATGTATGTTTGGCATACAACTCTATCCGTGAAATATTGCCTTATGGTCAATGGGGTGACATAATAGGTCAATTTGTAGTTCATGCATATAAACTACACACTACAATACAAAAACGCAAATAAACAACCGTTATACACCCAATATGCAACCCTCTCCAGACAAACACGTCACTATTCGACTCCCTATGGCCCCTATGGCAACGAGGGTGTACACAAAAGGTTAAACCCGTTTTTCCTACATTCCCCCAAATGGGGCATATTCATTTTAACAGAGATGTACTAGGATTGAGCTAAAGAGGGTATCCCGTATACTGTTCCTACAGCATATCCCACAGGCAAAATGGCAGCGGAATAATATCAGACCAATTGACATTGATCGAGACACACGATGCTGCATTGGACCGTACAGGTTTGACATGACCCAGTTCGCCGGTAAGCCAAAACAACGAACCTTGGTTAGCTTAACAGGAATCCCTGGTAGCAGTTGAGGGCAGGGTAGCAATGCAACGCAAGATACCCGAGGCCCCAATGCATATAGGGATTCCCTGTTTGACAACAAAGCTCCTTTCAGCATTGGCAATTAGACTGGGTAACCTCGTTGACACAACACCCGCGCGAACAACAGGAAGGGAATTCCCTATAAATCCACAGTAGATTATTGGTGATTTTTTTGTGTCCCCACAGTCATTTGCAAGAGAGTGGCAGAGTCGACACGCTGTGGCTAATGCAGCAGTTATCATAATTGATAATCATTAGCTACATTTCCTAGAAATGAGTTTTCAGATATCTTCTGAAAGATGTCAGTGGGCTAGCATCTCTAATGCCTGATGGTAGAGCATTCCAGCGTTTTGGAGCTGCATGCATGTCAACATTACCGTGAGTATGTGGCGATTAAGATCTCTTCACTAGCGAAAGAGGAACTCCAATTAGAGTAGAATTCACTTGAACTGCCATCTGCAACTTATAATTTATTGACAGTACACGTATATAGAATTTAAGTAATTATATTTTCTGGTGATATTTGACACAATTAACTCACTCACTCGCATTGTTCATGGTTATAATCACAAAATGTGTCGAATATACATCGTTTCGACTCTGTAAGATCTTTACCACGAGAAATAGTTTATGTCATATCACCATCAATTTAGTTCCTTAATGATATCTTTCCACGATGTGCTTAAGGTCACGGGGACCTGATCATGATATCCAACACTCCACCATTTCAAAATATACTCAAACACCAAATTTGGCATTCCTACCTTAAGTAACATACGAGATATGTACACGGGCACACAGATAAACACACATGTATGTACACGCGCGCGCATATGGACAGTTTGATGCCTCTAAAGCAAACTTTGGGGTATAAAAATGTTTATGTAGTCATTAATAAAATAGGATAAAACAATCTCGTTTTCAAAAAAGGCTGACGGATCTGAATTCATCAAAATTTCGGGAAATACGCATGCGCATTATCATATTGCAGATATCAGTCGGAACTGAAAGTTGCGTCAAATGACGCTTAGCCGAGGAGAAGCGAGTAAATTATATAATTTTTTGTTTGTGTTTACTGTTATAACAAGATTCTCTCCATGCACAAACAGTCATGGTTTACAGACGTGAAATTCCTGCAAGACCGGACCGACTTACAGTAAAACTTCGATTATCCGAACACTAAAATACGTACTATTATCGATCTTTAAGACAGGTGGCAGCTTAATGCATGGTGAAAGTCATGAGAAAGCTCCTCCTCTAGGAGCTTTCTGCATGACTTTCACCATGCATTAAGCAGCCACCTGCCTAAAAGGGCCTAAATTCTTCTATACCGAAAATTCGAATAATCGAGGTTTTACTGTATTCGATCATGAGATATCGAACGCACTACTTTAACTCGCGAATGGTTACTGCGTGAGCGGCAATGTAAAAAATGATAATAGAACGGTGACTATAGACGGTTTCAGCTACATTGAACCCATCAAAAACCCCGTAAATAGTAAACTAGTTATATCGCTCATATATTACCAAATATAGGAAATAAAACATTGTTTCCATGGATACAAATTTTCCATGCAAAAAAGCAAGTGTATAAATAAGTCTTGCGAAATACAATGCATTGTATTTTCATCAATATTATTTTTATCATCATAAGAAACATTCACTTGCTAAATTTGGAAACATTCTGAAGAAAAATGCCCCAAACGCGTCAGTAAACTTCTAATAATTAGACATTGATGATATAAATATGTTTTACGTGTGCTACGTTTGTGCTCTATATTTAGAATCAATGGGCTGTTTTCGTAGATCACAACTAGAGATACGCTAACATTTGTGATGCGATATAATACAGTAATATTATATCATTTATTAACATAAAATATATTAATTGACAAAAACTCTTACAACTGGTATTTGCTAACACCCACCCCCAATACACCCCAAATTAAGATCCATTATGTACATGTTATTGTTACGGTGTTTAACATTGGCATATTAAAGCATGAACTGTACTCCCTTTCATGGTGCCTTTTAATGGAATTCTTTGATCTTTACATCAAAGTGTTTCTAATAAGATAATGTGGACACGGACAGTATTATTAGATGATTCAGTGTAAGCCTATTCCAGGTACTAGCGACCTCATTGACACTTACGCACAACTTGGGTTCGGATAAGATGTCTTATTAGGATCCAAAATATTTGATGTTCTGATGATGTAGCCAAAATAAATGGAGAAATTCGTGTAGTACGTATATGTACAGTATTTTATACAAACAAGATGCGTAAGGTCCAAGCTGATTTTATGAACGTTTAGCGTTTATGAAAAATCACCAGTTGCAAATGTAGTAAACTACAAATGTACCTCTAAACCGGAATTTTGAGAAAAAACACCAAAACAATCCAGGTACATATACTCACTACTGCTTAATTCTAGGTGAAAGTCTTGCAGAAAGCTCCTTAAGGAGCATTCTGCATGACTTTCAACATGCATAGTTTGAAAGACCGGCGGTCAGGTGCTGACGCTACATTTAACGTCATTTTAGAGAGTTTTTTTTTTATTGTACTATACCAGATTCGAATTCGAGCGCTGAGCCGTGACTGCACTAGTCTTTTCTTTTTTATAGAAGTTGCAACCATTCTAATTTATGGGTAAGTCAGGATTATCGATTGAATTTCGACACAGAAGGCACAATATCCATATTATACCGCGAAAGTAGGTGACTACGGAACAAACACATGATTTTTGACGCATTTTACCTGTACGGTTGGATTCGTCCTAAAGGTCACAGCTCACGGGTCAAAATCGAACTACAATGTATAGCATAAAATACGAGACAATACATACAGTGAAACCCCTCTAAATCGGAATTATAGTAGAGAAGAATTTGGATACTTTTAGGCAGGTGGCTGCTTAATGCGGGATGAAAAGTCATGTAGAACGCTGCTGGAGGAGCTTTCTGCATGACTTTCACCCTGCATTAACCCTTTCCCTGTTCTATATTTAGTCCAAATTTCAATACCTACTGAATATTCATGGAGAAAATAGTTATAATGAAACATGGAAGGTGGACCATTGTAGCCATTTTAGAAAGAAAAGAAACATCTTTCAAATTCCACTAGCAAATAGAGTAGACCCTGATCAGACGGCTCCTCTAGGAGCCGTCTGATCTGGGTCTACTCTATTTGCAAATGCGTGAAAACACGTTTATATGAGGGAAAGGGTTAAGCTGTCGTTTGTCTGCAATATCGATACTTGTACTAAATTTGACATCCACTTTAGAAGAGTTCTACGGTATTACCAAAATATTGAACTGCACGAAATGTATGTTACTGGACCAGTTCAAATAAATCCGTTACGAACATGTCGCTATGTTACTACACCAGTCCGAATAAATCCGTTACGAGCATGCCGCTTACCCAGTAGCCTTCTCTTCTGAATACCGTTTAGATGGTATTGTTATTTTAATTGAATTAAATCATTATTAGTTACACAATATGTGTTCTAAATCGAGCATATTTGCAAATATCAACAAGAATAGAATTGACATGCCAACCAGGGGCGGGTCCAGGAATTGTTGTTAGAGGGGGCGTAAAACTGAAATATATGCTGGGGTCCAGGGGGCTGCAAGGCCCCTGGTGGGTCCAGGGCAAAGCGCTGGTAGGGGTCTATAAACAGTACAGGTCTATGGATTTAGCCAGAAGATATGCTATAATGAAGCCCGCGCCGAAGGTATGGGCCGAGGGCCAAAGCGGGAGGGAGGTGGAGAGCACGAGAGGGACACAGTCCCTTCTCGTCCGGCGGTGTCGTGTGCGTAGTGGTTTCTGGTGATGTTTTGATGGACGTTCACTCATCAAATTTTGACCATTTTAAGACATTTGTTTGGTAATTGGAGTAAGATATTGACCAAGCTGAAGCAGTTTTCATTGAACTTAAGTGCTTGTGTGGCGGTCGTAAAAAGTCGCAGTACTGTTAGGCCTACATGTTCTGGTACTTCGGGATCACAATATTTTAAGTTATTAGTTTGGAAAAGTGAAATACTGCTTAAGCCGGTGCTATGGGGCATGAGTAGTGTTGCACTTCTAATTACTACTCATGAAAAGGCTCACTAAAACTGAGTCTGCAATTTTTTCTTTTCATATTGCTACTTTTGCTTTCGAATGATCTCCCACTTCGCCCCCCCCCCCCCCCCCCCCCGGAAGCTCCTGTATTTTAGTGATTTTGAATACTTAGACAAGCACTCCTCGAGCAAGTCGAATATTATGTGCTTGCATCAAAGTAACGTGCTAAAAATGCATGGCATTTTATAAACAGTACAGGTCTATGGATTTAGCCAGAAGATATGCTATAATGAAGCCCGCGTCGAAGGTATGGGCCGAGGGCCGAAGCAGGAGGGGGTGGAGAGCACGAGTGGGACACAGTCCCTTCTCGTCCGGCGGTGTCGTGTGTGTAGTGGTTTCTGGTGATGTTTTGATGGACTTTCACTCATCAAATTTTGACCATTTTAAGACATTTGTTTGGTAATTGGTTTAAGATATTGACCAAGCTGAAGTAGTTTTCATTGAACTTAAGTGCTTGTGTGACGGCCGTAAAAAGTCACAGCACTTCATTCTCAGTGTTGTTATATGTTCTGGTGCTTCGGGATCATAAGCTTTTAAGTTATTAGTTTGGAAAATTGAATACTGCTTAAGCCGATGCTATGGGGCGTGAGTAGTGTTGCACTTCTAATTACTACTCATGAAAAGGCTCACTAAAACCCAGTCTGCAATTTTCTCTTTTCGCATTGCTACTTTTGCTTTCGAATGATCTCCCACTTTCAGAATTTATTCATTATAACAGCAACACTGGAGAAACAGAGTATGACATCTGTTATCAAGACGAAATGTATATGTAATATACGACATGGATCCGGCATGAAGGAATGAAGTAGTCCAGTTTGTAGTTTCTGTATTGTATTTAGAAACATTTAAAATTGATAATATAAACACAGTTACAAAGTTCATCTGTACAAATTCAATATCCAAGTAAATACATGTATCGTGTAAGGAAATCCACGCTAAGAAGAGTGGGTGTGTCGGAATTCCGAACACTGAAGAAAATGGTGCGGATGCCACCCAGTAAAATAAACTACATTTCCTCGGCCGATATTTTGCCGCTCATGTAAACCCAAAACTTCGCACGTCTATTCAAAGGCAAAACTAGAACTCCTTTTGTTTTAAAAATGTAAGTGTGGTCAGGGTAGTTCGGACCACGTGACCTCTCTGCAGAAAGGGGGCCGAAGGGATTCATTACATCACGTGACTTTTGACAGATAAATTTTACACAAAGCTTATCGGGTCTTAATGGATTAAATCTTGCGTAATAGCTATCACCGTGCCGGCGGTATGTGTTGACAGTTATTACGCTAGATAAATGATCTGGAGAAAAACTATAAACATGAATTAATGAAGTGTATGAATTTACCGATGTAATTCACCCACTATCAGTCTTACGGTCACCTAAAAACCTGCGTTTATTAAATTTAATTTTCAATTACACTTAACTGTCAGACAGTGGGTTAAGCAACAGCATCCTACGAGGATGTCTGGTCGCATAGAGGTTTATAACCTCCTTGATATCTATGTCAATATCCTTATGTATTCATGAGCATTACTGCATGTGCATTAAATCTATCTTCATTGATTGCCGACCTGGATTGGGAAAGCAAATTGTTTTTGATATGCTTTAATGCGGAGTTGGCTGCACCCATCTTCAAATTGTTGGCATAAAAATCAGCGAAAAGACAATCAATGTGCAAAAAGAGGGATAGGCTACGTTTGATTTGCGAAATTCGACTTGAGTAGCGGGATAAGAGTTTAAACTGACCGTGCATATTAGCACAAATACCATCAGTGGAAAATAATTGATATATTTATATGTTAATGCGCGCTTGGCGCGCAGAATTTTTTTCTTCGCATTTTTCTATGCTACAAAAAAGGATTTCAAGGCACAAACATAATTTTACTTTGGCGATTTTAGGGGGGGCGTACGCCGGGTCCGCCCCCGCCTGGATCCGCCTATGCCAACGCTTAACATTTAACATAGGCCTACATGTACTGTACAAAACGTTCTCTGCACCACGTTTCTCCCATTTTGATTTCAGAATTCAGGGTGTATTGTACTCATATTTCTCAACAACTATTTAACCAGAATATCGGATGGTTTTGATCCTGATTATGATCATGTAGGTTTTGAATCTGATTATGACCATGTAGATCCAGACTATGTACAAGCGGGGTCACCAGCCCGCCCGTAGTGATCCAGACTATGTACAAGCGGGGTCACCAGCCCGCCCGTAGTGGCGGGGTCACCAGTCCGCCCGTAGTGATCCAGACTATGTACAAGCGGGGTCACCAGTCCGCCCGTAGTGATCCAGACTATGTACAAGCGGGGTCACCAGCCCGCCCGTAGTGATCCAGACTATGTACAAGCGGGGTCACCAGCCCGCCCGTAGTGATCCAGACTATGTACAAGCGGGGTCACCAGTCCGCCCGTAGTGATCCAGACTATGTACAAGCGGGGTCACCAGCCCGCCCGTAGTGATCCAGGCTATGTACAAGCGGGGTCACCAGCCCGCCCGTAGTGATCCAGACTATGTACAAGCGGGGTCACCAGCCCGCCCGTAGTGATCCAGACTATGTACAAGCGGGGTCACCAGCCCGCCCGTAGTGATCCAGACTATGTACAAGCGGGGTCACCAGTCCGCCCGTAGTGATCCAGACTATGTACAAGCGGGGTCACCAGCCCGCCCGTAGTGATCCAGACTATGTACAAGCGGGGTCACCAGCCCGCCCGTAGTGATCCAGACTATGTACAAGCGGGGTCACCAGTCCGCCCGTAGTGATCCAGACTATGTACAAGCGGGGTCACCAGTCCGCCCGTAGTGATACAGACTATGTACAAGCGGGGTCACCAGCCCGCCCGTAGTGATCCAGACTATGTACAAGCGGGGTCACCAGTCCGCCCGTAGTGTTTTTTAAGTGTTGATAGTGTTTTACAGTTTCCCTGTTCAATATTCATGTAAGAAATAATGATATCATGAATATTTATCAGTTGAAATTCTATAATGCAAACTTTTCAAGGAAACATATTGCTTTTGTCAAAAACTGTAGAATCATATCTATATCACGTCAAAAGTAAACAGAACAGACCATGATCAGACGGCTCTTATAGGAGCCGTCTGAGCTAGGTCTTCTCTGTTTGCAAATGCGTGGAATGGTCTTTGTATAAGTGAAAGTGTTAATGTATTGCATATGCTGTGGCAATGTTTTAATTTTCTAACAGAGATAAAAGTGAAGTACATGCATGATCAGCACAATAATGGAATATGAACAGAGCAGTTGTGTTATACATGAACAGATACAAGAACAGAGCAGTTGTGTTATACATGAACAGATACAATAACAGAGCAGTTGTGTTATACATGAACAGATACAAGAACAGAGCAGTTGTGTTATACATGCATTACATAAGCAATGAAATAACATTGAATTAACAGTTTGAATAGTGACAATGTGATGCCAATGTATTGACAATGTAATGTCAATGTAATGCCAATGCATTTACAACGTAATGCTAATGTATTGACAACGTATTGACAATGTAATACTATTGCACAAACTATGCAACAATGTTCTACGAGCAATGTATAATTATTGTATACGTTATGTAATTATGAAAATTTGACAAGATACACGTGTAGTGCTGTTATGCTGTATGAAAAATGTATATATGTTTTAGCAATGTAACGATATTTTAAGCAATAACAATTAATGAGCAATGTTAATGTGGTGAATGAGAAATGAAATCAGTGTGTATGAGTTACGTAATGATAAGGTATAACAATGTAACAATTACATGGTATTGTATTAACCACATGATTGTGAGCGTAAGTACAGTGAAACCCGTCTAAACCAGACGTTCAATTTAGTATGAATTATACCGGTCTTGTAGAGAGGTGGCAGCTTAATGCAGGGTGAAAGTCATACAGAAAGCTCCTCTAGGAGCTTTCTGTATGACTTTAACCCTGCATTAAGCAGCCACCTGCCTAAATGTATCTGAATTCAATTCCTGTATTAGAATTCCGCTTTAGAGGGATTTTACTGTAGTGTAATAATGTTGTATGATCACTGTTTTATGGTACATTGGCAGTTTAATATTGATGTATGAGTAATGCACACATGTAATTACGGTATATAAGTAATGTACTGTATTAAATGATATAAGTACAATAGTATTAGCTTTGTTTTACAGACGTGTATGCAATGTAATATTGGCGTAAGAGAAATAGAAAGACCAAAACAAGGAGGCTAAATACACATACACGGATTTCCTAGACAACACTTACACTTAACAAAGACATATGGGGTTAACACGATAATTTATTTTTCTAAATCTATGGAACATATTGGAGCTGTTTTCAATGTTATGCATAATTTTGACATGTGGGCATTAATATTATGTTGCATAAGCAGCATTATTGTGGTGTTCGAACAATGTAATTATGGCGCATGAGCAATGTAAATGTAGTATGTGAGCGATATAATTATGGTGTATGTGCAATAAGATTATGGTTTAGGAGCAGCGTAATTATGGTGTGTGAGCAATAAAATTATAGTGTGAGCAATAAAATTGTGGTGTGTGAACAATACAATTGTGGTGTATGAGCAATATACTTGTGGTGTATGAGCAACAAAATTATTGTGTGTGAGCAATAAAGTTATAGTGTGTGAGTAATTATGTTGTATGAGCAATAAGATTATGGTGTGTGGGCAGTGTAATTATGTTGTATGAGCAATAAGATTATTGTGTGTGAGAGCATTGTAATTATGTTGTATGAGCAATAAGATTATGGTGTGTGAGCAGTGTAATTATGTTGTATGAGCAATAAGATTATGGTGTGTGAGCAGTGTAATTATGTTGTATGAGCAATAAGATTATGGTGTGTGAGCATTGTAATTATGTTGTATGAGAAATAAGATTATGGTGTGTGAGCGTTGTAATTATGTTATATGAGCAATAAGATTATGGTGTGTGAGCGTTGTAATTATGTTGTATGAGCAATAAGATTATGGTGTGTGAGCGTTGTAATTATGTTGTATGAGCAATAAGATTATGGTGTGTGAGCAGTGTAATTTTGCTTGTTTTATAAGCAATACAATTTAAATAGACATAGGGACAATATAAAACTATTTTATGAGCAATATGATATATTTATGTTTTATGAGCAAAATAATTTACTTGTATGAGAATTATAATGTCGTATATGCAATATAATGATGTTTTATGAGCAATATGATTTAGTTTCATGCGCAATACTTTTTGTATGAGCAATATAAATTAAAGTCGTATAAGCAATATACAATGTAATTAAATTGTATGAGCAACATGACTAAGTCGTACAAGCAATAAAATTAAATTGTATCAGCAATATAATTAAGTCATATAAGCAATACAATTAAATTATATGTTGTATAAGCAATATACATGTAATTAAAGTGTATGAGTATTTAGTAATATAATTATGACATAATCATTGTCAGTACATGTATTGGGTATGAGTAGTAATTAAATTTAAACATCTTATTGCCAAATATTTGTACAAGATACTATGGATACCACGTACATGTTTATGATTACAATTGTTTTGTACAAATGTATTAGCAAAATGATTGAGCCCCACTAATATTAGTTGCCGCTTAAACTTAATGCAATAACTGTGACTGGGATCAATGGACACTGTAATAATAATATTTAAGCTCCCCAATTAAAAATGCACCGATTTTCTATTTATGTACATGTTTACATAACTGTAGGTAGTTTTTCATGGTAGCTGGTAATCAGGAACCAAATACAATTTATTTTCTAATAGAGATACGTCACATGTTGTCGGAACAAATACCAATATGAAATGACTTAATTTATTTCAAGCCTTTAATCAATCACAATATTATGTTTCCATGGTTAAATTGTGGGTTTTGACACTAGGCTCGGTCGTGTACCTTGTCGTTTTACTGTAGGACCAAGCCTCAGTACCACATAGCTGTGTGTGTGTATTGATTATACTCGATAACTCTGTCAATGAATACTAGTAGTTAAGGTATGGATTTTTTTGCGGCGGTGTGCCTCTCAGACTAGTCAACGAAGGTAAACTGTCAACATCTATGCCTGTCTCTGTCAGTGTAGAAAAGGTAGATAAAACATATGCACTAGTGGATTATTTTTGTTATTTTCAACTACATGGTCGCGAGGATGGATCTAATGACTTAAAGGTACTATTGCCCTTCATACCTATATTGATTATGCTACTGATTATGAATGTCATGTGGATTTATTTCAGATTTGAAGCCGTTTGATGAGGTCGCGATAGTGATGCATGTCTCTTGTCATTTCCTAAATCGCCAATGGCTGAAATCTTTTGAGTTATGGCTAAAGGAAATTGGAAGTTATATGTACGTTTATTTTGCCAAATAATTGTCAAGTTTGTTTCGTGCCTTTGGCTGGAAAACAGATTATGCAATACGGCTCAGTTAAATAAAAAAACATTTATTTACTATGCCAAATCAAGAGGGTCATTTATATTACCTATCTGAAAACAGGCTTTCCTCGGCATGTTGAACAATTTAAAGTTTGTCGTTTTTGCTTTAAAACATGAACGATGCGATCTATACCAAACCGTTTATGCTTGAAGATCATACTATGTTGTCAACGATAACAATTAGACCGTATATGTATGTGGGCTTAGCCAAATAGGTATTTTGAGCGACCCAACGTTCATTATTAGGGTAGATTCTTTGAGAATGTGTTTGCGTCGAACTAAGATATGAAAAATGCAGACCCTGATCCATCCGAAACCCCTGTGAAGGGTTACGGTTAAAGGTCCTAGGCTCTAATAGGTTAGGATAGATACTGAGGAAGCCATTTTTAAATGTACAGTAAAAACTCGATACTACGAAATATTAGTAAGGAGGACTTTGTGTCTTTGTAGGTTGGTGGCTGCTTAATGCAGGGTGAACGTCGTGCAGAAAGCTCCTAGAGGAGCTCCTAGAGGAGCTTTCTGCACGACTTTCACCCTGCATTAAGCTGCATCCTGTATTAAATACCAATAATGGTACGTATTTGAGTGTTCGTAGTATCGAGTTTTTACTCTACTTGTATTTCTCTAATTTGAAAAACCTGGTCTACCTTTATTTGGATCCAAACTATTTTTACTAGAGTAGACAGATGCTATGTAGACGATTTTTGTATCTGAACGAAATATTGCGTACGTTTAGAGTGCGATGCATTGGTTCCGTTGTATTTTAAGACCTCTCACATCAGAATCAACACACTGTCAAGTTGTTATTTCAGTCAAACCTCACCTTACGTAGTAGGACGAAACGAAAAGTGTTATCTGATCAACTCTTTTGTCTCTCATCAGTAGCTGAAATGTTCTGTTCACTTCTAGATCATATGTCATATTTCAAAGCGGATATTGATGATGGGTCTACACAGTTGGCAGTGTACACAACTAAATCAATTCAACAATAAAATGAATTCACACTCAATAAGAGACTTGAGTTGGAAGTGATTGGGAAGCGGTACAATTTCAGTCTTTTAGACAGCTTTGAACTATCTACCACTGGAATATACTATTCTGAAACCCTGGTCTCAAATAACCTAATGAATACTTTAATTTTGATACCAATTAGGTGCTATTGTATCAGCTAATGATGGTCTCGGTTTTGACTTTATATTTTGATTTTGACTTTATATTTTGACGTTTATATTCTATTATTAGAGTTGTTTGAAACTTACTTTGAGAAACTACTTTTCATTTCACATATTTAACCCATTCCCTCATATTGACGGCTTTTGACGACTCTGTAGAAGTCACTTTGTGAAACCATTGTGATAAATAGAGCATTTGCTCCTATAGGAGCAAATGCTCTATTTATCACAATGGTTTCAAACTACAAAATTCTAAAATGTTCCTTTTCTCTAGTTAAAGCTCCTTTCCAGTAGATTTATTCAAAGAAGTTGTATCTAAAATAGCCTATGAGGTAATGGGTTAACCCTAATGCTAAGAGCGACTCAACTTGCACGTGTCAACAGCTATGATCCAGATCAGACTTCAAGCTATTTATCACTCGCTGTGTAAGTTTCTGTAGGTTTGCGAGTCGCAAGTAAGATATAATATGCAGCGGATAGAGGTTTGAGCATACACCATTTTAACAACGTATCAAGATTTGAGTAGTTTATGTTGCTTATTTTATATGAATACATCTACAGTAAAACCCCTCTAAACCGGAATTCTAGTAGAGAAGAATGTAGATACTTTTAGGCAGGTAGCTGCTTAATGCAGAGTGAAAGTCGTGCAGAAAGCTCTAGGAGCTTTCTGCATGACTTTCACCCTGCATTAAGCTGCCACCAGTCTCCAAGACCGATAATTATACTTAACTGAACGTCCGGTTTAGAGGGGTTTTACTGTACCATGCATACATAAACTTGCTTTGAGTAGAAGATTATCAAGAGCGTAACTGAATCCATATATAATACACTCAACGTGGGTTGGCTATAGGGGTCCGGGGCCGTAATAATGTTTTCACCTTTCAGATAGATGTTATGTATGTGTCCCTGGTTATGGTCTATGTAGCAACACTCGTAGGTGAAGCACTGTTATATATGCGAATAACTAAAATTAAGTGAATGCGAGAAATAATATCTAATTAAATTGCAAATATCTAAGTTATTACAGTAACTCATTCTACACAGTCGCCACTCGAATACAGTAAAACCCCTCTAAACCGAACATCAAATTTAGTATAGTTATCGGTCTTGTAGACAGATGGCAGCTAAATGCAGGGTGAAAGTCATGCCGAAACAACTTCTATTATTACGGTGTCAATTTCATACATGTATATCTTCATTTTCTATCATGACAGTGTACTGGTGTAAACTACATACATGTACATATATACCTTCATTTCTTGTTATTACAGTACAATGCATATCTTTGTAAACTACATACATGTATACCTTCATATTCTGTTATTACATTATATTACAGTGAACGACATACATGTTTACCTTTCATTTTATAGTATTACAGTATATCTTTGTAAACTACATACATGTATACCTTCACTTTCTGTTATTACATTATATTACAGTAAACTATACATACATTTATATCTTCGTTTATATTATTACATTAGATCTTTGTAAACATCTACATACATGCGTACTTTCATTTTCATTATTTCAGCAACACTCTGCATACATATGTAACTTCATTTTCTATTATTGCAGAATATCTTTGTAAAGTTCTTGTATGTATACCTTCAATTTCTATTATTACAGCACACAGTAAATCCTCTATATAACAGCCACTAAATTGTGTTAATTAGTTGGTATTTAGGACAGGTGGCTGCTTAAAGCAAGGTGAAAGTAAAACAGAACGCTCCTATAGGAGCGTTCTGTTTTACTTTCACCATGCTTTAAGCAACCACCTGCCTTTAGCACAAAACACTTGGTGTACTTTAGTGTCCGTTATAGAGAGGTTTTACTGTAGCTTTGTGAACTGCAAACTGTATACGTTCATTTTCTATTAACACGATATACCTTTGTAAACATCTATACACATCTATACTTTCATTTTCTATTACTTGTCTATTTCCGCCAGTCGTTTACCTGGAACCTTTACTGCCTCAAACATACTGGACCTTAATTGGACTGTTTCTGTTTGTGCTGTCTGTCCCGGGTCTACTGTGTTCAAATGCATGCAAATGCACCCCTGTCAGGTAAAGAGATAGCAGACACCTGCATCTAGGTAATTACCAGAGATAACAGACACCTGCATCTTGGTAATGACTAACTTTTAACATCAAGACCAATTAGAAAGCGATGTACAAAGGACCACAATGGAAATAAGAGATATATTTTCTCTTTTTTTGTGTCATCCTTGATATTGATGCGACTGACACGGTTCACAGCACACATATAACACTATCATTATTAATGTATTATATTGTTATAATTTTAAAATATGTATGTGTTGTTAACTAGTCTTGTTGCTCGATATTGAAATAGATCTATCTATCTACAGTAAAACCTTTCTAATCCGGAATTCTAGTAGAGAAGAATTTAGATATTTCTAGGCAGGTGGCTGCTTAATGCAGAGAGACAGTCATGAAGAAAGCTTCTAGAGGAGATTTCTGCATGACTTCCACCCTGCATTTAAAGCTGCCACTTGTCTCCAAGACCGACATGTATACCAAATTTAACGTCCAGTTTAGAGAGGGTTTACTGTAAATTGTTATAGCAGCGATACCTCGTGCAAGAAAGTTCTTTTACGTGAAAAATCGGACAACAATGTATACATGTACTATATGTTGGTTACCAATATATATGTTTGAAAAGCCATTTTAAATGGATCACATAGCAACAGGAATTGAATTTCTTGTGACGTTTCATACGCATTTCCCCGGAATTCAGTTATAATATTAGATAGATTAACCACTTAAAGGAAGTCCAAATGTAGGTCTATAAGAAAGGTGGTAGGTTAATGCAGGGAAATTGCAGAACACTCCAAAATAAGACCCGTATATTTGTTTTCAAGGAGTGGTCGTTTAATAAAGTTTTTACTGCATGTTACATGTTTACTATTGATGGATCGCAAATTACCCATGTCTTTAACCCTTTACTCCATACACATGTTTTTTATGCCTTTGCATAGTGTCTGCCATGGCCAAAACTTCATGTGACCATGTCCTGTCATAACAATTAATTCTATTAATAGCCATGATGTCATTATTTCTTACATGAATATTCATGGAGTAAATGGTTAATACCTTTGACGTGTTTTAAGACATGCCACGCGTCTTTAATAGGTACCACAATAGGTACCATAATTATTTAAAATCTATCACCTGTCTTGTGACCGATGATATATCTTTAAAACCTGCCACAAGTCTTTAAGACCTACTACATGCCTGTAAGACATACCACAAGTCTTTAAGACCTGTCATCTATGACCTACCATATGTCTTTAATACATACCACCTGTCTTGAAGACCTACTTCAAGCCTATAAGAGCTACCACATGTCTTTAAGACCTACCACCTGTCTTGAAGACCTGCTACAAGTCTTAATTTAAATGCCTACCTTTAAGACGTCTGTAATAGGTACCACGTGTCTTTAGGACCTACCACAAGTCTTTAAGACCTATCATCTGTACCTTATGGCCTACCATATGTCTTTAAGACCTACCACCTGTCTTTAAGACCTACTACCTGTCTTTAAGACCTACTGCCTGTCTTTAAGACCGCCTGACTGTCTTTAAGACCTACTACAGGTATATAAGACCTACTACATGTATTTAAGACCTACTACATGTATTTAATACCTACAACCTATCGTTAATAACTACCACATGTCTTTAATAAAAGTCTTTAAGACCTGTCGGCTATCTTTACGGCCTATCCCCTATCTGTAAGACCTATCAAATGCCTTTACTACCATCATCAAGTCTTTAAGACCTACCACGTGTGTTTAAGACCTACCACGTGTGTTTGAGACCTACCACCTATCTGTACTACCTATCACACTACAATAAGACACGCTTTGGAAAGGTTTCTATACATATTCGGAAACACTCTTGTTTGCGGAGAGCCTGTTCCACACATATATCGATTTACTTGTCTATTTCTACCAGTCGTTTACCTGGAACCTTTTACCTGCCTCCAATCCCCTGTCGTATTATAGATTAGCTAGTAATATGGGAATATGGGCCGCATCTGCATATGTGAAGATAGTGTAGATAGGAAATGCAGTTAACCCGTTTCCTTATACAAACGCATTTTCACGTATTTGCAAACAGAGAAGACCCAGATCAGACGGCTCCTATAGGAGCCGTCTGATCAGGGTCTGATCTGATTGCTTATGAAATTATAATAGATCTGACTCTATGGTTTCTGCCAATACCAAAAAGTCCTGTATGCATATATAATAAAAATCCAGCCAATAAATATTCATGAACTCATTATTTCTTACATGAATATTGAACAGGGAAAGGTTTAAAACGCTTTATTTGATTAGTACATACATGTATACTATAAGTCACTCGCCAGGACAGCATAGTTGTGTCACTACATGTACAACGAAAGCATTGTGTTCCAGTACAGCGACTGATTGTGGGTCTATATATACTGTTTACATCTGTTTACAAGTGATCAGTTTCCCCATTCACGTGTCTCGTTTATGGGTCATTCCATTAAAAACAAATATTTTGGGTGATCGCAATTTGCAAACACTGCTGACCCAGAATAATCGCTGCCTATAGAACAAGTGGAATCATATCAATGTCTACAATGTGTGGGTGATGAATCCTTTTCTCAGCTGTAAAATATAATGTTTGCTCAAATTTGGACCTGGTGCAGTTTTGAGTATTTTCCATTCCACCAAGTTTTTAACCCTTTCCTTCATATAAACGCATTTTCACGTATTTGCAAACAGAGTAGACCCAGATCAGACGGCTCCTATAGGAGCCGTCTGATCAGGGTCTGCTCTGTTTGTTAATGGAATTTGAAAGATCTGTTTCTTTACTTACTAAAGTTGCTATAATGTTCCACCTTCCATGTTTCATTATAACTATTTTGACCATGAATATTCAGTAGATATTGAAATTTGGAATAAATATAGAACAGGGAAAGAGTTATTAGATAGGTGGTAGTTTAATGCGATGCGAATGTAATGCAGAAAGCTACAAGCTTCCTGCACAACTGTATTTCTGTATTTAAAATCCGTTTTCTTTTCACCCTGTATCTGATGAGTATAATGTACTATGACTGTGATTATGACTATGGTTTTTATTCTGTTTATAATAGCATTATTAAAAAGAGATTTTGGACCACGGTAAAATCTGTAAATTAGATCTGTATACATGTTTTACCTTAACCCTTTTCCTGATGAATATTCATATAGGAAATAATGACGTCATAAATATTAATGAGATTATTTTTTTATAATTGTTTATGAACACATGACATTTTGGCTCAGGAAGAAGCTATAGAATCAGATCTATATTACACCATAAGCAAACAGAGCAGACCCTGATCAGACGGCTCCTATAGGAGCCGTCTGATCTGGGTCTACTCTGTTTGCAGATGCGTAAAAACGCGCTTACATTTATAAGGGAACGGGATGCGAATATAGATCAGACATTGATCAGATAGCTCATACATGAACTGATCTGGGTCTACTTTGTTTGAAAATGTGTAAGAATACCTCTCTATCAGGTATTGGGTTAAAACATTATTTAGATGGTCGCTATAGAGAGGTTGGACGGTATGCTTATTTCCATTGGCTACAGTGGCTGCGTTTCCAAAATGATTACTCTGTGGAGATATTGTTCATCCCTCTGTGGATATATATCCTTCACCGCTCTGTGGAGATATCCATCACCACTTTGTGGAGATATCCTTCACCACTCAGTTGAGATATCCTTCCCCACTCTGTGGAGATATCATTCACCACTCTGTGGAGATATCATTCAAAACTCTGTGGAGATGTCCTTCAACACTCAGTTGAGATATCCTTCCCCACTCTGTTGAGATATCCTTTCCCACTGTATGGATATTTCCTTCCCAACTCTGTGGAGATATCCTTCACCACTCTGTGGAGATATCCTTCACCAATCTTTTTATGACTGATTAATTTTATTTTTGCTTCATTAATTTTATATTTCGCTATGTAATACAGTTAACTATTTCCTTCATATAAACCTGTTTTCAAGCATTTGCAAACAAAGTAGACCCAGATCAGACGGCTCCTATAGGAGCCGTCTGATCAGGGTCTGCTCTGTTTGCTAATGGAATTTGAAAGATAGGTTTCTTTACTTTCTAAAATAGCTACAATGTTCCACCTTCCATATTTCATTGTAACTGTTTTACCCATGAATATTCATCAGGTATTGAAATTTGAAATAAATGTAGAACATAGAAATGGTTAAATAAGTTTGGATCCTGATGAGAAGACGAGTTAATTCTACCAGGCGACTAATCTGGATCCACACTGTTTGCTAATGTTTTCACTGATTCGAGTTTAACCCATTCCTTCATATTGACAACTTTTGACGACACCGTAAAAATCACTTTGTGAAACCATTGTGATAAATCGAGTATTTGCTCCTATAGGAGCAAATGCTCCATTTATCACAATGGTTTCAAACTACAAAAATTCTAAAAGTTTCCTTTTCTCTAGTTAAAGCTCCTTTTCGGTAGATTAATTCCAAGAGGTTGTATCTAAAAATAGCCTATGAGGTAATGGTTTAAGTGTAGCCTTTTAAAGGATAGGGTTGCTGTTTTGTGTAAGGTAGGTTTTAGCTAATTAGATTATCAATCACCTCACATTAAATCTAAGTCCAAATATAAATTATTGAGCAGATTCAACCGCACGATGCAATTAGCAGGGTCAGTATTTTAAATAATGCACCAGCATCCAGCCAACTTATTGCCCTGGCTTTTTAAACACGTTTTTTTTCAAAAATTATTTGCCTGACATTTTAAATAGTATCGAGTTACCCACCTTGAACAACTTAGATTTTCTTTAAGGAAATATTTCGACAAGTTACAGTTGCAAAATAAAACAAAACAATCCTAAAACAAAGTGAGTGATCACACATTACAGTACTCTGTTGAATAAAATACAGTAGACCCATTTAACCCTTTACTCCATAAATACGCATGTCTGCACCTTGGCAAACAGAGTAGACCCAGATCAGACGGCTCCTATAGGAGCCGTCTGATCAGGGTCTATTCTGTTTGCTTATGGAATAATATCGAAATGATTCTACAGTTTCTTCTGTGGCCAAAGACTCCCGTGTCTATGTGCCATTTAAAAAAAATAAACTACATGTAATTAATATTTACAATAGCAGTATTTCATACATGCATATTCACTAGCAAACAGAGCAGACCCTGATCAGACGGCTCCTACAGAAGCCGTTTGATTTGAGTCTACTCTGTTTTCAAATGCGTGTAAAACCGTTAATATGAAGGAATGGTTAAAGAAGTTTGTATTTATCCACAAAGCGGTAGAGCTCTATATAACGTGTATTGTATAAGTTAAGACTATATATAACAACAGCACAGTCTCTCTACAACGTCGCTGAAAAGTCGAATCCAAAATGGGTTGTAACTATCACATCTGTGATGATCTGTGCAAACAGTTTGGATCCACATGATCCCCCGTGTAACTGGGTGTCCCATCAGAGTCCAATATGTGCGTTACTGAGGTAATGCTTTTTCAGAAAAGGAGAGAAAATAGATAAGCGTATATTATAGCAGACGACAAATGTTGCAGACGACAACATTTGACAGCGAAAGAGTTAACCCATTACCTCATAGGCTATTTTTAGATAAAATCTCTTTGAATAAATCTACCGAAAAGGAGCATTAACTAGAGAAATTGAAAATTTTAGAATTTTGTAGATTGAAACCATTGTAATAAATAGAGCATTTGCTCCTATATGAGCAAATGCTCTATTTATCACAATGGTTTCACAAAGTGACTTTTACAGAGTCGTCAAAAGTCGTCATTATGAGGGAATGGGTTTAGGAAGTTAGTAGCTTTATAAAGGAAGAAAGTTGTACATAACACTCGTTTAAGAGGTTACTGCATTATTTGTGTTCTGCATTAAGCTCCTACCTTTAGGTACAGCTGTGTTTTTCATAACGACACAGATGGTTTTATTTTACAGGTATACATGTGGTCCGATCTTGAGTAGAACTAGGTAACATCGCCTAGTTCGCTGCCAGTCTCGCAGCTGTGAATTACCTATACAAACAGTGTGGATCTAGATGAGACGCCGAGTTACTCGGCGTCTCATCTGGATCAAAATTGTTTGTTACTGCGACTGTTTTTGGAAACCGAAAAAATAAGAAAAATAAAAAAAATGAAAATTTTAGCAGACGAAAAAGTTTGCAGACGACAGATTGTTGGCAGCGAAAAGATTTAAAGTGTTCATACGCATGTATATAGTTGTCACAGTTTCTTTTTATATTTGTGGGACATGGTTGGCTTCAAGGGATATAGTTTTCAACATTATATCTCAGAGTCGACTTGGCAATTGTTAAGTCATGTCTATAAAGACTTTTTCAATAGGCTTATTGGGACTTATAAATGTAATACGCCCGTTGACGTCATTCTGCGCGATCAACAATAGAATGCCTCCAAACCAATACATGTACACTGAGCAAATATCTCAACGGTACGGTTGTGGGGACATGTATGAATTAATGCTATTGTTCGTTTTTTGAGAAAGTGCTCTGAGCCGAATTTAATGTGCAATATATTGACCTTAGTGCGATTGCACTGTACTGATTTAGTGATGCACTGACAATACCGGACTGGTCTAACAGAATGTGGTGGATTTTGAACTTTCTGTTACAGGTATGGGTTTACTGATTATAAAAAAATAAATTGTGTATTAATATATTAACATTGTTTGGAACCACAATGCGTGAAAATAGTGTTAACTCTTTCAACTCCAATAAGTATCGTCTGATTCAAGCAAGGGCTTCTATTAAGTAAAACTACGTTCCGAAGTTTCAGAGTGTTTAACGGTTTTGAGCTGGATAAAACGCCGAGTTTACCATATCTGAAAACCCCCCAGAGCAGGTCAGATAAGATGATTAAATGTAAACATTTTCAGGAATAACTTCTTTATTTCTCCACCAAACCCTATACTGTGACCACTCTTTAGAATCGTCCCAAACCCTATACTGTGACCACAGTGGTCACAGTATAGGGTTTGGTGGAGAAATGACGAATTTAGTATTTTGGTACACACCTTTATCTGCAGTTCTGAATACATCGTACTTGTAAATGATCAGTAAAACCTCTCTATGAGCGACCACTAAAATGATCACTAACTTTAAATGAATTTAACCCTTTACTTCAAGAATATTCATTTAAGAAATAATTATATAATGCAGATATTTAATCCTTTCCCTGCTCTATGTTTATTCTAAATTTCAATACCTACTGAATACATCTTTTCTCAAACTCTTTATACAAGTTGACATACACATTAAACCTTTCGACGATTGCTCTTTGTAGAAGGAATTGTTATTCCTTTCAGGCATATTACATTTACATACAACCGTCTGCTCTTATAAGTTTGTCAAACTATAATGTGGCAAATTAGAAATTTTGCTGAGCGTATGGACGGTGGAACATTGTAGCTATTTTTGACAATAAAGACACAGATCTTTTAAAACACACTGACAAACAGAGCAGACCCTGATCAGACGGCTCCTATTGGAGCCGTCTGATCTGGGTCTACTCTGTTTGCAAATGCGTGAAAACACGTTTATATGAAGGACATGGTGGGGGGGTTAAATGCATTTAACCATTTACTTTATGAATGTTCATTTAAGAAATATTAATATCATGAAGATCTTTAAAAAAGAATTATAAACACAGGAATGCTTGGCCATGACAGAAACTGTAGAATCAAATCTATAGTATTCCATTATCAAACAGGACAGACCCTATGCAGACGGCTAATATAGGAGCCGCCTGATCTTGGTCTCCTCTGTTTGCAAAGGCATTGAAAGGTGTGTCTATAAAATAAATGTTAAGATAGATGGTATTTCAATACAGGGTAATATAATACATAAATTTTCAACGGAACGTTACGGTTCATGGTCGCCACAGGATAACTGTCGTTGCTGGTCATTTTTGTATTTAAATATGACCAGATACAGATGATATGGTAACTGTAAAGTTCTACCCAGTCAAACCTTATTTTTAAACAGTAAAAACTCGGCAATCACAATATTGCGATTGTCTAAATAATTTTCTAGTTTAACGAGTTTCTTATACTCAGAGGTATTTTTATACTTCCAATGAATGAGATGACATGTAAGCGTATTAAAAATGTCGTGTACAGTACACATGCTATTACCAGGCGTGTGCATTGTACTTCCTGTTATCAGGCGTGCTCAGTGTACATAGTCATATGATGCGTGATCAGTGTACATACTCATATGATGCGTGATCAGTGTACATACTCATATGATGCGTATTCAGTGCATATACTAATACCAGGCGTTACAGTGTGCATTCTCTTATCAGACATACACAGCATACGTCCTCTTATCGTGTGTGTACGGTGCATATCTTGTGATCAGGCGTGTATATTGTATATTCTCGTAACAGTCGGGTGCAGTGCACATCCTCTTATCAGGCGTGCACAGTAAACATCCTCTTATCAGGCGTGCACACTGTGCACCCTCTCATCAGGCGTGTGCGATGCACATCTTCTTATTAAGTGCGTAGAATGGGTATCGTCTAAACTGGTATGTACAATGAGCACCCTCTTAATAAAATAGACTGGTCTCGCTGACGCTCCGCGCAGTCTATTTCATGAAGACTTGTCATAATGCTAATACCCCCATTCCGCTGAGCGGCGATTCCGCTACGCTTCGAAATTTTGGTAAAACGCCGCGAATCGTAGCAGGAGCGGCAACAGCGCAGTAGAAGCGCCCTGATCGTAGTAGAAGCGTAACAGTAGCTTCTTGATCGCAACTTCACGTCGATTGTTTTGATCTTGCTCAAAATATAGGTTAGACTGCATTAAGACAAGTCTTCATGAAATAGACCGGGCGGAGCGATAGCGAAGCCCGTCTATTTCATGAAGACTTGTCTGTTTGCAGTCTAACCGATTTAAACCGCCCTCTAAATCCAAATAAGGCATATTGTTTCCAAATCTACGCCACTGTCTTTACTTCTGCTATTTGGCGCAAAATGTCTGACCACGGCGAAATTTGGGGAATTTTTTTTTGGATGATTTAAACCGCCCACTAAATCCAAATAAGGGACACTCTTATAAACGTACACAATGCGCATCCTCTTATCAGGCGTATACAACGCGCGTCCTCTTATAAGCGTGCACAATTCGCATCCTCTTATAATGCGTGTACAACGCGCATCCTGTGTATATGCATTAGTCATCAGTAAAATTTCTCAATAGGTGATTGGGATCCAAACCATTTGCCAGACAGTGTCCAGATATCCGAGTGTTACCTGGGCAATGAGGCAGACGCTATTGCAACTCGGCATTAGAATAATCTGTCAACTGCTTCAGAAATGACATCTGCATTTCTTTTTAGTTTTATTCTTATAACTTTATTTTCATTAAATAATCAGTAAGAATGTCAAACAGTTTGAACACTTGTCTTTCTCGTCATTTGATCTGGATCTAAAATGTATACAATGCCATTTGATACGCAATTAGCGTGTTAATGGATAACTGCTTAGATCTGCAGGTAAATCCAAATGATTCCACCTAGTCTATGCAGTCATTCTGATTGATCGATATCGCATTTCTCGTTTATGGCCTCTTTCCATTTATACGTGCATTTTCTTGGGGGAAAAGTTTTACAAATGGCATTTCTTCATGCAACGCACTAAGAATACCTATTGGATCCTGTCTCTGTTTAGCCTCTGATCACAGTTCACGACCCGCACTCCTGTTTTTTGGTATTTTTGTATCGGTTAATTGGTTCCATTTCAGTAACTGAACCAATTCTATATTGTCTGGCTACCACTGTGTAATTATTCACAGTGAAAAGCACGCCGATACATGCAAACTCTGCAAATTATTTAAGAGTACATTTTCTTGGACGTTGTACATGATGGGTCATGGGGTACTTTACAATGTATCGTACGGGTGCGTTTGCGCGCGCGTGTGTATGTGTGTGTTACGTGCGTGCGTGCGTGTTGAGAGAGAGTTTGAGTGTATATGCGCGTGCGTGTGCGTGGGCGTGTTCGTGTTTGTTTCTGATGGTGATTGGGAGAGAGGACGGACGGTCGAATGGACAGACATACAGGGCAAGAAAAAAGAAGCAATAAGATGGTTAAACAATTTGAATACTTCAATTCTGGCAACTGGATATTGACAATACCTTGCTCAAAGTTTCGTCATTTCCTATAAAATGTACAAGATATTATAATCGTTCGCTGTGTGATTGTCAAATAGTCCCATTAGCTGAGTGGGTACTTTTAATAAAAAGAAGCCTTGTCTGTGATATTTTAAAGGTAAAAATACCATCGGTGCAAACTATATAGTGAATATTATATGACTTTTATTTACTATTGCTTTTTACCAAACCTTGCCTCGTGTCATAATTATGTTAGTCAACGAGTAAATGAACACGGGTGTAATATTCATTTTATGACATGACACCAAAAAACCAACAACATGGAAACTAGGAGCGTTTTGTTTATATTTCGACTTTCTTAACCTAATGTGTGTGTGTTAAACTACACGCGTGCAGTATTAAAATTGCTAACACGTTATATTAACTTTGGTGGAAACAGTCACGGTTGAAAACCCCACTATAACAGTCACGGTTGAAAACCCCCCGCTATAACAGTCACGGTTGAAAACCCCTGCTATAACAGCCACGGTTGAAAAACCCCGCTATAACAGTCACGGTTGGAAAAACCCCGCTATAACAGTCACGGTTGGAAACCCCACTATAACAGTCACGGTTGAAAAACCCCGCTATAACAGTCACGGTTGGAAACCCCCGCTATAACGGCCACTGCTTTAAACCCCAGCTATAACGGTCACTGCTTTAAACCCATACTATAACGGTCGCCGCTTTAAACTCCCGCTATAACTGTCACTGCTGTAAATCCTCGCTATATCATATACATATATATCAACAAGGTACGCGGTAGCTTTAAAGTACAGCACGAAACTATGCAGAACATTCCCTAATGAATTACCGTCGCTCTACGTTAAGCTAACATCTGGTATTAACCCTTTCCCTCATATAAACGTATTTTCATGCGTTGCAAACAGAGTAGACCCAGACCAGACTGCTCCTATAGGAGTTGTCTGATCAAGGTCTGCTCTGTTCGCTTTTGCTTTTGTGACGATATATATCTGATTCTACAGTACCGGGCACTCCTGAGAACTCTCTTAACCCATTCCCTCATATTGGCGACTTTTGACGACTCTGTAAAAGTCACTTTGTGAAACCATTGTGATAAATAGAGCATTTGCTCCAAAAGGAGCAAATGCTCTATTTATCAAAATGGTTTCAAACTACAAAATTCTAAAATTTTCAATTTCTCTAGTTAATGCTCCTTTTCGGTAGATTTATTTAAAGATGTTGTATCTAAAAATAGCCTATGAGGTAATGGGATAAATGATATTGCTGCATTTACTGTCGTTGTACATTAAGCAACTCTCTGGTATTTAAGTTCAATTATCAAGAGGTCGGTTTGGAGAGGTTCTACTGTATGATGTTACGGCTAAGCTGTGTATTTCTTTTTAATGCTTTAAATCATGTCATAAACTCTATATTGATTTCAATAATCAGTGGGATTTAGCTGTACATAATCCCAGCTTACCAGTCCTTAATATACAGAAGGCGACTTGACTACCATTTCAGGCGGTTTCTCTTTAAACGGTCCAGATACTTGATACTGCTGCGAATGATCTGGATCGAATCTGTTTTACAGTCTCGTTGTGTTTGTAAATAAATCCCAACCATTCATCAAAAAGAGTGTCTGATTTTTTTATAACATTTGCAGGGACAGTTATGAAATACATTTTTGCATTCAAAAGGCTAGGTAAATACGCGACAAAGGTAAAATCTATATACCGCATGTTTGAAATTATTAATTTTATTGAATACACTTCGTTGCCTAATCGCGTCCTCTATTAGCTTTTTGAATGTGAGAAACGAGTGCACTGTTCTCTGCGAACAGTGTAGACCCAGATCAGAGGGTTCCTAGAGGAGCACTCTGAACAGAGTCTGCACTGTTTGCCGTTTAATCCCCTATAGCAAATGTACGCCTCTCTTACTAAATGGACTCTACAGCTAAATACTGATGGGTCGTTCCACTTTGAATAAGCATTGAAATGGTTAGCCCTTCTCTTGCTGAATTTTAAAATACATTTCTCCTTCTTTACCCATGCCCTGTTGTATAATTACATATATCTTCACCGTGTACAAGTATTTCGCTGTTTAATCACTGCTGTGGAGTGCACTGGTTGCACAATCAACTTGTAAATAGTGCAGGCCCTGATGAGACAGCTCCTGCAGGAGCTGTCTCATCTGGGTCTTCACTATTTACAGGTAGGTATATTGACGTGAATAGCAAGCGAAGGGTTAATAGGAATCCAGTTTATACTATTGAAGAGTATTGGATACAATGTCGATATATGCATGTACAGTGAGGCCCATCTAAACCGGAATTGTATTAAAAGAACAATTTAGGTAGTTTAGGCAGGTGACTGCTTAATGCAGGTTGAAAGTATTGCAGAAAGCTCTTAGAGGAGCTTTCTGCATGACTTTCAACCTGCATTAAGCTGTCACCTGTCTGAAAGACCGATTTTGAAAACGATTTAAACGTCCGGTTTAGATGGGTTTTACTGTATATATACTCTTGGCACTCTAGGATGAAACGCAGTCAGTCTAGATCCTGATGTGACGTCGTGGAATCTCTTGCGTCTAATCAGGATCCTTACTGTTTGACACTAAATGTATTTATGAAGAGAAATTGTTCAAAAATGCTTTTTGATAATTGTAGTAAACAGTATTTTGGCTGACAACATATACATAGAACGCATGCAGTTAATATTTTTTATATTATTATTATTATTATTATTATTATTATACCACATTTATATAGCGCTCTTTTCACACAGGATGTGTGTGTTCAAAAGCGCTTAAAGTGGAATGTTGCAATATCGTCTGCATCAACTCTGTCGTCTGCGAAATATTTCCAAAAGACGATGTCTGGGTTTTTTTACTTGAAGAAATATTGTAAATTGGCAAACTTAGAATGTGGTGATCGCTTTTTTTGTCAGTGTTATATCTTGATGTAAACGTATTGTAGAGAAACCTCAGCGTGACCAGTCCCGCAATGCGCGCTGTGCCTGTTTGTCACGGTCTTATTTTAATCTTTAGCACATGTATACGGGCTACGGCTCATGTTTGGCAAACAGATCACACTCTGCGTATGACGTCAGGTTTAACCCTTAACCTTTAACCCTTTCCTCCATATAAACGTGTTTTTACGGATTTGCAAACAGAGAAGACCCAGATCAGACGGCTCCTATAGGAGCCGTCTGATCAGGGTCTGCTCTGTTTGTTAATGGGATTTTGATAGATCTGTTTCTTTAGTTTCTAAAATGGCTACAATGCTACACCTTCAATATTCCGCTATAACTACATGTATATACAGTAGGTATTGAAATTTAGACTAAATATAGAACATGGAATGGATTAATGTACTATATGGGACATAGACGGCAGAGTTTGTGTTTTAAAATACCAGATGAGGCATGTTTTCACCGAATAATTTACAAAACAGGCTGAGGCTTAATGTGCATCCAGAAGGAAGTGATATAATAAGTAACGTTTCATATTGATAACAATATTTGTTTTTATCTTGAATCTTTATCACCGTTTGTTCTTTTTCAAACGATCAACATATTTTGAAGAATTTGACTGTTAGTGTAATATTCAGTGGTGGACGTGATCATAATTATGCATATACAAATAATTGCACAGCCTTCTCGGGCAAATAAGAGTAACATAATACGGACAGAATATGACGTACAGTAGTTATATGGGTAAAGTATGACATGAGATAACTCCGTCATAGAGACAATTACCAGTACATGTTGAAATAAGAAACTTAAGTTATGTTCACAAACTTGAACTGTTGGATTCAAACTTGGCAATGAATGATGGACTTAGACAATGTCAGGTAAGGCTTTAGACTTTTATAACGTAAGTAAGCTAGACACATGACAATTTGTGATAACATTGGCAAACCGTTTGGATCCAATTGAGACAGTGTGTAACTCATCAGTATTTAAACTATTTGACACCCTGTGTAACTCGGTATCTAACCAGCATCCAAACTATTTGACACCCTGTATAACTCAGTATCCACACTATTTGACACCCTGTGTAACTCGGTATCTCGTCAGTATTCAAACTATTTGACACTCAGTGTAACACGGTGTCTAATCAGCAACCAACCTATTTGACACCCTGTGTAACTCAGTATCTCATCAGTATTCAAACTATTTGACACTCAGTGTAACACGGTGTCTAATCAGCAACCAACATATTTGACACCCTGTGTAACTCAGTATCTCATCAGTATTCAAACTATTTGACACTCAGTGTAACACGGTATGTCATCAGTACCCAAACTATTTGACACTCAATGTAACACGGTATCTAATCAGCAACCAATCTATTTGACATCCTGTGTAACTCAATATCTCATCAGTATTCAAACTATTTGACACTCAGTGTAACACGGTATGTCATCAGTACCCAAACTATTTGACACCCTGTGTGTAACACGGTATCTCATCAGTATTCAAACTATTTGACACCCAGTGTAACACGGTATCTCATCAGTATGCAAACTATTTGACACCCAGTGTAACACGGTATCTCATCAGTACCCAAACTATATGGTAGATACTGCAGAATCATATCTATATTGTACCATAAGCAAACAGAGCAGAACCTGATCAGACGGCTCAAACAGGAGCCGTCTGATCTGGGTCTACTCTGTTTGCAAAGTCATAGAAAAGCGTTTTTTATGGAGTTAAGGATGAACTTACACTAGTCCTATCCTTATAATGGAAATGTGTTAAACAAGTAGGATTGCCAAGCAGACAACATTGAATAATTTACAAATCCCATTTTATGTCACATCCTTCGTCTCATAAAAAGCCATTTAAATTAGATGAAACGTGTTAAATTCACCTTCACTTAACTCTTTAAGGTCTAGCGCTGAATTTGTGAATGCCTTAAGCATGCACATTATGTAGATCTAGACGATACGCTTATTGAATGGAGAACTATGAAAATCCCAACATATTGACATTCTAGTTTGGTTTTGAAAATAAACCGAATGTTATATAACGTTGATAGTTAAAGTAGACACTAGTTTGCAGACGACAATAGCACACAGTGACCTATTGACCCCTTAACCCTTTACTCCATGAATATTCATATAAGAAATAATGACATCATGTATATTAATTGCATTGATTGTTATAGTAGCACATGGACACGGGACTTTATGGCCATAATAGAAATTGTATAATCATATCTATATTATTTTACAAGCAAACAGAGCAGACCCTGATCAGACGGCTCCTATAGGAGCCGTCTGATATGGGTCTTCTCTGTTTGCAAAAACCTAGACAAGGCGTATTAATGGAGTAAAGGGTTAATATTTATCATTATCAAACAGCTGAACACAGAATTCTTTTGCACAAGGTAGAAGCTGAAAATCAGATCTATATTATTTGATAAGCAAACAGAATAGACCGTGATCAGGAACCGTTTCATCTGGGTCGACTCTGTTTGCTAAGGCGTTGATGGGCGTATCTCTGGAGTAAATGATTAATGCTAGTCCAACTGATTATGTTAGCATTTGGCACATTAACCCTGTCCCTGTTCTATATTTATCCCGAATTTCGATACCTACTGAATATTCATGGACAAAATAGTTATAACGAAATACGGAAGGTAGAACGTTGTAGCCATTTTAGTAATCTCCCCCCCCCCCAGATTTATCAAATTCCATTAGCAAACAGAGCAGACACTGATCAGACGGCTCCCTGGGTCTACTCTGTTTGCAAATGTGGGAAAAGGCATTTATATGAGGGAAAGGGTTGAGTAATGACGTCATCTTCAAAGTGCATACGTCGTCTACTTTAAAGCATATCAGACAGTGTCAATGAGAGATGACAAGTTGCTTGTGTAAAGTGTTTGTAAATGTCAAAACATCAACCATCTAGTGGACATCGCAGTAAAATTTCCATTATCGGTCTTCAAGACAGGCTGTAGCTCAATTCATGGTGGCAGTCACACAGAAAGCTCCTCTGGGAGCTTTCTGTATGACTTTCACCCTCCTTTAAGCAGCCACCTCCTTAAAAGTTATCAAACTTTATTTACTGAAACTTTGGATTTTAAAGGAAACTCAAATATGCAGTATTATTGTTGGCTTCAAACTGTCGCCAGCATTCTCAACTGCATCAACTCAACTAAGCAATGTTTGCTGTGCAGATAACTCGGTACTTCAAGTCTTAATGGGGGACGTGATTACGCCTTGACGTGATTATCCCGTTGCAAACAGAGTAGACCCAGATCAGCAGTGTCTGCTCTGTTTGCTTATAGAATAATATAGATGTGATTCTATAGTTTGTGCTTTTGCAAATTTTTCATGTGTTAATATCCCATAATGAAAAGTGTACTAATCAATATTCATGACGTCAGCATGTATGGAGTAAAGGGTTAAGTGAGAACCTGTCAAAATGTATGCTTTATTATGATATGTCTAGTTATTCCAGCTTTCACCTGGCTCTTTAATCTTCTGGTTTCCTGGTTTCACCTGGCTCTTTAATCTTTCATTTGGCGAAATTTACCAGAAAGTCACCATTTGAGTGCTAACGGGTGATGGTGATACAGTGTCTTATTAGGAGCCAGACTATTTGTAATTCTGGCAAAAAGTTCCTAAAGAAATGGAAGAAAAATAAAAGAATGGGAGATATTGTTGAAGGCACTTTTAAAATCCAGATATTGCGTATGCCTCAAGTTTCGCAGTACAGTAAAACCCGTCTAGACAGGACGTTCAATTTAGTGAACGGATCGGTCATAGAGAGACAGGTGACAGCTTAATGCAGGGTAAAGTCATGCAGAAATCTCCTGCAGGAGCCATCTGCCTAGAAGTATCTAAATTCTTCTCTGCTAGAGTGGGGTTACTGTAGATGTTTTAATTCTGTTTCATTGACACACACCAACAGAGAGGTTCAAATGGTACAGATTGTGACGGGACAACTCTTAACCCATTTCCCTGTTCTTATGTTTATTAAAAAATTAAGTACTTAATGGATATTCATGGACAAAATAGTTATAATGAAATATGGAAGGTGGAACTTTGTAGCCATTTTACGAAGTATAGAAACAGATATATCTAATTTCATTAGCATACTGAGCAGACCCTGATCAGACGGTTCCTATAGGAGCCGTCTGATATGGGTATACTCTGTTTGCAGATGCGTGGAAACACGTTTATATGAAGGAAAGGATCAACACTAATATGTATCATCACCAATGAATTGAAAAGGACAAAACAAAGACATTGTCACGTGACTCTTATTACTGAATGAACTACTTACCTGACCATGCACTTGTTTACTCCATGAATATTCATGAAAGAAATAATGACATCATGATTATTAATTAGATTACATGTACTTGTTATAATAGCAAATGGACGCAGACATGTTTTGCCTTGACAGAAACTGTAGAATCATGTCTATAGAATGTCATCAGCAAACAGAGCATACACGGATTAGACGATACAGGAGCCATCTAATCTGGATATTCTCTGCTTGCAAATGTGTAGAAAAAAGCGTATCTGTGGAGTAAAGGGTTAATGCTTTTGCAAAGTGAGTAGACCCAGATTAGACAGCTCATGTGGGAGACATCTGCTCAGGGTCTACCCTGTTTCATATTGATCTGACTCAGTAGTTTCTGACGAGATATAACAGTGCATCATTTATTACAGTAAAACCCCGCTAATGCGACCATATAAAAAGAGGTATAATTCTGGGTGCTAGATGCAGGTGGTAGCTTAATGCAGGACAATAATAATGCAGAAAGCTCATCTAGGAGCTTTCTGCATTACTTTTGTCCTGCATTAAGCAACCACCTGTTTATAAAGACAGCCATGTTTATTCATTAAGTGGTTGCATTAGACCGGTTCTACTTCATACTGATCAGATACCGTGTTTAATCGAGGAGGCCGATCTGGGTCTACAAATACACGTTACCAGACCGTCCCCGGTTAATTTTATTTATCAAAGGTATAAATGAATACAATAGATCTGGATATACTCTGTTTGCAAACGCGTGAAAAGGCGTTTATATGAGGGAAGGTGTTAACTGTAGAATACACTTAATATGAAAGGATTAAATTTACTAGCAGATTGTGAATGGTAAATTGTGCAGACCCTGATCAGAGAGAGTTCTTCAAGGAACGTTTTGACACGGGTCTGCACTGTTTGCAAGTGCCAGTTAATTCCAGCATTCATAGGTTTATTTACCTTCTTTCGTAATTACTTATTTTATCACCCACATGACATTTAAAGCAGACGCATGTAAATAACAACCCTAAGTGACATTTAGGTGTTAAAAGCAGAATGTTGATATTGCAATGTTTTAGTTAGGCAAATTTACTTAACCTTTAGTAAAAATATACACGTTTTCAGTGTGAATTCAGATAATAGGGTCTTTTGCACATAAATCCTCGTCTCTAGAATTATAGAGAATACATGTAATTTTAACGCTTTACTCCATAAATACGCATTTCCACGCCTTTGCAAACAGAGTAGACCCAGATCAGACGGCTCCTATAGGAACCGTCTGATCAGCGTCTGCTTTGGATATACATGTAATATAGAAATGACTCAACAGTTTCTGGCGCGGCCAAAATGTCAATGTGCTCTGATAAAAATTAATCTTATTAATATTCATGATGTCATTATTTCTTACAAAACTATTCATGGAGTAAAGGGATAATTATAAAGGCTGGGACTTGGCATATAGCATGCGTCATCTTCATGATGTGATTTAGGTAAGACAGCAAACCCCTGGGTGACTGTATTTGACATTGTAAAGGACGTCTTATGAAACATAATTACCCTTAAAAATCTAAAAACTAAAAAAAATCACAGCCACCGCCCCCCCCCCCCCCCCCCCCTCAAAACAAAGGTGGGATTTAATCAGTGACACTAAATTTGATTTATTTATTTTCCTATGCAGTCTAGATGACGTCATATATATTTAAGCCATTGCAGTGTGTTTTTGTTTTAAAAAATAACGTCTAATTCAGTTTAAGACAATGTCGAGTTATCTTATTGTCCGAGTAGATATTGTCCGAGTATCGAACAGTTTTATTGCATCCTGATCCATGTTGTTGTCATAATCATTTTATGGCAATCATGCCCATATTAGCTTGTCGATGAGAATATTTAACTGTGCTTTAAAGAGCAAGTCCCTGTACAACGAGAACGCATATTTTCAATAATCATAAAACCTGGTATTTGTTATGTTCAATTATAATTATGAAAATTGTCGATTTGAACTTATATAAAAAAAATGCCCCTATTTTCATAGATACTTATAATTTTTGATCTACAATAAAATATGATCGACCTTGTTCGAACAGTTAACGAAACTAAAACGCGAGCCGAATAAATACTAATGCATTGCCAAATAGCTTATCAAACATATGGAAGTTGTCGGTGTTATTCGACTGGTTTTCTTGCGATATACTTCTTTTCAGTATATAAACAAATGATTTATGTAATTGTTGGGTATTTTAAAAACACCTGGCCAGTAGAGACTATCACTTTAAAGACAGCATGAAAACGGCCTCGTTTTTAGCTGTACTTCAAGTGGCACTGAATGTTTTGATACAATGCGTTTAGCTGTACTTCAACCGGCAGTGGTTGTTTTGACCCACTGCGTTTAGCTGTACTTCAAGTGGCACTGAATGTTTTGACCCACTGCGTTTAGCTGTACTTCAACCGGCAGTGGTTGTTTTGACCCACTGCGTTTAGCTGTACTTCAAGTGGCACTGAATGTTTTGATACAATGCGTTTAGCTGTACTTCATCTGGCAGTGGTTGTTTTGACCCACTGCGTTTAGCTGTACTTCAACCAGCAGTGGTTGTTTTGACACACTGCGTTTAGCTGTACTTCATCTGGCAGTGGTTGTTTTGACCCACTGCGTTTAGCTGTACTTCAACCGGCAGTGGTTGTTTTGACACACTGCGTTTAGCTGTACTTCATCAGGCAGTGGTTGTTTTGACCCACTGCGTTTAGCTGTACTTCATCTGGCAGTGGTTGTTTTGACACACTGCGTTTAGCTGTACTTCATCTGGCAGTGGTTGTTTTGACCCACTGCGTTTAGCTGTACTTCATCTGGCAGTGGTTGTTTTGACACACGGTGTTTAGCTGTACTTCATCTGGCAGTGGTTGTTTTGACACACTGCGTTTAGCTGTACTTCATCTGGCAGTTGTTGTTTTGACACACGGTGTTTAGCTGTACTTCATCTGGCAGTGGTTGTTTTGACACACTGTGTTTAGCTGTACTTCAATTGGCAGTGGTTGTTTTGACACACTGTGTTTAGCTGTACTTCATCTGGCAGTTGTTGTTTCGACACACGGTGTTTAGCTGTACTTCATCTGGCAGTGGTTGTTTTGACACACGGTGTTTTAGCTGTACTTCATCTGGCAGTTGTTGTTTTGACACACGGTGTTTAGCTGTACTTCATCTGGCAGTGGTTGTTTTGACACACGGTGTTTAGCTGTACTTCATCTGGCAGTGGTTGTTTTGACACACGGTGTTTAGCTGTACTTCATCTGGCAGTGGTTGTTTTATTCGCGTATACAATGTTTGTAAATGAAATCAACAGCCAGATCTGAATAATCTATTGTATAAAAGAAAAAAAATGAAGAGATAATCACCTTTTGAAGGGTCGGTTAAATCACTTTATGAAACCATTGTAATTAATAGAGCATTTGTTCCATAGGAGCAAATGCTCTATTTAATCACAATGGTTTCAAAACTACACAATTCTAAACTGTCCCTTTTTCTATTAAATGCTGCTTTTCGGTAGATTTATTCAAAGAGTTTGGGCCTATGAAATAGTCTATGAGGGATGACCTTGTGGCGGGGTAAGAGTTAAGGAGAAGGTTGCATGTCGAGCTGTCTTTTTTCCTGATTGTGGTCTATATTTCATCTGTAATATATCTTTTTTACGTCATTCGTTCAATTGAGCTGGATTACATGACTGGACATTAATCGAGGGCCTTTGTTTGAAGACAACGTTCTAGGGTAAACTAGCAAGCCAAATAATTTGTATTTGCACACTATTGCCGTCTACTGCAATTATCAAAGCCAATGTCCTTTCCATTTCTTATGAATAATACAATCACAGTGTCAAACAGTTTGCACCCCGATGAGATGCCGAGTTACTCGGCGTTTCATCTGCACCCATAATGTTTTCGCAGATTATCACATTAGCCACGAACGCACAAGGGGTTAACAGGTATACATGTGTCGTAGGCATTCATACAAATCGTAAACATGGGGAATTGTCCGCTAAATCAAATAAGCACTGAACATACATTTTATTTGCTACTCGTCACATTACCAAAATATAGATTATTACATGCATTGAATATCGTAAACAGCACTCTCATGTTTCGTTCTTTTAGATGTGCCTTCAAATGAAAGATATAGATATGCAAGGAGAATGAGACGAACGTAATACGCAAAACTCTTTTGGTAGTGTTCTGTATAACTTTAGTTTCGTTCTACATTAAGCTACAGTCTGTCTAAGATATCAACATTTTGGCGTCTTTCAAGGCTTTCCCAAATATAAACGTTTCTTTATGTATTTGCAAACAGTAGATCCAGATCAGACGGCTCCTACGGGAGCCGTCTGATCAGGGTCTGCTCTCTTTGTTTATGGAATTATATAGATCTGATTCTACAGTTCTGAAATGGCAAAATAATCCCCTGTCTATCGGAAAATATGGAGATTAAGTTAATGAATATTCACACGGTCATGAATTCTTGTATAAATATTCATGAGGTCATGGATTCTTGTATAAATATTCATGAGGGAAAGGGTTAAGTGGCGGTGATAGGGAGATGATTTTGTATTACTCGGTGGGAATGTAAATCTTACGTTTTATGAGTCACTGTTAACATACATGTATTCATCTTGCTTGTTGATAAAGAGAAATCAGATGCGGCGCCACCTCTGCATCCACGACGCGGGGGCAATTGACATAGTATATGTTAAAAAACAACAAAAAGAAAAGAAAAACAAAACACAACCCTACAAATGACATCAAAACTCGATAATCATAGTTTCAGTCACACAATCGTAATTTGTATAGAATCCTTAAATTGTATCTAACAATGCATTGCGTGCTAATTGTTCGCTATAGGAGAGCTGTTATTGTATATACAGTATAAGTTATTGCTGGACTTTTGTAACCAATCAATGAGAAACCAGAGATGTCAAATATTCTCTTTTGAAACAAATGTATAAACCGTGTTAACTATGGCCTGATCATATTGTCGACTTATCGAATGCTTATTTACTGCAGTTTAATTTGCAACGGGTTTTGTAAAGTAGAAACGTACCATGTCGAAGTAGTAGGGACTCGGTAAAACTTCGAATAAATGAGAGGTCGTCTAAAACATCACCTGACATTTCTCCATTTCTACCTCAATTCTTTCGTGATGTCCATCTCCTTTACTGTTTCAACACTAAATAACGTTTGTCTGCATTGAATGCGGTCTGCTTCAAGTCTGTCTTGAAATGTCATTTCAAAAACCAGTGTTAGAGTTTGAAACAGTTTGGATCCTGATGAGCCACCTAATTACAGTGACGAGTCACGCATTTAAATCAGCTGCCATGTCTACACTCATTCCAGTGCTTGTAAAATTTACTACATCGCAATTTCCACTTTGTGTATAAGAAACGTAAATGTATTTATTTTAAAAGTATAGAACTATAGTCTTAATATTAATTTAAGCTCCGTGCTTATATCGGAATATCCATAACAGTTAACACATTCTCTCCTAGTGACGCATATTGGCGTCTCTGTAAAAGTCACATTTTGAAACCATTGTGATAAATAGAGCATTTGCTCCTATAGGAGCAAATGCTCTATTTATCACAATGGTTTCACACTATAAAATTCTAAAATTGTCCCTCTCTATAGTTAATGCCCCTTTTCGGTAGATTTATTCAAAGAGGTTGGATCTAAAAATAGTCTATGAGGTAATGAGTTAATCTAATTAATATTCACGATGACATTAATTATTACATGCATATTCATGGAGTAAAGGGTTAGGCAGTGTGCCCATACATGACACGTTTAAAAGTTTATAAAAATAGAATAAAATTGTAGTTTGTTAAACGGAAATTAGTAGGGTGTGGAAATAAGATACTGATATTAACCCTTTCACCGCCATTGTCGCCTTTATGCACCACGACAAATAGTGCAGTCCCAGATCAGACGCCGCCTTTTCAAGGCGGCGTCTGATCAAGGACTTCACTTTTTGTCTCAATCTCTATTTCTATACCCGTGCTTTATTCCTTTTAAATTTGCATTTATTTGTCTCATCTCCTTATTCTACTAAATGATTTAACACAATTGGATTGCAGTCGACAATTAGAAAGTTGGCGCTAAAAGAGTTAACAATGCGAGCATTTGGTGTTTAAGCATCGATGTCGCTGATATTATTGGCCGATGTTTCAAAGTTGGCGACAACAAACTGCATGTCTAGTCGTCAACACTTTTACAGTTGGCAATCACGCCCTCTTTTCATGTACGCCGACAAGAAAGGCTATAAGTACTCTATGAAGAGTATCTCTTAAATCCGGAAACGTTTTTGTTGTACCCTTTATTACTTTCCTACAGTTACTCTTTTTGCAACTCAATCACTGAGTACACTGGCGATAGGTGGATCCAGTTCATTTCACTTAAACATGTTTTCGTTTTACATGCATTTGCCATCGCGGTTGTTATAGATTAGTCAGTGAGAGGATACGTTTATTTACACTGTTTGTCTTTTAGGGTGGGGTGGAATAAGTGTGAGTTTGGGCGCCCCTAAACCGGTTTAACCCCCTCCCCCAGTGACTATTGTCACTGACCGTTCCAATGCGATACTTCCATCGCCCCCTATTGTTTATTCGTTTTATCTTTGTGCGTCCCTTTGTGTTTTGATAGTTATGTACATTTTCTTTGTTTTCTTGTGGTGATGTTCAGACGGCTGTTTGTTTTGTATGTGATGTTTTCTGCATGACTCATTTTGTGTACTTTTCATAACATAGTACAAACTGTTACGAGAAACGTGGTTTTTGTATGTTTTTTTTTTTAAAAAAAACCTGCATTATTTAATAGACATATTTCCGTTAATGGCAGTTTAAAGGTATTATTTACGTAACTTACAGATAAATAGTAAAAGGATGATCCAAATTAATTTTCCAAATGTTTAAATGCCCACAAAAAGGAAATTACTGAACCCAATATTTATTTTCACTAACTAATTCAAACTTGAAAGCACTCACGTGAAACTGATTGAAGGGAACGAATGATAGAACACAAGTACACACTACTAGACACACGCAAAGACCAGGATGCATTATCTTGTATATAATCATTCAAACTAATACGGAATGATATGGAATGTCACGGAAGCTTCTATATGGCTGTATATAATTACGTAATTTTATAAACTGCTAAAGATTTTAATATTAACCCTTTCCCTGTTCTATGTTTATTACAAAATTCAATACCTACTGAATAGTCATGGACAAAATAGTTACAATGAAATATGGAAGGTGGAACATTGTAGTCATTTTAGAAAGTATAGAAAGCTTAATGCAGGACAAAAGTAATGCAGAAAGTTCCTAGAGGAGCTTTCTGCATTACTTTTGTCTTGCATTAAACTACCACCTGCATCTAGCACCCAGAATTATACCTCCTTTAGGTGGTCGCATTAGAGGGTTTTTACTGTACATGTATTTACCGCAAGTATGCTTCAATTGCAGTCGGTTTCTTTCTATAAATAAACTCCTTTTCCTAAAGTTTAGTTCCAAACAGTCAGTTTTATATCTAAAGTTGTGTTCCGTATATGAACCGTTTACATACTTCTTCCCTCTCGCTGATTTGTGTTCGCATTGAGCAATCAAATGATTGAAAATGTCACAAATATGCATGTACAGTAAAACCAATCTAATGCGACCACTTTATGGACACACAAAGGTAAAAGTGTTTGCATAATGTGCCCTAAGAGACGATTCTAAAGAGTGGCCACAGTATAGGTTTGGTGGAGAAATGACGATTTTAGTATTTAGGTACGCACCCTTATCTGTAGTTCTGCCTTATCCTATTCTGAAACATGAAAAGCAATGCGACACCGACTTTACTCGGCGTATCACGTGGCTTCAAGCTGTTTTGCAAATGCTAATCAGTTTGTACATAGCGGATAAGAGGTGAATCAGACAATTAAGATATGACCCTCTTGGCGCTTCATTCATGACCTTCTTGGCAGTTCATTTATGACCTCTCAGTGTTTCATTCGTAGTCTCTTTGCGATTTTCATACATTGCCTATTGTATGTTACATTCATGGACTCTTTGTATATTCATCATGTGAAGGCGTAGTGTCTTGTACTACTTTGATGTCAATTAAACCTTTACCCTGACCTTGACCCCAATTTAGGTAGAAATCAGTCTACAAATCTTGCCTGGATGCTATCTTCTGAATCACTTGGACAAGGGTTTCCAATTTTTTGTTTGTATCCCTGTGCGTACAGCATTGCAGAAATCTCCCAGGTTCCTTCAATATAAATATATAATTACAAGCATCCTTGGATACCTATCTGACTACCATGTATACATATTGACCATTAATAAAACGTTACACAGTATCACCCACTTATACTTGTGATGTCAATAACTATTCCCTATTAGTACATACCTGAACTCACTGTGATGACTGTAAAAACGCTAATAGCAGTCTTTGTTCGGGGACAAAGGATTGCTTGACAATACTTGATGTTTTATTAACATTCTCCATATACGTCCTTTTTGTATATTTCAGGCTACAGTATCACAAGGACAAACCACCGACTTGATGTGGATATGGAGAGGCAGTACTCTTTGAAGTGACTGAAGTTTATTGAGTACCTTTTGGACCGAGTACACGGTGTACTCTGTCAAGTGAGAGTGATGATGGATATGCAACACCTGATCCGCCGGCGATACCGGGGCTGGCGTCTTCTAGTCCTTCTGGCGGTGTTCGCCGCCGGCTACCTCACGGTTATATTACCGGCAATAATCTACCAGTCTCATACAGGCTATTCTTATGGAATGGAACCTCACTCTTTCAGAAGACTTCTAGCAAGTGATGACAATGACACAGGATTTAAATATCCCCCCGATGCATTTTCAATTGAACAGCGACGAGACGGTGCAGTGGTTTTGCATGTGATCGGATTAATATATATGTTTGTGGCCTTGGCAATAGTCTGTGATGAATTTTTTGTTCCATCCTTGAGTGTTGTAATAGAAAAATTGGATATATCTGAAGACGTGGCAGGAGCTACGTTTATGGCAGCTGGTGGTAGTGCCCCAGAGTTATTTACCAGCTTAATAGGCGTATTCTTTGCAAGGGATAACGTTGGCATTGGAACTATTGTTGGATCTGCTGTTTTTAATATATTGTTTGTAATTGGAATGTGTGCGATAGTAAGCAAGACAGTTCTAGACCTGACATGGTGGCCCTTGTTTAGAGACGTAAGCTTCTACAGCATAGACCTAATTGTGCTTATAGTTTTCTTCAGAGATGGCGAAATCCTGTGGTGGGAAGCACTAATTTTGTTTCTTCTGTATATACTTTATGTCCTCTTTATGAAATTTAATGAAAAAATAGAGAAATTTGTGAAAAGTAAGCTCAAGCGCCGAAAGACTCGAGTACACAGCGACGACAACCTGATAACTGAGGTATGTACCATTTATAACAAACTTGGGTAAGGTATGTACCCGGTTACAAAAATGATATAAGCGAGATATGTACCGGGTACAAAAATGATATAAATAAGATATGTACCGGTTACAAACATGATATAAGCGAGATAATATATATGCAGGTTATGTATAAATAAGATATATATCGGTTATAGCGATTGTATAAATAATATATGTACTGGTTATAACAGTCATATAAATAAGACGTACTGGTTATAACAGTCATATAAATAAGACGTACTGGTTATAACGATCATATAAATAATGCATGTACCGGTTAACAGTAATATAGATAAGATAGTGTCGGTTATAACAGTCATATAAGTAAGATATTCTTATAACAGTCGTATAAGTAAGATATTCTTATAACAGTCGTATAAGTAAGATATTCTTATAACAGTCATATAAGTAAGATATTCTTATAACAGTCGTATAAGTAAGATGCTTATAACAGTCATATAAGTAAGATATGCTTATAACAGTCGTAAATCAGATATTATTTGCCTGTTATAACAGTAATATGTTAGATAAGGAATGCATCGGTTGATGTTGTTTGTAAATGTGTATAACATTGGTCACCCAGGAACCTTATATTTTTCCACGAAATATGCTTGAGCTCTTTTGGTGACACAGCTTGATACCCCTAAAGTCACTTGACTGCTATCATATACCACACGCTGTCACATATAGTATTTGTATGTTATTGCAGGATATGTGTCTGGCCTTTGGTCTAAATTAACGTTTTCTGAATAGAAACATGACGAATATTTTTAAAAAAATGTTTGCTTAGAGTGCTAAATACAAATGTATTAGATAAAGATTGCATACTGGGTACATGCTTATAAAACGTTTAGTTGAGTCTGAGTTCGTTCTCAAGTTTTTGATTGGTCAGATTTGAGCCTTTGGCTCAAATCTGACCAATCAAAAGCTTGAGAACTCAAATCTGACCAATCAAAAGCTTGAGAACGAAACTCAGACTCAACTAAAAGCTTTATAAGCATGGACCCAGTGTATTTTTTCAAGTACAGTAGATCGCCTCTCTAAACCGGACGTTTAATTTAGTATAAATATCGGTCTTGAAGACAGGTGGCAGCTTAATGCAGGATGAAAGTCATATAGGAAGCAGAGGAGCTTTCTGCATGACTTTCATCCTGCATTAAGCAGCCAGCTGCCTAAACGTATCCAAATTCTTCTCAACTAGAATTCCGGTTTAGAGGGATTTTACTGTATCGGACCTCAAAGAATGAATGTGATACGAGGCGGTACATGTATTCTCATTTCTTCATAACAGGTTTGAGGGGAAGAAACCAAATAGGTTCTTTTGTATAAAATGTTTGTTCCAGGAATAACAATACCAACAAACTGTTGGACAACAAAACCGTTCATTACTATAGTCGACTATGATATATATTAAACATTAGTTGATAAATACTTAATTACAGTGTTTGTTTGCAGGGATTTATTGCATGCTGTTAAGATCATGTCCCTTGAGTGGTTGTGTAATAAACACGAACCGCATTACACAATGATAAACATTTAACCCTTCGCTTGCTAAATTTTAAAATACAGTTCTCCTTATTTACCCATGCCCTGTTGTATAATTACATATATCTTCACTGTGTACAAATATTTTGCTGTGCAATCACTGCTGTGGAGTACATTGGTTGCACAATCAATTTGTAAATAGTGCAGACCCTGATGAGACAGCTCCTGCAGGAGCTGTCTCATCTGGGTATCCACTATTTACAGGTATGTATATTGACGTGAATAGCAAGCGAAGGGTTAAATGATTCAGAGTATGTTGATTAAACATCACTTGTATACATTGTTGCACTTCGTAGAATGCAATATGTTTTATGATTACTTTGTTCTTAACTCTTTACTCCATAGATAAGCTTTAAAAATCTTTGCAAACAGAATAGACACAGATCAGACGATTTCTGTAGGAGCCGTGTGCTCAAAGTCTGCCCTGTTTGCTTATGAAATAATATAGATTTGATTCTGCAGTTCCCTTGTTCACGTGCCTTTCGAGTGAGTGAGTGAGTGAGTTGGGTTTTTACGGCACTGCGACACTAAATAGGTCATATAGCGCCAAGCGTGCCGTACGAATATCACCTGATTGATATTTGTAATGTCATTTATGATTATTTTTCACATGAATATTCATGGAGTAAAGGGTTAAGAGATCTGACTGAACGTACTTTGTAGTACTGTTTCAAGTTTGCTCCATTGTTAGATATTCGTTTTAATATTTATAAATCTAACCAATCTGTTTTACTCATTTTCAGGTTATAAGTACACAAATGACTAAATGTAAGACAACACTATATCATGATACTTATGTTTATTTCACTTGAAGGCAGAAAAACACTGTAGTTTAGCGGCGCCATTGCATGTATTTTATATAAGTATATTACATAAGAGTCTTAACTGCTGAAATTGCTCAATATCGGAATAGAAATTCCACAGAATATTTGAACTAAGAGGAATATGCTTTAACCTTTAGCCTGCGGAGCAAATTAATTTTATATAATTTTTCACCTACTACATTTTTAAAGCTCAAGCTTTAATCAATTTGTCTACCAAAATGCAATCAGGTTATCAAACCGTTTGGATCCTGATGAGACGCCGAGTTACTCGGCGTCTCATCTGGATCCAAACTGTTTGCATAGGTATTCACTAATCCGCCCATAGCAGGCTAAAGGTTAACTAACTGGATGGGCATCTCGGCTTGAGTTAACTAGAAAACAACTAAACTATATATAATGCATAAGCTGTCTCAATAGTTATGTATAGGTTAGAGCATCTTTATTTCAGACTACGGAATATAGCCCTCAAGGCGCGGGACGCGCCGAGAGGACTATATTCTGTAGTATCAAATAAACATGACTTGAGCTATTTAGCACAATGCTCTACCGTCGCCGTCAATTTTCCTGCCAAAATATAAATTAACTGACGTTTCAGTAAATGAAGTGAACAACGTTTGTCGCAAGCCTTCGTAGAAACATGTCGGACAAAACAGTGAATTTCGACGTATTATTTGAAAGCGCTAAGGAAATCTTCAATACAGACGACTTGGGCGATCTTTATATTCCAACTCAAGCACGAGGAAACTTCCACCTCACGGTTTTCAAAACCGGTAGCAGATGCGGAATTAACAAAACGCATAAGTGATTGTATGCCGCGCAAAACACAAAAGGCAAAGTCGTGGAGCATGCGAATTAATAGAGAGCGGGCCGAGTACCGAACCATTCAGTTGGAGACAATTTTATCTGAAAATATGTGTAAAGTGTATCTAGGAATTCGTTTAGAAGGGTGCTACTGTATTTGCATTGTTTTCATAGTAAATTGTTTAAAATCTTTGCATTGTATATTCTTAAAATGAATTATGTTAAGGATAAACTGCTTTAAAGCAGCAGATCCTTTCGAGCAAATTATCTTTTTAACATACTCGTTTAAAAAACTTTTACTATTCAAACAAATAAAATTGTATTTAGTAATTTGTTCAGAAATGTGCTACTTTTTTTGGACTGTTTTCATAGTCCATCCTCTATTTTATTTATTTATTTCACCGATAACTTGACAATTGGCATTCACAGCGGCACAGCGACGACGTAGCGCATGTGCTAAATAAATGATCTTCGTGAACTTATTTACAAGTTACATGTTGTATTTTTGTATGTTTTCCAATGCTCTGTAGGAGTGCAAATGAATAAACAAGGATATCCGTGAAAAACAACGTGACAGTGCAATAACACGTAAACTCATGGTCCAGCATTTCGTATAGATTTCAAAATAAAGATCAAACGCAAAATACGTTAAAAGTCTACACATTTGACTGTCCTTGTGATATCAACATTGCAGCATATTGGGCGACTTTCAAAGCTTCAGTTATTTCAGTTTTAGTCTTTAGCCTACAATCACCCGTCGTATACTTTATGTATGGACATATCAGTGTCATATCCTTGTCCACTTGTCATAAGATGGTTGTATTTGGTAGAGACACCAAATAAGCAGGTGTCTTATGGGTTTTAATAGTTGTATGTCTTATGGGTCTTAATGGTTTTATTTGGTAGAGAAACTGAATAAGCATGTGCATGTGTCTTATGGGTCTAGATGGTTGTATTTGGCAGAGGAACTGAATAAGCTCGTGTCTTATGGATCTAAATGCTTGTATTTGGTAGGGAAACTGAACAAGCGTGTGTCTTATGGGTCTAGATGGTTGTATTTGATAGAGAAACTGAACAATCGTGTGTCTTATGGGTCTAGATGGTTGTATTTGGTAGAGAAACTGAACAAGCGTGTGTCTTATGGGTCTAGATGGTTGTATTTGATAGAGAAACTGAACGATCGTGTGTCTTATGGGTCTAGATGGTTGTATTTGGTAGAGAAACTGAACAAGCAGGTGTCTTATGGATCTAAATGGTTGTATTTGGTAGAGAAACTGAACAAGCGTGTGTCTTATGGGTCTAGATGGTTGTATTTGGTAGAGAAACTGAACAAGCGTGTGTCTTATGGGTCTAGATGGTTGTATTTGATAGAGAAACTGAACAATCGTGTGTCTTATGGGTCTAGATGGTTGTATTTGGTAGAGAAACTGAACAAGCGTGTGTCTTATGGATCTAAATGGTTGTATTTGGTAGGGAAACTGAACAAGCGTGTGTCTTATGGGTCTAGATGGTTGTATTTGATAGAGAAACTGAACAATCGTGTGTCTTATGGGTCTAGATGGTTGTATTTGGTAGAGAAACTGAACAAGCGTGTGTCTTATGGGTCTAGATGGTTGTATTTGATAGAGAAACTGAACAATCGTGTGTCTTATGGGTCTAGATGGTTGTATTTGGTAGAGAAAATGAACAAGCAGGTGTCTTATGGATCTAAATGGTTGTATTTGGTAGAGAAACTGAACAAGCGTGTGTCTTATGGGTCTAGATGGTTGTATTTGGTAGAGAAACTGAACAAGCGTGTGTCTTATGGGTCTAGATGGTTGTATTTGATAGAGAAACTGAACAATCGTGTGTCTTATGGGTCTAGATGGTTGTATTTGGTAGAGAAACTGAACAAGCAGGTGTCTTATGGATCTAAATGGTTGTATTTGGTAGAGAAACTGAACAAGCTCGTGTCTTATGGGTCTAAACTATTCACGATAGACACGGTTTGGACCAGTTTGTTATTTGCAGCGTGACTGCTTTTCTGACCTTTATTGTTTTATATATTCAGTTTATACTAGTAACCCTGTCCTTAATATAAACCTGTTTTCACGCATTTACAAACAGAGTAGACCCAGATCAGACGGATCCTATAGGAGCCGCCTGATCAGGGTCTGCTCAGTTTGCTAATGGAATATGAAAGATCTGTTTCTTTACTTTCTGAAATGGGCACAGTATTCCACCTTCCATATTTCAGTATAAGAATATTCTCCATGAATATTCATTCGGTATTACCATTTCGTATAAACATAAAATAGGGAAAGGGTTAAAGGCGTGTCACACAGATTGGAACCTGATAAGACACCGAGTTGCTCTGCATTTCACCTGGTGTGTCATACAGCTTGGAACCTGATAAGACACCGAGTTGCTCTGCATTTCACCTGGAATCAAGCTGCTAGCAAATGCAAATCAGATCGCACTGACATGATAATAAGAGCTGTAACGCTTCATATTTCTGTAATTTCACGTTTACATAGTATAGGTATACAATGCGTATGTGAAGAGGTGATGAATAATTAAATAAGCCAATAATCCATAATAACCTATCATATACATATACAGTTAAAACCCCTCTAAACCGGAATTCTAGTATAGAAAAACTTAGATACTTATATGTAGGTGGCTGCTTAATGCATTCAGCTGCCACCTGTCTCCAAGATCGATATTTATACTAAATTTAAGTCTGACTTAGAGGGGGTTTATCGTATCATTGGTGAGTGCAGGGGTATGGAATCTTGCGTGTTTTCCACAGTCAAACCAATGTTACTCAGAAAGTAAATCTAAATACAATGTAATAGAATTAGCTAATGTCAAACTGTGCAGAGCCTTATCCGGAAGTTACCACAAGTTGCCACCAGTGTTCTAAATCACTGAGATACACAATCATTCAGAACTGTAATAATAGTAAACAAGAGTCGCGTTTGGCGCCAACTCTCGTCTGATTTGGTGCTTGTCTAGCTATGTTAAAACCTTTTGAAAAAAGGGCCATAACTCCAAAAGTTGGAAATCAAGAATTATGGTTCTTATGTAGGGGCCTTCACCTCAATGAGATCTACGCACCTATGAAGTGTTATGTTGATACCTCTTATACTTTTCGAGTAATGAGCTACATTAAAGTCGTTGCACGTCGACGACAACTACAACTACGACCCAGTGATCACAATACCTCGACGCTTCTTCGAAACAGACGAGCTAATTAATAACAGTTTTAAAAGCTCAATGGCGTCCTTTATTTGGCGGTCAGTATACCTTCTTTAAAAACTTTCGTTGTCGTCTGCTATATTTTATAAACAAGATTTCTTAATTGGCTTATTTTAAGTAGACTTTTGCTGAAGTCAGAAACAACCGGTATCTTGTCGAGAAGCCGAGCTTCTCGGCATCTAACCTGGGTCCATCTCACGATTAATATGTTACGGCTGGTCTCTGTCTCTGATGTGACTGCTGGTCTGTGTCCCTGGTGTGACGGCTAGTCTCTGTCCCTGGTGTGACGGCTGGTCTCTGTCTCTGATGTGACTGCTGGTCTATGTCACTTGTGTGATGTGTAACGGCTGGTCTATGCCCATGGTGTGACGGCTGGTCTATGTCACTTGTGTGATGTGTGACGACTAGTCTCTGTCCCTGGTGTGACGACTGGTCTACGTCCATGGTGTGACGGCTGGTCTATGTCACTTGTGTGACTTGTGACGGATTGACTATGTCACTTGTGTGGCGGCTGGACTATGACCACGGTGTGACGGCTGGTATATAAGTATGTCCCTGGTGTGACGGTTGGTCTATATCCCTGGTGTGACGTCTGGTCTACATCGCTGTGACCCTTGTGTGACGTCTGATCTACATTGTTGTGCCCCCAGTGTGACGACTGGTCTGCATTGCTGTGCCCCTTGTGTGACGTCTGATCTACATTGCTGTGCCCCCAGTGTGACGACTGGTCTACATTGCTGTGCCCCTAGTGTGACGACTGATCTATGTACCTGGTATAACGACTAGTAAATGTCGCTGATGTGACGGCCCGTATATGTCTATAATGTGTGACATGTGCAATGTGATCATGTTCCTCATACTGTGACTATATCGGATAGTTTCTCACTCTAAATTAGATACGTTCGAACTGACACCACCTACTTTTATGGTGACACATTGCTGAATTTGTCATGGAGATGCCATTTGCATTGAATGGCATGTTTGTTATTTGACCCAAGGGCTGGGTCACACAAATAGGTGAATACATTCACTGGCATCACACTACAACAATTAATCCTAACAACACAAGGTAGCTTTCCTCTAGAAAAAATTGTGTTCATTTCAATTACGAAAGTATGTTTTGTTCAATCTCTTTAGAAAAAAAACATGTGTTACAATGTCAACCAGTGTACAGTAAAAGCCCTCTAAACCGGAATTCTAGAAGAGGACAATGTCGATACTTTTAGGCAGGTGGCTGCTTAATGCAGGGCGGAACTAATACAGAAAGCTCGTAGCGTAGATGAGCTTTCTGCATTACTTTCACTCCGCCACCGATATTTATACAAGATCGATATATATCCTAAATTTAACGTCCAGTTTAGAGAAGTTTTACTGTACACCGGATGTGAGTTCGAGTTACTTGGTGTTTATTTAGAAGGCAAAGTGCATACAGTAAAACCTCTCCATAACGGCCACTAACTTACATCAAGTATTTTGTGTTAAAGGCAGGTGGCTGCTTAAAGCAAGGTGAAAGTAAAACAGAACGCTCCTATAGGAGCGTTCTGTTTTACTTTCATCTTGCTTTAAGCTGCCACCTGCCCTAAATACCAACTAATTAACACACTTTAGTGGTCGTTATAGAGAGGTTTTACTGTAGATAGACTTCCACATGTTCTTCCACAAATATGATAGAGTAGTTGAGTAACCTAAATAGCATACCGCTAACACATTCAGCATTAGGCCAAAGCAATACACCCAACGCTGCACACAATTTCAAAAATCAGTTGCGCGGAAAAGGTTACTGGCACTTCATGATCACTTATGGGTAGCTAGATATACGTGATCTGATGGATTAGGATTTATGTTAAATCGATTAGGATAGCTATATTTTAAGAACGGGTTGTAGATTAAAATCCATAGTCATGGCCGGGGATTAACACTTAGTTTGGTACAAACGCTTAGCTTAATCCATTCATCCACACTGACGCCTTTTTAAAACCATTTTCCTTTTCTCTAGTACATTCTCCTTTTAGGTAGATTTATTCAAGGAGGTTGGGCCTAAAAATAGTTTTGGAGGGAATGAGTTAAATGACCTACGCACATCTAACTTAAACCTCACATATCAACGGCTCTCGTTTTATATCTCTTCTCTCGTCTTTTCGATTTGATTCTTATTGAACACACGCCCTTTCTGTATCCTTTCTAGATGATGTTTTCCTAAATTCCTTATTTATTCAAGACATTTAACGGCTATTCAACTCATAAACTGGATTCAGATGATGGTAAATGTGTTTCTTTCTGACTCGTTGATCGCTGTTTTCAGATGACAATGGAAGAAGTACCTGCCTTAAATATTAAAATTAACCCTTTATTTCACGTTGACGTATTTTCAGGCCTTTTGCAAACAGAGTAGATCAATATCACATTGCTCGTATAGAAGTCGTCTGATTGATCAGGATCAGCCCTGTTTGCTAGTGAACTAATACAGACGTGAATTTGGTTTCTGCCATGACCAAACTTTCTTTTGTTCATATGCCATTATAAGAATAATTTTCTTAACCGTGTACCCCATAAACACGCCTTTCTACGCTTTTGCAAACAGAGTAGACCCAGATCAGACGGCTCCTATAAGAGCCGTCTGATCAGGGTCTGCTCTGTTTCCTTATAATATAATAAAGATATAAGTCTACAGTTTCTGTCATAGCCAAAACTTCATATGTCCATGTACTATTACAACAAATAATCTAATTAAATTCATGGTGTCATTATTTCTTACATCAATATTCATGGATGAAAGAGTTAATTATATTCATGAATGACGTCATCAGGGCAAGGGTTTATGGGATTCTTCCTTAGTCAATGTAGCACAAAGCGTTAGTCAACTGAAGTAATGCATTAATTGGTTCATATTATCTAACGTTTGTCAATTCAACAGTAGGAATCAAATGTTGATGACGGCGCCTCTTCAGGATCCGAACTGTATTTACACTGTAAGAAAAAAGAAGAAAACACTTAGAATATAAGGTTGTAATATGTTGTGCGCACTAAAATTATTTAATTTTGAAAGAGTTAAATATATCTGGAGGGCTATAGGTTAACTACTGCAACTATAATCAGTGGGGCAAACCAGTGAGTTTTGGTTACAATAACGCTGAGCCCTCGATTTGAATATCAAAAACGTGTACCGAAAACGGCACTGTATCTCATTTGCGTTTATTAATCCCTACACATCGGAATGATACATCGGTGAATAACCCATTGAACTCGTGAGACACATAGCTACTGAATAAAAGTGCTTCGTTCCGTCTATGCATATTTGATGAAGCTTATTATTAGTAGGCACATTATATAAGCTCCTATGTGAGGTAGATTGCAGACTTTTTTCGAGTAATTTAATGCTAGGTGCTGTGGCATCGTCGCTGTTAACCCTTTCACCGCCAATGTCGCAAAATGCACCACGACAAATAATGCAGTACCAGATTAGACGCCGCCTTTTCAAGACGGCGTCTGATCAGGGACTTCAGTTTTTGTCTCAGTCTCTAGTTCTATAAATTATCTGTGGTTTATTCCTTTGGATTTCGAATTTATTTATAGCATTTCCTTAATTTACCGAAGTGTTTTAACAAAACTGGACTGCAGACGGCAGTTAGAAATTTGGCACCAAAAGGGTTAATTGTGAATTGTAAAATAACATTTCATATATTGAAACGTGCTGTTTAACCCTTTCACTCATATTGACGACTTTTGACGACTCTGTAAAAGTCACTTTGTGAAACCATTGTGATAAATAGAGCATTTACTCCTATAGGAGCAAATGCTGTATTTATCACAATGGTTTCAAACTACAAAAATCTAAAATTTTCGTTTTCATTAGTTAATGCTCCTTTTCGGTAGATTTATTCAAAGAGGTTGTATCTAAAAATAGCATATGATGTAAAGGGTTAAGCCTTTACGCCTTGGGTATTAATGTAAGAAATGATGACATAATGGATATTGATACACTTATGATGGTGGTACAAACATGGGAGTCATGACAGAAACTGTAGAATGAGATCTATATAATATTATTTTATAAGCGAACAGAGCAGCTCTTTCATGAACCATATGACCCAGATCTACTCTCTTTGCAATGGTACAGTAAACCCCCTCTAATGCGACCACTTAATGAACAAACATGGATGTCTTCATAAGCAGGTGGTTGCTTTATGCAGGACGAAAATTATGCAGAAAGCTTCTATACTTTCTGTATAATTTTCGTCCTGCATTAAGCTACCACATGCCTTTGCCATTATGAAGTATGCCCCTTTTTGGTGGTCGCATTAGTGGGGTTGTACTGTACGTCTTTGGTATAAAGTTTTAACCATTTAAGTGCCGGTATTTGCCATTGTTTGTCGAAGCAAATCTCTCAATCACCTTTTATAATAATTCACTTTTCTGTCCATCTGTCTTGCCGCCATGTCATGCTTCGTGTGCTCAACGCAAAAGGCAACATATGTTGGTAAGAGAATCGTGTAAATTTAAATAGGCTTAAAACCTTATCTTTCCTGCAGCTTGTTGCTCAATCTCTTGTCTCTTACATTTTTACTTACCTCCTATTCGTTGATGCTTTTAGAACCAAGTGTCTAGCAGCTATGATTCCCATCTAGATTCAAGCTGTTTGCAAATACGAGCGAGTTCGCATTAACGAGATAAATGTCAATAGTTAATTCAGTAATGGACATTTTAAGCACGGTATGTTATTAACCAATTTCCTATTTCATACTCATTCAAAATTTCTTCATCTTATGGACATTCATGCGCAGAATCAATTAAATAGAACATGGAGAATGTCTCTTTTTTCACTGTTGTGGAAAATGCATATTCAGATCTTTAAATTTTCATAAGCAAAATAGAGAAGACCCTGATCAGACGGCTCCTATAGGAGCCGTCTGATCTGGGTCTACTCTGTTTGCAAATGCGTGAAAACACGTTTATATGAGGGAAAGGGTTAACATTCATTTACAAACAATTTGAACCCAGATGAGACACAGTAAATCGGTGACTCGTTAGGATCCAAACTGTTTGATAGTCTGGTACGGTTTTATTCGAATTGCAGAAATATGTACCTTCAGAAGTGATGAAGACGACACGTTTTGCAGACAACAATTGCTAAGAATGTTGACTTGATAATGATGACCACTGTCAGATCTTATACACATGCAGTTATAGAACGTATCTGGCTGCTGCATATAGTTATAACATAGTTATTGCCCATTGATCTTTATTGTTGTGGCCTTTCCAATGCCAGAGGTAGAGGTGTAAAAACTACTTTCCATCCTTTGATGTTATGACCGAGACGAACTCTAAGAATCAAATATTGAATTGTAGATACTTATAAAGTCTTATATTTTACATTCAAATTCAATTGTTAATAGTAGTAATGTTTTAGCTTGTGTAATTGTTTCATTAATTTAACTTGTTGAGTAATTATGCAACATCTAACGCTGACATCTGTATTAACCTGCCAGGGTGTGGTTATCTGTCGTAATTAACATGGTTACAACTGTAATCAATATATTGATGTTTGTTTTTGCAATAGTAACCTTACCCTTCTCATTACTGTCATTGATAAACACACAGATTAGAACTAATGAAACGACACCTTATTGGTATTTCGTATTACCCTCGAGGCACACTGTGGATAAATTATTTTATGACCATTGCAAAAACTAGTTTGATACCCAGACTGGTTCTTTGCTAACCCTTTCCCTGTTCTATGTTTATTCCAAATTTCAATACCTACTGAATATTTATGGAAAAATAGTTACAACGAAATATGGAAGGTTGAACATTGTAGCCATTTAAGAAGTAAAGAAAAGTATATTTCAAATCTCATTAGCAAACAAAGCACGCTCTGACCAGACTACTCCAATAGGAACCATTCTGTCTACTCTGCTTGTAAATGATGATACGTTTATATGAAGGAAAGGGTTAACCCATTACCTCATAGGCTATTTTTAGATACAACCTCTTTGAATTAATCTACAGAAAAGGAGCAATAATAAGAGAAAAGGAACATTTTAGAATTTCGTAGTTTGAAACCATTGTGATAAATAGAGCATTTGCTCCTATAGGAGCAAATGCTCTATTTATCACAATGGTTTCACAAAATGACTTTTAGAGAGTCGTCAAAAGTCGTCAATATGAGAGAAAGTGTTAAGAAAGGGAATTACGTGTACATTAAGATTCATGATTTTTTAAAGAAAAAAACGCAGGCGACAAACATATTTAAAAACAACCAGCATGTCTTATTCTTGTCATCTCGCTAAAGGTTATAAGATTTTGACCATAACAGCTAACAATGAAAGCTAACAACAACACCACTGGTAACAAAGAGACAATAACAGGTCATGTACAGTGAAAGCTAACAACAACACTGGTAACAAACAAAATGGTAATATATCAGCACCGCTGGTAACTAAGGCAACGCTCTTTCGTAAAATATTATGACCACTAGTAACTAGTAAATATCAACACTACTGGTAACTAATATATCCATAACTAAGGTAATAACCTATCATAATATATCAGCACTACTAGTATATATCAACGCCACTTGTAACTAAGGCAGTAACTTATCGTAATATATCAACACTACTGGTAACTAAGGCAGTAACTTATCGTAATATATCAACGCCACTTGTAAATAAGGCAATAACCTATCGTAAGAAAGTAACTTATCGTAATATATCAACACTACTGGTAACTAAGGCAATAACCTATCGTAATATATCAACACTACTGGTAACTAAGGCAATAACCTATCGTAATATATCAACACTACTGGTAACTAAGGCAATAACCTATCGTAATATATCAACGCCACTTGTACCTAAGGTATTGCTATATCATAAAATATTACACCGCGAATAACTAAGGCAATGCTATATCGTTATATATCAACGCCAGTAGTAACTAAGGCAATATTATATCGTGATATATCAACACTACTAGTAACTAAATTATTGCTCTAGCGTTATACCGGGGTATATCAACACCCTTATTAAAGAATGCAATGCTCTATATATCATAATATATTAACACAAGTGGTAACTAAGGCAATGTTTTATCGCAATATATCAACGCCACTAGTAACTAAGACAATGCTCTATCGTGATGTTTGAACGCTATTTGTGACTAAGGAATTGCTCTATCGTAATGTAACTAAGGCAGTACACTATCGTATTATATCACCACCACTGGTAATTAAGGCAATGGTCTATCGTTATACATCAACACCACTGGTAACTAGCGCAGTGATCTATCGTTATATATCAACATCACTGGTAACTAAAGCAATGTTATGTCGTAATATATCAACACCACTGGTAACTAAAGCAATGTTATGTCGTAATATATCAAAACCACTGGTAACTAAAGCAATGTTATATCGTAATATATCAACATCACTGGTAACTAAAGCAATGTTATGTCGTAATATATCAACACCACTGGTAACTAAAGCAATGTTATGTCGTAATATATCAACACCACTGGTAACTAAAGCAATGTTATATTGTTATATATCAATACCACTGGTAACTAAAGCAATGTTATATTGTAATATATCAATACCACTGGTAACTAAGGCAATGTTATATTGTAATATATCAATACCACTGGTAACTAAGGCAATGTTATATTGTACTATATCAACACCACTGGTAACTAGGGTAGTACTATATTGTAATATATCATCATTACTGGTAACTACGGCAATGCTATATTGTAATATATCACCACCACTGGTAATTAAGGCAGTGGTCTATCGCATTTTATCAACGTCACCTATTACTACGGCAGTGCTCTACTGACGCCATTTTGACGCCTCTTTTAAAGTCACTTTTTGAAACCATTGTGATAAATAGAGCATTTCTTCCATAAAAGTAAATGCTCTATTTATGACATTTTCAACTACATACTGCTAAACTTTTCCTTTTCTCTAGTGAATGCTCCTTTTCCGCAGATTTATTCAAAGACGTTCGGTCTAAATATAGCCTATGAGGGAATGGGTCGATGCACATTAATGCAATGTAACACACAACCGTCATGTATATCAATATAAGTTTTGTGTTTAAACTATAAACCAAAGAAACTATTTGCCACAACAAACAGTAGAGACTCAGATATGCAATCCTATACGCAAATAGAGCCGAACCCAGTACAGCTGCTACATATTTCTCTGAACTCTGACTACCCTTTGTAAAAGCGTAATTTTAGGGCGGAGTTATCAAATGAACGGTTGATGACTGAACGCCTGTGTCTTTAAATGCAGATTACTGTTTAACACGAGGTAGAGCTCGCCGTGCAGTAAGCTACACCCCGCGTGAAAGACATAGAATATCATACTCTCTCTCTCTGCTACTCTTTTTAACCCATTCCTCCTTAAACACACCTTTCTATGCCTTTGCAAACAGAGCAGACCCAGATCAGGGCATGGTCTGTTTGCTTGTGATATAATATAGATGTGATTGTACCGTTTCTGCCATCGCCAAAAATATTGTGTTCACGTGCTATTAAAACAACTGACGTAATTAATATTCATGACGTCATTATTTCTTACATACATATTCGTTGAGTAAATAGTTAACCCATTCCCTCATATGCTATTTTTAGATAAACCTCTTTGAATAAATCTACCGAAAAGGAGCATTAACTAGAAAAAAGGAAAATTTTAGAATTTTGAAGTTTGAAACCATTGTGATAAATAGAGCATTTGCTCCTATAGGAGCAAATGCTCTATTTATCACAATGGTTTCACAAAATGACTTTTACAGAGTTGTCAGAAGTCGTCAGTATGAGGGAATGGTTTAAGACAGGGTTTACTGTATCGCCGAAAACACCAGTCTAAAAACGTGTTAACCATTTCTTTACCTCATAAGAAATAATTAGTAAATAATGGATGGATGCATATTAACTAGTTGATGACGGCTTCATGAACAAGTTGTGTGTTGTTTTTTTTAAAAAAGACAGAAACTGTAGAATCATACGAGTATGTCTATATTTACAATAGCAAACAGAAGATAAGCTGATGAGGCGACTCCTAGAGAAGCCATCTGATCTGGGTCTACTATGTTTTCCACAGTGTTAATATGCGTTTGTTCCAAGTATGGGGTTAATACATGTAACAAAGAGATTGTTATAATGCTACACAGTCGATCATTTATATCTATACAGGGAAATGTGCTTCGTGTCTATGGGTCCATTATCTACTGTCATGAACATGATACAATAATCGTATTTATATCAGAAACAAGCCCTGTTAATTACCAGTAAATTCCTCCCGAGTGGTTATATCTAGTTTTCTAGAGCAATAAAGCTCTTTACCCTAATGGATAAAAGTTACAACGTCGTGCAAAACGTCTTTGTAATAGGGTGTGTTTAGGAATTTACAAATATATTCAATACTAAACAAGTGATATTGTCTGTAGCTGCTAAGCATTTCGAGGGCTTGGTGCAAAACTATTCTAACTCCTTCACAAAGTGAAGGAGTTAGAATAGTTTTGCACCAAGCCATCGATTTGTAGTATAACAACACGCACTCTAAACTAAATGATACATGATGCACTATATTAATATTGTATTATAATATATATTATATATATTAATGTATACTATATTAACTGATATGTACTACAGTAAAACCTCTATATAACGGTCACTAAATTACATCAAGTACTTTATGTTAGAGGTAGGTGGCTGCTTAAAGCAAGGTGAAAGTAAGTAAAACAGAACGCTCCTATAGAGGCGTTCTGTTTTACTTTCACTTTGCTTTAAGCAGCCACCTGCCCTAAATACCAACCAATTATCACAATTTAAAGGCCGTTATAGAGAGGTTTTACTGTATATAAACCGATATGTACTATATTGATATGTATTACACTGGTGTATAGTATATTGATACGTACTATACTGATATGTACTATATTGATATGTATTACACTGATGTATAGTATACTGATACTTACTATACTGGTATGTACTATATATACTAATATGTACTATACTACTATGTACTATATATAATGATATGTAATATATATACTAATATGTACTATACTACTATGTACTATATATAATGATATGTAATATATATACTAATATGTAAATTAATATGTAATATACTAATATGTACTATACTGCTATGTACTATATATAATGATATGTAATATATATACTAATATGTACTATACTTATATGTTCTGTATTAATATGTACTATACTGTATGTATTATACTGATATGTTCTATATTAATATGTACTATACTGTATGTATTATACTGATATGTTCTATATTAATATGTACTATACTGTATGTATTATACTGATATGTTCTATATTAATATGTACTATACTGTATGTATTATACTGATATTTTCTATATTAATATGTACTATACTGATATATTCTATATTAATATGTACTATACTGTATGTATTATACTGATATGTTCTATATTAATATGTACTATACTGTATGTATTATACTGATATTTTCTATATTAATATGTACTATACTGATATGTTCTATATTAATATGTATTATACTGATATGTCCTATATTAATATGTATTATACTGATATGTACTATATTAATATGTATTATACTGATATGTTCTATACTGATACATACTATATTTATACATACTATACGACTATGTACTATTCTTGTACGTACTATATTGATATGTGCTATACTAATACGTCCTACATTCATATGTACAGTCGGCTGAGCGGTCCTTCGGACTGAGAGTAGACTATAACTAGTTACTTTACTTTTACTATATTGATCCGGAAAATTACTATTTGTATTACTATGTAAATAGATAGCTATGATAAATAGTGTAGATGCTAATAAGTACAAAGATCTGACGCGATCTCATCTGCGCGGCGATTGGTTTTGGTCTACAATGTTGCTGTCGCAGTATGATACCACTACTCATATCAGTATATAAGTTGCGTGGAGACATTTGCTATTGGTCCTTGACAACCAAATACCCGCCTGTCCTTATTACTGTGTGCTACATTATTTCGGAATGAAACTGTTACATGCTGTAGTTCCAAATCGCGCAAGAATTTTTTTAAAAATCCAAACAACAACAACAACAAAAAAACCCAATCAAGTTTAACCCTTTCCTTTATGTAAGCGCATTTCGATGCATCTGCAAACAGAGAAGAACCAGATCAGGCGGCTCCTATAGGAGCCGTCTGATCAGGGTCTGCTCTGTTTGCTTATGGTGTAATATAAATCTGATTCTACAGCTTCTGCCTGAGCCAAAATGTCCTGTGTTCATATGCCATTATAAAAATATTCTTATTAATATTCATGACGTCATTATTTCCTACATGAATATTCACCGGGGGAAGGGTTAAACCATTTTTACTTGTCTATCTATTTATATCATTCATTGGCGCTATACTTGCAGGCCGCAACAGCATGACCTTGAAACGACTCTATGACCTTTAAAGGAGTCCCGTAAAATTTCGCATCGCGTAACTGTATCAGAGTAGATATTAAGAAATAGATTAAACGCCACAGAATGTGCCTAATGGCATATATGGATTTCCTTTAAAACATGTCAAGACGGCACGTACTTGGATTCATTGTCAGGACAACATTATTGACATTAGGTTCATACTGAGTAGATATTATTTTTCTTGAACGGTAATGCTCTGTAGTTTCAGTTGACATTTGATGTATTGATCAAGGCATTTTACATTTTAAATATCCCACGTTTGATATGGTTTACTGAATATTATATCATTACTGTTTATTATGTGAGTAAAACTTCCAGTGCCCGTCTACTCATATGGAGGAAAGCTGACACCATTATTTCTTACATGAATATTCATCAGTGAAAGGGTTATAAGATCTCTTAAGTGAAGAAGGGTCAATAAATGATTTTCTACGCAAAACCAGCTCGATACTGTCGCGTTTGCTGCAGACTGAAAACTTAAACCATTAAGGGATTCATTATTATACAGCTGTCCAGATAAGATGCGTAAATTAAAACATTTTCAACAATAACTCCTTTATTTCTCCACCAAACCCAATGTTGTGACCACTCTTTAGAATCGTCTCTTAGAGACGATTCTAAAGAGTGGTCACAACATAGGGTTTTGTGGAGAAATGACGATTTCTGGGTACGCACATTTATCTGTTGCTCTATACACATCATTTGAATCCCGTCCTCTAGAACGCATTTGTGTGTACACATAGGTCACGGACAGTCCAAACACTGTTATATGCAATTATCCACGTTAGGTTCAGTATCAGGTCTGAATAATGAATGAGTGTCTGATGGTTCAATACGTACCAAATAACCAACCATAACAAGTTAGTGATTTACGTCCAACAATCAGGACACCCTCAATCTCCAGCACGCTTAGCTATTTTTATAAAAAACACACCCTGTAATGTTGTTCAATTATCAATAGAAACTCACATTTCAGTGTTTATGTCAAATAATATGGATCCTTGTAGAGCGCCAGGTAAGCCAGTAGGTTATCTATATCCAAATTATCTTCAAGGATTATCTTCAAGAATTATCGCACATTCGCCAACATCTTGCTAGCCGTTTATCCGATACTAATTACAGGACTTGTATTTGACCTCAGCTAATTATGGTCACAGAAGAGTTATATGAAAAGTTTGCTTTTGTTGATTAACCCTTTCTAACTGTCGTCTGCAAACAACTTTGTTAAATAAGGAAATGGGATAAATAAATGCAAATTTCAAAGGAATAAAGAACAGATATATAAAAAGAGTTTGAGACAAAAAGTGAAGTCCCTGATCAGACGCCGCCTTGAAAAGGCGGCGTCTGATCTGGGACTGCACTGTTTGTCGTGGTGCATTTATGCGACATTGACGGTGAAAGGGTTAACGTCCGTTTCTGCTCACTATGGGCTAATTGGACGTCCAAGAAAGAGGGGAGACGATACAGAGAAACCTGGGCGTGATGCCTTACTCTTATTGAACCTGGGACCCCTGGTATTGTAGTCGAGCGCGTTAACCACACGACTACACGACCATTGGTTCCTAGTTCCTACTAGCGTAAGCTGGCAATGTGTTTGTTTGGTTCATAGTTCCTACTAGAGAATCCTAGCAACGTGTTTGTTTGGTTCCTAGTTCCTACTAGAGAATCCTAGAAATGTGTTTGTTTGGTTCCTAGTTCCTACTAGAGAATCCTAGCAATGTGTTTGTTTGGTTCCTAGTTATTACTAGAGACCTCTTACATTGTGTTTGTTTGGTTCCTAGTTCCTACTAGAGACAATCTGACAATGTGTATGTTTGGTTACTAGTTCCTACTAGAGACATTTGACAATGTGTATGTTTGGTTCCTAGTTCCTTATCAAGACATCTGACAATGTGTCTGTTTGGTTCCTAGTTTCTAATTAAGACATCTAACAATGTGTTTGTTTGGTTCCTAGTTCCTACTAGAGACATCTGACAATGTGTTTGTCTGGTTCCTAGTTCCTACTAGAGACAATCTGACAATGTGTATGTTTGGTTCCTGGTTCCTACTAGAAAATCCAAGCAATGTGTTTGTTTGGTTCCTAGTTCCTACTAGAGAATCCTAGCAATGTGTATGTTTGGTTCCTAGTTCCTACTAGAGACATCTGGCAATGTGTTTGTTTGGTTCCTAGTTACTACTGGAGTAAGCTGCCAATGTGGTTGTTTGGTTCCTAGTTCCTACTAGAGACATTTGACAATGTGTTTGTTTGGTTCCTAGTTCCTACTAGAGACATTTGACAATGTGTTTGTTTGGTTACTAGTTTCTACTAGAGACATTTGACAATGTGTTTGTTTGGTTCCTAGTTCCTACTAGAGACATTTGACAATGTGTTTGTTTGGTTACTAGTTCCTTATCAAGACATTTGACAATGTGTTTGTTTGGTTACTAGTTCCTTATCAAGACATTTGACAATGTGTTTGTTTGGTTACTAGTTTCTTATCAAGACATCTGACAATGTGTTTGTTTGGTTACTAGTTTCTACTAGAGACATTTGACAATGTGTTTGTTTGGTTACTAGTTCCTTATCAAGACATCTGACAATGTGTTTGTTTGGTTACTAGTTCCTTATCAAGACATCTGACAATGTGTTTGTTTGGTTACTAGTTCCTTATCAAGACATTTGACAATGTGTTTGTTTGGTTACTAGTTCCTTATCAAGACATCTGACAATGTGTTTGTTTGGTTACTAGTTTCTACTAGAGACATTTGACAATGTGTTTGTTTGGTTACTAGTTCCTTATCAAGACATCTGACAATGTGTTTGTTTGGTTACTAGTTTCTACTAGAGACATTTGACAATGTGTTTGTTTGGTTACTAGTTCCTTATCAAGACATCTGACAATGTGTTTGTTTGGTTACTAGTTCCTTATCAAGACATCTGACAATGTGTTTGTTTGGTTACTAGTTCCTTATCAAGACATCTGACAATGTGTTTGTTTGGTTACTAGTTCCTTATCAAGACATCTGACAATGTGTTTGTTTGGTTACTAGTTCCTTATCAAGACATCTGACAATGTGTTTGTTTGGTTACTAGTTTCTACTAGAGACATTTGACAATGTGTTTGTTTGGTTACTAGTTCCTTATCAAGACATCTGACAATGTGTTTGTTTGGTTACTAGTTCCTACTTTAGACATCTGACAATGTGTTTGTTTGGTTCCTAGTTCCTACTAGAGACATTTGACAATGTGTTTGTTTGGTTACTAGTTCCTTATCAAGACATCTGACAATGTGTTTGTTTGGTTACTAGTTCCTTATCAAGACATCTGACAATGTGTTTGTTTGGTTACTAGTTCCTTATCAAGACATCTGACAATGTGTTTGTTTGGTTACTAGTTTCTACTAGAGACATTTGACAATGTGTTTGTTTGGTTACTAGTTTCTACTAGAGACATCTAACAATGTGTTTGTTTGGTTACTAGTTCCTTATCAAGACATTTGACAATGTGTTTGTTTGGTTACTAGTTCCTTATCAAGACATTTGACAATGTGTTTGTTTGGTTACTAGTTTCTTATCAAGACATCTGACAATGTGTTTGTTTGGTTACTAGTTTCTACTAGAGACATTTGACAATGTGTTTGTTTGGTTACTAGTTCCTTATCAAGACATCTGACAATGTGTTTGTTTGGTTACTAGTTCCTTATCAAGACATCTGACAATGTGTTTGTTTGGTTACTAGTTCCTTATCAAGACATTTGACAATGTGTTTGTTTGGTTACTAGTTCCTTATCAAGACATCTGACAATGTGTTTGTTTGGTTACTAGTTTCTACTAGAGACATTTGACAATGTGTTTGTTTGGTTACTAGTTCCTTATCAAGACATCTGACAATGTGTTTGTTTGGTTACTAGTTTCTACTAGAGACATTTGACAATGTGTTTGTTTGGTTACTAGTTCCTTATCAAGACATCTGACAATGTGTTTGTTTGGTTACTAGTTCCTTATCAAGACATCTGACAATGTGTTTGTTTGGTTACTAGTTCCTACTAGAGACATTTGACAATGTGTTTGTTTGGTTACTAGTTCCTTATCAAGACATCTGACAATGTGTTTGTTTGGTTACTAGTTCCTTATCAAGACATCTGACAATGTGTTTGTTTGGTTACTAGTTCCTTATCAAGACATCTGACAATGTGTTTGTTTGGTTACTAGTTTCTACTAGAGACATCTGACAATGTGTTTGTTTGGTTCCTAGTTCCTACTAGAGACATTTGACAATGTGTTTGTTTGGTTACTAGTTTCTACTAGAGACATTTGACAATGTGTTTGTTTGGTTACTAGTTTCTACTAGAGACATTTGACAATGTGTTTGTTTGGTTACTAGTTTCTACTAGAGACATCTGACAATGTGTTTGTTTGGTTACTAGTTTCTACTAGAGACATTTGACAATGTGTTTGTTTGGTTACTAGTTCCTTATCAAGACATCTGACAATGTGTTTGTTTGGTTACTAGTTCCTTATCAAGACATCTGACAATGTGTTTGTTTGGTTACTAGTTCCTTATCAAGACATCTGACAATGTGTTTGTTTGGTTACTAGTTTCTACTAGAGACATCTGACAATGTGTTTGTTTGGTTACTAGTTCCTTATCAAGACATCTGGCAATGTGTTTGTTTGGTTCCTAGTTCCTACTAGAGAATCCTAGCAATGTGTATGTTTGGTTCCTAGTTCCTACTAGAGACATATGACAATGTGTTTGTTTGGTTCCTAGTTCCTACTAGAGACATATGACAATGTGTTTGTTTGGTTCCTAGTTCCTACTAGAGACATCTGACAAAGTGTCTGTTTGGTTCCTAGTTCCTAATCAAGTATCTGGCAATGTGTTTGTTTGGTTCCTAGTTCCTAATCAAGACATCTAGCAATGTGTTTGGTCCCTAGTTCCTACTAGAGTAAGCTGTCAATGTGGTTGTATGGTTCCTAGTTCCTATTGGAGACATCTGATAAAGTGTTGCTTAGTTAAGCTTCTACTCGAGACATTTGACAATTTGTGAGTTTAAGTCCTGATCCCAGTGGAGTGATGCATGTTATCGTGCTGCAATAGTGACATTATAATAGTTTTTCGGAGCCCTTTCTCGTGAACCTTTGGCACGCTGAACATATTTTTGTTCGCATACATATATGTGTCCATTTCATTTTGAAATAAAGGCATACATAAGTTATCTGCAAATGCAACCAGAGTGTCATAGAGTTACGATCCTGATGAGGTGCCGATATACTGTTTGTAAAGTTATTACAGATGCTAAAGATAGAAATTCAACCAAGCGTTCATATTCACGTGTATTGGGCACTATTTTCCTTGAAGTCATGCAAACACCAGCACGGTATTAAACATGTTATTCACAATATTCAATTATCATAGTTAATAACAATTCCACATGCTGGAGAGCACTATTGACACTAAGCCAATGAGGTCATTTTTCCCTGCCGATAATCTTATAGCTAAAGAAGTGATGGCGGTGGTCTAATGAGTATGTTATTAATTTCTGACTCTTTTATATACTGCACCAGCCTATCTTACGCTACATTCCCTCTCATTGTCATTAACAGAGGCAGTATACCTGGCTTATAACTACAATTAACCCTTTCGCTGCCAATGCCGGATCTGTGATTACCTATGCAAACAGTTTGGATCCAGATGAGACGCCGAGTAACTCGGCGTCTCATCAGGATCCAAACTGTTTGTTACTGTTACTATGTTTTTGAAACAAAATGAAGAAAATCAAAAGAATGAAAATTTGTAGCAGACGACATAGTTTGGCAGCGAAAGGGTTAAAACCTCGATACTACGAACACTCAAATACGTACCATTATTGTTCTTTAACACAGGTGGCAGCTTAATGCAGGGTGAAAGTCGTGCAGAAAGCTCCTCTAGGAGATTTCTGTATGACTTTCACCCTGCATTAAGCAGTCACCTGCCTACAAAGACATAAATTCGTCATTACTAAAATTTCGTAGTATCGAGATTATACTGTAATTGAAACGGTGAGAAATTACCTGGTACATGTATTAGAGTCAATGATAACATGTATTGATCTAAACATTACAGTATTCTTATCCCTTCACTCTCTATGCATATTCATATAAAAATAATGACGCTATTACGAATATTAATTGGATGTATTTCCTAATACAACTTGAACACATAAAGTTTTGGCCATGGCAAGCTGCAAAGTATTATATCTATATATCCTCTAGGAGCTTTCTGCATTACTTTTGTCCTGCATTAAGCTACCACCTGCCTCTACCAACCAGGGTTTTACTGTACTTAAAAGTACTAACGGATTGTTAATAATTATTGCGAAAAGTGTAGATCCCGATCAAAGGACTTCTCTAGGAACTTATCTTATCTAGGTCTACACTGTTTGCAAATGACAATACAGTCGTTTCCTCCATTCAAAGGGTTTAACATGCTTTATATGATGACTGAGTTCATTAACCCTTAAAACACTGAATTTTAAATGGACTATTCCAAAATTCAAACAGGTCAAGCTTATGGTGAATATGTAGGGATTGTGCAACATGACAAACAATGCAGACCATGATGAGAGGGCTCCTCTAGGAGTCCTCACACCTGTGTCTACACTGTTTGCAAAGGACATTAGTGACTCGTGTCCTGCACTGTAAGGGTTAACGCTTTGAATGTTGAAAGTGAAGCCTTGCATCGTGGTATTTAACCCTGTTCTATATTTTGTCCAAATTTCAATACCTACTGAATATTCATAGACAAAATATGTATAATCAAATATGGAATGTAGAACATTGCTGCCATTTTAGAATCAAATATATAAAAGTCCATTAGCAAACAGAGCAGACCCTGACCAGACGGCTCCTACAGGAGCCGTCTGATTTGGGTCCACTCTGTTTGTAAATGCGTGATAATGAGTTTATATGAGGGGAAGGGTTAGGGTTGAAAAACGTTTGCACTTACTATGGAAACGACAACTTTGCTGCAAAGATATTTGCATAAAATAGTACATACCTTGATCAGAGACTTCTCAAGGAGTCAGATGAACTGAGTCTACACTGTTTCTCAATTCACTGAATACTATGCGGGTAAATCAATGTGGTGTTCGTCTGACAGCCACTTAGCCCGTCACCACCGTGTGGTTCGAATCCCAGTCTGTGCATTTGGATTTTTCACCGTGATGAAGCCTTCCAGCTGGCTTGCGGTAGGTCGGTGGTTCTACTTTGGTTCTATACTGCAAATTGTTCATGCGCAGAAAAACCTTTAGAGTGTTTCTCCATCTTTAATTAGCTGGAAGTCGCGATATGACTGAAATACTACTCGTAAACCCCGATACAAACAAACAAACAAACATAACATATGCATTTGACTGCATCATATTCAACATTGTAGATCCAGAACCGTAGCAGCACATGCAATACGCTCCCTAAATAACTACTTAATTCTGAACTGGAAATATTACTAGGAACACCGACAGTGTGTGAAAATAAGTTCGTTTCCGGAATGTTTTGAAGTAAAGCAATCCCAACTGTTAAAGTACAACCCAGCACGACTCATCTACGTAGTTCACCATTGTTATAAAGCAATGGTAACTTTTAATAAGTAAACCCTAGCACGACTCGCATGCACAGTTCACCAGTGTAAATCAAGACCAACTGTTAATAAGTAAAACCAACCACGACTCGCCTATACAGTTCACCAGGATATCAATGACCGCGCATTTTGGTTCTCTCTTGGCATCTCTTGGTATCACATATCAAAAGTCTTTTAACTCTAGTTACCTTGACTGACAGTTAGATTTGTAAGCCGTTGGTATACTAATCAAAAGTCAATAAACTGAAATAAGGTTACAAGCAGATACGGGTCCAGGATTTCAGATAATGTGTGTGTGTGTGTGTGTGTTGTGTCTGTGTGTGTGTTGTGTCTGTGTGTGTGTGTGTGTGGGGGGGGGGGGGGGTTAGATTTTTAAAAGTTGGATAACATCATCTTTGTAATGCATGTTGAGAAAGAGCGTAATTGACTGTTAGGCAGTTGCATATTTTGCAAAGTTTGCAAAATCAATTAGATCTATATCTAGATACGTTACGCGAAATGTTTTAAGTTCTGTTGTTAGATTGGGAAAATAACTTAAACAAGAAATATCTTTTAAAAAGATATTCAGCGGCATTCAAATATTGACATAATGTACAAAACAATAATGATATTAAATATCTGCCAACTTAATTTCAATGTTTCGAGATTCTGTTAGTACAGGGAACTAGATCTATGAAGGGCTGCTTGTAATTATACTAGCAGAGAAGCATGCAATGGAAATGACTTGGAGTACAATAAGCAATTATGGAAAAAATCAAGTTACTTTTATAGGAAATCACTATTAAAATGTACAATGTCAAAGTATTTTTTTAAAACTATCTGAAGTTAGTTCTTCATTTTACCTATTATAAATATTTACTTGAAAGCATGTATATTTATATTGATATGAAGATAACTAATTGAATACACTTTAAATAAAGCATACAGAATTTAGTTTTTGTTTGTGCAGAGGCTGTAATTACTTAAAGAAAGGTATTTACCTATAGCCTGGATCAACGCATTAATTGATGTGTGTGCATCATCATTAGTGACACCATTAACTGTATATACATGTATTTTTAAAACAATATAAAGTTAGCTATCTCAACCTATTACTCGATCCAAAGCGCCAGGTGATAGAGCCGTAACAATAGCCTTCAGTAAGTAGCTTTATATCACAGAGAGCGAATAACCAGAGCCTTAATTGGTGCTGTGGTCGGGGATAGTAATTAATACTATTAATGCCACTACTCTAATATACTAAACAACATTTCTTCTTTATTTCCTATAGCATTGCCTGTGAATTATGGTGGTTTCGGCAAACTATCTGTTCGTCAAAGTGGATGTGATCAAATGTGGTATTAAATTGATAGCAAAATGATAAATGTTTAAAAGTTTAATAGTGGTTTTGGCAAACTGGCAATAATGCTCAGCAACATTACCATGAGGTGATAAGTACGATGATGGGTTAGGAACTGATATAAAGTATGACACTCCAAAAATTGAATAGTCAAAATTGATCCACACCTTTTGAGGATACTAGATCTATATAGTTTTATTCAGTAATATTGTTTATGTATTATATACTCTAGTTTTGATAATGACCAAAGTAATAAATAATTCATATTGTTTTACCGGTCATGGTAATAAACAACTATGTGACTACAGTATTGTACATGTATTTGAATCCACCAAAAGTTGAACTAAACAACATTTTGACTGAAAACAAAAAGCATAAAGTGAGTGGCAAACAGTTTTGACCAAGACTAAAATCAAAACTGAATGGGATAGTAAATCATTAGTAATGTGTTATGTGGTCTGGGGCTGTTTTAATGACTAAACAATGTGACTGTAGTATTTGAAAGCACCTCTTTATCACTCATTGTACCCAAGGTTGAGTAAGTGTGAATATGTCACCTGCTTAGCTAATATCCTGATCTGTATAAACCAAAAAAATGGACCACATATCAATATTTAACATATAGATAGTTATTCAATGATTTTGATTATTCAATTTTTGCTTTTTAATACAAATTTTCAATTTTTGCCGAAACGTCATAGGCCGAATAAATAGATGGCCAAAACGTCCTGGGTCGAAACATCCGGGGCGAAACTTCCTATGCCGAAACGTCCTACATTCAGTTTGGCCATGTGTAGAGGCATTGTAAAAAGGCTGTATGCCAGTCAAGGGATTAACTAATGAAAATACGGTTTACTAGACAATACTAGTGGGTCATATGCAAATTACAATGTAACATAGTTTCTGATTGGTGGAAAACTAGAACAAAAGTGAAAATAGACAGCTAACCGCTGAAAAAGTTTCTTTGGGCAATTTTAGGGGTGGTGTTGGTGGTGGGAGGAGGGGGGGGGGGGTATTATGCCGGCTGAGCCCTTCTAAATCCGCGCCTGACAAGTAGGTTGGATTGTGATGATTCGCTGACTTACTCTTGACCTCTCATATGTTTATGTCGGCAAAGGTTATCATCAAGTGTCCTGTATCATACTAGATGTCAGATGTATCACCGAGCAACTCGGCATCCAATTAGCTGGATAATACGATTGTATTTTGTAGAAAAAGTGAACATTCCTTGTATTTTATAAACGAACTGGATTTTAGAACGTGATTGTGCAAATAAAAATAGTACACCAGGCCAAAGGTTAAAAGTAAAATATAACACGTGTCACCACCACGGTTCATCAGGATGACCTTGACCTCAAGAACTGTCTCTTGGTATCACATATCTAAATAAAATGACGATATACAGTAAAAACTCTCTACAAAGGCCACTAAATTACATCAAGTATTGTGTGTTAAAGACAGGTGGCTGCTTAAAGCAAGGTGAAAGTAAAACAAAACGCTCCTATAGGAGCGTTCTGGTTTACGTTCACCTTGCTGTATGCAACCCCCTGTCCTAAATACCAACTAATTAACACAATTTAGTGGCCGTTATAGAGAGGTTTTACTGTAAATATTAAACGAAAACGTTTTTAGAGTTGTGATTGTAATGTTATTTCGCAGTTTATAGATTGAAGTCGTTTATTTTGAGTTCGATCTCGTATTATTATTTCATAAGCAACAGAGCAGATCCTGATCAGACGTTCTCGGTTTATATAGAATTGACGATATAGCATAGTTTTTGAAATGATGCGGTGCTCTTTTCTGTAAATGAGATTTTGCCGAGCAAGATAAATGTTTAATTTTAATTCACCGTGGCATTGGCGAAGTTTCTTTACGTAGACAGTTTGGTTGTATATATGGTATAGCGCCTCACCTGTTAGAGAATTTGGTTGGAAATGAGGTTGCGTTTCACCTGGATGGAGATGAGGTTGTGTCTCACCTGGTTGGAGATGAGATAACGTCTCACCTGGATGGAGATGAGGTTGTGTCTCACCTGGAGATGAGGTTGTGTCTCACCTGGGTGGAGATGAGGTTGTGTCTCACCTGGATGGAGATGAGGTTGTGTCTCACCTGGATGGAGATGAGGTTGTGTCTCACCTGGTTGGAGATGAGGTTGTGTCTCACCTGGATGGAGATGAGGTTGTGTCTCACCTGGATGGAGATGAGGTTGTGTCTCACCTGGTTGGAGATGAGGTTGTGTCTCACCTGGATGGAGATGATGTTGTGTCTCACCTGTTGTGTCTCACCTAGATGGAGATGAGGTTGTGTCTCACCTGGATGGAGATGCGGTTGTGTCTCACCTGGATGGAGATGAGGTTGTGTCTCACCTGGATGGAGATGAGGTTGTGTCTCACCTGGATGGAGATGAGGTTGTGTCTCACCTGGAGATGAGGTTGTGTCTCACCTGGATGGAAATGAAGTTGTGTCTCACCTGGAGATGAGGTTGTGTCGCACCTGGATGGAGATGAAGTTGTGTCTCACCTGGAGATGAAGTTGTGTCTCACCTGGAGATGAGGTTGTGTCTCACCTGGACGGAGATGAGGTTGTGTCTCACCTGGACGGAGATGAGGTAGCGTCTCAGCTGGACCTAACTACAATAGAACCTCTCTACCACGATCACTCCAAGAAGTAGCTTAAAACTAATTGTTCTATTTTTGTATTTACAGAGCAGGAAATAGAGCCATCGTCTAGAGATAACCATGGCTTCCAGCGAAAATGCCGTTTCTTGTAACTCTTTAATGTTTTAGCCACTTGAGTGTGGAATGGTCCACTTTGTCTGAGTCTTAATCCCGCTTTGAAAAAACAATGTACAGTAAAACCTCTCTATAACAACCACCAAATTACATCAAGTATTTTGTGTTAAAGGCAGGAGACTGCTTAAAGCAAGGTGAAAGTAAAACAGAACGCTCCTATAGGAGCGTTCTGTTTTACTTTCACCTTGCTTTAACAGAGCAGACCCTGATCAGACGGCTCCTATAGGATCTGGGTCTACTCTGTTTTCAGATAAGTACAGAAGGGAAGGGATTAATCCAGAATTCTGTTTCAGAAACAGTCCCCGCGGGATAAAACGGGTGGTAATCTGAAGCTCGTTTATACATCAAATCGCTGTTTTATTTCCTGCCATAATAACATCGTTCATTTAATTTTACTTTACAGGAAATAAAGGCGAGAAGGGTACGTTGTTTTATGAATATTATACGATATGTTCTCCCCTCCGGGCCGCTTGCTTGTAGAAAACAAGATGATGTTGCCTGTTTTTTGCATGATATTAATGAAACCTTTAGCCTACGGTTTGTAGAATGTTACCTTGGTCAGTTTCCGTGTTTGACTAATCTTACATTTCTTTCAGAAACATGACCAGTGTGAAACAGTTTGGAACCTAATTAGACGCAAAATGAATTCGCGTCTGATCTGGGTACTAGCTGTTTGTACACGCAATGGGATAGAGTAAAACCCCTCTAAACCGGACGTTAAATTTAGCATAAATATCGGTCATGGAGACAGGTGGCAGCTTAATGCAGGGTGGAAGTCATGCAGAAAGCTCCTCTAGGAGCTTTCTGCATGACTTTCACTCTGCATTAAGCAGCCACCTGCCTAAATGTATCTAATTTTTCCCTACTTGAATTCCGGTTTAGAGTTTTTGTTTTACTGTAATGGCTCGTATGAGGCTAAAGGTTAGCGGTCTTAGATAGATACCTAATTTACTGTATTAACGAAGCTGTTTTTGTTCAATTAGTGTTTCAGTTGCCATGGTTTTAAGCTGTTTTACACGTACCATGTAACATACACAACTAATATGTTAGTCAAGCGTCCTCTAACAAATTATCGTATGCAACGTATTGTCATCTGCAGAATTTGTCGTCTGCTGCTAATTTCATTTTTTAAAGAAAAAATCCATTTTGTTTCAGAAGTATTATTATAGAACCAAACAGTTTGGATCCTGATGTTACCCCAAATTTGGCGTTACATCTGGGCTCAAATTGTCTGCAACGTTGATCAAAGATTCGCCTATGAAAGTGCAAAAGTTAAATTCCCGTTTACTTATTTACAAAATACAGTAAAACCCCTCTAAACGGGAATTCTGGTAGAAAATAATTAATATACTTTTAGGCAGGTGACTGCTTAATGCAGGGTGGAAGTCATGCAGAAAGCTCCCCGAGGAGCTTTATGAACGACTTTCACACTGCATTAAGCTGCCAACTGTCCCTAAGACAGATATTTATACCATTCCCTCATATTGGCGACTTTTGACGAATCGGTAGAAGTCACTTTGTGAAACCATTGTGATAAATAGAGCATTTGCTCCTATAGGAGCAAATGCTCTATTTATCACAATGGTTTCAAACTACAAAATTCTAAAAAAATCCTTTTCTCTAGTTAATGCTCCTTTTCGGTATATTTATTCAAAGTGGTTGTGTCTAAAATAGCCTATGAGGTAATGGGTTAACGCCCGGTTTAGACTGGTTTTACTGTATTATAAGTCATTTTCAAACAATTTGAATTCTGTGGAGACTCCCGTTCACTTGGCAGCTCATCAAACTGCATAGTGTTTGCAGTTACACTTGTTTTTGCCACCAAACATTTTGTATTTATTTTATGTAATTTATGTAATTTTTATGCTATAGTCATTTTTGTGGTAGTTAGAGAACCCATACACCGATATTGCTTCTTAGTACTTTCATGTATACTGATGCAACTTGTCAATTGGTTATCAATTTAGCCCTTTCGGCGCCAATTAATGTTCGTCTGCTAACACTATCGTCTACTTCAGGTATCAAAGTAGCATTTTGTTTAATTTCTTTACAAAAATATAATCAGTGTGAAACAGTTTAGACCCGGAGAAGATATCGAGTTACTTGACGTCCCCTCAGGGTCCAAACTGTTTGTAAAGATACTCACAGATGCGCCTTTGACTGCGAAAGAGTTAACCCTTTCCTCCATAAATACGCCTTTCTACGCCTCTGTAAAAGTTACTTTATGAAGCCATTGTGATAAATAGAGCATTTGCTCCTTAGGAGCAAATGCTCTATTTACCACAATGGTTTCAAAATTACACGATTCCAACATTTTTATTTTCCCTAGTAAATGCTCCTTTTCTGTAGATTTAGTCAAGAGGTTGGGTCTAAAAATAGCCTATGGAGGAATGGGCTAAATATACAGTTAAACCTCTCTAACCGAACGTTGAATAAATATCGGTCTTGGAGACAGGTGACAGCTTAATGCAGGGTGAAAGTCAAGCGGAAAGCTCCTCTAGGTGTTTTCTACATGACTTTCACCATGCATTAAGTAGCCACCCGCCTAAAGGTATCTAAATTCTTCTGTACTAGAATTCCGGTATAAAGGGGTTTGTGTATGTAGATTTTGACATATTTCAATTACATTCATGTCTTATAACTACAATGCAATACGTTTGAATAATGTGATTGGTTGAAAGAATTTTGACAGGAAAAGTTAAACATGCTTGGTGTATTTAGTATGCTGCCACCTTGAAGTTTGAAACACCATATCAATATACTAATGTACATGTATTAACATTTCCAGGATATACATTGCAGTATGTAACTTCTATAACATCTTGTCTGTGACATAAAACGTGCATATTGTGCTTTATGCAAACAGTGTAAGCCCAGGTCAGCTGCCGTATGGCTATGGTAAACGTTACGTCCGGTTGTAATGAATTACTGCGGATGTCTTTGAATGTCAAAGAGTGTAGAAGCAGTTACTTATATATTTACTTTACTACATACAGTTCTTTATCCCCTCACACAAGGTGGGAGACATAAAATCTTGCTCTTGTCGGCCCGCCCGTACGTACGTAGGTACGTACTGGCCAGGACAGGACTTGGCTCCTCATGTCTCCAGAGGAGATGCCAATATACTAGGTGTATCGTTTGAATCCAAATTATTTGCTAGGGTTATCATGGAATCGCCTTTGGCGGCGAAAAAGTGAAAAGAAAGTGACTGTTGTGGAAAAAAGTAATGCGGAAAGCTCCTACGAGAACATTAGCTTTTTGCTATGTTGTTTCGTCTAACAGCTGCTCCTGTCCGCAAACCCCAGCATTAGACTTCCCTTTGAGTGGCAATTGTAGAGAACTTTTACTGCGCTAATAAATGCGTTTTTACACGAAACCCATTCATAAGTTTTGTTTAGATGACAGATTTGGGTTCTTCTTCATTGAAATGAATTTTGAGTAATTGACATAATGTGAGTACTTGGCATAATGTGAGTGAGTAATTATTCACATAATGCTTGTAGCTGACATAATGTGAATTATTATTGAAATGATGTGAGTACCTGATATAATCCGAGTAATCATTGACATAATGTGTGTACCTGACATAATGTGAGTAATTATTGACATAATGTGAGTACCTGGCACAGTGTGAGTAATTATTGACATAATATGAGTACCTGGCATAATGTGAGTACCTGACATAATGTGAGTAATTGCTGACATAATGTGAGCACTTGCCATAATGTGAGTACCTGATACGATGTGAGTAATTAATTGACATAATGTGAGTACCTGACATAATGTGAGTGATTATTGACATAATGTGAGTACCTTACATAATGTTAGTGAGTATTGAAATGGTGTGAGTATCTGCCATGTTGTGAGTTCTGACATAACGTGAGTACCTGACATAATGTGAGTGACTATTGGCATAACGCGAGTACCTGACATAATGTGAGTACTTGACATTATGTGAGTAATTATTGACATAATGTGAGTGATTACTGACATATTGTGAATACCTGACATAATGTGTATTCATGCTATGGTGACAAAGTCAGGTATTCGGCCCTTGGATTTGTCGACTTTTGCCAATTATTAGTGAGACTGAAATAACTACGCAAATATTTGAATATGTTTCTGTTTGAGTGTGTTCACCTCATGTGCCTCAAGTATACATTAGATGGGTCAATATTGATTTTGCTTTTGAAAGCTGCTGAAAGGTTTCTATGCAGCGGTATAAATCGGGCTTATTGGTACTGCATACGAAATGTATCGCCTTTATTGATGTATTGAATTCTGTACATGGCACGAATTATATTAACCGTTATCGTGCTAGCCAGGACTTCACTAGACTTTTGAAAATACTTTGGAATAAGATCAGACACCGAAAAGCATCTGACCAGTATCCAAGCTGTTTGTCTTTCAGGCAATGATTAAAACAAATACACATAATTAAGTCGGTAAATGTTTAACCCTTTCCCTGTTCTGTGTTTATTACAAATTTCAATACCTACTGAATATTCATGGACAAAACAGTTATAATGAAATATGGCAGATAGATGGAACACTGTAGCTATTTAAGAAAGTATAGAAACAGATTTATCAAATTCCATCAGAAAACAGAGCAGACCCTGATCAGACGGCTTCTATAGGAAGCGTCTGATCTGGGTCTACTCTGTTTGCAGATGATTGAAAACACGCATATAATTATGAGGGAAAGGGCTAAAACAACAGACGGACGTTTGAGCAGGCAACACTTTTCTTAGCAGGATAAAGGTGAACCATGAGAAAACTACTATGCATGCAGTTAACCCTTACAGTGCGGGACAAGAGTCGCTAAGGTTCTTTGCAAACAGTGTAGACCCAGATGAGAGGGCTCCTAGAGGAACCCTCTCATCTGGGTATGCACTGTTTGTCATGTTGCACTTTTCTTTAAAATAATCCCTCATTATTCACCGTAGGCTTGACCTGTTTGAATTTTGAAATGGTCTTAAGGGTTACGAAATACCACCAACATGTATTGGTAGCATTCACCAAGTTTAAGTTACTGTTTCTAACAATTAATGGCTGTATGCAATGTTTTATCATTTTATCATACGCCATGTGTGAATAACTGTATACATGTATAACAATTAAAGGTTATAGGCTATGCTTTATCATTTTATCATACATCAAGCGTGAGTATCTGTATATAAATTCAGAAAATAGGAGACCGTTCGAAAGCAAAATTAGCAATAGAAAAAGAGAAAATTGCAGACTCGGTTTTTAAGTCTGTTCATGTGCAGTTATTAAAAGTGCAACACTACTCACGCCCCTATAAGCACTGGCTTAAGCAGTATTCAATTTTCAAAACTAATAACATTGACACTAATGATCCCAAAGGACCAGACTGAATGTAACATGAAAGGCTGTATGCTATGTTTTATCATGTTATCGTGCACCAATCGTGAGTAACTCAATATGTAACTTTATGTTATTTCCTCTAAGCCTAGTAGCTAGCATACAAAGCATTATGTCAGTTAAGTAGCTAGTAAACATACGACAGCTGTATCTTGTCCTTCAACTTATTGTCTAAAACACTGAATTATTTCAATGGTGTGCCTTGTCAAACAGTCACCATTAGCATTTCTATATGCTATGTTTTATCATGTTATTGTGACTTCAGAAGTAATGGAAGGATTCACATTGTCAATCAGTCGCCAGTAACTTCTAGACTTCTGAACTATTAGAAGCGTACACCATGGCAGTCGCCATTAACATGTAAACTTCTGAAGTACTAGAAGTGTACACCATGGCAGACAGTCGCCATTAACATTTAGACTGCTGACGTATTAGAAGCGTACACCATGGCAATCAGTCGTCATTAACATTTAGACTGCTGACGTATTGGAAGGGTACACCATGGCAATCAGTCGTCATTAACATTTAGACTGCTGACGTATTAGAAGCGTACACCATGGCAATCAGTCGTCATTAACATTTAGACTTCTGAACTATTAGAAGCGTACACCATGGCAGTCAGTCGCCATTAACATTTAGATTGCTGACGTATTAGAAGCGTACACCATGGCAGTCATTCGCCATTAACATTTAGACTGCTGACGTATTGGAAGGGTACACATTGTCGTCATTCAGCTGACATTAACCATTAACCCTGCTGAAAGTTTGGAAGGGTACACCATACCAGTCAGTCGCCATTAACATCGAGCCTGCTGAAGTATTGCAAGAATACACATTGCCATTCAGTTGCCATAGTATTGCAAGAATACACATTGCCATTCAGTTGCCATAGTATTGCAAGAATACATATTTCCATACAGTTGTCATAGTATTGCAAGAATACACATTGCCATTCAGTTGCCATAGTATTGCAAGAATACACATTGCCATTCAGTTGCCATAGTATTGCAAGAATACACATTGCCATTCAGTTGCCATAGTATTGCAAGAATACACATTGTCATTCAGTTGCCATTAATATTGAGCCAGCTGAAGTATTGCAAGAATACACATTGCCATTCAGTTGCCATAGTATTGCAAGAATACACATTGTCATTCAGTTGCCATAGTATTGCAAGAATACACATTGCCATTCAGTTGCCTTAGTATTGCAAGAATACACATTGTCATTCATTTGCCATAGTATTGCAAAAGTACACATTGTCATTCAGTTGCATCGAGTCTACTGACGTTTTTGTCAATCACTCGCCATATACATTTAGCCGACTGTATAATACTGGACGGTGGACATTGTCAATCAGTCACAATTAATATTGAGCCTGTTGAAGTATTGCAAGGGTATGCATTACTGTATTATTACACGACTTGCAAAGATCGTATACATTGTAGGCGTATAGCAGCTACACCTGTCGTATCAGGATAACTTGTAATATTGCTTAATATTGGAAGGGCACACCTTGCCAATCAGTCGCCATTAACATACTTTGTTAGTCAGTCACCATTAGCATTAAGTCTGCTGAGGTATTGGAAGAGTACATATTGTCGTCAACCAGTCGCCATTACCATCAATACTGGGTCGTAGAGGCAGGTCGCAGCTTAATAAAGGACGAACATTAAGCAAAAGACGTCTTTTAACCCATTCCCCATAGGCTATTTTAAGACCCAGTCTCATTGAATAAATCTACCGAAAAGGAGTATTTACTAGAGAAAAGGACATTTTTAGAATTGTGTAGTATTGAAACTATTGTGATAAATAGAACTGTTGTTCCTATTGAGCAAATGCTGTATTTATCACGATGGTTTCAAGAAGTGACAATTACAAAGGCATATAAAGGCATATTTATGGAGGAAAGGGTTAAGTAAATGCGTTAACATATTTTGATGATTCCATTTAGATGTTTCGGTAGAGATCATGGCTTATGTGGTATATTCAAGTCCATCTAATAAAGTAGACCATCTCTATAATGGTTAATTAATGAATATACACAATGGTCTTAAAAACAAAATGTTACTTAATACAGAACAAAATGAGTACTTAAAGCTTGCTGGATAATGTTTGTCTTACATTAAACTATCATCTTGCTAACAGACAGAGATTTGTCTTTCATATTTAGGAGATGCGGAAAGTCTCTATAACACAGTATTTCCTTTCATACTAACGGCATGTGGTAAGGTCTCTAAACTATGATATTGACTTTCATGTTTACGATATGAGGTAAAGCCTCTACAATACAGTTTTACTTAGGATATGCAGTAAGCTCTCTTTATTATGGTATTGCCTTTCATAATTTACGATATATGGTAATTCCTCTACAATGCGGTATTGCCTTTCTTACTTATGGTATGTGGCACAATGTCTCAACAATACGGAACTGCCTTTGATTCTTTGACATCATAATTATGGTAAGCTCTCTAAAATACGGAACTGCCTTTGATTCTTGCAGCATATGGTAAGTTCTCTACAATATGGTATCTCCTTTCATAACCCCAGGATATTGGAACACTAGATCAAAGCGGACAGTAGTTTTGTATCAATGAGGGAGATAGAAATAGTTATGTTGACATAGATATTGACGTCTAGCCAACCTTTAGTATGTTGCGTTCGAACCGGTGATGCCAATGAGACACAGTTGGGGCCCAGATGAGAACAGAGTAACCCGGCTTTATCAGAATTCAAAAACACTGATCGTGTTTTTTTTAACAGAAATACAAAAAATAAAGCTAAAAACACTAAACTAGACATATGTTTCTACAGACGAAATTTAGCTCAGCCGACTTAAGCTAATCACTACTGACTTCACATTGAGACAAACCCTTACCTTGCTTAAAATGAATGGTTATGTTTGAATTATGAATATAGAGTTTTCACTAACCTGGTATGTTTTTAAACGTCTAGCTATAAGGTTTAGATGGTACGTACGAATTTTCATCCTTACATGTCATTTTGCTATAAATCAGATATCTTATAGAGAGGTAATTGTATACGAAGTGGGTAGAAATTACGGAACATTAAGCAACTTTCGTCTTCAAAACAGTTTCGTTTGTTCATGTTTTTTCTTCTATTCAGTCCCTCTTCAAACTGTTTGGATATTTACAAGACGCCAGGTAACTGGACTCTTCAAGTGGATCCAAACCGTTTCCGAGAGCTGTCGCGAAGTTGAAACTGATATGGCATCAAATCCTATCAACTAGTTAAAAAGCAACTGATATGACTGTCATCACAGCTTATCACGATGTTAAACTTGCAACAGATATTAAACTGGCTACCATCAAAGCTAAAAAAGCAATTGATATGGCTGGCATCAGAACTGAACACGAAGTTAAAACAGCAACTGCTTTATCTGGTATTAATTGTTATAACGAAATTAAAATAATAACTGATATGACTGCCATCAAAGCTTATCATGTATTTAAAATAGCAACTGATATGACTGATATCAAAGCTGATCAAGAAATTGAAATAGCAACGTATATGGCTGACATCAAATGGTGTCAAATGTTATGACAAAGATAAAATATCAACTGATTTGGCTATCATGAAAAGTTATCACGAAGTTAAATAGTAACTGATACGACTGGTATCAAAGGTTATCGCGTAGTTAAGATAGCAGCTGATAAGACTGATATCAAATCTTATCACGAAGTTAAAACAGCAACCGATATGGCTGGTATTAAAGTTATGACGACGTTGACACAGTAAGTGATATGGCTAGTATCAACTCGTATCACGAAGTTATAAGTAACTGAGATGCCCAATATCTAAAGTTATGGCAGAGTTAAAATATCAACTGACATGACTGACACCACAGCTAACAACCTAGTTAAAATAGCAACTGATATAAGTGGCATGAAAGATTATTACGATTTTAAAATAGCAACCGATGTGACTGCTAGCAAAGCTTATCACTTAGTTAAAACTAGCAAACTGACTGGTATAAAAGCTTATCTCGAAGTTGAAATAGCAACTGATATGACTGGCATAATATGGTATCACGACGTTGACTGATATGACTGGTATCAAATCGTATCACGAAGTTAAAATAGCAACCGATGTGACTGCCATCAAAGCTTATCACTTAGTTAAAACTAGCAAACGATCTGGCTGGCATCAAAGATTATCGCGAAGTTAAAATAGCAAATGACATGCCTGGCATTAAAGCTTATCACGAAGTTAAAATAGCAATATTGCTTGTATCAACGGTTATTACAAAGATACAATATTAACTGATATGGCTTGTATCAAAGGTTATCACATAGTTAACATAGCATCTGATATGGCTGGTATCAAAGATTATCACGTAGTTAACATAGCATTTGATATGGCTGGTATCAAAGGTTATCACGAAGTTAACATAACTAATTATATTGGCATCCAGTGTTAAAATAATATTTTTACGGCTTGTATAAAATGGAAACAGCAACTGATATAATCACGAAGCTAAAGTAACAACTTATATAACCGATATCGAACAGAAACAGTAACTGATATGGCTGGCATCGAATGATACCACGAAGTTGAAATAGCAAGAAATTAGACCGAATAAAAAGCGATTTCGATCATAACGTTTAACACCCCCCCCCCCCCACTGATATGGCCTGCACTAAATATTTCAAGAACTTGGGGTAGCAACATCTAATACGGCCTGCATCAAAGGTTATCCCATTGCTGAGGTAGCAACAAACATTCACTGCCACAAAGGATATCACGAATCTGAAATAACGACTGATATAACCTGAATCAAAACCAATCAAGACGTTGAAACAGTAACTAATATGGTCTGCACCAATGGTTGTCAACGGAGTCGAGAAAGCAACTGGTATTGCCTGCATCAAATATTATCATGAAGTTGAAATAGCAACTGATAAGTTCGACACCAAAGATTATTACGATGTAGAAATATCAAATGATATAGCCTGTATACACGGACGGAAGAACCGATATGGATATCTGACCATGATATGGTTTAAACCTTTTTGATGGCGATTGTCAATGGTGGACCTGGCATATAATCCTGATTTCAAATAGAAACTGACATGACCTTAATCAAAAGCTATCGCGAATTTTAAATAACACCAAAGGCTATCACGAAGTTGAAATACCATCTGCAATGGTCTGCATGTTAGGTTGTCACGAAGGTGAAATGACCTCAAAGGTTTTCACGTAAGCGAAATAGCACCAAAGGCTATCACGAAGGTGAAATATCATCTAAGGTGCAATTTCATCGAAAGTGAAATATCCTTGAAAGCTATCACGAGATAAAATAGTACTAAAAGTTATCACAAAAGTGAAACAGCATCAAAGGCTATCTTGTTAGTGAAATAGCATCAAAGGCTATCACGAAGTTGAAAAGCAACTGACATTAATATCGTCATAGGCTATCAAGAAGTTAAAATATCATTAAAAGGCGATCCCGAAGGCGAAATTGAATCAAAGGCTATCACGAAATTGAAATAGCAACAGAAATAAACTGCGCCATAGGCTATCAAGACGTTGAAATAGCAACTGATATTAACTGTGCCAAAGTCTATCACGAAGGTGAAACTGAATCAAAGGCTATCACGAAATTGAAATAGCAAATTGAACTGAACTGTTTCATATGCTATCACGAAGTGACATGAAGTACGTCAAAAGCTATCAGGAAGCTGAAAGAGCAACTGACATGAACTGCATCATAGGTTATCACTAAGTTGGAATTTCAATTGTAATATTCTGAATCAAACACTATCACAAAGCTGAAATATCAGCTGTAATGGCTAGTGTTCTGACGGTAGAACCGATATATAAATATCAAACTCAAATAGCTTAAATCTTTTTATGGCGAATTTCTAGGATGGACTCGCCGTGTATCAATTTACAGTACAGTTCATTCTTCCTACAAGAGTCGACTTCTCATGACATAATGTGTATGTATATAATACAGAACTTCAAGAAACAAACTACTTAATGAGGTCTCTCATATACTCTTTGTACACGCTATTCAATTGTCTTTCCGCATACAACCTGATATGGAATAATAATTGGAAACGTTGCGGCAAAATCAATAAGTGTGGTCAATAAATGCCACAACAGACAGGAAAATATTTCTCTTGCCTGGCCTTTGTGATGTAAAAACTAGAGATCGAATGTGTGTTGTTTGCTAGAAGCTCTAGAATAGGCCTTAAAACATTTTTTTTATTTTAATAATGGCATTTATAAGCGCCAAATAAATTAAATGACCAAGCAAATGTAGCATATCCACATGCATGTTTAATATGATCAAAAAGTTCTTAACCAAATCAGAATCTTATCATGGTAGCTGGGAAAGGAATCAATATAATGAGACAGGTTGAAACAGGGTTAATTCTTTTAAAGCTGAAAGTAATTTTCCTAGAGTTAGAGGAGGGCGTAGCTTGTGAAGATATAGACTGTTAGTTATAAAATATCATCACACTCAAAACTGCTATAACAATCATATACCCCACTGAGCGACAAGTTACCAACATATAACATTTATCCATAATATAACCAAATATACACATGGTGTAGCGTAACACATTTATCCCTAATATAACCCAATATGCACATGGTGTAATGTAACATAGTTATCCCTAATATAACCAAATATACACATGGTGTAGCGTAACACATTTATCCCTCAATATTATCAAAGTACACATTGTGTTATGTAATAAAGCTATCCACCAATATTAACAAACGCACACGTGCTTAAATGAAACACATTTAACACCCCTTTCTACAAAAAAAATACACACGATGCAATGTACCACATTTATCACCAATATTACCAAAATACACACGATGCAATGTAACACAATTATTCCCAAATATTGCCCAAAATACACACGATACAATGTAACACATTTATCACCAATATTACCAAAATACACACCATGCAATGTAACACAATTATTCCCAAATATTGCCCAAAATAAACACGATGCAATGCAACACATTTATCACCAATATTACCAAAATACACACGATGCAATGTAACACAATTATACCCAAATACACATGGTGCAATGTAACTCAGAAGTACCAATGTTGCATGATGTAAGCACAGTTATCCCTAGGGTGCAATAGTATGATATCCAACGACGTTCAGTAAGTCGGACTGAATTAAAAATATGTATCAAAAGTGTCGATGACTTCGTGAAATCAAACACATTGTTCCAGGAATGAAATGGATATTAGTAATGGAACAAACAAAATGAAAGGAAACTCAAAACAAAAGGACTGAGTCCAAGGTTATAATAGTTCCAGGAATGAAATGGATATTAGTAATGGAACAAACAAAATGAAAGGAAACTCAAAACAAAAGGACTGAGTCCAAGGTTATAATAGTCTGAGTCTTAGCCTGTGATCATTCTCAAGTATCTAAGTAGCTCAAAATCTGACCAATAAGTATCCATGCTTATAAAACTTTTAGTTGAATCTGAGTTCGTTCTCAAGTTTTTGATTGGTCAGATTTGAGCCTTTGGCTCATATCTGACCAATCAAAAGCTTGAGAACTCAAATCTGACCAATCAGTAGTTTGAGAATGATCTCAGACTCAAGCAAACACTTTTATAAGCTCAGAGCCAGGTTCATTCTTAGTGTACATTATGGCGGAGATACTGATCACCCTGTAGTCAGGTCACATCATTACAACACACACACAAATGGAACTTATGATGGTAATCTTACTGATACTAAACACTTAGTGGACGTCGAATAATCGGTGACAAGAACTAATCAATGCCTATATAACTTTGATTGATGTACAGTGTAAACTTACATATGAGTTATGTACTGTATAAATGTACATGTACGTTTGATTGCTGTACAGTGTAAACTTACATATGAGTTATGTACTGTATAAATGTACATGCACCTTTGATTGCTGTACAGTGTAAACTTACATATGAGTTATGTACTGTATAATATTAGTTACACGGTTATTTGGCAGGGTGTACGGGCTGGTATGACCGGGTTAGATCCCGTATTTCCTGAGGCGTTAGCCGAAGGAAATACGTGATCTAACCCGGTCATACCAGCCCGTACACCCTGCCAAATTACCGTGTAACGAATTTATTACCAGTCAGAGATCCGATTTACCTAATTAAGAAACGAACAACTCTTATTTTGCTGACATTAGATCTCTAATTGTATGACGACATGACAAAGAAAACATGACGTCATCACAGAGCAAATATGACGTCGTCTCAGAGAAATTTCGAAAGAGGAATTGAAACTTCACTTGTTAACATTAACGGTAACACATTGTACTGATAAGTTGATAGTGTTAATTTGAGGAACGTATGAGGTACAGTTTTTTACGTTTATTATCGATTATTGGGTCGTAATCCATCCAGAATTATTGGAGTAAGGACGATATGAAATTTCGAATCGACGCTAAAAATAAAAACAAAACGAATGACGTCACGCGTCAAATTTGAATAATTATGTATTCTCCGTGGAAGCCGCTGAATACGGTACTGTACACCCCGGCAGTTTTTGGCAAACCGACCAATCAAATTCCAAGGATTTACTCTGACTGGTAATAAATGTACATGTACCTTTGATTACTGTACAGTGTAAACTTACATATGAGTTATGTACTGTATAAATGTACATGTACCTTTGATTGCTGTACAGTGTAAACGTACCTTTGACTGATATACAGTGTAAATGTATCATTGATTGCTGCACAGTATATATTTACATTTGAGTACTATACAGTGGAAATGTACATGTACCTTCGCTTGCTGTATAGTGTAAACGTACCTTTGGTTTCTGTACAGTGTAAACGTACCTGTAATTGCTGTACAGTATACATGTACATTTGAGTACTATACAGCGGAAATGTACATGTACCCATGATCACGTTACAGTGAAAATGTACATGTACCATTGGTTGCTATACAGTGTATATGTACAATGTAAATGTAAGTGTACCATTGGTTGCTATACAGTGTATATGTACAATGTAAATGCAGTGTACCATTGGTTGCTATACAGTGTAAATGTACAATACAAATGCAATTGTACCTTTGGTTGCTATTCAGTGTAAATGGTAATGAAATGCAAATAAATCGTTACTCGTAATCTCAAACTATTATTGTTTATTAATATAGCAATTATAGTGCACATATAAACTAATCATTTACATATGTAGAGTTGAAATATATCTTCAAACTGAGTTTAGTTGTGGCTCTAAGTAGATGGTTTGTGGTTTAAAAATAACTTAAGAATGGTATTAAATGTTGTTTTAAAACTGCTTATTCAGTTTCATGAACACACGTCCAATGTTAACATTTCGTCATGGTTTCTAATACGTGATCTTTTTAAGTAGTAGGTCGTGAGTAAAAGTAATACAGCAGTCTTTGGGATCTAACTATAACTACCACCTGTCTAGACACCGACATAAATGTCGCTTTAGGCAGATATACACTATAAAAAATATGTATATATTCTATTCCTTTGACAAATCCGGATTAACACGTTTTCCGGACTACTGAATTATTTCATTTGATCCTACTTATGGCTCCATATTATACCACATACAAACTAACACGAATCTAAAGAGTTTAACCATACGCTAGCACTAATCATACGCGTCACCATAACAACCATGTGTACTCTTTAAGGGATCACCTAATTCTAAAGATCGCAATGTGTATTCATTAAGTAATCACCTACTTCTAAAGATTGTAATGCGTACTCATTAACTGAGCACCTAGTTCTAAAGACTCCAATGCATATTCGATACGTATTTACCTACTTCTAAAGATCGCAATTGTACACATTAAGTGATGACCTAATTCTAAAAATTGCAATGTATATTCGATAACTGATCGCCTAATTCTAAGGATCGCAATGTATATTCGATAAGTGATCGCCTAATTCTAAAGATGGCAATGTATATACGATAAGTGATCGCCTAATTCTGAAGATCGCAATGTGTATTCGATAAGTGCTAGCCTAATTCTTAAGACCCAAATGTATATTCGATAAAAAGTTTTCACCTAATTCTAAAGATCGTAATGCGTACTCATTAACGGAACACCTAATTCTAAAGACTCCAGTGCATATTCGATACGTATTTACCTACTTCTAAAGATCGCAATTGTACACATTGAGTGATGAGCTATTTCTAAAGACACCAGTATGTATTCACCTGGTAAATCACTGACTTACTTGGCACCGAATATGGACCCTGTTTGCAAAAGTTATCAATGGCAGACAAAGTGTAAATATATATGCATATCTAAATAAATATTTGAAAATTTGAAATCGCTTGATCAGTGTTATAATTAACACCGACTTTCTTCAGATTTAATATTTACTAATGGTTACTCAGCTCTCTGCAAAGTGTAATTGCCTGCTTCAGTTCTCTGCTATTTTACATGTACTACACATATTCAACAAGAAAGTCACAAGTTTGCATCACAAACAAAGTGTGTCCCTCTGTAGCAACTATTTAATCCTTTCGGCGTCAAATTTCTAGTTGTCGTCGGCAATCCAAATTTTATTAACTCATTCAGTACAATAAGGAAATGAGATAAATAAATGCAAATTTCATAAGAATAAAGCATATATAGAGAAAAAGAGAATGGGACAAAAAGTGAAGTCCCTGATCAGACGCTGCCTTGAAAAGGCGGCGTCTGATCTGGGACTGCACTATTTGTCGTGGTGCATTTATGCGACTTCGGCGGTGAAAGGGTTAATAAATAAGAAACACAACGACAGCTAAATGTAAACCCAAAGTAGCGCGCATTATCGCGATATTTCGTCCTTCATTAAGCTACCACTTGCTTTAACCTGTTCATTAGTGATAGTTATAGACAAGTTTTACTGTTACAGTAGTAAGTTCATGTTATATATTTATGTGGGAGGATATTAAACATTGTAGACCTTTATAATATACCACGTCGTAGAAGCCATTGATATGGGTATACAGTGTAGCAAAATTGTTGTTGTGAACTTGTGACACGCTTGTTTCTTTAGGAATCAATGAATTAACTTTTTTTCAGGTGACTCCAATTAGTTGCTTTTAAAACGTTACCCTTATGTTCAATATTAACATGTTTTGTGAATCTTTCTAGTTTTCTGACCTGTGCTGGTGTACATACTTGGTAAGAGGCACGAATACTATATATTTTATGTGACTTTGTTATAATTGTTATCTACACCACCTTCCACTTATCGTTGAATACAGTAGAAACTATCTAAGCAGCCACTTAATGTCACGCATGGGTACCATTTAAAACAGGTCGTGAAGGACGAAAGTAATACTGTGAGTTTTCTGTACAATTCACCTCCTGCATGAAGGGACCACCTGTCTGAACCATGTACTCCATAAATACGCCTTTATATGCATTTGCAAACAGCGTAGACCTAGATCAGACGGTGCCTATTGGAGCCATCTGATCAGGGTCTGCTCTGTTTGCTTATGAAATAACATACATCTAATTCTATAGTTTTTGTCTTGGCCAAAATATAATTATTTCAAATGCCAGAGCATATCAGCTAATTAATATTCATGGTTTCATTATTTCTTTCATAAATATTCATGGAGTAAAGGGTTAAAAGTCAGAAGTCGTCTTCGTGTTAACACTTCGCCTGTTGACATCGTGAATATAGATGAGTTTTATGATAGTATATGAACACATGGTGTTTTGCCAATAACAGAAACCCTAGAATCAGAACTACGCTTGAACTTCGATATCTCGAACATCATGGGCCCAAACAAATTACTTCGACTCATTAATTTCTTATCTGAACAATTTCTCAAGTCCACAGCTTAATGCAGGTCTAAAGTAATGCTGATAGCTCCTGCATTACTTTCGACCTGCATTAAGCTGTCACGTGTGTTTCTAGATATACGTAGTGATACATTTAGAACAATTCTGTATTGTAAATTTTGGGAGGACCGAACTTTTAACTCGAGTTATCGTTAAGTTCGAGTTCTCCTAGTTCGAAATATCGAAGTTCAACTGTATGTAATTCTATAAACAGACAGGGCAGGTTCTGACCAGGAACCTGCTGGTCTGGATCTACTCTGTTTGCAAATGTGTCAAAAGGGAAAGGGTAGTGTGGCCGCTGTAGAGATATATTACTGGAAATACAACTTTTTGTTACCAAAGAACACACTATTGTAGCATTATGGTGCACAAAATTAATATATGAGAGCACATGATACCAGTATTCGGTTATCAAGTCACATGATACCGGTGTTCAGTTATCAAGTCACATGATACCGGTATTCAGTTATCAAGTCACACACTATTCATTTTTCAGAACAGAACAAAACAGATATTTTATTCAAGACTTATACATAATGCATATCGTTTAGTTTAAATGATACATCGTATTAATAACACGTGAATGTTTACAGGTCAAATAAATATACAAACTAAAAGTTTCAGTTTGGATTTACGATGGCGTTTAAAGTTGGAACACAGATAACGAGGATGAACATATTAATTCTAGTAATTTAACGGGAACGTTTTGTAATGACATTGATATTTTGATATTTTTATCAAACTCGATTCATTATGCCTATTAAGTAGTTCTAAATACGTATACATAGATGGTCTAGTGTCGTAATATTTACCCATGTATCTACTTCGTATATCATCAAAACAATGACATATACATACAAAGTGGTATTCGTCTTCTAAATCAATAGAGTGACGGCACTGGTGATATATCTTGTCACGTGGCAGGCTATTTCTACTAGTATACGCATTGGATGTACAGACAGCCTTAATATACAAAACTAAAATCTGTGTTTTCTGGGTAATATAATGTCTAATATCTATCAAAACCAAAATGTGCTTTGTAAAAGTTATTACTAATAAGAACAGAACCACGATGTAGTACACCGGTCCACTCTTGATTAAAGTTAACAATTATCCTAGTATTACCTCGTTAACAAAAAATAGTGCTATCAATATAGCTATAATCAAATACATAAGCAAACCCATATTCACTGAGAAGTTTCTTAACATTCGATACCCAATTTGTGGAACCCTTCCTGAAGTAAAGCAGACCTTGTTCATATACATGTACATATTTTAATATTATATTGTCAGAATCTAACTTTGCACCAGTAGTTAATAATTCTAATATAACGCGAAATGTATAATGGGTAGCGCAATAGCTCACCATATACTCCTGCAGTACATGTATTTAAATCTACGCTCAACAATCTTTTATAAAATTAAAGATATATTCTTTCTATATCCCATGACTTTTCAGTGAACATGTATTACACCATCCACAGGTCATGCCATACACAATTCATTGATCACGCAACACACTATTCAGTAATCACACAATGCACAATTTGTCTATCATGTTAACACTATTCAAGCAATATACATTTCATTTATGACTCAACACACTCTTAATTAATCACACATTACAGTGCTCCCTCTCCACAACGACACCCTTTGGGATACGAAGATTATACGTGTTGTTCAGAGGGAGTTGTTATAGGGAGAGAAAATCAAACATAATTAGCTTGTTTGCAGATACCCAGATAAGGTGTATTTCGAGAACTAAAACCGTTATGCCTCATTCAAACCCTATGTTGTGACCACTCTTTAGAATCGTCACAAAGAGACGATTCTAAAGAGTGGTCACAACATAGGGTTTGATGGAGGCATAAAGAAAATACGATGGAAAAAAGTTGTTTCTAGAGCCTTGTTATTTCGGAAACAGTGACATGCGTTGTTGTAAGGAGGGAATCGTTATTGAGAGGGTCGTTGTAGGGAGGGAACACTGTATACTGTTCATTTATCACGCAATAAATCACTAATTTATAACGTACGTACATGTATTTCATTCATTACACAGCACGCACAATTCGTTTATAGAACATCACACTTGTTATCAAACAGCATATTATTAAACGAATTACAGAGTAATGCAGTTGTTTTTATTATCTGTTTATGAAACTAGTAAAACTTATTATTTGTTAAGCTGCACAATATTTGATAATTGAGGCTGATTAATGAAATCTTATGATGATATAGACATGCGGCTGATTAATGAATTCTGATGGTCATTTAGACATGCGGCTGATTATCATTTAGACATGCGGCTGATTAATGAATTCTGATGATCATTTAGACATGAGGCTGGTTATCATTTAGACATGCGGCTGATTAATGAATTCTGATGATCATTTAGACGTGATGATGATTAATGAATTCTGATGAACATTTAGACATGCGGCTGATTAATGAATTCTGATGATCATTTAGACATGAGGCTGATTAATGAATTCTGGTGAACATTTAGACATGCGGCTGATTAATGAATTCTGATGATCATTTAGACATGAGGCTGATTAATGAATTCTGATGATCATTTAGACATGAGGCTGATCAATGAATTCTGATGAACATTTAGACATGCGGCTGATTAATGAATTCTGATGAACATTTAGACATGAGGATGATTAATTAATTCTAATGATGATATAGACATGATGCTGAATAATGAATTCTGATGAGCATTTAGACATTAGGCTCTATAGATTTCCTCTAGTTATCCACGTTACATTACATGCATTTTGAACCCACATTAGCTAATTGGTGATAACATTTGCAAAGCAGTCTGGTTTCAAATGAGGGTACAAAGTCACGCTGTTCAACGAAGATAAAGAGTTAGCCTGTTCAAATGGTATCATAATGTACTTCTGTTCAAATGCTAGAAACTCGCGCTGTTTAAATGATGGTACAAAGTAATTCTGTTCAAATGATAGAAAATCATCCTGTTTAAGTGAGGGTAGAAAGTCATTTTGTTCAAATGATGCAAAGTCACTCTGTTTAAATGATGGTACAAAGTCATTCTATTCATATGATAGAACATCATTCTGTTTAAAAGAGGATACAAAGTCATTTTGTTCAAATCTATGTATTCGGCTATGAAATGGGTCAAATCATGTAATAAAACAACAAAGTAGCCAACTATTTTGCGTACAGTAGTTTACTTGCTCAGTTATCATAACTAAATCAATACCGTCAGGTGAAAAAGAATTAATATCAATTTAGACACTTGGCACTAATTGTTGAAATTATTGTCATCAAAGTTTGACGGTTTGTTGAATTATTATTATTGAGGGGAACTGATACGCTCGCCAATTTATATCGGTTTTCAATTAGTGCATGCGTTTCTGTGATTTTGAGATTAATTATTTTTATCAAGGCAAATTAAAAAGTATATAACCGCATACAATATATATTAAATACGCGTTAATCAAAGCAACGGTTTTGTGTGCCTTTTTCGACATGATATCTAAAATATTTTCTTTGTATACTCGTATCTACGTGTATATTTAGGTTTGGAGACTACTATTAGTGATATAGGGAGACAGACAGAGTGTCGCGTTATTCAATTTCATATATTAATTGCATGTCAACATTTTATGAAAGATCAATAAATAAACTATTTAAGAATATTAACTGTTTATGTATGTTTTGTATGAAGGCGTTCGAAGGAGAACGTAATAACAAACAGTAAAAACACAGCGCATATTTATTTCTTTTTTTCCTCCATTACGATACATATAGGCGAAATTTGGCATCTTTGCAAATAGAGTAGACTCAGATAAGACCCATGGTTTGCTATGTCTGTTTATGGATTAATATATCTATATATTAAGCCTTATTGTGCGGGAGCCAAGTATATAAGACATTTGCAAACACAGTAGACCCATATCAGAGGAATTCTTTGGGGGTCACTTTGATCAGGGTCTGCACTGTTAGTCATAAGAATCATTTTCGTAAGTGATTAATGTTAATACAACTTTTTCGTTTAAAGAGGAAGTCCCTACAATGAACGCATATTTTCAATAATGCCATAAACTTGGTATTTGTTATGTTCAATCATTAGGCTGTAATGAAAATTGTCAATTTGAACTTATATCGAAAAATGCCCCTGTGATACAAAATAAACCGTTTTTTTTATCGACACTTATAATTTTTGTTCCTCAGTAAAACCTCTCTATAACGGCCACTAAATTACATCAAGTATTTTGCGTTAAATGCAGGTGGCTGCTTAAATAGGAGCATTCTGTTTTACTTTTACCTTGCTTTAAGCAGCCATCTGCCATAAATGCCAACCATTTAACACAATTAAGTGGCCGTTATAGAGAGGTTTTATTGTACAACAAAATATTATCGACCTTGGTCGAACAGTCGAAACTAAAACGCGAGCCGAATAAATACTAATACATTGCCGAATAACATATCAAACGCATGGAAGTTGTGTCTTCTTCGATGTTTATTCGATTTGTTTTCTTGCGATATACATCTTTTCAGCATATAAACAAATTAATTTTGTATATTTTAGGCACTTTTGAAACGTGTCGAATATAGGGACTTCCCCTTTCATTAATATTCAGAAATGGGTGAGACAGTTTTGCTTATTCAGCAAATTAAGTGTTAAGGTACTAGTTCAGAGGAACTCTAGAATATGTTTATGCACTTCTGTCTGTAGCCTGCAGAGAGAATGATTATTACAGAATGTTTCACCAAGTTCATTTTCAAAAGTCTTATCTATACAGTAAACCCCATCTGGACCGGAGTTCTAGTAGATAATAATTTAGATACCTTGAGGCAAGTGACTGCTTAATGCAGGATGGAAGTCATGCAGAAAGCTCACAGAGGAGCTTTCTGCATAACTTTCACCCTGTATTAAGCTGCCACCTGTTTCCAATACCGATATTTATGCTAAATTGATAGTCAGGTTTAGAGGGGTTTTACTATATTTAGTTTCTCTACCAAATTGTGATCAGGATGCCAAACTGTTTGGATCCTGATCAAACGCAGAGACACTCGGCATCTCATCTGGATCCAACTGTTTAAATAGATAAATTCTCAGCGGCATACTAAAGGTCTCGAACATAACAAATAGATTGAATCTAAAGGACATGTTGCAGTTGGAATTAAGATTGGTTTTATTATGAATTTGAAGACAATACGCTTGACAAAAATTCGTTGAAATGTAAATTTTAAAGAAGATAATCATATCTGTTGAGTTTTTTTTATAATCTGGTTGAATCAGTTACCACCGAATTAATCACAGTGGTGAGCTGATAAGCAAAAGCAAATTGATGACATAATACTTGATGAGTCTCTTGTTTTGTATACGTTACCATGGAAATGAATTTCTGACAACTAGCTTGTAGCATGCTAGTCAATCTGTGAAGTCTGTTTACTTCTATTGCTTCGCTTCTTGCCTATCCGTCATTAGCACAGGTAACATATTTGCTGAAAATCATTCAAGTATTTAACCCATTACCTCATAGGCTATTTTTAGACCCAACTTCTTTGAATGAATCTACCCAAAAGGAATATTTACTAGAGAAAAGTAAAAATTTAGAATTTGTAGTGTGAAACCATTGTGATAAAAAGAGCATTTTCTATAGGAGCAAATGCTCTTTTTATCACAATGGTTTCAACAAGTGACTTTTGCAGATGTGTCAAAATGCGTCTATATGAGGGAATGGGTTAAGTACATCGTGAGGTATATATTCAGAACCGATAATTTGTGAATATTCCATAAATAGTCACCAGTCAAGGTTCGCATACCAACGTGACGAAGTTCATTACGTGACGTTGTCATGGGGAAAATACCAGCCATAACAAATACTGTTATAGCTCTTCAATGTGAAGATTGGTGTAGGCTATTGTATATTATTGAATGACAGAATCTATAACTTGTGTACATGAGTCCATATGTATCCGAATCAATATACAGTAAAACCTCTCTATAACGGCCACTTAATTACATCAAGTATTTTGTGTTAAAGGCAGGTGACTGCTTAAAGCAAGGTGAAAGTAAAACAGAACGCTCCTATAGGAGCGTTCTGTTTTACTTTCACCTTGCTTTGAGCTGCCACCTGTCCTAAATACCAACTAATTAATACAATTTAGTGTGTCCGTTATAGAGAGGTTTTACTGTACAATAAAACCTCAATACATCGAATTTTGATATGGAAAATATGAACTCTTAAGTGGCAGGTGGCTGCTTAATGCAGAGTGGAAGTCGTACAGAAAGCATCCTTCATTAAGCTACCACATGTCTTAAAAAAGTGACAATGATACGTATTTGAGTGTGCAAGTTAAAGAGATTTTACTGTTTCTGTATAGCAGAACTAAGACCAGTCGCTTCTCTTGCGTTGTGTGTTCTGATCAGGGTCTACACTTTCTGTTGGATAACTGGTAATGACATAGCAATTACCGGTGTATGCAACTTATTACAGAGTCCGATCTTAGCCAATACTGTTTGCAAATTTGCCCTTTTGCTTTCCTTCCTATCTGCTCCAATATTATCTTAGGTTTCAGATTACTGTCACGTCACACCACAGGTCACATAACATATTATGTCAAATATCTCATAATTCAGATTATTGAATAGTCTTTTTTACGCTTCTTTCCATGACCACGAGAAGAGTATAATACTATTAAACAGCTTCGAATTTGATGATACGAACAGTTACTATTTTAGCGCTTTACTCCATAAAAACACGCTTTTCTACACCTCTGCAAACAGAGTAAACCCAGATCAGACGGCTCCTATAAGGAACCGACTGATCAGGGTCTAATCTGTTTGCTCGTGACATAATTGTAGTTCTGATTCCACACTTTCTGTCTTAGTTAAATATTCCTGTTATTATAAAAACACAGCTAATTAATATGCATGATGTTATTTCTACTTTAATGAATATTCATGGAGTAAAGGGTTAAACTATTTTTCAAATGTGATCACATGGTCGCTCCTAACATGTTTAAAGTTAAAAAGATTAAAATTCAAAGCTGATCGCAATTTGAAGATAAACAAGCAAGCGACAGTAGATCAGCTTTCAAAGGCTAATTAATTTTCCCCCAGGTATTATGTGTAATGCGCAAGATTCCCAGAGCCACTGATGACATTAGTGGCTCAGTCTCTCACCTGCCCAGCGCTAATTACCCTTGGCCAGTTATACATTGTAAATTCCTGGTGATGTACCTAGCTTGACCCATGTCGCAGCCTTGAAAGTGCAATTAGAGCTGGGTCTATACTGTTTACAACTGTCACGTTACTAGTTTCAGATACTAAAACAGTCACAATAACTGGAATGCAAAATATGAGTCCCTTTCATGTTTAGTAATTGACAACTGCAAATAAGCCGCCTGCATCATATCCAACAGAAATTCGTCTTTTTTTGTAAAATTTATTTCCCCAAATACTGTCAGAATGCTTAACAGTTAAGACCTTGGCGACACTTGGAGTTTGGCGTCATCTCACTTGAATCCAAACTGTTTCTATTGGTTACCACTGTTGCACGAGCGATAGGCTATTAGTTAACGCTTGCAACGCTGAGTTTTCAAATGGACTTTTCCAAACTTCAAACAGGTCTAGCTTATAGTGAATATTTAGGGTTTGTTTTCAAGAAAACTGTAACATAACAAACAGTGTAGACCCTGATGAGAGGGCTTCTCTAGAAGCCCTCTCATCTGGGTCTACACTATTTGCAAAATACATTAGGGACTCGTGTCCCGCACTGTAAGGGTTAATACCTGGCGTTAGGCCACCAGGTTTGATAGATCAGCAATTGATTCCACGGATATCACGGTACACCCTGCACGGTAATAACTAAAATATACCGACATGTTGAAAGGTGCAGCTATTGCGAAACGGCTACAGTATTAGGAATGCGGAGAGTGGAATTGATTGGAGAAAAAAACCCCACACGTAACTCTTTACTCCATGAATATTTAAGCAAGAAATAAAAAAGAACGTGCTAGCATGACAGAAACTGTAGAGTCAAATCTATAGTATATCATTGGCAAACTGAGCAGACACTGATCAGACGGTTCTTGAAAAGGTTTAAAAAGGTGTATGTATAAGGTAAAGAATTAACCCAGATATCTAAGATTACACTGGTAGTCTTTTAGATCCGTAAGACGTACCTGGGTTAATTCTATTATACAGAGGTCCAGATAAGATGCGTAAATTAAAACATTTTCGACAATAGCTCTTTTATTTCTCCACCAAACCCTATACTGTGACCACTCTTCGAGACGATTCTAAAGAGTGGTCACAGTATAGTGTTTGGTGGAGAAATGACGATTTTTGTATTTGGGTACGCACCTTTATCTGTCTATAACTACGTTGGTAGTATTTTAGACCCGTTAGATGTGCTTGGTTAAATTATATAACTGCATTGGTAGTATTTTAGATCCATAAGACGTGCTTGGTTAAATTCTATGATTGCATTGGTATTGATCTAGATGTTAAAACTCGATACTATGAAATTTTAGTAAGGAGGACTTTATGTCTTTGTAGGTTGGTGGCTGCTTAATGCAGGGCGAACGTCGTGCAGAAAACTCCTAGAGGAGCTTTATGCATGACTTTCAACCTGCATTAAGCTTCCACCTGTCTGAAAGACAGACACTGATACTAAATAGAACACCCGGTTGAGTGGGACTCTATTGTACCTACGTTTCAAACACATGAGAGACATAATAAGAAAATTGAATATTTCTCTGATATCGCACGTATCAGACGAGCGTATTTGATTAATTATTGCACTTTTATCACAACTCAAACGCTGATGCGTCTACACTAATTAATGATGTCACTCAAACATACAATAGACATAAAGATTGTGTGCAGTGAAGCATACATCATGCAAGCATTTCCTTTGAGTTCAGTTTCAGTTCTTTGAATTCTCGCGTTTGTGACAGACGCAGGAAACGGAATTCTGTCCTCTCTTTTCTAATGATTAACTCTTTATGTGCTAATTGTCGTCTGCAAAAACTGCTTTTATACTACAAGTACAATTTTCTTACTTTATTTTTTAAAAACATTATCAGAGTGTTTTTTATCCCGATAAGACAACGAGTCAATCTGCATCTCATCTGGATCTAAACTGTTTGTATAGGGCAGCATGCACTCGTCGTTATTGTGCAAAATGTTGATTCCTGGTAATAAACAAACGTTAACTCCTAGTAATGAACAACCTTAACTCTTAGTAATATCAAACGTTAACTCCTAGTAATGAACAACCTTAACTCTTAGTAATATCAAACGTTAACTCCTAGTAATGAACAACCTTAACTCTTAGTAATATCAAACGTTAATTCCTTGTAACATTCAAACATTAACTCCCAATTAATATATAAACGTTAATTCCTAGTAATATTCGAAAGTTAACTGCTAGTGATATATAAACGTTAACTCCTAGTGACATAAGAACGTTAACTCCTAGTGATATTTGATATTTGATAACTCCTAGTAATATACAAATGTTAACTCCTAGTGATATACAAATGTCAACTCCTAGTAATATCTGATAACTCCTAGTGATATACAAATGTAAACTCCTAGTGATATATGATAACTCCTAGTAATATACAAACATGCACTCCTAGTAACATTCGTTAAATCCTTGTGATATACAGACGTTTAATTCCTAGTAATACACCGTGATATACAAATGTAAACTCTTAATGGCATACACACGTTAAACGATAGTCAGATACTAACTGTTACTCCTGACGTTAGGCAAGTGCAATATATAAATAGTTGTCAATAAACAAATGTTAACTCCAAGGAATATATAAAACTTTAAGTAATAAACACATATTAAATCCTGTAATAAACAAATATTAACTATTGTAATAAACAAATATTAACTCCTAGTAATAAACAAATATTAACTCCTGTAATAAACACATATGAACTCTTAGTAATAAACAAATGTTAACTCTTAGTAATAAACAAATATTAACTCCTAGTAATAAACAAATATTAACTCCGAGTAATAAACAAATATTAACTCCTAGTAGTAAACAAATATGAACTCCTAGTAATAAACAAATATTAACTCTTAGTAATAAACAAATATTAACTTCTAGTAATAAACGAATATGAACTCCTAGTAATAAACAAATATTAATTCTTAGTAATAATCAAATACCACCTCTAAGTAATATACGAACGTTAACTCTTATTAACATACAATCGTTAACTCTCAGTAACATACAAGCGTAAAAATTCTGAAAGCAGTGCATTCTTCGAAAGCAAAAGCAGCAATGCGAAAGGAAAAATTGCAGACTCAGTTTTATTGAGCCTGTTCTTGAGCAGTTATTAAAAGTGCAACTCTACTCACGCCCCTCGCGCCATATTAACTCTTATCAATATTCAAACGTTAAATCCTAGTAACATACAAATTGTAACTCCTAGTAACATACAAATGTAAATTCCTAGTAACATACAGATGTAAATTCCTTGTAACATACAGTTAACCCCTAGTAAAACAAACGTTAACTCCTTGTACAAACGTTAATTCCTAGTAAAATACAAATGTTTTCCTAGTAACATACAAATGTTAATTCCTTGTAACATTAGTATTTAACTGCTAGTAACATTCAAATGTTAATTCCCAGTGGCATACAAACATTAGCTCCTAGTAACATAAATCGTGAACTCCTAGTAATATACAAATGTTACCTCCACGTTACGTACAATCGTTAACTCCTAGTAACATACAAATATTATTTCCTAGTAACATACAAACCTTAACTCCTAGTAACATAAATCGTTAACTCTTAGTAACATGCAATTGTTAATTCCTAGTAACATACAAACGTTAACTCCAAGTTACATACAAACGGTTTCTCCTAGTAACATACACATGTTAATTCCTAGTAACATACAAACGTTAACAATATACAAACATCAATTCCTAGTAACATACAAATGTTTATTCCTAGTAACATATTATCGTTAACTCCTACATAACATACAAACGTTAACTTCTAGTAACATATAATCACGTCGTAGTAACATACAAACAATTTAACACTCAAGTGGTATATTTTTAAGATAAAACACTGCAAAATGACGACCTCTTAGAAATAAGCAAACAGCAGCTACTTGGCGCACTTGTAGTTAGAAGTAACACGTCAATATATATTGCAGACAGACAACATACCACAAGCAAAATGCAGACGAAACCATAGTGCATAGGATGGCTGTGTCAAACATGTTGGATCAAGTAACTCAATCGTCTCATTAGGATATCTGATACATGTGTTGAAAATACAGTAGACCATAATTATTGGGCCCGGCCCATATCTAGAACGACCACCCATAGTGACCACCCAAAGCATGTTGTAGTTCAATGCCAGATGATATTGATGTAGAAAGTTGCCTTAAGAACTCTTTGCATTACTTTCAGCAAAAGCAAACTGTGTTGTTATAAGCCACTCGTATATCGATAGGTTCAGCGAACGATGCAGACTTCACGAGCCCTCTGATCTTTGTATACACTATTTGTCCTTTTTAAGGGACATTGGTTAAGCAGGACAAGTTTTACATGTAAATATTACCAATCACGCTCAAGATTAGATCTTTATCCGACGTATTTTGTCGTTGAAAGAAGAAAGAGAAAATGATGTAATTAATTTTCAAAGTGTCTGCATGTTGTAAATCAATCATCGTCATTGGGTCATTTTTGTACAGGAAACTATGTTGCAATTACAACCCATTTAATTCATTATGTCTATGTATCTCTGCGTGGAATCACTTAAATATGTGTTTTAAACGAATCTAATATTTATCAGAAGAAGTGTTTCTGCAACAAATGGGAAAGCTGGGCTGAAAAGTAATTTCGAAGGAAACAAATACAAAGATGTGTTAAAGTACTCCTTAATGGGGTCATTGGAATCTGGGTCGACACAGTTGTCCATATTCTGTTACCTCTTATCTTGATAAATGTCTGCTCAAATCTGATCTAGTGCAGGTTGAATTAACAACAGATTCGTTAAAAAACTTGTTTGAGCAAGTGTCAAACAGCTTTGATCCTGGCGTGACGCCGTGTGAGTGTCAAACAGCTTTGATTCTGGCGTGACGCCGTGTGAGTGTCAAACAGCTTTGATCATGGCGTGACGTCGTGTGAGTGTCAAACAGCTTTGATTCTGGCGTGACGCCGTGTGAGTGTCAAACAGCTTTGATCCTGGCATGACGCTGACCGAGTGTCAAACAGCTTTGGCACTGCCGAGGTTTTCGGCGTTTCATCATGATCCAAGCTTTTTGCAAATATGAGTTTGTGATTAGCAAGATAACCTATAGGAGCAAATGCTCTATGTATCACAATGGTTTCAAACTACAAAATTCTAAAAGTTTCCTTTTCTCTAGTTAATGCTCCTTTTCGGTAGATTCATTCAAAGAGGTTGGATCTAAAAATAGCATATGAGGTAATGGTTTAAGGGTATAAGAAGAGTTCATATGAAAACTGACTTATGTGTGGTGTAAATGATTTAACCCATTCTTCACTATTATGACTCAGTCCCCTCGTTATACAGTCGCCACTATTATGACTCAGTCCCCTCGTTACACAGTCGCCAGTTCCTGAGGAAGGGTGTCCTCTTATTTTAGTTTATTGGTCCAACTGATTCGGTGTCCATTTTCAGCTGCCAGGTAATTGGGAATCATTTCGCTATTATTATGTCAGTTTGTTTCACAATGCAGCCAGTCACTAGTCAGTTGATCAAAGGTGTGTATATATATATATATACCTACCTGTCACCAGCATATTGTTTAGTTCATGAATACATTTGCTGATTAGTCCCTGCTGTCACAGCGGACATCACTACAAACAGGTCACTCTTTGAACTAATTACGTTAACGCATGGTGCATTGAACACATGCAAGGTGCAAATAAACTTGTTTTCCAGTCCAAACTGTTTGCCAGAGCTTGTAAAGCCACCCATGCTGTCATAAAAAAACCAGGGAATGACACATTGAATCATCACTCAGGGCCTGCATCAAAGGTTCACCGTCCCAAACACGTTTAAACAGTTATCTTCTGGAAAAGCGATGCCCATAGTTTTCTGGGATTATAACGGCTTCATATTGTTCCAATATATTCCAAAAGGTCGCACGGTAACTGCAAATTACTATTCTAATATAATGATGCCGAAATGGAAAGCAAACATGTCATTTGCACGATAATGCATCAGCACATACTGCAGCTAAAAACGAAGGATTGATGTTCACATTGGAAGCTCTTCAGTCCTGACCTTGTCCCATCGGTGACTTTTATTTGCTTTCTTGAAACGAGTATTTAAACAGAGGAGCGTTGATTGGAGTCATTCAGTACCTTATGACATAGACCCGAATCTTGGTTCACTGGTGGTACCATGAAACCGCCACAACGTTGGAACAAGTATATTATGGAGGAAGGGGAATACTTTGAATAAGAATAAAAACTAGACTCCGTAACAAGGCATTGAACATATGTCCACATAGATAATAACCAGGCCTCACGTGTAGCTTAGGCCTACCTGATAATAAATATATGCTGAATGATTAGGATTTTATACAATCAAGTTTTAAATATTTAATACGCAATAACTTTCTATGTCAGAATCTGTCCGCTTGGTGGCTATACATTGAAGACTATCCCTGCAGACGGACCACTGTTTGCCACATCATTGAATCAAGTGGTAGTTCCTACAATAAACACATACAGTAAACCCCCTCTAATGCGACCAGCAAAAAGGGGCATAATTCACAGTGGCAAAGGCAGGTGGTAGCTTAATGCAGGACGAAAGTTATGCAGAAAGCTCCTATGGGAGCTTTCTGCATAAATTTTGTCCTGCATTAAGCAAGCTGCTTATAAAGGCAGACATGTTTATTTATTAAGTGGTCGCATTAGAGGGGGTTTTACTGTATTTTCAATGACATCATAAAACTTGGTATTTGTTATGTTGAATCATTATTATGGAGATTGTGAATTTGAACGTATACAAAAATGCCCCTGTGATACAAAATGAACCTTTTTTGTCGATGCTTATAATGTTGTGTTCTACAACAAATTAGTATCGGCTTGTGTCGAACAGTAACGAAACTAAAACACGAGCCGAATACATTTAAATACAAATACATGTACATTAGCGAATAACATCGGGTCTTCGTTATCAAAGAAGTTCTGTCTTCTGTCGCGTTTAGTCTTTGATTTTCTTGCAATATACTTCTTTTCAGCATATAAACAAATGATTTATGTAATGTTTATACATTTTTAAAACGCGTTGTAAGTATAGATTATCACTTTAAGGGAAATAGATCACAGTAATGTCATTTTTCATGTTATATCTTATTCATTAATTACACAATTCCAACTAATTGATGCATATTAAATGGACATGTGTTTCCCTTTCAGATACATTACATTAATATGTATGTATATTAGTGTTTCATAAATATGCAAGTAGAATGCACTTTGATGACAACTAATTGTCGTTTCATTATTCCACACGCTTCACTACCCAGCCGTTCTGAGTTTGGAAACAGAAGTGACTACATTAATAAAATTCAATTGTATACCATTATAATGACATGAGGTCTATTATCATTGGTATGATACGGAGAAATAATCAGTCACTTGTGTCTGATAGTCGTGCGAATCGATTTGGCATTGTCTTGCCGACTATGATGCCAAAGGTTGAACAAGTGGTATTGGTTTCTGTTTAGATAAAATGATGATTAACCTTTTTGCACTTCATAAATGTTGTCTTTAAAATTGTGGTCTTAATTTTAAACGTATAGTATTTGCCCATTATTTGGTGCGACTCATCAGACTGTCAAATACCTTGGATCCGTAGGAAACTGACATAATTAGATGGTATCACGTTAGGCGGGCATAAATTGCCCCATTATGTGGAATGGGTTTAATTCAAGTTCAGTATTGGCACTAATGTTTTGTCTCAGCAGTTGGAATTTCTAATGATGAAGATTGGTATAAATAAATGTAGCATAAGCAACCCATTAGTTCGCTATAGAGAAGTACAAGAAGATTGATTTCAGCTGAGATACAGTAAAACCTCTCTATAACGACCACTAAATTGTGTTAATTAGTTGGTATTTTGGGCAGGTGGCTGCTTAAAGCAAGGTGAAAGTAAAACAGAACGCTCCTATAGGAGCGTTCTGTTTTACTTTCACCTTGCTTTAAGCTTCCACCTGCCTTTAACACAACATACATGCTGTAATTAAGTGGTCGTTATAGAGAGGTTTTACTGTACAAGAAGAATAATTTCAGCTGAGATACTGGGTAGTTTGACATGTCATTGATCCAGTTTACTTCTCATCCAAAAAAGCATTTGGTGTCTAAAGCGTTTGCAGAGGTTATCGCACGTTCGCCCAAAATATACAGTAAAACCCCTCTAAACCGGATATCTAGTTTAGAAGAATTTAGAATTTAGGATACTCTTAGGCAAGTGGCGGATTAACCCTTTACCTCATAGGTTATTTTTAGATACAACATATTTGAATAAATATACCGAAAAGGAGCATTAACTAGGGAAAAGGACAATTTTAGAATTTCGTAGTTTGAAACCATTGTGATAAATAGAGCATTTGCTCCTATAGGAGCAAATGCTCTGTTTATCACAATGGTTTCACAAAGTGACATTTACAGAGTCGTCAAAAGTCGTCAATATGAGGGAATGGGTTAATCCTAGAGGAGCTTTCTGCATGATTTTCACCCTGCATTAGGCTGTCACCTGTCTGCAAGACGGATATCTATACTAGATTTAACGTCCAGTTTAGAGGGGGTTTACTGTATACAATATAGCCATTCTAAATCCACTACTTGATGAATAAACAATCATGGCCTTTTTGGGTATCTTTAAAATCAGGTGAATGTTTAATGCTGGACGTAAGTAATGCAGAAAGCTCCTATATGAATTTTCTGCATAGCTATTGTTCTGCATTAAGCTACCACCAACGTCTATCTCTTTTAGGTCGTCACAATAGAGGGGTTTACTGTACTTATGCAACGTTATATAGAGAATAATAGGTTAGTGCCGTAGATGGGACGCTTTATCCGACGAGGGGAGAAAACGTTCAGGCGAGGCTTGCCGAGCCTCAACTGTTTTCTCTCCGAGTCGGATAAAGGCGTCCCATCTACGGCACTAACCTATTATTCGATTTATCCAGTCAATATAGTTAAATGTGTTTTTTATAGGCTCATAACACTCGTGAAATAATTTACATTGAAAATGCAGTTTTTCGATCAACGGATCCCTCCCTTTTCACTTCCATTTAGACGTAAATAGATCTAATGAGCTACCGCAGAGGAATATAGTTTCGACACTTGTATTACTAGAAGGGAAACGTGGTTGAATTTGAAAAATAAGACGATTTGAATCGAGGGTCGATAAGTTATTTCAAACAGACAATGTTATCATGTCACATGATCTATATTCTTTGGTCAAATTCGAGTTACGTAGTCTCGGTTTCTATTTTTAGATTCTACCTAACGTCACTCAGAAATCGATGGAACTGAACAGGCTATATTTAGGTTTATGACTATCACCGCCCCTGTAAGAGTTTATCAATCAAATAATCATGAGAGTGAAAAGAAAACATTTACTATTTATCTGTCAATCTTTGCTTCCAGGTTTGATTTTATCAAAAACGGGTTTTGCCAGCGGTGGATTAAATTAATAAAAGTGATAAATCAACGTCATTTTGTATGTGGCCTCAGTGGCGTAATCGGTAAGGGCGACGTCTCTAGAGAGATTAGAATTAGTTTTTGTAGGATCAGGCGCGGGTTCGAATCCAGCTGTAGCCAATTATTTTTATTTTTTCCCATTTGAATAATTCTTCTGGTGACCAAATAGATCTGTTAGATCTATTCCATCAACATGTTTATGAATATTTACAGAAAACTAAAATAGTTCTATGGTTATATAGAATCATTACGCCTATCTACTAACCTAATAAACCTTCCACTACCGGAAGTAACCAAATAAATCTAAGTTTATTTGCACCCCTTTTATTATGTCACTAGAGAAGCCTGGTGACTGGATAAAAACCGATTTACGGTAAGCTTTGCAAGCGTTTTTGTGATCCAGATTAGATGCCTTGTAATTCACAACCTCGTTAGTAATTCTTACATACTGTTTATGAAAATACATAACCGTTTAACTATAGAGTCCATCCAGTATGAAAGGGTATACTTTGCGCGAGGAATTTGAATGTCAAACAGTGCAGACCCTACCCCCTTCTGATATGGGTCTACATCGTTTATACTAGTTTCCTTCATTCATTAAAGTTTAAATGTTTGGGTACTCTAATCGAATCGTGTTTTTAAAAAAGAAGTCAACTAACTGAAACAGTACAGGCCCATGCTATTTTTAGATCTAACCACTTTGAATAAATCTACCGAATAGGAGCATTGACTAGAGAAAAGGAAATTTTAGAATTTTGTTGTTTGAAACCATTGTGATAAATAGAGCATTTGCTCCTATAGGAGCAAATGCTCTATTTATCACAATGGTTTCAATAGGTGATTTTACAGAGGCATAGAAAGGTGTATTTATGGAGGAAAGGGTTAAAATATTTGAAGCTGACGATGATGTTTGAAGATGTTTGACCTCACATTTAAGGTTAAAATGCACGTATATTCATATAAAGGGGTTCCGGACCTTGTTATCGCAGCTGATGGTCGATACGTGTTATCGATTTTGAATTACCACATTGACACCGCAAACTGTTTAAACAAGGCAATTACTGCGTGAAACAGACAAGAGAGATGGAACCAGTTTGCGTGACGGTAGTGGAATCATTTATTTTTTAGCGCGCTGCTCAAGTTGCCGTCTGATGAAATTGTTGCCTGCCAATAAACTCAAATTTCAGTACAGTAAAACCCCTTTAAACCGGAATTATAGTTGAGAAGAATTTAGGTACTTTTAGGCAGGCTGCTGCTTATTGCAGGATGAAAGTCACATAGAAAGCCCCTAGAGGAGTAGTAACATTGAGAATGTTTTTTTTTAAAATTAAGTTACACGATTTCAATAAATATGAAACTACCATCAACGCCGGTCTTTAAAACAGGTGGTAGCTTAATGCAGACTGAAAGGCATACAAAAAGCTCCAACAGGAGCTCACTGCCTGACTTTCACCCTGCAGTCACCTGCGTAAAAAGACACTAAATTCGTCTTTATTAAACTTCCGGTTAAGAGGTGATTTACTACTGTGTTATTGAATGTACACCCAGTTTCTATGGAAAATAAGAATGGTATCCTGTGATTTTATACGGTTGAGTCATAATACCACGAACTCCAACTTAGAACGTCTATATTGATTAAAGCATGGTGACCACATTTGAGTTCAAACAATCGAGATTGGATATATTGCACGATTGACTTGTAACTTGTATGACCATGGAAGTAGGAAAGTAAAACTAATAATGAAACATTTCTACAGATGTTTTGCAGTGGCTAACTGTAATATATTCACATTTCTTATTTCCAGCATTCTAACGGTTATATTACCATGTTTAGTACATACATACACATTGTGTTATAACTATATAGCATGTACAGTTTCACTGTTTTTGCATGTTTTGTATGATTTTATTTGTATTGTATTACCCTTGATTGCCTTTACAGATGATAAATCAACTGCACAACGGGTCGTTAGAATCACAGCGAGTATACTGTTGCGATAAATATACAAATGAGGTTTGCAGTCTCATCTTAACGGCACTATTGCTAGCATCAGTGAACCATTTTAACAATCACAAAAATATTTGTGAAAAAAATCAGTGAAAAATTGTAGAAGTCAGCGAGCAAATCATTAAGCTCTGTGAGCGCATTTAGAATCTAAATATGAATTAAAATGCATTAAAATCGTTATGTCTATATTTCAATACAGAATTAAAGTTTATGCACAATTGGATTGGTTGCAACCTTTAGAATAAGCTGACAGTATTAGAGATAATGAATCAAATGGAACATTTAACTAAAGTTTAAATGGTATATTGATGCTAGCATTAACCGAAGCGATCTTGGCTTTATCTTAACTGCTTCTTCTTGTGTTGTTGGTTTCAACTAATAATTAACAAACAAACATGACACTGTGTTGGTGAATTGGAACCGAGTTTACATCCCATTTTAAAAAACAATAATAATTGTCAAGACTCACTTTGTAGACCCAGATCAGCCGGCATCACTCTAGTAAAATGTTGTAACTGATCTTGGTCTACACTGTGTGTAATGCTCACTCACCATACCATTACCAATAGTAAACCCACCCAACAATTCATTATTGACCCTTTACGTGATAAAGATCTTTGGAAACAGAATGGACCTAGATCAGTCTGCTCTGTTTGCTTATGAACAAATATTGAACTAATTTGACAGTTTCTGTCATTGTCAAAATTGACGTGTTAATTTATATGCCAGTATAAAGAAATCAGCTAATCAATATTCATAAGTTCATCATTTCTTATAAGAATAATTATTATCGGATAAAGGGCTCGCGTTATATAGAAACATGTTTCTTACGGTGTAACAATGTGTTTTTGTGATGTGTATTTTGGTAACTCTATTTCAGTCACTACAGCACTATTTCTGTCACATTATAATTCAGAGCTACAGATAAAGGTGCGTACCCAAATACTAAATGCTAAAATTGTAATTTCTCCAACAAACCCTATACTGTAATCACTCTTTAGAATCGTCTCTTCGAGACGATTCTAAAGAGTGGTCACAGTATAGGGTTTGGTTGAGAAATAAAGGAGCTATTCTTGAAAATGTTTAAATTTAGGCATCTTATCTGGAGATCTGATTATATATAGTAAAGCCTCTCTATAGCAGCCTCTAAACGGTTCGATAAGTGTGTCCGTGGTTGTGTAATAGCAGATGGTAGCTTCCACCTGTATTAAAAACTCGTAATAAGAGTTCTATGAACGGCCATTTGTATAGAGGTTTTCATATAGAGACATGACATTGTGTGTGTAGTTTCCAGGCCCCAAAGTTATAAAACTTTTTGATTGAGTCTGAGATCATTATCAAGCATCTGATTGGTCAGCTTTTGCTCAGAATCTGACCAATCAGATACTTGAGAATGATCTCAGACTCAGAAGTTTTATAACCTTGGACTCTATTTTCATGGTCTCCCACTCTTTAGTTACCTCTAAAGTAGTAATGAAATAAGGAGTTTATTTGTCTATGTTTTCTTTTAACATCATTACCTGTAGAAGCTCTTGTTTTGTGTATATCAGTTCATAGATTCAAGATTCCTACTTTATTGTCTTCTCAGTTTACAATATGTAAAACCACGAGATCAAGTATCATATATGATGGATTAACACAATTAAACACAATGCCAGTTCAAGATATACTGTTATACAAAGGTTTGTAATATTTGCATAGATACGTTTGTAAAAAATAAATATTTACTTTACGTAATTTGTTCACACGATATCTGCTTAAAAAGTCAATCCAAATCTATGCTGTTTTTGAAAGGAAGACCTGACAGAACACGACAATTAAGTATATATCTTTCTTTCACTAACTAAATGTTTTGTTTTCACGAAATAGTAACTTGTATTAAACAATTCAATAAAATCGTTGGCCGAATGCTGGTATTTTACACGGGACTGTGACAGGAAATAAGCAATTTATTTACAAATTAGTCTATAGTTTGTTCATCACAATCAACATGAGTATTGAACATTGAACATTGAACATTGAACATTGAACATTTCCCTTAACGCTTGCTGTACAGGACACGAGTCACTAATGTCCTTTGCAAACAGTGTATACCCAGATGAGATGGCTCCTAGAGGAGCCCTCTCATCAGGGTCTGCACTGTTTGCCATGTTACTTTTCTTTAGAAAAAAATCCTGAATATTCACCATAAGCTTGGCCTGTTTTTAATTTTGAAATATTCCATTTGAAAGCTCAGCGTTGTAAGGGTTAAGTTTTTTTCCAGTCGTGTTAATGTATAGCACGTAACTGGGTGAACAACTAAATAACTTGGAGTCAACATCAGGATTTAAATTGTTTGACAGTTCTACCATCTTCATCAAATAACCGGACGTGAAATTCATTTGAGAAGCGACTGAACCTACACTTTTACAGAGAAAGGGTATTATTAATGTATCATGATTTAATTGATAATGCAAACGGTTTGAATGTCATAACGGGAAATTGCATTTATACTCTGTACGTGTCTTGTCATCAAAAGCCTGACAACGAGATAAACAGTACACACAGAGTTGCCAGTGGCAGTTATCCTACAGTGACACTTAGGCGATGGCAGTAATTAGAAATTGTAATGGCTTAACCCCTTCATTGCTGAAAGTTCAACGTGGACTTGCCCGTCACAGTTTAAAGTTCAACGTGGACTTGCCCGTCACAGTTTAAAGTTCAACGTGGACTTGCCCGTCACAGTTTAAAGTTCAACGTGGACTTGCCCGTCACAGTTTAGCTATAGAGTCCATTCTGTATGCAAGCAAGACTTAAAATTGCTAGAGAAATTTGAATGACAAAAAGTGCATATCCTGATCAGAAGGGTTATTTTTTATTATAATACCACATTCATACAGCGCTCTTTTCACACAGGATATGTGCGTTCAAAAGCGATTAAAAGCCCCTAAGATCCATCTGATCTGGGTCTACACTGGTTACAAAAGCCGCTTCCCACATTGAAAGGGTTAATCTTTAATTGTCTGAGAGTCGATATCGAACACACATTTGTTTCATCTTGTATTTCTTAACCCTTTCCTCATATAAACGTGTTTTCACGCATCTGCAAACAGAGCAGACCCTGAACAGACGGCTCCTTTATATATGTTTCTATACTTTCTTAAATAGTTACAATGTTCAACCTACCTTATATCATTATAACTATTTTGTCCATGAATATTCAGTAGGTACTAATATTTAGAATAAACATAGAACAGAGAAAAGGTTAGAACAAACACAATCGGCGTCAAACAGTTCGGATCCAAACGAGATGCCGAGATTCTCGGCGTCTTATCTGGATCTAAACCACATGTATTTGCAAATGTGCCTCATATTAGCGTGGTAACGGTTGAACGGTGAACAAATTGATGCCTGCTGAAAACTTCGTCCGCATTTTATTTATCAAATTCATTTGTAGTGTCAAATAGTTTGAGTTACTGGGTGTCTCGTCTGGAATCAAGCTGTTTGCACACGTAATGGACAATTCACCAACAGCATAGTAAAGGATGATGCTGGCAGTATGGACGTTAATGGTCCTTTCTGGTTTTTGATTAACCACAAACCTAAACAGATGACATTAAATGACAAGAATATACTGTGTGTAGTTGTTCGAACTTGTTCCATGTGACCTTATTGTGTATAATTCCTCCCGCCTGATTTCCAGTGTCATACATTGCAGGTTTTCTTACAGAGTTCCCAAAGTACCCAGCTCTACACTGTTTTCAAATGTCCACCAATCCCCCCCGGTACATTAACATTAAGCCTATTACAGTAAAACTTCTCTATAACGGCCACTAAAATGAGCTAATTAGTTGGTATTTAGGTCAGGTGGCTGCTTAAAGCAAGCTAAAAGTATAGGAGCGTTCTGTTTTACTTTCACCTTGCTTTAAGCAGCCACCTGCCTTTAACACAAAATAATTGATGTATGTTGGTGATCGTTATAGAGAGGTTTTACTGTACAAGCGAACTTGGGATTAGTTTTGTAAAACGTTGGATTCAAATGGGACGCCATATATCAGGACGTCTCATCAGGATCCAAATTGTTTCACATTCTAATATCTTTTTTTAAAAAAATGAAGAAGATTTTTTTGAGAAAAGATGGTAACGACATATTTTGCCAACATGAAAATGAATCTAAAGGTTAAAGTTTTAAACAGTAGCAACACATAGGACCATCTAGGGAATACATTTTGACATCAGCAAAACAGAGTGCCATTTAGGGAATAAAGTTTGACATCAGCAAAACACAGTGCCATTTAGGGAATAAAGTTTGACGTCAGAAAAACACAGTGCCATTTAAGGAATAAATTTTGATATCAGCAAAACACAGTGTCCTTTTAGGGAATAAAATTTGACAGAAAAATACAGTGCCATTTAAGGAATAAAATTTGACCTTGGCAAAAAACAGTGCCATTTAGGGTATATATTATAACATCAGCAAAACACAGCGGCTTTTAGGGTATATATGTTGCCGCATTATTTATGTATAAAGTGACGGTAACCACTAGACTGACATTTACAAATGGTTTGAATTGGAAATTGAGTGCAATGTTACATTCCACCAGAGAATTAAAGACAAAATAATTTATGATTTGTTCCTTAAAATCTTGAAGCACGTGATATTTAATTCTTGTACAGGATATCTAATAACAGCTGGAACCGTTCTGGTCATTGCACTTCACTTATACATAGTGTTATAAACACGGTCTCTCCTGAATATAGCACCACACACATACATGTATATAGTGTTATAAATACGGTCTCTCCTGAATATAGCACCACACACATACATGTATAGAGTGTTATAAATTGGATTTCTCCTGTATATACCAACCCACACATACATAGTATTATAAACAGGATTTCTCCTGAATATAGCACCACACACATATATAGTGTTATAAACAGGATTTCTCCTGAATATAGCACCACACACATATATAGTGTTATAAACAGGATTTTTCCTGTATATAGCACCACACACGCATATATAGTGTTATAAACAGGATTTTTCCTGTATATAGCACCACACACACATGTTTATAGCACCACACACGCATATATAGTGTTATAAACAGGATTTTTCCTGTATATAGCACCACACACAAATATATAGTGTTATAAACAGGAATTCTCCTGAATATAGCACCAGACACATATGTAGTGTTATAAACAGGATCTGTCCTGAATATAGCACCACACACATATATAGTGTTATAAACAGGATTTTTCCTGTATATAGCACCACACACACATATATATAGTGTTATAAACAGGAATTCTCCTGAATATAGCACCACACACATATATAGTGTTATAAACAGGAATTCTCCTGAATATAGCACCACACACATATATAGTGGTAGAGAATGTGTCTCTCCTGATGCACATACATAGTGATATATACACAAGGTCCCTGTTGCTATTTACGTGTATATCTATGTTTAGCTAGTCTCGTTCTTTGTTTCAGCGTTTTAGCATTTCTTATACATTGTAGTTTCACTTATTCTATCGGTTGAGTTCTCGGTAGATCACCAATATACTCTGATGTTGTGTAGCGATGAGAGTCACGATATAAAGTTATCTTTTAACCCTTTCCCTGTTATATGTTTATTTCAAATTTCAATACCTACTGAATATTCATAGACAAAATACAGTGAAACCCCGCTAATGCGACCACTTAATAAACAGCTACTGGTGTCGTTTAAAGGAGGTGGTTGCTTAATGCAGGACGAAAGTTATGCAGAAAGCTCCTACAGGAGCTTTCTGCATAACATTCGTCCTGCATTAAGCTACCACCTGCCTCTGCCACCCAGAATTATGCCCCTTTTTGGTGGTCGCAATAGCGGGATTTTACTGTAGTTGTAATAAAATATGGTAGGTGGTCCATCGTAGCCATTTTAGAAAGCAAAGGGACAGATATAGCAGCTTTGTGTACACCTATCGCCTACAATAAACTGCCACTTGTGTTAAATACAGATACAGTAAAACCTCTCTATAACGGCCATTAAATTGTGCTATTTAGTTGGTATTTAGGGCAGGTGACTGCTTAAAGCAAGGTGAAAGTAAAGCAGAACGCTCCTAGTTCTGTTTTACTTTCACCTTGCATTAAGCAGCCACCTGCCTTTAACACAAAATGCTTGATGTAATTTAGTGGCCGTTATAGAGAGGGTGTACTGTATTGACTTCTTTTAGTGGTTATGGTAGAAAGGTGTTGCGGTACCCTTATCACTGCACGGGTTCTCACTATGACTCGTGTTGCAAGCGTGCTCTGTTTGCAGCAGGTAGTTTTTCCTTAGCCCATCTTGCATATGCTGGTCTACAGTGCTTAAAAATAAAGTGATCTCAGTGATCTCTTTGAGTGATCTCTTAAATAGAATTAAATAATTGGCATCTCAGCTGGGTCTAAACATTTACCAAAGGTAAATAATCAATTCGACCGTGGCATGCTAAATGTTAACTAGTCATTTCTGATTATAATGTTGAGCGGTGTTACAAGCCGCCAATGCACATTACTTGTCTTTGGGGACTTGTGTCGACACAAGCTTTGAAATTCCCCTGAAACTGTCATATGGTATACAGTGTATCATGATACAATCATCGAGCCTCATTCAGAATTATTCACTATGAAAGAAGATCACTGACTGTCAGGAATTAAACGAATCATTCAGCCAGGCAGTTGAACTAATTAATTAATTACATGTACTCTCATATGGCATTAGAGGTGATTTTGAAATTTCAGTTTATTCCTTATCGGTTCATTGCATCATGTACTCTTTTATTGATAGCAACGAGGTAACCCATATCCTTTTTTTCATTTCATTAAATTCTATTAAGTATTTATTATGAAGCCAGTCACTTTAAACCTGCGTTGTTATTTAGATGCCTTTCATAAAATGTGAAATGTATGCAACCTTCTGTATAATATGGATCAAGGCGAGACACAGAGACCGAGTGTAACAGTGGCTGCATTATTTTAAATGACTGAATATATTTTGTATTTCAAAAATGAAATGAGCGAAAATACATTTTATGATACGGCAAAGTTTAATAACATTACTAGAAGGCTGCAGAGCTCCAGATAAGATGCGTAAATTAAATAATTTTCAGGAATAATTTCTTTATTTCTCCACCAAACCCTATACTGCGACCGCTCTTTAGAATCGTCTCTTACGATTTTAGTATTTGGGTACGCATCTTTAGCTGTAGCTCAGTATAAGTGTTATCTATGCTTTCACACTCCATTTACATGCTCTGTTGTGATCTTTCAGAAGCCACGTCGTAGCTGTAGTATACCGATACTCCACTCAGGGACAAACCACTTCAGACACGGCGTCCTCCAGCTGATGATACATACAATAGACCCCATATCAGAGAGTAAGTAGACTGGCATAGACCCATATCAGATAGTAAGTGGACTGACAAAACCCCATATCAGAGAGTTAGTAGACTGACATAGCCCCATATCAGATAGTAAGTGGACTGACAAAACCCCATATCAGAGAGTAAGTAGACTGGCATAGCCCCATATCAGATAGTAAGTGGACTGACAAAACCCCACATCAGAGGGTAAGTAGACTGACATAGCCCCATATCAGATAGTAAGTGGACTGACAAAACCCCATATCAGAGAGTAAGTAGACTGGCATAGACCCATATCAGATAGTAAGTGGACTGACAAAACCCCATATCAGAGAGTAAGTAGACTGACATAGCCCCATATCAGAGAGTAGGTAGACTGGCATAACCCCCATAACAGAGAGTAAGTAGACTGACCTAGCCCCATATCATAGCCCCATATCAGAGAGTAAGTAGACTGACATAGCCCCATATCAGAGAGTAAGTAGACTGGCATAGCCCCCATAACAGAGAGTAAGTAGATTGACATAGCCCCATATCAGAGAGTAAGTAGACTGACATAGCCCCATGTCAGAGAGTAAGTAGACTGGCATAGCCCCTTATCAGAGAGTAAGTAGACTGACATAGCCCCATATCAGAGAGTAAGTAGACTGACATAGCCCCATATATCAGAGAGTAAGTAGACTGACCTCACCTTCATATTAGAGAGTGAGTAGACTGACATAAGCCATATACCAAACAATGGTTAGACTGACCTTACCTTCATATAAGAAAGTGAATAATCCAGCCATGGATACAGTAAGGGAACCGTATGCAAAAGCAAGGAGGCTTATAAGAAATTTTACGCAAGCGTAAAATGGCTGCGTAACATGTCTTTAAGCAGGATAGAAGAAAAAGAGGGAGCACTATTCTTTAGTACTTTTAATTAACAGGTACATTGGGGAAAACATGACTGTAATGTATAAATTAATAGCAGAAACGGGGGAATGTTTTAATGAGCCATGATGCATAATACCTGTGTATGACACCAATAATACACATTACGTCACAGATCAATGTTATTCATTTACTGAAACACACTGACGTAGAAACCATTATCACATTAAGTGATGTTCACAAGGCATACAAACTCCCATACTTACAGTCTACATGAAATTATTCGAATAGGTCAACGCAATGCCCATTAACTTTTTCACTTATCTTGTCCCCAAATTAAGAACAGGTTAGTATAAGATATACATTTAAATCGAAGCAAATTCATGCACAATGGTGAAATATGCAAAACGGTCAACAAAATCACGAGTAAAAGGTCTCAGCTAAATAACTTTACCAAAGCCAAAATGCAAACAAAGGACTTATATTTTTATGTACAAAATGGTTTTAAACCAAACGCACGTAAACTAAGGAAGCTAAGAAAAATGAAAGAAAAAAATATTGAGCTTCCACCGAGGATCGAACCCACGACCCCACATTTCCTAAGCCATCGTTATAACCCTTAGACCACGCTGCCCCCTATGATTGGGAATGCGATTTTAATCAGTTATACCTAATTCACTAGCATTATTACTGAAACCGGGTCATGGCAGAAAAGAAAGAAATAACCCCGACAAAAATATGTGCCCCCGCTGGCACAAATATATGAATCAAAATGAATAAAATAAATGAATATATATACATAAAAACTTGTCTCACAGTAAACCATAGCTATTAAAAAGATTGACTTTTATAGAAACACAGGAACGCAGAAACGCATGATCAAAATTCAAAGCTATGTGAGATTGGATTGCTTTCGCAGCCCAATAAGGTTAAATACACACTTGGTATCTTATAAAACATAGCATACATGCTAACGGTAAATCTTTGGTTGCATTCCGTTAGCTAAGGATGCCACTGCTGAACGCACGGTTGACTTTACCCCCACATTAGATAGTAAGTACTTACATTACCCCGTATTAGAGAGTAAGGGTGCCACTTCAGTATCAGAGAGTAAAAGACTCATCTCGATTCCGTATCAGACAGTGATTAGACTGACCTCATCTTCATATAAAGGAGTCAGTAAACCTGGTTTCACCTCCGTATTAAAGAGTAAGTAGACTGACCTCACCTCCATATCAGAGAGTAAATAGACTGACCTCACCTCCATATCAGAGAGTAAGTAGATTGACCTCACCTTCATATTAGAGAATTAGTAAACTGACTTTACCGCCATATCAGCATATCAGAGAGTAAGTAGACCTAACCTCACCCCGCCCAATATATGAGATGGCGACCAAAATCTTGATTGTCGTTTGCTGTATTATGCCATATCTTGATCCAGCTTTGTTGTGTTGTGCCAAATCGTGATTGACTGTTGCTGTATTATGGCAAATCTGGTTTATCATTTGCTGTCATAGTACCCAGCTTCAGTTCTATAATCGGTGTTCCCCTATGCACTAACTAGTATCTATTTTTGCGGAAACCTGCTGCAGTCAACATCATAACTGATGTGTAAAATTGAAGATTACAACTGCCAAATAACTTACAGAACTAGACATGTGTATGGAATGAGAGAAATGTCGCCATTTGGTGTAATTACCTAAGCGCACCGTCTGGGCGCATACTAGTCACCGAGTTTACACACCATTTCATGATCTACACTGTTTAATTTTCTAATCAGGATTTGGAAAAGAAGTAACATACAAATCTAATTTGGAATGCATGTAGACTGGGTTTTTAAAGATTGTTTTCTACAGTTCAAATTGGCACCACCATCTATTAATCTATTAATCTTTTTAAACTTTAAACTTTCGTCTCCAAAAAAGTGTCGCCGGTCCATTTCGCAATTTACAGTGTCTTACATTTCTTACCGAGGTGCTTGCCGAGTGATCTGGATCCAACTTGTTTGCAAAGATCAGCAAAATGTGTTCATCAGTGTTGAAAGAGTGAACACAGTCTGTTGCCAACTTGTAATGAATTAAACAGTTAGTTAACCTGATAGCTGTCCTCTCCGCACTACTAACAGTTTGAATTCTTTACAGTAAAATCTCTCTGAAACTACCTCCAGAAAGTGGTCTGGGTCCATGCTTATAAAGCTTTTAGTTTAGTTGAGTCTGAGTTTCGTTCTCAAGCTTTTGATTGGTCAGATTTGAGTTCTCAAGCTTTTGATTGGTCAGATTTGAGCCTTTGGCTCAAATCTGACCAATCAAAAGCTTGAGAACGATCTCAGGCTCAACTAAAAGCTTTATAAGCATGGACCCTTATTGTATGTGAGTTTCTGGTAGATTGTAGCTTATGGCAGGACGAAAGTTATGCAGAAAAGCTCCTGCATGAGATTTCTGCATTCGTCCTGCATTAAGCAACCACCTGCTTTTAACACTTTCCCATTTCTATGTTTACTCCAAATTTCAATACCTTCTGAATAATGATGGACAAAATAGTTATAATTAAATATGAAAGGTTGAGCATCGTAGCCATTTTAGAAACCAAAGAACCAGCCCTAACACATTCCATTAGAACACAGACCAGACACTGGTCAGACGGCTCCTATGATATAGGTCTACTCTGTTTGCAAATGCTTGAAAAAGCGTTTATATATGAAGGGAAGGGTGAAAGACATGTTTGTTTATTTATAAAGTTGTTACTTTAGAGGGAACTTACTATACAGAAAAACCCGTCTAATGCGACCACCAAAAAGGGGGCATAATTCACAGTGGCAAAGGCAGGTGGTAGCTTAATGCAGGACGAAAGTTATGCAGAAAGCTCCTATAGGAGCTTTCTGCATAACTTTCGTCCTGCATTAAGCAACCACCTGCTTATGAAGACAGTCATGTTTGTTTATTAAGTGGTCGCATTAACGGGGTTCTACTATACTTTATAATACCGCCTATTTACGCCTATTTACGCCTTTACACACATATTTGACAGCTCCCTCTGGGTTTATCTGATCAGCATCTGCACTGTCTGATAATATCTATAGTGTTGGCAATGTCCTTACGTTTTCTCATCTAATAATTTAATACAAAATTGAATAAGTGTAAATGATGTTAACAGTGAGTCTTGCCTGGAGATTAACCCTTTCCTTGTTCTATGTTTATTCCAAAGTTCAATACCTACTGAATATTCATGAACAAAAAAGTTATACTGAAATTTGGAAGGTGGAAAATTGTAGCCATTTTAGAAACTAAAGCAACAGGTCTATTGAATTCAATTAGCAAACAGAGCAGACCCTGATCAGACGGTTCCTATAGGAGCCGTCTGATCTGGGTCTACTCTGTTTGAAAATACATGAATACGCGTTTACATAAAGGAAAGGGTTACGCTCTTTCTGTTGATAAGACAGCTCTCTAGAAACATATGGAAACGGTGAAGACATGTACACGCGAGAATGTGGCATATGATTTTATTTACACTAAAATATGTTTTACAAATGTTATGACATTTACACGTTCGAATGTTATAATTTTACTCCCCGTTCACTTTTTCACTTCTTAGTCATAGAAAGAATGCCAATACAACACGGAAATCTGGGTTTTGCGAATGTCTATTGCTCGTATTCAGCTTTCCGTCTCCTCTTAGACACCATAAAATGTTTCACAACAATAGACCACCAGACTACTGTGGCGTATGACATGAGACACTAGACCACCAGACTACTGTGGCATATGACGTGAGACACTAGACCACCAGATTACTGTGGCATATGACATGAGACACTTGACCACCAGACTATTGCGGTATATGACATGAGACACTAGACCACCAGACTATTGCGGTATATGACATGAGACACTAGACCACCAGATTACTGTAGTATATGACATGAGACACTTGACCACCAGACTATTGCGGTATATGACATGAGACACTAGACCACCAGACTATTGCGGTATATGACATGAGACACTAGACCACCAGACTACTAGGGTATACCTCACGAGACACCAGACCGCCAGACTACTAGGCTATACGACATGAGCCACCAGACAACCAGACTACTAGGCTATACGACATGAGCCACCAGACAACCAGACTACTAGGCTATACGACATGAGCCACCAGACAACCAGACTACTTGGCTATACACCACGAGACACTAAACAACCAGACTACAATGCTATACGACACAAGACTACTAAGGTATACGATATAAGACACCAGCCCACCAGATTATTAGTGTGTACGATATAAGACACCAGACCTTCAGACTACTAGAGTATACGATATAAGACAACAGACTATGCGACATGAGACACTAGATCACCAGACTACTATGATATACGATATAAGACACTAGATAATCAGACTACTATGATATACGATATAAGACACTATATAATCAGACTACTATGATATACGATATAAGACACTAGGTCATCAGACTACTATGATATACGATATAAGACACTAGGTAATCAGACTACTATGGTTTACGATATAAGACACTAGGTCATCAGACTACTGTGGTATACGATATAAGACACTAGGTCATCAGACTACTATGATATACGATATAAGACACTGGTCATCAGACTACTATGATATACGATATAAGACACTAGGTCATCAGACTACTATGATATACGATATAAGACACTAGATCATCAGACTACTATGATATACGATATAAGACACTAGGTCATCAGACTACTATGATATACGATATAAGACACTAGATAATCAGACTATTATGATATACGATATAAGACACTAGGTCATCAGACTACTATGCTATACGATATAAGACACTAGGTGATCAGACTTCTATGATATACGATATAAGACACTAGGTGATCAGACTACTATGTTATACGATATAAGATGTCTTATGGTCATCAGACTACTATGATATACGATATAAGACACTAGATCATCAGACTACTATGATATACGATATAAGACACTAGGTCATCACATTCTCGTTTATTGAACTTTTTGAAAGCATACTCCTCGTTTACCGTTTAAAAATTATGAGCGGGCTATCATACAACCTGAATTATGAACAATCAACGAGTTAATTGGCGTTTAAGATTTGGGTAAGAACTGTTTATGAAATTCTATTTAAACCTTACATGTACTGTGCGGGACACGAGTCACTAATGTCCTTTGCAAACAGTGTAGACTCAGATGAGAGGGCTCCTAGCGGATCCCTCTCGTCACGGTCTGCACTGTTTGTCATATTACACTTTTCTTTAGAAACATTCTTTAATATTCACAATAAGCTTGACCTGTTTGAATTTTGGAATAGTCTATTTGAAAATTCAGCGTTATAAGGGTTAATTTACAACGGGTATTGGGTTAATGTTTTAAACATATTATGCGTTATGTATAATACCGACTGCATTTCCAATTGGCATTAGAATTAAGCTAATACTTGTGCCAGCAGAATTCTCCCAGGGCCGGAAACAAGTTACAAACATGTTACAGGCCAACACCCGCACCACCCTCACATATCGTCTGCTTTAAATTTGTCGTAACCTTTAACCCTTTCGGCGCCAAATTTTATTTGTCGTCTGCAATCCAATTTTGTTAAATCATTCGGTACAATAAGGAACTGAGATAAATAAATGCATATTTCAAAGGAATAAAACACAGATATAGAAATAAAGATTGGGACAAAAAGTGAAGTCCCATATCAGACGCCGCCTTGAAAAGGCGGCGTCTGATCTGGGACTGCACTATTTGTCGTGGTGCATTTATGCGACATTGGCGGTGAAAGGGTTAACCCTCATCTTTATCAGTATAACTGGGAAAAGATACACAGCAACATATGAGCAGATGACCTAGTGACACTGCACTCTAAAGATTGGTTTCAAAATGACAGACCACAGAACATAAAACAATTTATATTCAGGAAACTTTACACTCGTGAAACAAATGTATTCATTACAAGTTTTCAGTGCTTCGGTTTGATCAGTTCTCGATTTGTATAAATCGCGTTTACCTGTACGCATCACAATTACATTGCGAGGGGATTCGTATTTTTATCTCATTTATCAAAGACCATTTGAACACAAAATAACACACATAAATGTATCAGTGATTAGAATTGAATGAAATGTAATTGCATGTGCGTGTAAGATCCAGTCATGTTTAAAAAGGATTGTATGTCCCATGCACTCTCTGTCTTTTTCAGTAAACTGTTATTACATAAAATATATTTTCAGGTCAAGTTCAAGAAAAAGCGATTAAGTTACACGCAGTTGCAAACGTGAACAATGTCGTTGAATCCTCGGAAACAAATGGTGAGGCACAGAATGGTAATGTGAAGAACGGGTCAGTTCCAGACAGGAACAGCAACAAACAGCAGATGCAGGTTCACGCCATTTCCAACGGCAACATGCCACCAGACGCAAATGTTACACAAACAGTTGTTTCCCCTGCCAAATCCAGCCGCTCTCCTTTCCCGGAGGAGGAGGTAGGAGGTCAAGGGTCATCTAGTACACGGACTAGCAATAACACAGAAAGTACTACTGTACAGACACCTGATAATACTCAGGTAAGTAGTGGTGCGTCTTTAACCATTTCCTCCATAGGCTATTTTTAGACCGAACCTCCGAATGAATCTACCCAAAAGGAGCATTTACTAGAGAAAAGTAAAATTATTTTTAGAATTTTGTAGTTTGAAACCATTGTGATAAATAGAGCATTTGCTCCTGTAGGAGCAAATGCTCTATTTATCAAAATGGTTTCAAAAAGTGGTTATTACAGAGGCGTAGAAAGGCGTATTCATGGAGGAAAAGAGTTAATGTTAGCGTTTTTGGAGTGCATTGTTTATCATTTTACTAACCACTGGAAGCTTTAATTGATACGTAAGATTTTGTTGGTTTCTAGTACCCCCATCGGCCACTGGAGAGCTATATGTTTGCACTCCGTCCGTTCCGTCCTTCCGTATGGAATTTCGTCCGGAATATATCTCCTCAACCACTTGGGTAGGGTTTCCAATTTTCTTGTGTGTGTACATACATCATAGATAGGACCACCGGTCTATCGCAAGCCAGAGTTACTGATTTCGAGGTGAGCGCATATCATTGGCTCTATTCACTCTAATATTATGAAAATACATGTACTTCTTTCAGAACGCGATGTTTGATGAAGACGACGAGCCTCTGGACATCTCATGGCCCAAAACCTGGCAGAAGCGCGTCACGTACGTGCTGGTGGCGCCACTTGTCTTGTTGTTGTGGCTCACACTTCCGGACACGCGTAGACCGGTAAGTATCATTATAGTATCATCTGCAATACATCAGTCATTACTCTGTTGTATCATTATAGTATCATCTGCATACATTAACCATTGCTCTGCTGTATCATTATAGTATTATCTATATACATTAACACTTCCTCTGCAGTATCATTATAGTATCATCTACATATATTAACACTTCCTCTGATTTATCATTATACTATCATCTACATACATTAACACTTCCTCTACAAATAGGCTTTCACGAGACTCACACTAGGTGATACAACAGTTGACAATGGACACAAGCTTTCCAGAACTTAATTTGCAAATAGTAGGCCTATCCCTGTTTTTCCTTAGTGAGCTCATTCGCACATCAAATGTTTCAGTATAAGTTTACCAGCATGATTTATCATGAAATAAATGAGATATATTTTGTGACATGTAAATTACTACACTTTGTTGCTATATAAAGATTTCGCCCCAGAATACATGCCGTGTCCGGAAACAAACATGTATGTGTTGGTTGTAAATATTTTGCTTTAAATATTAGACTGTAGACATTTTAATCTTCTCAGAAACAGTCATAATGTCAAACATTTTGGATCATGATAAGAAGCCAATTTATATGGCGTTTCGTACGGATCCAAACCTTTTGCAAAGGTTATCATGAATTGGCTCATAATGTGGAATGAGTTAACGCTTTACTTCATAACGCTTTACTTAACGCATTTGCAAACAGAGTAGATCAGACGGATCCTATAGGAGCCGTCTGATCAGGGTCTGCTCTGTTTGCCAATGGAATTTGATACATGTAATTCTGTTTTCTTTACTTGCTAAAATGGCTACCATGTTACACCTTACATATTTCATTATAACTATTTTGTCCATGGTTATTTAATGAGTATAGAAAATTGGAATAAACATAGAACGGGGAAAAGATTAGTACGCATTTGGACACAAGTGTATTCAGATCATGTACCAAGATACTTTTCAAGACTGGACTCAAATTTTTGAGTGTTGTCTAGAAAAATGGTGGTATTCAGTTATCTACGACATTCAAAAGTTAAATACTACTATTTTATCTCCCCGGTTTTCTTTACATCTTAACCCTTTCCTCTATAAATACGCCTTTCTACGCCTCTGAAATAACCATTTCCTAAAACCATTGTGATAAATAGAGCATTTGATCCTACAGGAGCAAATGCTCTATTTATCACAATGGTTACAAACTACAAAATTCTAAAAAAATCCTTTTCTCTAGTTAATGCTCCTTTTGGGTAGATTCATTCAAAGAGGTTGGGTCTAAAAATAGCCTATGGAGAAAAGGGTTAAATGCAATTGTGTGGAAAACAAAATACCAGAATCCAAGTTGGTTTCTCTGAATATGAGTTTGAATTAAATAAACTTAATGTAAAGTAAAAAATAGCTTTTATATTTATGCATGTTGTACATATTGTGTTTACAGGAGAAGAAGAAGTGGTTTTGGGTCACGTTTGCGGGTAGTATTATTTGGATCTTCATCTTTTCCTACCTGATGGTGTGGTGGGCTAACCAGACTGGTGAAACCATTGGCATCCCAAACGAGATTATGGGCCTTACTATCCTGGCAGCGGGTACCAGCATCCCCGACCTGATAACCAGCGTGATCGTTGCCAAGAAGGGTTTTGGGGACATGGCTGTGTCCAGTTCTGTGGGCAGCAATATATTTGACATAACGGTTGGGTATGTTTGACCTTTTATTGTCCATGTATTTATCATTAACCCATTCCCTCATATTGACGACTTTTGACGACTCTGTAAAAGTCACTTTTTGAAACCATTGTGATAAATATAGCATTTGCTCCTATAGGAGCAAATACTCTTTTTATCACAATGGTTTCAAACTACACAATTCTAAAATTTTCCTTTTCTCTAGTTAATGCCCCTTTTCAGTAGATTTATTCAAAGAGGTTGGATCTAAAAATAGCCTATGAGGTAATGGGTTAATATCAACACACCAGTCTCCCTTCTACACCGATTTGTAGATCTAAACATCGGTATGTCAATTCAGCATGGATTTGAAAACTGTTAATTTAAAAGACCTAATGGCGTCAGATATAGTGTAGACAATGTACTATGTGTATACAATATTTTGTCTATCTAAGTATTTGGAATTGTTACTTAGAACTAGAACTACATATAAAGGTGTGTACCAAATACTAAAATCGTCATTTCTCCACAAAACCTTATACTGTGACCACTCTTTAGAATCGTCTTGAAGGGGCGATTCTAAAGAGTGGTCAAAGTATAGGGTTTGATGGAGAAATAAAGGAGCTATTCTTGAAATTGATTAAAAACACACCTCTTATCTGCACCTCTGCTTAGAACATTGCAGGTTTCCTCAGTATTTTCAGACAAAATATACGTTATGCTAAAAAATCATTTGTTTATTGCAGATTGCCTGTCCCTTGGCTTATATACTCGGCTATTTATAGTGGGTCACCTATCAATGTGGAGAGTAACGGGTTGGTGTGTTCCGTTGTCATGCTCTTTGCCATGTTAATGACTGTGGTCATCACAATTGGCGCCGCCAAATGGAAAATGACCAAGGCAATGGGTGTGGCCATGCTCGTGCTGTATGTGATCTTTGTGGTGCTGAGTGTTCTCTTAGAACTGACCATTATAGCGTGTCCAGTTGTATAGTTCCAAGCGAAATGGACTGATCACGAGTCTCCTGGGGATAAACAACAGATAACAATTCCAGCTCGTGCAGAAATAAACGTGAATGATCTTCAGCGAGAAATGGAATGTGTCGCGCAACGAGAAATTTACATGTGCATGTTTGTTTGGAGGTTTTTGAAAATCGGACACTTATAGACTAGTAGTACAGTGCTCCATCCCTACAACGACCCTCCCAATAACGATTCCCTCCTTACAACAACGCATGTCACTGTTTCCGAAACAACAAGACTCCAGAAACAACTTTTTTCCATCGTATTTTGTTTATGCCTCCATCAAACCCTATGTTGTGACCACTCTTTAGAATCGTCACTTTGTGACGATTCTAAAGAGTGGTCACAACATAGCGTTTGATAGAGGCATAACGGTTTTAGTTCTCGAAATACACCTTATCTGGGGATCTGCAAACAGGCTAATTATGTTTGATTTCCCCTCCCTATAACAACTCCCTCTGAACAACACATACACTCTTCGTATCCCAAAGGGTGTCGTTGTAGAGAGGGAGCACTGTAGCTGTATCCAAGACAATGCATCGGATCAGGGTGTCGTTGTAGAGAGGGAGCACTGTAGCTGTATCCAAGACAATGCGTCGGATCAGGGTAGGTTTGAGACTGCACAGTACATGTACAAGATCACCGGTGTTGAGTATTCTGGAACAATGTGCAGTGCAACCGCTCTAACTATTAACGTATATAATTTATTCGGTACACTCGTACAAATTAAAATCTAAACCCGTCCAGTTTAACCTTTAGTCTGCTGAGCAAATTATTTTTACAGAATGTTTCACCTAATACATTTTCAAAATCCAAGCTATAATCAATTTGTCTACCAAAATGCAATCAGGGTGTCAAACAGTTTGGATCCTAATGAATGAGACTCATTACTCGGTGTCTCATCTGGATCCAAACTGTTTGCATAGTTATTCACTCATCCGCCCATAGCAATAAATGGTGTAGGAATCCTGCAAAAGAAAGATGTCTTAGTTACAATATTTGACATTGATCGGTATAACAAACAATGCAGACCCAGATAAAAGGGCTCCTTCAGGAACCCTCTGATCTAAGTCTACACTGTTTGCCTATGTCCTAACGGGTGTTTATGGGTTAAAAAGGCACACACAGTAAATAAACATGGTTGTCCTTAAAAGCACGTGACTGCTCAACTATTTGGCTGTCGAATCTATTATTACCTAGGGACACAGTTTTGATCCAGATAAGAATCTATTATTACCTAGGGACACAGTTTTGATCCAGATGATACGCTGAGTAACTCTGCGTCTCATCCGGATCCAAACTCTTCGTTACATTGATAATATATTTGAAAGAAGATGCGAGAAAAATAAAGAAACAAACATTGTAGCAGACGACAAGTTTTGCAGACGACATTTGGAAAACAAAGAGTCCGGCAATCGTCTGCACCGAAGACCATACTTAGATATATAATAAGAGTTTAGTGGTGTTTTAGAAGGGGGGTCTATATACCTTCTCCGATTGGGGCGGGTGGTCGTGGTGTGCATTGTTTGCAAAATATTGAAGATATGTCGATCTTGTGGTGCGACTGAAATGTTTTATTCGCTGACTAAGTTTTGATTCTTGGAGCTACGGACAGCTGACGGATCAAGATCAGCACGAATTATTTGTGAGAGTGATATCTTCTGCTGAAAAACTGCCTTTAACCAAGGACAATTATGAAATAAGATTATTAAACTGGTTAATTGAAAAAAATAATAGTGCTAGTTTAATTCACTTGTTGGTTGAAATGTGTGTGTTGTTAATGATTGATAGTTTATTTGATGTAGTGAAGAAAGAACACACTTGATTTAATAGCAGAGCGTTTTCGTTCCTATCACCTTGTTTTTCAAGTTTTTCAGGTTTGTTTATTATATCTATATACATGTATGGTTAAAACTGATGTTAGGCTAAGAAAAGTGTAGCTTTTTCACAGAATAAAAGTTGCTATATAGTAGAATGCTTGCATTAACCCGTTGCATCATGAACGATCGTGTAAGAAATAGAAACATCATGAATATTTATTAGCTGAGTTTGTATAATGGCATATGAACAGTGTTTTTGCCATGACAGACACTGTAGAATCATTTCTATAAACAGTAGAACCCCTCTAATTCGACCACTCTATAAACATAGCTGTTTTTATAAGCAGGCGGTAGCTTAATGCAGGATGAAAGTAATGTATAGAAGCTTTCTGCATTACTTTCGTCCTGCATTAACCCATTACCTCATAGGCTATTTTAGATACCTCTTTGAATGAATCTACTGAAAAGGAGCATTAACTAGAGAAAGGGAAAAAGTTTAGAATTTTGTAGTTTGAAACCCTTGTGATAAATAGAGCATTTGCTCCTATTGGAGCAAATGCTCTATTTATCACAATGGTTTCACAAAGTGACTTTTACAGAGTCGTCAAAAGTCGTCAATATGAGGGAAAGGGTTAAACTACCATCTGCCTCTGCCACCCAGACTTATGCCCCTTTTTGTGGTGGCATTAGAGGGATTTTACTGTAATTCCATAAGTAAACAGACCAGCCTTTGACCAAACATCTCTTATAACAGCCGTCTGATCTGGGTGTTCTCTGGTTGCAAATGCGTGAAAAAGGTATAATTTAGGTTAAGGGTTAAAGAAATAGGTTGTTTAGCCGTTGCTGCAGAGAGAATAAATGATATATAAGAGAGCCGTATCACGGGATAACGGACATGTGAACTTTACAAACCGCACGTCACCGGTTGATGCATTGTCGCACACCATAGAACCCATATCTTCATCTTTCTTCTGTTTTTAATGCCCATATTTGATCGCGGATCGTTATTTGTGCGCATTCCTATTGCATGTGCATGTAGTCTATAGTCTTGGATTTCTTTTCTATAGGCAAAGCCGAAAACGCCTTTAGCATGCCGTTTGGAAACTAGCAGTAGATAGAAAAAGACTATAGTTCTATTTATAGCACTTAATGCACAATGTAATAGGAGTTATAAATAGAACTGTAGTCTTTTTCGATCTGGAGTGAGTTTGGATTCAGATGGCATGCCGAGTACTCCGTCTTCTTGTTAAGGTCCAAGGTATTTATACTGTGGTTGTTTATATGAGCAGAAGCGGCGAAAAGCTTTAATTTGGCAATTTAAGTAGACATCATTTTGCTGACTACAATATCATGCTCAAGTCCATATTAAAGGAGCAATAACAGAATATCAGGAATAAAGTTGTTAACTTACAAAAAACCATATTAAATTATAAAACTGTTTATGCCCTTTGCCTTATTCAATATTTATGAAATAGCAATACCACGTTTCGATTGTTTCAAATGTTTCTTTTTTATAATAAACTTAATGCTTTTTGCTCTTCATTTTCAGATCCCAACACTGTAGTAAAACTTCTTTAAACCGGAATTCTATTAGAGAATAATTAAAATACTTATAGGCAGGTTGCTGCTTAATGCAGGATGAAAGTCATGCAGAAAGCTCCTAGAGGAGTTTTCTGCATGACTTCCACCCTGCATTAATATGTCACATATCTGCAAGACCGATAATTATACTAAATTGACCGTCCGGTTTAGAGGGGTGATATTGTACTTATACCAGTTAAGAGAGAAACGCATACACCATGTTTATAGTTAGAGCACTATTAAGAAAATCTAGATACTCTTATTTTTTGATTGCTCCACCAAACACTGACAGGTTAGAAATGACCCTATGGCGCAATTCTAGCGGGAACAACAATATACGTTTGGCTAAAATAGCTTTTCTTATCTACAGCTGTTGTATGCCAGATACATAGAATGCTCTCTTACATGTGACAAAATAATTGTACTTTGCTTTAAATCACAGTATTATTTATACTTGTATACATTGTGTGTTTATGTGTTTTAAGTAGTGTGTATCAAGCATTTCAAACATTTTTGTAGCTAGTTTACATGTTCAGTGTCTGCCTCATTATCACACTGACCTTTTTCAGGGAAACTTCAGATTCATCTAAGAAATAATGAACGCGTTCCAGAGACTCGCATTGTGTATAAGATCAATGTTCAGATTTGATATTTGGAGTAATTCAGATCAATGAGCCATTAGACCGAATGATCTAATTACTCATATCGCAATGGCGAACTGTAACCCTAATACACGATACATCACTGCATGGAAAGGCTATTTCGATTCTAACACATCTCTTATATGTTATTTGTTTCCTGCAAAATGATGAACATACAATAGAACCCCTCTAATGCGACCACTTAATGAATAAACATGGATGTCTTTATAAGCAGGTGGTTGCTTAATGCAGGGCAAAAGTAATGCAGAAAGCTCCTCTAGGAGCTTTCTGCATTACTTTTGTCCTGCATTAAGCTACCACCTGCATCTAGCACCAGAATTATACCTCTTTTAGGTGGTCGCATTAGCGGGGTTTTACATGCTGTAAACCCCTTCTATTGCGACGATAAAAATAGGTCTAATTCTGGAACTTTATTCCATGAATATTCATGTAACGTCATTAATATTAATTAGAATATTTCCTCCATAAATACGCCTTTCTATGCCTCTGTAAAATTGCCTATTGAAACCATTGTGATAATAGAGCATTTGCTCCTATAGGAGCAAATGTTCTATTTATCACAATGGTTTCAAACTACAAATTCTGAAATGTTCCTTTTCTCTAGTAAATGTTCCTTTTTGGTAGATTTGTTCAAAGAGGTTGGGTCCAAAATATCCTATGGATGAATGGGATAATGTATCCGATGGACCATATAGCTGTCTGCGAATTGCTGAAGTATACTTCGATACATTTTGGAGTATGCCGAGATATGTAGATGTTGGGGAGTTTTAATTGTGATATGAGAAGGTTATTTGTGTAATAGAATTGTTCTGTTTGTTGTCAGACAATTCGTTTTCATAATTTCATTTAGTTTTGGCGCTCTTAGGTATAAATTTGGACGACAAACGCAATAACATGTGTTAAGAATAATATATTACACTCCTAGTTTTGTTGGCGTTTTTTGTGTACAAAATGATTCAGTTCATATCACGTTTTGTTACTTTATTGTGTGTATATTGTCAAATGTATACATTTTATGATATGCATTTATCAGAAATATTTCGCCACCATAGGCTAATCCTTGATCCAGAGAAAACGCAGAGTGACATGGTGTCTTCTCGAGATCAAAACAGTTTGACACTAATTATGCAGTAAAACCTCTCTATAACGGCCACTAAATTACATCAAGCATTTTGTGTTAAAGGCAGGTGGCTGCTTAAAGCAAGGTGAAAGCAAAACAGAACGCTCCAATAGGAGCGTTTTGTTTTACTTTCACATTGCTTTAAGCAGCCACCTGTCCTAAATACCAACTAATTAACATAATTTAGTGGTCATTATAGAGAGGTTTGACTGTATTTCTTATCAAAAAATGAATAAACTATCACTTTGAAGCCTGGCGATAATGTCAGCAAATGGGATTTATTTGGCACTGTACGGCTTAAAAGACTGTTTGTGTTGATTTGGTAGGTACACAACATATGTACATTACAATGTAATAAGATGCAGCTATGGCAAGAAATAACATTGGAAGTATCACATTACTGTCAGGCTATCACATTACTGTCTATCACATTACTGTCAGACAAGCTCATGTACTGTCAGGTTAGCACATGTACTGTCAGACTTGCTCATGTACTGTCAGGCTAGCACATGCACTGTCAGGCTAGTTCATGTACTGTCAGGTTAGCACATGCACTGTCAGGTTAGCACATGTACTGTCATGCTAGCTCATGTACTGTCAGGTTAGCACATGTACTGTCAGGCTAGTTCATGTACTGTCAGGCTAGTTCATGCACTGTCAGGTTAGCACATGCACTGTCAGGTTAGCACATGTACTGTCAGGTTAGCACATGTACTGTCGGGCTAGCACATGTACTGTCAGGTTAGCTCATGTACTGTCAGGTTAGCACATGTACTGTCAGGTTAGCACATGTACTGTCAGGCTAGCTCATGTACTGTCAGGTTAGCACATGTACTGTCAGGTTAGCACATGTACTGTCAGACTTGCTTATGTACTGTCAGGTTAGCACATGTACTGTCAGGTTAGCACGTGTTGTGTCAGGCTAGCACATGTACTGTCAGGCTATCACATCACTATGAAGCTAGCACATGTGCTATTTTGACATAATAATTTGAATAATAGTATTATTTCCTTTCCCAACAGCATTTAGCTTGAGTTTTACTTATTTACTGTTTTTCGTCTTAGCTTTTAGATTCTATCCAATATCAGACACTAATGCCATTGCTTAACCCTTTCCTCCATAAATACGCCTTTCTACGCCTCTGTCATAGTCACTTCTTGAAACCATTGAGATAAATAGAGCATTTGCTCCATAGGAGCAAATGCTCTATTTATCGCAATGGTTTCAATACTACACACTTCTAACATTTTCCTTTTTCTCTAGTAAATGCTCCTTTTGGTAAAATTCATTCAAAAAGGTTTGGTCTAAAAATAGTCTATGGGGGAACGGGTTAATACGTAATAATTTATTTGAAAGAGAGAGTTGTGCACATGCATGAATGTACATGTATGTTAAATGTGATTTTTTTATCAACCTAAAACCGTATGGCAGAGACGTAATTAGTCCGTGGTTATATTCTATTCTAGATCATGTGTGATACATGTACATTGTGTTACGATATAACTGTCATGTGTGGTTATATTCTAGATCATGTGTGCTACATTGTGTTACAATATATATCTATCCTGTGTGGCTATATTCTAGATCATGTGTGCTACATTTTTGTTACGATATAACTGACCGTGTGGTTATATTTTAGGTCATGTGTGCTACATGTTTTTTACGATATAACTGCCCCGTGTGGTTATATTCTAGATCATATGTGCTACATGTTTTGTTACGATATAACTACCCCGTGTGGTTATATTCTAGATCATGTGTGATACATTGTTTTACGATATATAACAGGTCTGTGGTTACTGTCCAGTCATAATACCGTTTATGTTAAGTTTATATTATACAGTAAAACTGTCTAAACCGGACGTTCAAATTAGTATAAACATCGGTCTTGGAGACCGGTGGTAGCTTAATGCAGGATGAAAGTCATGCAGAAAACTCCTCTAGGACCTTTCTGCATGACTTTCAGCCTGCATTAAGCAGCCACTTGCCTAAAGTATCTAAATTATTCTAATCTAGAATTCGGTTTAGAGGGATTTTACTGTATATGTTATATTAGGCTCTCTCTCGTCCCGCTGGACGAAATCTTACATCTTGACAAACCACTGTGGAACTTGACCAGCAACCGTATTGGGAATGTGGTAGCTTATCTAGGTCAACGCTTTCTGTCACTGTGCAGCATATGCTACAAACACGTACTACATTGACCACACGTCATGATGAACCACTCACCCGATATAGACACCCTGTCATGCCTTTGCAAACAAAGTAGACTCAGCTCAGACGGCCCTTGTTGTAGCTCTCTAATCAGGTTCTGACCTGTTTTCTTGGAATAGTATAGGTATGATTCTACAGCGTCTGTCTCGGCCAAAGTAATGTATGTATTTGTCATTATATAAATTCACGATGCTTAAAACGTTAGATATGTACATGATTATGTTAGGCACACAGGGATTCATTATCGTAGGTTATGATTGGCATACAGGGACTCAATAACGTAGGTTATGTTTGGCACTAAGGGATTCATTATCGTAGGTTATGTTTGGCATACAGGGACTCAATAACGTAGGTTATGTTTGACACTAAGGTTTCATTATCGTAGGTTATGTTTGGCACACAGGGGTTCACTATCATATAGCGTTGTACATTGAATACATCATGGCTTTAGTCTTTTAACTCTTTGCACGCTTGCGGCGAAACTGTGATTACCTATGCAAACAGTTTGGATCCAGATGAGACGCGGCATAATGCGGCGTCTCATCAGGATCCAAACTGTTTGTCACCCTGACCATATTTCTGCAAAAAATGAGAGAAAGTTTATTAAAAAAATTGAAGCAGACGACAATTGTTGCAGACGAAAAATTACAAACAGAACACATAAATAAAAAATGAATACATGTAGGCTTACTGTAAAACACACGCTAAATATTAATACAGTTATGTCTACTGTGGAACACATTCTAACGATTAAAATACGTATATTTCCTGTAGAACATATTCTAATGATCCACACAAATATGCTTACTGTTGAACACATGCTAATGATTCATACAGAAATGCTTACTGTTGAACATATACTAATGATTCATACAGAAATGCTTACTGTTGAACACATTCTGGTGATTAATACAGAACTGATCACCTGCTAAGGATCCATACAGATAAATATACTGTTCAACGCATGCTAAGGATTAATACAGTTATGCTTACTGTAGAACACATGCAAACGAGCCATACAAATATGCTTACAATAGGCTACTGCTAATGATCGATACAGATATGATAACAATTGTACATATTCTGAAGATTAATACATGTATGATTCCTGTAGAACACATGCTACAGGTTAGTACATGTATACTTTCTGTAGAACACATTCATCTGCAATCTAAAGATTAATACAGGTATGTCTACTGTAGAACACGTAATTATGATACAAACAGGTATGCTTACTGTAAAACACATGCTAATGATTAATACCGGTATGCTTTCTGTAGGACACATGCTAGTGATTAATACAGGTATGCCTTCTATGGAACACATGTCTCAATATGCTAATGATTAATACCGGTATGCTTTCTGTAGAACACATGTCTCAGTATACAAATGATTAATACCGGTATGCTTTCTGTAGAACACATGCTAAAGTTTAATACAGGTATGCATAATGCTGAACACATTTCTCATTATGCTAATGATGAATACAGGTATACTTACTGTAGAACACATGTCTCAGTATACAAATGATTAATACATGCATGCTTACTGTGGAACACATGTCTCAGTATACAAATGATTAATACATGCATGCTTACTGTAGAACACATGTCTCAGTATACAAATGATTAATACAGGTATGCTTACTCTAGAACACATGTCTCAGTATACAAATGATTAATACAGGTATGATTACTGTAGAACACATGTCTCAGTATATAAATGATTAATACAGGTATGATTACTGTAGTACACATGTCTCAGTATACAAATGATTAATACCGGTATTCTTTCTGTAGAACACATGTCTCAGTATACAAATGGTTAATAAAGGTATGCTTACTCTAGAACACATGTCTCAGTATACAAATGATTAATACAGGTATGCTTACTGTAGAACACATGTCTCAATATACAAATGATTAATACAGGTATGCGTAATGTAGAACACATGTATACGATTAATACAGGAATGCCCTACATCAGAAACTATGCATTTTGTAATATTATATCCAATATCAATACAGGTGTGCTTACTGTAGATCACACGTCAAATGCTTACTGTACTGTAGAACACGTGTACTTCATATATCAAACATTATGACATGTATACTTACTGCAGATCACATGCACTTTATATATCAAACATTTATACAGGTGTACTAATTTAAGACCACATGTATTTTATATATCAAACATTAATACAGGCATGCTTACTGCAGAACACGTGCACTTTTTATATCAAACATTTTTTATACAAATGAGCATTCAAAAGGCTACAACCAATATGGTATTGTAAGCATAATTAACGACTCTGCTTGTTTGTACTATTTTTATTTTTTATTATTTTTCAATATGAGTTTACATATCACCCACTATGTCTGCAGGCCATTTTTCATTAAGTATTTTATTCTAGTACCCCCACTCCCAACATACAAATAAAGACCCATTGAAAAGATAAATACAATTGGACTTGAAACAAACTTGAAAAACACATCGCTGCTGGAAAGCTTGTATATTTGTTTTACAAATGACCAAGTAATGTTTGTTACCATAGAAACTATTCATTATTACGATGCATGTTTGTTGATTATTTCTACGTCAAAGGCGTGCCTTTTTAAAAGCATTTTCTAGATGAATATTTCGAAATCAAAGATGATGTGCATTAACACTTCAGTTTTAACCACCTTCGCTAAATTGAAATGACCGCAATCTATATAAAAGTATCTAAACCGATTAAAAAATTCCCTAACTTGTCGCAGGTGCGTTTTTCTAACAATTTCTATTTCTGCCACTACGTCGGATAACTGGTCGATAAAGGATCTGATTACAATTGGGTTGTTGAAACTGTATTCTACAAACTCATAAGTTACTGTGCCTAAATTGCCAGTGATTTCGTTATAACTAACCCTTGAAACGCTAAATTTTCAAATGGTCTATTCCAAAATCCGAACCGGTCAAGCTTACCGTGAATACTCAAGGGTTCTTTTACCCTTTCGCTGCCATACTCTGTCGTCTGCTAACTTTGTCGTCTGCTACAAATTTTCATTCTTTTGATTTTCTTCATTTTTGTTTCAAAAACATAGTAACAGTAACAAACAGTTTGGATCCTGATGAGACGCCGAGTTACTCGGCGTCTCATCTGGATCCAAACTGTTTGCATAGGTAATCACAGATCCGGCATTGGCAGCAAAGGGTATAAGAAAAGTGTAACATGACAAACAGTGAAAACCCTGATGACAGGGATCATCTAGGAACCATCGCATTTGGGTCTACACTGTTTGCAAAGGACACTACTGTCTCATTCACTGATAGGTTTGAATAAAATTCCACGTGCAGTGATATTCTTTGAAGTGCCATCACCGCACACTTCCGGTTTGGGACACATTTTCATATGAAATTTATAGCTAGTGATCTGATTGGCTTATGGTATCAGAGTTTATTTAAAAGTGATAAATGCCAAAAAAATGAAATGGTTTTCAGTTTCAACCGTTTAAGTTTAAACAAAGAATACCACGAATGAATCCATATCAAAATATCAACTTGTTATGAAACAATATAATAGAAAACACATTACTTTTATGATGAATGGACTGTGACAATACCTTGGCAATTTACAGAAAGGTCTATCAGTTTACAGAAAAAGGTCTTGAAATGAGAACAAATATTATAAACTCGCCATTAACCCTGTTGCTGCCTTTGTCGCTCCTATGATTACATATGCCAACAGTTTGGATCCAGATGAGACGCCGAGTTACTCACCGTCTCATCAGGATCCAAACTGTGTGCTACTGTGGTAATGTTTTTGAAAGAAAAAGGATCTAAATTAAACACACCTTGTAGCAGATGACAAATTTTGCAGACGACAATACTTCACCGCGAACGTTTTAAATGTTTACACTCATATGACGTAAGTTCAGCAGGTGATCAGTTAATCTTCAGGTGCTTATTGTGAATAGAAATACGATCGACGAGCCGAGGTAGGGTCGAAATACAGTAAAACCTCTCTAATGCGACCACCTAAAAGATGTATAATTCTGGGATGTAGAGGCAGATGGTAGCTTAATGCAGGAGAAAAGTAATACAGAAAGCTCCTCTGGGAGCTTTCTGTATTACTTTTGTCCTGCATTAAGCAACCACCTGCTTATAAAGACACCCATGTTTATTCATTAAGTGGTATCACTAGATGGTTTCTAATGTATGGTAAACTCAGTGTGAATATATATATAGTAGTAGTATCCCTGTGAGTTTGACAGAAAACTATTCTAGGCCAAGTTGTAACCATGTTTATTTTAATTTGGATGTCTATGTATTAATTAATTATGGCCAGTTTCTATAGAAGCAAAAACGGGGAGTTAGTAATCCAATGCCAGTGAGATAATGCGATATCTTTATCAGTTTCGAGACAAAGCGATAACATGTTTGGTCGTTCTGTTCGCAAAACGTTATACAGTATATAGAACAGTAAATGACCAGGAGCCCAATCAATGTATAAAAGACGTTATATGACTAGGAACCCAATAAATGTATAAAAGACGTTATATGACTAGGAACCCAATAAATGTATAAAAGACGTTATATGACTAGGAACCCAATAAATGTATAAAAGACGTGTTATATGACATGGTACCAGAGTATCAATATCTATATATATAGTGGCTAATCTAAACTGTCAGTAGTTTAACCCTTTCGGCGCCAAATTTCTAATTGTCGTCTGCAATCCAAGTTTGTTAAATCATTCAGTAAAATAAAGAAATGAGATAAATAAATGCAAATTTCAAAGGAATAAAGCACATATATAGAAATAGAGATTGAGACAAATAGTGAAGTCCCTGATCAGATGCCGCCTTGAAAAGGCGGCGTCTGATCTGGGACTGCACTATTTGTCGTGGTGCATTTATGCGACTGCGGCGGTGAAAGGGTTAACCATTTTAACCATTTTCTTCATGTAAACGCATTTTTACGCATTTGCAAACAGAGTATCCAGATCAGACGGTTCCTATGTGAGCCGTCTGATCAGGGTCTGCTCTTTTTGCTAATAGAATTTGATATATATTTTTCTTTACTTTCTAAAATTGCTACAATGTTCCACCTTCATTAAAACATTTTGTCCATGAATATTCAGTCGGTACTTAAATTTGAAATAAACATAGAACTGTGAAAGGGGCTAAATGTTCAGGAGTGTGAAATGCACGAAGCTCTGATCTAAACCAGGCACTGAGTAACCCCGGGAAGTTGTATTTAATTCGATCAACCCCTTTATTAGTATAGCGGACGAGGGCTTTAACTTTCGTTGCTCCATTAGAGTAAGCTAGTATACTGTAAATGAATGTGTTACAAAAGCATGTTCCTTGTATTGCATGATGTGATATTTGTTATATTCCGCGATGATGTTGTACTTATATACAAATGAATCTCTCTAGATCGAAATGGACCGGGTATAATTTACATTGTCGGCAGTAGGTTTTCACCTATACAATTAAACTAAAACCTTACAACATTTGAACTTTAACTCTGGATTAATAATGTCGTTAGTTTGTGATAATTGTGAAGACCCAGACCAGCTACTGAGCCAATTACGTTAATGAAATATTAACCCATTTGCTCCCACGATCCCATATATGGGACGTAGGCAAACAGTGTAGACTCTGATCAGACGCCGCATAATGCGGCGTCTGATCAGAGTCTACACTGTTTGCTGAAAGGAATTTCAATATAAAACAAAACGAAATTGAAAATTTAGACCAGGCACCCCTTAGATAAAAAATGGACTAATCCAATGTATAAACATAGAAGAATCCACTGGGCGCAAATGGGTTAACTGTACTCATGGGCCAGTGCCACTGTCATGTGACTATTTGTCTGTGTCTCCGGAATTGGAAAATACAGTAGAACCTGTCTTAAGCGGCCATTAAAAGAAGTCTGAATATGGATTTCAAGAACATGTGATAGTGGTAGCTGAATGCAGGACAGAAGTGATACAGAAAGCTCCTATAGGAGCTTTCTGTATCACTTTTTTCCTGCATTAAGCAACCACCTGTTTCTCAAGACGCCGGCCTTCAATAAATAAATGATCTCATAAGACAGGTTCTACTGTATTCGGGACGCGTTTTACTTATGGCCCAGCTCATTCTGGAGTTGGAAAGGTGTTTGATTTACTGCGGCTTCGCGATAGAGAGGTTGATTTGTATGGAGTATGTAATTGGTGATATAATACAGTTGTTGAGAGTTGCACAGAGTTTTTATGCCGATTATGTGATATACCATGCCTTGTGGTGACGTGTTTGTTGTTTACATCCCGTGTTTTACGTGACTTTCCTCTGTTTCTTCTAATTTATCAAAGATTGAAGAAAGTTGTTACTACTATTATTATTATTATCATTACTATTAGGCATGTACAATATTGATTGTTATGTACAAAGATCTTTTACAAATAAAAGTTCATTTAGTAAAACTATGACGGACTTCTGTTTTGTTGAGGGACATGCACTGGGAACTAAACTAATGTCTCTGTTGCATACCTAGTTAAGGGACCAACAATAAAGGACCAACAATTAGGAACAAGTTTTGTTTTTATCGAGTTTTACGTCGCTTTAACAGCATTTCAGTCATATCACGACGTCCGGCTAATTACAGGTGACCCAAAAGGTTCTTCTGTGCACGGACCAAATTGCATTGTATCATGCACAGAAGAACATCCGGTAGCGCAAGCCAGCTGGAAGGCTTCCTCACATGGAAAATCCGAATGATTAAACCGGGATTCGAACCACAGCGGTGATGGATTAAGCGATTGTCAGCCGAATACCATAACCACTCGGTCACGGAGGTCCTATAAGGAACAACGTCTCTGTTATATTCAGAACTAATGTCTCTGTTGTACTATTAGTTTAGGGATCTACAGTGAGACTATATCATATATCTGTTGTTATATATAGGTTAGGGGTCTACAGTGAGACTATATCATATATCTGTTGTTATAGTAGTTTAGGGGTCTACAGTGAGACTATATCATATATCTGTTGTTATAGTAGGTTAGGGGTCTACAGTGAGACTATATCATATATCTGTTGTTATAGTAGGTTAGGGGTCTACAGTGAGACTGTATCATATATCTGTTGTTATAGTAGGTTAGGGGTCTACAGTGAGACTATATCATATATCTGTTGCTATAGTAGGTTAGGGGTCTACAGTGAGACTATATCATATATCTATTGTTATAGTAGGTTAGGGGTCTACAGTGAGACTATATCAGATATCTGTTGTTATAGTAGGTTAGGGGTCTACAGTGAGACTATATCATATATCTGTTGTTATAGTAGGTTAGGGGTCTACAGTGAGACTATATCATATATCTGTTGTTATAGTAGGTTAGGGGTCTACAGTGTTAACTAGTATATCTGTTGTTGTAGCATTAGTTTAGGGATCTACAGTGAGAACTAATATATATGTTGTAGTATAAGTTTAGGGACCCACAGTGTGAAGTAATATTTCTGTCTCTGTTGAAGTATTAGGTTAGGGCCATACAGTCAGAATTAGTTTATCTGTTGTTATAGTAGTTTACGGACCTACAGTGTGAAGTAATGTCTGTTGTAAAACAGTGAACCCTCATTATACCGGCATTCGTTACAATGGCACCCTCGTTATACCGTCAGTATGCATTGAACCAAAATAACCATTAAGTCTTTTAAACAACCACTGAATAAATAGGTACAATGTCAATAAAACAGGTGATCGCTTAATGCAAAACACAAGAAGTGTAAAAATCTCCCAAAGCGAGTTTTTTGCACTTCTTGTGTTCTGCATTAAGCGTTCACCTGTTGGTAGTAGTTTAACACTGGCCATATGGTCCTTTCATATTTAAACTCGTTATAACGGCAACCTCGGTTATACCAGCAAAATGTCTGGAAACAAACACCTCCTTTGTAACGAGGGTTCACTATAGTAGTTTAGGGACATACAGTGCAAACAAGTATATGTTGTTGTAGTAGTTTAGGACCTACAGTGTGAAGTAATACCTGTTGTAATAGTAGTTTAGGGACATGCAGTGCAACAAGTATATGTTGTTGTAGTAGTTTAGGACTTACAGTGTGAAGTAACGCCTGTTGTTGTAGTAGTTTAGGACCTACAGTGTGAAGTAACGCCTGTTGTTGTAGTAGTTTAGGACCTACAGTGTGAAGTAACGCCTGTTGTAGTAGTAGTTTAGGACATGCAGTGCAACAAGTATATGTTGTAGTAGTAGTTTAGGACTTACAGTGTGAAGTAACGCCTGTTGTTGTAGTAGTTTAGGACCTACAGTGTGAAGTAACGCCTGTTGTTGTAGTAGTTTAGGACCTACAGTGTGAAGTAACGCCTGTTGTAGTAGTAGTTTAGGGACATGCAGTGCAACAAGTATATGTTGTTGTAGTAGTTTAGGACCTACAGTGTGAAGTAATACCTGTTGTAATAGAAGTTTAGGGACAGTGTATTGCAAACAAATATAATTATGTTGTTGTAGTAGTTTAGGACCTACAGTGTGAAGTAACGCCTGTTGTAGTAGTAGTTTAGGGACAGTGTAGTGCAACAAGTATATGTTACTGTAGTAGTTTAGGACCTACAGTGTGAAGTAACGCCTGTTGTAGTAGTAGTTTAGGGACATACAGTGCAACAAGTATATGTTACTGTAGTAGTTTAGGACCTACAGTGTGAAGTAACGCCTGTTGTAGTAGTAGTTTAGGGACATACAGTGCAACAAGTATATGTTACTGTAGTAGTTTAGGACCTACAGTGTGAAGTAACGCCTGTTGTAGTAGTAGTTTAGGGACAGTGTAGTGCAAACACGTATATGTTGTGGAAGTAGTTAGGTCTCTGTTGTTGTAGTAGTAGTTTAGGAATCTAAAGTGAAAACACGTATCAACAAGTATATGTTGTTGTAGTAGTTTAGGACCTACAGTGTGAAGTAAGGTCTCTGTTGTAGTAGTAGTAGTAGTTTAGGAATCTAAAGTGAAAACGCGTATCAACAAGTATATGTTGTTGTAGTAGTTTAGGGACTTACAGTATGAAATATCTGAAAGTCGGAGATCCTTCGAAAGCAAAAGCAGCAATGCGACCAGAGAAACATGCAGATTCAGTTTTATTAAGTCTGCTTATGAGCAGTTATTAAAAGGGCAACACTACTGATGCAAAATCTGTTTGAACAGTTCTTTCTGCCTTCTCTGTCACAAAATTGCAGACTCGGTATTATTGCGACTGTTCATGAGCAGTTATTAAAAATGTAACTGTAATCACACACCAAACACCGGTTAAGTGGTACTCAATTACCAAAACTAATAACACCAAAACTAATGTTCCCGAAAGACCAGAAAATATAACAACACTGAGGTTAGGGTTAGGGTTAGGGTTAGGGTTATGTCTCTATTTTTTGTTAAAAATTATGGACCTAAACTAAAAGTCAGAATTAGTATATCTGTTGTAGTAGTTTGGGGACATGCAGTGTGAAGTAATGCCTCTGCTTTTTGTATTAGTTTATAATAGTTAAAATGAAGAACTAACTTCAGATTTTTTTTAAAAAAAACCCACAACACTTTTACAGTAAAACCTCTATAATGACCACTACATTATATCAAGTATTTTGTGTTAAAGGCATGTGGCTGCTTTAAGCGAGGTGAAAGTAAAACAGAACGCTCCTATAGGATCGTTCTGTTTTACTTCCACCAGCCACCTGCCCTAAATACCAACTTATTAACACGATTTAGTGGCCGTTATAGAGAGGTTTTACTATATTTAGTTTATGGAATTACAGTCAGAATTAGTATCTCTATTATTGTAGTAGTCCAGGGGTATACAGTGTGAAAATTCTGAAAATATGAGACCCTTCTAAAGCAAAGGCAGCAAGGCGAAAAGAGAAAAATACAGACTCGGTTTCATTAAGTCTGCTTATGAGCCTTTATTAAAAGGGCAACACAAATGTTGCAAAGTCTGTTTGTAAATCCGGGACATGCATGCAGCTTCTACAAAAACCACTGCATCCTATAAATAGCTATACATGTATTCAGCTATGATATGCACATGAATGCTTCCTATAGGCCATCTTCAGCTGGCTTTGCATGTATCCATTTCAATAAGAACAGTTCTTTCTGACTTCTCTGTCACATTCAGACCAGATGGTGCTGTGAACTTTGCTAAAACTCTATTCTGCAATCAACATCAGCAGATTTTCGGTGTTAATTTGCCAGTACATGTATATGGACATCAGCTATTATCATAGTATCAGCATAGTACCCGCATCGCCACAAAGTAAAGAACTATGTTCTTGGCTACTGACATATTTACTTGTTATCACTATAGTAAAACCTCTCTATAACGGCCACTAAATTGTGTTAATTAATTAGTATTTAGGGCAGGTGGCTGCTTAAAGCAAGACGAAAGAAAAACAGAACGCTCCTATAGGAGCGTTCTGTTTTACTTTCACCTTGCTTTAAGTAGCCACCTGCCTTTAACACAAAATACTTGATGCAATTTAGTGGCCGTTATAGAGAGGTTTTACTGTAGTTTTCAGTGATTTTTGAAAATATTCTGATATTCATGATAGCCGATTATTTTCAAAACTAAAATCTTTATAAGCGGATTCCAACAGTTGTGCCGGTTAATATATCAGTTTTAAACTGGGACATGACTATGTCAATATGATATAGTAAATGCATATATTACCATCAACTACCTATGGACCAAGTTTCACTGGGCTTTATCAAGAAAAAAGATATTTTCAGGCTCAATAAATTGAGTAACCGCCATTGATATCACAAACATCAATATCATGTTAATACGGATTTTAGGTACCTTCATTAACTCGTATCTTTAAAACCAATGCATATTTTTATGAGAAATTTGGCAGATATATGCAAAAATAAAGTATCTCTCAAACTGCATATTTATATTTTAAATTGTCTAATTACAATGGTTTAAATACATATATGAACCTGGGTTGCGCTTTTAAGACACCTTGTATATTACAACTACAGTGAAACCCCACTAATGCGACCAATTAATAAACAGCCACTGATGTCGTCTAAAGCAGGTGGTTGCTTAATGCAGGACGAAAGTTATGCAGAAAGCTCCTATAGGAGCTTTCTGCATAACTGTCGTTCTGCATTAAGCTACCACCTGCTTCTGCCACCCAGAATTACGCCCCTTTTTGGTGGTCGCATTAGCGGGGATTTACTGTATTGATATTGTGAATAAATCAGACACTAACGCTATTGCTTAACCCTTTCCTCCATAAATGTACTACGCCTCTGTAATAACCACTTCTTGAAACCATTGTCATAAATAGAGCATTTGCTCATATAAGAGCAAATGCTCTATTTATCACAATGGTTTCAAACTGCAAAATTCAAAAAAGATTACTGTTCTCTAGTAAATGCTCCTTTTGGGTAGATTCATTCAAAGAGGTTGGGTCTAAAAATAGCCAATGGAGGAAAGGATTAAAGGATATTGCGGTTGTGACCAAAGCCAATATTGTTGTCAGATAGCTTATCCGGCTACTGCTACTAGAACGACGATACAAAATGTATTTGTTCTTGAGCGAAAACCGAAAATAGATTAAAATTGTACAAAAATAACATGTTCTGAAATCAGCTACCCGATGTATTGTCGAATAAAGCACTAGAAGTCGCATGGGACTAGAAGTCGCATGCCGAAGAAACAGTTAACTCTTTCCTTCATATAATAGTGTTTTCACGCATTTGCAAACAGAGGAGACCCAGATCAGACGGCTGCGATCAGGGTCTGCTCTGTTTTCTAGTGGAATTTGAAAGACCTGTTTCTTTACTTTCTAAAATGGCTACAATGTTCAAAATTCCATATTTCATTATAACTATATATTTTTCTTATTTGTTTTCTGTCTGCGGCGTATTCATGCCCGAGTTTCGCCCACGCTCACCTCCGCTGGCTTGCCGCTATGCACCGTACTCGTTCCCTGCCTCCTCGTACTCAGTGTCGTATACGGTTACTCGTGATTTCGTCTCCACGGGTAACCACAGAGTAGGTATTGAAATTTGTAATAAACATAGAACAGGGAAATGGTTAAATAGACAGAATCCAAAAGGACTATCAATAAAGGTAATGTTCATCTTGGTTATAAGTTTTCAAACTTTAGAAATGTCGATAGATCTGTCAAGAAAGTGAGTGAGTGAGTGAGCTGAGTTTTACGGCAATGCGACACTGAAAAGGTCATATAGCGCCGATGAATGATGAGACGATATGATGAGAGATGTTCTCAGGAGAATGAGTTCGGCTAATCTCATTCACAGCAGAGCAGCGCATGGGATCAAAACCACCGACCTGCCTTCCTTTTAGTTCTTGGCAGAGGGGATAATCTCCCTCAAATAAAAAACACACAAAGAAAGGTTATCGAATATGGTATAATATACCTGAATGGAACGCAAGGCTTTATATACATATATGAATACATTTAATATCAGTATTGGTTTCCAATGGCAATTTAGACAGCGCAAAAGTACTGCTATTATATTAAATACTCATTACCTGTTGGGTGAAAACATAATATTCACACCATCATGAATTTAGATAATTTCATATCTAAAACGCTTTCTAAAGACCTGTAAATTAACACTGAATCAGTCGGCTGTATTAACCCTTTCGCTGCCAATGCCGGGTCTGTGATTACCTATGCAAACAGTTTGGATCCAGATGAGACGCCGAGTAACTCGGCGTCTCATCAGGATCCAAACTGTTTGTTACTGTTACTGTGTTTTTTGAAACAAAAATGAAGAAAATAAAAACAAAATGAAAATTTGTAGCAGACGACAAAGTTAGAAGTCAGAAGACAGAGTTTGGCAGCGAAAGGGTTAACCCGTACAACACTGAATTTATTTTCAAATGGACTATTCCAAAATTCAGAAAGGTCAAGCTTATGGTGAATATTTAGGAATTTGTTTTAAAAGAAAAGTGTAACATGACAAACAGTGCATAGGCCTACCTAGCGGAGCCCTCTCATCTGGGTCTACACTGTTTGCTAAGGACACTAGTGACTCGTGTCCCGCACTGTAAGGGTTAATCCTTATCCTGTTTCCTGCTATAGCAACTATTTTAGACGAACATTTCATACACCGACCCGATTTCTTTAAAAACAGCTTGGGCTACATTATAATTACTGTGCTAGACAATGTCTATGAATCGCATATATGCCACGTTTCCTTGAACATGACATTCTATAGTTTATTTCAGTCTCATCTATGTCAACAAATAGCTAGAGGATATTCGTTACGAGGAACCGAGCGGAAATGAAACAACGACGATACAGCATAATAGTCAGGCGGTGGCTTATAAAGTACATGCAGTCTACATCTCCTGTGCCACATTTGGTTCGTTATTTTTATACTAGGTATATTCAAGTTATCTACAAAAGTACAGTCTGAGTATCATACAGTTTGGATGCTGGTGAGACATACCCAGCGTCCATCTGAATCCAAACTATTTTCAAAGGTAATTGCAACTTCGTCCATAGTGTCATACTTAACCCTTTGCTTGAATATTCATGTAAGAAAAAAAATGACCCCATGAGTATCAATTAATTAGATTAATTGTTACAGTAGTACACGAACACATGAATGTTTGGTCATGGCAGTAACTGTAGAATCATATCTATATTATATCATAAGCAAACAGAGTATACCCTGATCAGACGGCTCCTATAGGAACCGTCTGATCTGGGTCGAGTCTGTTTGCAACGGCGTAGAAAGGCATATTTATGGAGTAAAGGGTTAACTCTTTCTGTGCCAAATGAATTTTATAAGCTAATATATACCGTCTTTTCAAGGTTCAAATGTGGATTTTGTTCAATTTTCTTTACACAATTAAAACATAATCAACGCATGAAATGCATGTGGTATATCATACTGACTGAAAAAAATGGCTGAATCTAGCTGTTGATTAGCTATTTTAAGATACGCATCGCCAGCATCATAAGCTTAGAGCTGTATGGGGACATTGCGCTTCCGTACCGTAATATTGCCCAATGGGTATCTCTCTTTAAAGACGGAAGAATCAGCAGCAAACATGAGGCCCATTCTGGGCACCCTTTGACTGCTGTGTCTGACAAAGACATAGCTGTTGAGAAAGCAATAACCGAGGAAGATGCAAGATGCACAGTCGAGCAGTAGGAGAATATCGGGCCTTAACTCATCAGTGTTTTTTTCTGATAGAAGAAAAGCTAAATCTGGGTAAGGTCTGTGCCCGCAGGATACCGAATTTATTAACCTTCAAGGAAAAGAGGGAGGGTCCCGCCCTGTTTGTCAAATAAAAACAAGGATCAGACGTATCAGAGAAATTGTAACAGGTGATGAGACGTGACTGTACTTTTTGAGCCAGACAATAAAGAAAATAATAAAACATGGGTGGGTGAAAATAATGACAGACCCGTTACATTGCTCGGCGGAGCAGAAGTATCAAGCGGGTTATGTATGCCCTGTTCTTTGACTCAGGTGGACTTGTGGCTCAAGTCCCCGTCTCAGAAGAGAGTAGTGTTAATGGTGCATTTTACAAAGAAAATGTCATCGGTGCTGTTCTCGACCACTATAAAGTTAAACGCCCAAGGTCAGGGGCGCGTGGCTTCAAGCTGCCGCATGATAACGCACTGGTCCATCGTTCTGCTACAGTACAGGAACACCCCAAGGAGAATCACATAAAGTTGTTACCACATCCAGCATATAGCATTGATCTCTCCATTTGTGACTCTTGGTGATACATTAAATCACCATGCTTAAGAGGGCACCGCTTTGAAACGTGCAGCGCACATAAGAACGCTCTATGCCAGTGTATAAAATGTATTCCTAAAGAGCGCTTTTGAGTAGTTTTTGCGCTTGGGAAAGTTTGTACAGTCAGATCAGATGAAGAGTACTTTGAAGGTCCAACATAGTCATTTCTTTGAAATTGAGCGAGCTATGGAAAAGCCGCCACTGTTGTTACTACTTTTCAAACGCTCCTTTATATCATTACTGCCTGTAATATCTTCTTATTATCTTTCTATACATCATTGTGCACTAAGTCTTGTGCTAGTCTTTTACGGTATATATCATATATATATATACCACTTGTCGTGTTTTCTTATTATCTTTTCTATACATTCAGAGCTAAAGATAACGATGCGTACCCAAATACTAAAATCATCATTTCTCCACCAAACCCTTTACTGTCACCATTCTTTAGAATTGTCTCTTCGAGACGATTCTAAAGAGTGGTCACAGTATAGGGTTTGGTGGAGAAATAAAGGAGCTATTCTTGGAAATGTTTAAATTTACGCATCTTATATAAAGCTCTGTATAAAACATCATTGTTAACTTGTGTGCTAGTCTTCTATCAAATAACTCATTACTACATGTTGTGTCTTCTTAGTCGCTTTTCCAATTATCAATGTACACTTGTGCTAGTCTTGTACCACATGTACCATTACTACACGTCGTATCTTCTTATTAATTGTTCCATACATAATTGTTAACTTGTGCTAGTCATCTATCACAAACACCGTTACTGCTTCCAAACGCATTCAATAAAATTGTATTTCGCACATTCACTGAACAGTGTTCAAATTGCTAATCACTTGTTAAAAGTACATGCCATGCTCCTTATTTTTCATTGTACCAGATAAAAACAAAAATAAAAACATTGCTTGTGAAGCACAGTCGAATATTTTACATGTCCATCGGTTAGCTTGATTGAGTACCTCTTTTGCGAATAATCATATTTTTACGTGTGTTACCTATTGAACATTTTAGTATACATAGTGAAACTGACAGTAGACGTACCTAATTTCAAAAGAAATTGTATCACTTTGTTGATGGAGTAAAGGTGTATTGATGGAAAAATGCACCTACTGGCCTTGTCTGTAAGTAGCTCTTAGTTCTCACTTTATCTAATCAAGAAGACTTATTCTGAAACCGATAACGGTACTAAATGAGGTGATATGGTAATCAGCAAAGTACGTTTAAATGAAGTATATGTAGTAGACACAATACACTTACATTTCTTTTAACTGGTCCCTTTATACATGTGTACATTGTATTAGAATAGATATGAGTAACAATAATATCATTCCAGCTGGCTAGCTTTACTGTGAACCAGTCATGATTCTAATAAGCGTAGCATAACAGTGATTCAGTTTGCAATAGATCACAGTGTGTGCAGCGTTCGATTTGACCTTTATATTACCGAACTATGTTGCCACAAATATTGCAATAAAATCGTAAGCGAGAATATTGTATATCAGTAAACTTATATACCATGATGTATATTTGGTTGACATGCATGTATATGGTTACTATGGTTGAAATGATATCTATTAGTATCATTTTGTGTCAGAAAAGGAGTTTCTACATGTCAATGTGTACGCTTGACAAGGTATGTGGGCCAGATGATTAGTTCACTCCAATGACTTCTTGAAAGTATGAGTGGATGGAGAGCAGATGTTTAGTTCATTTATAAGATATAAATCAGTGTATTTGGATAGTGGTTTTGGTATTCACTGTCATCCCAAGTCGTTAGTCTTTCTTTACTCATTTAGCTGTTAATAGTGTGGCTGTTAATAAATGCCAAATGTCGAAAACCTATAACTACCTATGCTTGAAGTGTTTGTTTGGGAGGCAATTAAATAAAGGAAAGTGAAAACATGGAATCTAATGGCAATTAAAACCTATTTAGCTGGTAGAATTATTTTCTTTTCCGCTTTCTCCCCCTCCGATTTTGTAAGAAGGGACATGTAGTTCCTTCGCACACTTAGCACTAACTACTAAAACACGCTTAATGTGGTTATATCTGGTGAGTTTGTCGCAAAAGAGCGATATATGGCACCTAATGAGCAAAGCACTCAGAGTAGCAGGACCCGGACGTATACGTTTAAGTATAGACATGGTCTTCCGTCTCAACCAAACTTTAATGCAGTCTTAAAATTCACATGGTGCTTAAAATAACAGAGCAACAATTGGTTTTACTAAAAGCATAGCATAGAAAAGTCTTTAATGGCAGTCGTTTGGCCGCAGCTAATGACCAAATGCCAGGTAATTAGTGCATATTTTATGCTGTTGTTTCGCGGTCCCTTAGAAGCTTTTTGTGATATCTTAAGACAGTGTATTACTTCATGTACAGCATAATATATATTCAACTCAAATGCATGATTCAAACCAAAGTTGAAGGGTTAAACAGTATTATTTTTTGTTTATGGGGAATAGACAGATAAGGTAAAGTCTCACTTAAGCATGCGAGAGATTGACACAGACAACGCTCACAGACATAAATGAATTTAAATACTTGATTTCTTCATCCTTGATTTACATAAAAACAATCATGTATTTCTATTAATCAAAAGTAATTAGTACCTGAATAGTACTCTTAAGGCAGTATACATTTATTAGACAAAATAAATGCCAACTTAAAACTGCAATCTACTGACCTTTGAACACCGGAGTTATGACCCTATGTTTGCCAAAAATGTAACGTTTTTGCGTGTCCGGAGCAATTTCTCAGAAAGTGTATGGAGTTTTTCTATGAAACTTTGTGTAAATATTAGGTAGCATAATGACATGGGGCTCTGCAAGTATCATTCATATTGACTCAGGAACACCAGGATCACGGTCCTTTGTTTGCGAAAAATATAACCGTTTTGTCTGCTCGGAGTCATTTCTCAGAAACTGATTGGAATTTGAGTGAAACTGTTCAGTAGCCTACGGTTATGTTGCTTTGCAAGTATCATTGAAATGGACCTTTGTTTGCGAAAAATGTAACATTTTTGTCTGTCTGGATTATCTCAGAAACTATTTTGAGTTTTACTATGAAACTTTGTGTAAATGTTTAGTACTATTAGGAAATGTGGCCCTGCACGTATCACTCACATTTACCATGGAACACTACAATTGTGGAACTCTGTTTGCGAAAAGCCTGTTTGTCTCTTAGATCATTAACTCAGTTAAATACTGAGGTCAGTGCATGTTTGGCGGAGGATTCAGTGAATGTGCTTGTTAATTCGAAAATAGTCTAAATGCAATACGGAACTTATTCATTTCTTGATGCCGGACACATTCAAGATTTCCACATCATCAAATCATCAACCGTCAACATCCATTCGGATTCATATTCTATACCTAAACGTTTCTATTGTAACAGTAACATTTCGGACCTTCTGGATCTTGATGCGGCGATCGGTAAATTAGATATTATTCTGGAGCCTGATACTACGCTCGTTGGCCACGTTATTATTCTGCATCCTGATGCGACACTCGGTGGCCGAAATTCTATTCTTGATCCTGATGCGACGCTCGGTGATCAAGATATTATTCTGGATCCAATCAGTCCGCTTCTGTCATCCGACAAAGGACTGAGTACCCGGCTTTCCAGCTTTTGATTTCTCAGTTACAATATACGAGGCTATCGGTTTTACTTACTTTTAACTGTTTTTATTTGAAACTATTTATGCTGTGTGGGAAAGCATAACTAGGTGAATAAAAGTGTTCTATTATGTTCATTAAACATATTGTATAAAACCGTTTGGAGGCTTTTTGAATTTCTTTTGTTCTATTATGATCATTAACGATATGCCATTGCATAACACCCTTTGGAAGCCTTCTGTATTTCTTTTGTTCCGTTTATGGTCATTTATATATACAGTCTAATGTCACCCATTTACTGACAGGGCAATGCCACTCATGTTCTTACCGGGTAATGTCACCCATGTTCTGATATTATACCTCGCGTGACTTTCCTATACAACTGTTCCATATACCTGTCATGAAAAAATTTGTACTGCTCCATACAACATTATCTTGTGAGGGTAACATTGCGTCTAGATCAGTGAGCGCCTATTAAACTGTGTGTGTGACGCAATCCGATGCTTGCCATTTGATCACCAAACGACATTTTGACAGTATTTCAATTTTGTAGCCATTTTAGAAAACAAAGAAACAGATATATCAAATTCTATTAGCAAACAGAGCAGACCCTGATCAGACGGCTCTTCTAGGAGCCGTCTGATCTGGGTCTACTCTGTTGTTTGCAAATGCGTGAAAGCACGTTTATATGAGGGAAAGGGATAAGCATGCGAGAGAGGTTGACACAGACAACGCTCACAGACATAAATGAATTTAAATACTTAATTCCTTCGTCGATGCTTTACATAGAAACAAACATGTATTCCTATTAATCAAAAGTTATTAGTACCTGAATATTACTCTTAAGGCAGTATACATGTATTAGACAAAATAAATGCAATTTTAAAACGGCAATCTATTGACCTTTGGTTATGACCCTTCGTTTGCCAAAATGTAACGTTTTTGCGTGTCCGGAGCAATTTCTCAGAGTTTTTTTCTATGAAACTTTGTGTAAATATTAGGTAGCATAATGACATGGGGCTTTGCAAGTATCATTCATATTGACTCAGGAACACCAGGATTATGGTCCTTTGTTTGCGAAAAATATAACCGGTTTGTCTGCTCGGAGTCATTTCTCAGAAACTGATTGGAATTTGAGTGAAACTGTTCAGTAGCGTAAGGTTATGTTGCTTTGCAATACCATTGATATGGACCTTTGTTTGCGAAAAATGTAACATTTTTGTCTGCCCGGAGTCTTATCTCAGAAACTATTTGGAGTTTTACTATGAAACTTTGTGTAAATGTTTAGTACCATTAGGAAATGTGGCCCTGCACGTATCACTCACATTTACCATGGAACACCACAGTTGTGGAACTCTGTTTGCGAAAAGCCTTTTTGTCTCTTAGATCAATAAATTACAATAACTCAGTTAAATACTGAGGTCAGCGCATGTTTGGCGGAGGATATCAATTCAGCGAATATGCTTTTTAATTCGAAAATAGTCTAAGTGTAATACGGAACTACACAATGACTTCTTCATTTCTTCATGCCGGACACATTCAAGATTTCCACATCATCAAATCATCAACCGTCAACATCCATTCGGAAGTTATTATTCTGCATCCGATGCGACGCTCGGTGATCAAGATATTATTCTGGATCCAATCTGTCCGCTTCTGTCATCCGACAAAGGACTGAGTACCCGGCTTTCCAGCTTTTGATTTCTCAGTTACAACATACGAGACTATCGGTTTTACTTACTTTTAACTGTTTTTGTTTGAAACTATTTATGTTGTATAGGAAAGCATAACTAGGTGAATAAAAATGTTCTGTTATGTTCATTAAACATATTGTATAAAACCGTTTTGAGGCTTTTTGAATTTCTTTTGTTCTATTATGATCATTAACGATATGCCATTGCATAACGCCCTTTGGAAGCCTTCTGTATTTCTTTTGTTCTGCTTATGGTCATTAAATATATGTGATATATATATATACATGTACAGTCTAATGTCACCCATTTACTGACAGGGCAATGCCACTCATGTTCTTACAGGGTAATGTCACCCATGTTCTGATATTATACCTCGCGTGACTTTCCTATACAACTGTTCCATATACCTGTCATGAAACAATTTTGTACTGCTCCATACAACATTATCTTGTGAGGGCAACATTGCGTCTAGATCAGTGAGCGCCTATCAAATTGTGTGTGTGACGCCATCCGATGCTTGCCATTTGATCACCAAACGACATTTTGACAGTATTTCAATTTTGTCTAATAATTTGAGAATAAATTGTCATATGACATACAGTATCCGAAGAGAGGTCACCTGTGCTGGAGTAAAACTATAAATAAGTACCCTCCCTTGCAATAATAAAACATGACCAATAAGTAGATGAGAGGAACTCTCCTGTGTAAAAATACATGTCAAATACGTAGATGAAGGGAGGTTTGTTTGTTTGTTTGTTTGTGTTGATTAACGTCCGTTTCTGCTCATTATGGGCTAATTGGACGCCCCAGAGAGAGGGGAGAGGATACAGAGAAACCCCGACGCGATGCCATACTCTTATTATCGACCGAGTTTCTCTGGTTCTTTTAGATGCCCAATGTAAAGCACTAGCCAATACATCGGACCTCGGTTTATAGTCTCGTTCGAAGGATTTGAAGAGAGGTACCCCCCGTAATAATACATGACCAACTAGTAGATGAAAGAACTCTCCCTTGTAAAACAACATGACCACAAGTGGACCAGGGCTACCCCACCACCCTTGTAACATTACAAATAAGAAAGTGCTCCCTTTTGTAAAGATACAACATTATCAATAAGTCGATGAGAGGTTCCCCTACCCCTGCTGTAATTAATACATTACCAATAAGTAGATGAAAGGTACTCTCCCTTATAATAATACAACTTTACCAATAAGCAGATGAAAGTGTTTCCCTTTGTAATAATATATTACCAATAAGTAGGTGAGAGGTACTCTCCCTTGTAATAATACAACTTTACCAATAAACAGATGAAAGTGTTTCCCTTTGTAATAATACAACATTACCAACTAGTAGATGAGAGGAACTCTCCCTTGTAAAACAACATGACCACAAGTGGATCAGGGCTACCCCACCACCCTTGTAACATTACAAATAAGAAAGTGCTCCCTTTTGTAATGATAGATTACCAATAAGCAGATGAAAGGGTTTCCCTTTGTAATAATATATTACCAATAAGTAGATGAGAGGACCCCATTGTAATAATACAACATGACCAATAAGCAAATGAAAGTACTCGCATTTGTAATGATACAAAATTACCAATAAGTAGATGAGTGGTACTCATCTTTGTTAAAATTCATGTCCATTAAGTAGATGAGAGATATACAACACAAGCAATAAGTACAGGAGAAGCATTTCCATACTTGGTTTGTGTATAAAGTTTGTGCATTTCCTCAGTTTTCCCTGAACCCATTACCTGAAATCAATATTAATGTAAGAAATAATGACTGCACGGCTATTTATTTGCTGAATTGTTAAAACAGTATTTGAACAATGACCACTAAATAGAGCTCAAAAGGTATGTTTTAGACAGGTGGTCACTTAACGCAGGATGAAAGTTATACGCAAATACCCTATATAGAAACTTTTTGCGTAACTTTCATTTTGCATGAAGCAGTCACCAGATTTAACAGGCATGCATGTAGTTTTTTATTCATAGAGTGAATGCTATAGATATAAAGGCTCTACAATATAAATGAAACGCAAACTCTTGATTTTCTACATTTCAGCTTTATTAAATAGTCATCATGATATCAACAGGACATAGCCATGTAAGATGCCAAAATAAAAACAGATGAAAACATAATAGCTGTATACATGCAATAGCAAACAAGTGTGAAACACTATGCCCCCAATTGTCGCCAATATGAATTTGACCTGTAATTTGACGTTTGACCTTGATATATGAACTTGACCTTAATAAGTCGCCTCTAAAAATGGTCGCATCCATACGTTGCACATACATGCAAAGTTTGAAGCATATATGTGCAACGGCTACAAAATTATCGCCACGTTAAACTAACAAACCAACCAACAGACAGGGCAAAAACAATACCCCCCTCCCTTGATCCGGGGGGGGGGGCATACAAATCAAAATGATTCAGAACCAAAGGATTGTTCAAAACCTTTTACTCCATAAATACACCTTTAATCGCCCTTGCAGAGTAGACCCAGGTCATGTGGCACTCTTGTAGGAGCTGTATGATCAGGATCTTCTCTGTTTCCTTATGGAATAAAAAAGATATACTTCAACAGTTGTTTTGCCATGGCAAAAGTTTCTTGTGTAAATATGTCAACTTAAAAATCATCTGATTAATATTCATAACGTCTTTATTTCGTACATGAATATTCATGGAGTAAATGGTTGAACAAACGCATACATCTCCCTTATCCTATCAGTACTGCTTATTACTGAGACTTGCTTTTTGTGATGGACTGACAGGCAGATGGGCAGACAAACTGCACAGATGTCAGACTGACAAACAAAATCCTAGCTGACCAAACTTCACATAATGATACTTTCACTACTCAAACATTTTTTTCAGATACATCGGACATACATTTCCCACAAATGAAATCTAACTGAAACTATGTCAAGGTCCATAACTTTGCTGTCGCTTAGCATCACCACAAAGCCCCAGGTGCAAAACACCAAATACATGTGGACTTTCAAAGTTCTTACTCAAATACTTTCTAAAATACATGCTACACAAATATTGCACACCCTTTAAGATAATTTACGCCAGTGTCCATAACTCTATTGTCACTGATTTCACAATTAACAACCCCAGTTGCCATCGTAATATGCTGATAAAAATCCTGTTGGTTTGTATTATTCTAACATAATGCTATTAGAGATACAAGTGCCAACACCACACTATAAACGCCAATTCAAATACAAATGACAAACAGACAGACATATTGAAAACTAGGATAAAAACTAGAACTGTAAGCCACAGGCTAACGAATACCCCCACCTGGCTGCTTGTCAGAACACCTATCATCAATCTGAACATATGTACATACAGAAACATGAAGAGATTTATAAAACCCAATTTATGTAATAAAAATGACAAGATGTTCAGCAATAAAGAAAAATGTCATATTCAATCCAAAAGTACAAAAATGAGTCATGCAGGAAATACCACATACAGAACAAGCACTCGCCCGATCAATTACAAACATAAATAAAGCAACTTTTACCAAATATTGTCAAGTCTAAAAAGGGAGATAAGTCTGTTGTTAAAATTCAAAGAAGTGTTATGGCTGCTGCCAGACAATGTCATCCAATAAGTTCAAGCAGCTTTGTTTATTTTTGTGAAGTGTCAACTCCAAAGTTCTAAACAAATAGGTACCTTTTCAGAAAAACCTTAAGTTCAAGGACCATAACTCTGGCAAAAATTATTCAACCAGACAGATATTCTAACTTAAGCTGCAGCTCATCTAGATTTTAGATGTATGTAAAATATAAAGTCAATATCTCTAAGCACTTCCAAAAAAGACCAGAAAATTGAAAATTTGATAAAAAAAATGAAATTTGATAAAAAAAAATTAAGTTCAAGGGCCATAACTCTGGCAAAAATTATTCAACCAGACTGAGATTGGAAATTAAGCTGTAAATCATCTAGATTTAGCTTTATGCCAAAAATAAAGTTAAAATCCCCAACCACTTCCAAAAAAGTCTGGAAAATTCAAAATCTGAAGAAAAAATATTTTGTACTAAATATGGAGTTGATATCTCCAGTCACTTCCATTAAAAGTCCAGAAAACCGAAAAACATTGGTAGGGGACTAAAAGGGGGAGAGAACTTCTGAAGTAATAGTCCGATCATAATGAAAATATGCGGTGCACATGTTTATATGGTCATATGACTATACATGAAGTTTCAACAAAATTGAAGCAAAACTGTAGAAGAAGAAGGCCGGACAAAATTGTGTCTACGGACGGACAGACGGACGGACAGCCTGATTCCAGTATACCCCCCCCCCCCAAAAAAAAAAAAAAAAAAAAAAACACACACAAAAAAACAAACAAACTTCGTGGTGGGGGGTATAATTATATGTAATCCAAGTATCAACAGAAAATTATTACTAGGGTAAAACAAGGTAAATACAAATGTAGTAATCCCAATGGACTGTGGTTATGGTTGTTGACTTACAATAACTTAGCCCCTCATAGACGTGGGTTCTTCGGATCCTGAACTGACACTAATACCTTTCATGTAAGGCGGCTTAGGTGTGCCCGTAGCTCTACCTGTCTGGAGTAGAATGCTGAATATTTACTTTACTGAGCAAATTCTCATTTCTACATCAATTCAAACTTTCAGTTATATTTTACATTTCTTTCCAAACAATGATTTGGTATTGCGACTGATTATTTTTCAGCTTGTTATATATCACTGAAAACACAGGCTGCAGGTTTTGTATAATAATATTTTTCATTTACTGTGATAGAAAATAACCCAAGGATCATTATTAGGATTCTTGATAAAATTCCCGTTGAGAAGATAGTATTTGACCCTTTACTCCATAGGAGGTTTTTACAATATAATCCTATATAAAACTTGTGACCCCCGGGGTTGGACCCCTGGGGAAAAATCTGAACAATCTATGTAGAGGTCCACTAGACCATTCTACATACCACATTTGGTAGCCCTATGCCTTACAGTTTTTGACAATAAGATTTTTAAAGTTCTCAGTAAAATTTGTGACCCCCGGGCAGAGCCAATTTTGACCACAGGGGCATAATTTGGACAATCTTAGTAAAGGTTCACCAGAGGATGCTACATACCAATCACAGCTCTAAGCTTTTCGGTTTCGGACAAGAAGATTTTTAAAGTTTTTACTATATAATCCAATGTAAAATTTGTAACCCCCGGGGTTGTGCCAATTTTGACCCCAGGGGCAAAATTTGAACAATCAATGTAGAAGTTCACTAGATAATTCTACATACCAAATTTGGTAACAGAGTTCTACATGGAATCACATTCTTTGAACAACTTTGGAACAGGTTGACCCAAGAACATTCCTGCCAGCAAGTAGTTTAGGAGGAGGTGTCATTTTAAGAAAACGTTGACGACAGATGACGGACGACAGACACAGGGCGATCACAAATAGCTAAAAATCGGACATTATCGCGCCCATCTGATAAAATAAACCTGTCAAACAGAAAGTTTGGAACATTTTCTATGGGTTTCCGTGAAATCACGGGAAAAGGGGGGGGGCTTACATTGGCATATTCCAGCGATGAATTTGGAAGGCAAGGATCTTATAAACACTTGGAAAACTTTCTACACGCACGTAGATTTCATTTTTAAAGACCGGTTAAAGGACAAATCAAAAGAAGAAAAACGTGCGTATCTTATGATTTGGGCTGGAGAACCTGGGAGAGAAGTTTACGGTACATGGGACATCACGGAAATAGAGAAAAAAGATAAAGAGGCAATACGAGCGAAATTTGCAGCGTATGTAGGGCCAAAAACGAAAAGTTTTCAATCGGTACAAATTTCAATGCAGATTACAGCCACACAATGAGTCTTGTGATCAATTCATAACGGATCTGAGAGTTCTAGCATCAGATTGTGGCTACGAAGGAGAAAAGGATAAGATTATTAGAGATTGGAATCATTTCGGAAAAGAGAAGAGAAAAAATGATTAACGAGGGTTCTGATCTGACTTTGGTGAAAGCCAATGAGATTTGTAGAACGTATGAATTGTCTCAAAAGCAACTGAAAGCTATGAATGTAGGCGAAGATCCCAATGTACACGTGATCAATAAAGGTCAGAGAAAGCCTATGCAGAAAGCAAGTAGCGTTGCTAAGCTGCCACCTGGTCAGCCAACAAACAGAACGCATTAAAGCAGAAAGCTTGTACGAGATGCGGTAGGGTACATGGAAAGCAATGTCTCGCAACAGGAAAACGCTGTAATAAGTGTGGTAAAATGGATCACTTTGCTATTGCCTGTAAAACAAAGACAGAATATTTCAAGTCCAAAGTATCACAAGAATATTATGATTATGATGCCTTGTTCTGTCGGTTCATTGTTTACAAACAAAAAAGAGAAAACAGAGAAACTATGATACTGCCGAAGAAAAGTTGACTGTGAATAATGTAGAGATCAAATTTCAGTTAGACACAGGATCTTAAGTGCAACGTGCTGTCCTGAAAGACTATAAAAACTTAAGCTTCATGGACCAATGAGGAAGCCAGAAGTAGCTTTACGCTCATTCTAGGGCCACAAAATGTTGTCCGAAGGTGTATTAACACATGATCTACAGTGCAGAAATGAACTTTTTTATGTAAAGTTCTATGCTGTGGAAATACAGCCAACGTCCATCATCAGCGGACAAACTGCTGAAGAAATTGGCCTAATAAAGAGAATGTTCCAAATTGAGGCAGAATACAAGGATGTTTTTGAAGGCTTAGGTTCCATTCCAGTAGAACATACGATAAAGTTGGACAAAGACACAGAGCCAGTTGTTCATCTACCTAGAAAAGTGCCAATTGCTTTAAAAGTAAAATTAGAGTTAGAGAGAATGGAAAAGCTAGGCGTGATAGATAAACAAAATGAACCTACAAATTTGGTAAACACCATGGTAACTGCAACTAAGCCAAATGGATGTGAGAATTTGTATTGATCCAAAGGATCTGAATAATGCAATTCAAAGAGAACATTTCCCAATGAAGACCATTGAGGAAGTGGTAGCAGAAATTCCAGATGGAAAAGTTTGTAGCAAACTAGATGCTACATCAGGATTTTGGCAATTTAGATTGGATGAGGAAAGCTCAAAGTTGACAACATTTAACACACACTCTTTGGGAAGTATAGTCGGAATAAAATCCAATCCAGATTGGGAGATGTCATGTATTCACTATAGATTTATGGCATTCCAGTCATTTCGGTAGATATGATACTCATAGGTTTTTAGTGTATGTTATCTTTTTAGAGTAATGTCCCTTGGCTAATAAAGTATGAAGACCAGTTACATGTCTCGTTATTCATTACATTATGCAGGCGATTGGAAACATGTATCTAACTTTGATAGATAATCTCATGAGGACAATTTCTATGAAACTTGGTCAAATTTCATTTCGAAGAATTTGTCATTTATCAAATTGTTCAGTAAAGAGGACCAATAGATAATGCTACATACCAAATATCAATGGTCTAGGCCCTACGGTTTCAGAGAAAAAGATTTTTAAAGATTTTCCTATGAAAAACTGATAAGCCCCGGGGCGGGGGCATTTTTGGTCCGGGGGTCATAATTTGAACAATATTTGTAGAGGACCATTAGATGATGCTACATACCAAATATCAAAGGTCTAGGCCTTACGGTTCCAGAGGAGAATATTTTTTAAAGATTTTCGTATGAAAAACTGATAAGCCCCAGGGCGGGACCATTTTTGGTTCAGGGGATATAATTTGAACAATCTTTGTAGAGGACCATTAGATGATGCTACATACCAAATATCAAAGCTCTAGGCTTTGTGGTTTCAGAGCAGATGTTTAAGTAAATTATTGACGACGCACGACGCCGGAAACCGGAGCCAGCCCCTTCACAATACCTCAGCTGGCACTTTGTGCCAGGTGAGCTAAAAAAGTAAGGGTGACAAAGAGAGTACCGCCTTGGAACAGTCAGTGGCAAAATAACAACTGGGGTTTAAACCGGTTTACGGACGTCCTAACCTAACACTTCTCTAACAGTCACATTAGCTTAACAAATAGTGTAAATAAAGGTGTCCCCGCTAGACTGTCCCACAACATAGAAAACGGTAAACACAGTTCAGGGAAGTTCAGGGGATGCTTGTCTCCCAGATAATACTTGCCTGCAAAGCCAACTAGATATGGAATAAAGGTATTGGTGCGTGCTGACCCCACAAATGGATTTACTAATGAGTTTGAAGTATATACAGGAAAAGAAGGCGACCTTAAGTTGGACTTGCATCATGCGTTGTTCTGGATCAGACCATGAAAATATGGATTAACCCTTCACTTGCTATTCACGTCAATATACCTACCTGTAAATAGTGTAGAACCAGATGAGACAGCTCCTGTAGGAGCTGTCTCATCAGGGTCTGCACTATTTACAAGTTGAGTGTGCAACCAGTGCACTCCACAGCAGTGATTGCACAGCGAAATACTTATACACAGTGAAGATATATGTAATTATACAACAGGGTATGGGTAAAGAAGGAGAAATGCATTTTAAAATTCAGCAAGCGAAGGGTTAATATTTCTTCACAAGCCCGTCTCTGTTTACGACCCTGCTCGGCAACGGTACGTACACAAGAGGAAAAATCAGAACTGATATAGAGAGCAAAGTATGCAGAAAGTCTAGTAATGGGGATGTGACGGAAATGCGAGCACCACAGACTTTACCATTGTACAATGACAACATGAATGGTGTGGATCATGCGGATCAGCTTAGAACGAAGTGCAATACATACAGGTCGTCACGGAAATGGTGGTTGTAGCTATTTTGGTTTTTGTTTGACAGCTGTGACGAATGGATGTATTTTGCTGAAGGAGTCCAGACATCACCAGCGCCAAACAGGACGAACCAAGGTCAGGACCATGGCAGAATGGCACTGGCCAAACAGCTCATTGGTGACTACATGGAGAATGACAGAGCTGCTTTGGCCACGATTACACAGGGGCACTTTCCAAAGAAAAGTGAAAAATGTGGACGATGTGCACAGTGTAGTAAACAAAAAAGAAGACTGGAAATAGTAAATATGTGCTCATGTGCAATGTTCATCTTTGCGTTGACTGTTTTCAGTCATATCACATGGATCTAATCAGATAAAAGATCACCCATTTTCAGAATATATGAACTAATGCTACATGTTTGCATTTAACCCTTTACAAACTTGGATCAGTCTGGACAGGGTCTGCTTAAGTTTACTTATATAATAAATTCTGAAGGGAGGTGCTCCCCCGAGAGCAAAAATTGCAACACAAAAAGAGAAAATTGCAGACTCGGTTTTATTGAGTCATGAACAGTAATTGAAAGTGCAGTACTGCTCACGCCCCCTAGCACCGGCTTAAGTGGTTTTCAATTTTCAGAACAAGAAGTACTGAAATTCAAGATCTCGAAGGATCAGAAGGTATAACAACACTGAGAATGAAGTACGGGGCGACGTTTTACTGCCACCACACAAGCACTTAACACCTGCTGTTGTGAAGATTATAAATTCTGAAGGGAATACAATACACCTTATTCTTCATTGTTTGCTGTGATAGTAAAATTCTGTTTTAGGAGCCAAATTAACAATTTATTTACTTTATATAATCATCCCTTTACTCCATAAATACGCCTTTGCAAACAAAGTAGATCCAGATCAGATAGCTCCTATATGAGCCGTCTGATCAGGGTCTGCTCTGATTGCTTATGATATAATATAGACATGATTATACAGTTTCCGTCATGGCCAAAATTATTACTGTGTTATTTTAAGAAATTAATCTACTAAATATTAATGACATCATTATTGTTACATGAATATTCATGCACTTTACCACTGTATTTGCCATCACGGTTGTTGTAGATTAGTCGGAGGGGATACGTTTATTTAAACTGTTTGTCTTTAGGGTGGGGATGGAACACGTGTGAGGTTGGGCGCCCCTAAACCCAGTGACTTTTACTATCGAAATCTCTCGATTATTGCAAGTACCAATGTAATCTCAAGGCGCTTCTGCGACACGGTATTTCACATCCTGAATTTTATGGTGATGTGATTTACAAACTTCGTAAAATTATTGGAAATACCTATTTTCTCACTTTGTTCATCAAATATGTTAAAAAATCATTAAAAATGGATATGATCCTGTAGTACTACAACATACTGCATGTTTGGTTGTGAACCCTTTTACAGTTGGCAATCACGCTGGCCTCTTTGCATGTACGCCGACAAGAAAGGTTTAGTACTCTATGAAGGCGACCTCTTAAATCCAGAAATGGAAGGAGAAAGTCGGATATCTGTACTATTTCGTTCTTGTCGTACCCTTTATTACTTTTCTACAGTTACTCTGTTTGCAGCTCAACCATTGAGTACACTAGCGATAGGTGGATACAGTTTGTTCACTTAAATGTTTTCGTTATACATGCACTTTACCACTGTATTTGCCGTCGCGGTTGTTGAGGGGATATGTTTATTTGCACTGTTTGTCTGTTAGGGTGGGGATGGAATAAGTGTGAGGTTGGGCGCCCATAAACCGGTTTAACCCCCAGTGACTTTTGTCACTGACCGTTCCAAGGCGGTACTTCCATCTTCCCCCTATTGTATGTTTGTTTTGTCTTTGTGCGTCTCTTGATGTTTTTATAGTTATGTACATTTGCTGTTTCCTTGTGTTGCTGTTCGGGCAACTGTTTGTTCTGTATGTGGTGTTTCCTGCATGACTCATTTTTGTACTTTTGTTAATAGGCCTTGACTACACAGTACTGCCTAAGTCATTAGAGGAATTGAGCGGTGAGGAGGGGTCACCTAGTGCTAGATTAACCCCTCTTGGATGGACATGCGTGGGTCCAATCAATATTGTCCACATTAGCAAATTGACAGTTACTTTATATTTCATTCAAGCACATGTAGTTAAATGAGTGAGGATGTTAGTGATGTTCTTAGAAAGTTTGAGAAGTTAAAAATGTCGGACAAAATGTAAAGCAACCTCAAATTGCTGATGCGTACAAGATCATGGAATTTATGGACAAAGGCGTAAAACATGATCAAGAGCATCAGAGATACGAAGTGCCAATTCCATGGAAAACTAGTAAAAATGAGTTGAAAGGCAGTAACTTTGCAACGGCGAAGAGGAGGCTCCAGTTTACTGAGAAAAAGTTGCAAAAGAACTCAGAACTGCAAAATTCGTAGTGAAATCATTGATAGGTATGAACAAAATGGGTATATTTTGAAATTCAAAGGGAATAAACTGGCTGAAAGGCCAAGATGGTACCTTCCACATTTTCTTGTGCGAATGGATAAAGCAACAACCAAAGTGAGATTGGTATTTGACGCGTCCACAAAATGACAGTGTGTCGTTAAATGACGTCATATCCCAGGGGCCAATGCTGCAGAACGAAATGTATGATGTGCTGCTTAGATCAGTTCCTGTCCCTATTTGACGGAAAGATTGGAAAAACCAAGGACATCAAAGTCAAATTACACATTGGCCAGAATAAGGCCCCTATATCACAACGTCACAGGTGTATACCTTTCCATGTCCGGAAGGATGTTGAGGATGATCTCAAACGTCTTGAAGACATTGATGTTATACAGCCAGTGACAGGACCGACTCCCTGGATCAGTCCAGTCGTGGTCGTTCAGAAGAAGAAATCAGGGGTAATGCTTTGCATTGACAAGCGCATGGCGAACAAGGCCATAGGTCGAGAGAAACATCCTATGCCAACTGCTGACGAGCTTATGACAGATCTGAACTCATCTACTGTTTTCAGTAAACTCGATCTGTCTAACCCTTGACACCAACTTGGGCTTGATAAGTAGATACATCACAACGTTCACCACACATTTTGGCCTGAGACGTTATAAGCGTCTTCTTTTCGGTGTCAATGCTGCTTCTGAGATATTCCAAAAAGCCATATCTGACTTACTAGCGGATATACCTGTCGGATGACATCATCATCCACGGTAAGACGCAGTCTGATCATGATCATGCTCTCAGACAAACACTTAAACGGCTCAAAGGTGCCAAGCTTAAAGACAAATGCATCTTTTCTGTAAAAAAATACTTTCTTTGGACATGTTTTCAGCAACTAGATGTTTCGGCAGACCCAGAGAAGATCGCTGCAATCGCTGGTCAAGCCCCACCAAAGAATTCTGGTGAAGTAAGATCATTTCTTGGTATGACACAGTATGTCTCAAGGTACACAAAGTATGCAACTCTTCCTTAGCCCCTCCGAAAACTCACTCGAAAGGACACCCATTGGTCATGGTCTGAGGCAGAGCAAGCCTCATTTGAAAATCTTAAAACTGCCCTATTTAGCACACAGGTTTTTGTATATTTTGACCCAATGAAGAAAACGGAGGTGCTAGTAGACGCGTCTCCAGGGGGCTTAGGGACTATGTTAACCCAAGAAGGCAAGGTTGTTTGTTATGCCAATAGGGCTCTTACAGATGTGGAACAGCGATACTCGCAGACATACCGAGAAATGCTAGTGGTAGTGTATGGCGTAGAACACTTCCATCTGTATCTATTCACATCTGAATTCAATGTGATAACAGATCACAAGCCCTTGCTTGGTATTATCCTGAGTCAAAAACCTGCTTCTGCAAGTGTCATAGGATCGCTGTATCATGTGGTAGAGAAATGAATTATTAGACACAAACCGTATCTTAGTTTTTATTGACGTATCTTGACCTTTAAACAAGTCACCCAGTAATTATCTTTATATCATTATCAATTTATCATATTCTATATATTATCCCATCCTAATATGGCCCTTATACTAAGTATTGCTTACTAATCCTGTCACGTGATCGACATGGGACTACAAATGCAATGCCTCGTTGCATTTGCCGTTTCGTTATTGGAATGGACACGTGTGTTGTCCTGTAATAGATATTATATCTACGATATATGTCTATTTGCATGTTAGTAAGGTTTAATATGTCGTTGCTAGTTCAGCTCTGAAATGTTAATTGTCTTTATTATGTTGTAAACTTTCGTTATTTTCTGTTGCATTTGCCGTTTCGTTACTGAAATGGACACGTGTGTTGTCATGTAATAAATATTATATCTACGATATATGTCTATTTGCAGACTTTTGCTTTGTTGTCTTCCTACTGCAAACACACAGTGAATTCATAAATTCAGGGCGAAAGAGCTACGTCGGCATTCGCATAGAGCGTTGGAGGCTACATCTCATGCCGTACCAATTCACTCTTGACTATAGACCAGGTAAAGATGATCAAAACCCTGTAGATTATATGAGTAGGCACCCGTTTGAACAGCCGAAAAGAGACAATGCTGCTGAAACATTTATTGCCTTCATAAGCCAGCATGCTGTCCCAAAGGCAATGTTTTTTTGATGAAGTGCAAATAGCAACATGGGAAGACCAGACTCTCCAGAAGGTCATGACTGCTATTTAGGCTGGCAGGTGGTGGCATGATCCCGACTTATCTCTGTACTTTCGTTTTCAGGATGAGCTCATCGGAGAGAAAGTTTGGTTCCCTGGTATTGACAAAATGGTAGAGGACACAGTTAGAGTTCCAGACACACTCCAAACCCAGGAGGATGACATCATGGCTGATGAGACCCCAACATCTGTTCAGACACAAGTAGAGGCGCCTGCACCAGACAAAGAGAAGTCAACAGAGAGCAGAAACAGGCCAAGACGAAACCGGCGAGAACCATGTGTTGATAATGCTTTTTAAGTATAGACAACTTGTTTAGTTAATACACTGACCGTTCCAAGGCGGTACTTCCATCTTCCTCCTATTGTATGTTTGTTTTGTCTTTGTGCGTCTCTTGTTGTTTTTTCTACCTATGTACATTTGCTGTTTCCTTGTGTTGCTGTTCGGGCGAGTGTTTGTTCTGTATGTGGTGTTTCCTGCATGACTCATTTTTGTACTTTGTTTAGTTAGTTTAGTTAGTCATTATTACAATGTAGCGGTTCTTACGGGGCATTAGAATTGTAAAGAAAAACCCGAGCTCGTGTTTGGTTTAAAGCCAACAAAATCGTCATTAATATTGACATATGGTGTCAGAATAAAGCAATATGGACAAGTTAGATCCTCCGAAAGCCCTGCAGTTGGACGGCGACCTGGCAGAAAATTGGAAACGCTTCCAGCAGAGGTTTGATTTGTATCTCGTGGCGACCGGCGCCTCGGAGAAAGAAGAGAAAACCAAAGCATGCTTATTTCTGCATGTCATTGGCGATGACGCCTTGGACATTTACAATAATTTCAAGTTTGAGACTGACGGGGATAAACAGAAACTTGCTAAGATCAAAGAGAAGTTCAACGAGTACTGTAACCCCAAAAAGAACCAAACATTTGAGAGACACAAAATCTTCACGTGTGTTCAAAAGGCTGATGAAAATATAGATTCATATGTCAATGAGTTGAGAACCAAAGCAAAAACATGTGAATTCGGAGATCTGACAGACTCATTAATTAGAGATAGAATTGTATGTGGCATCCGTGACAGTAGGGTAAGGGACAGACTACTGCGTGAACAAGATCTTGATCTGCAGAAAGCAATCACAACGTGTCGGGCAGCAGAGAGAACATCAGAGACCATAAAAGAGTTATGCTTGACTTTGGTGAAAGTGGGATAAGGACGAGGTTGGGTACCCATAAACCAGGTTCAAGTCCCCCAGTAGCCCTTTTTTATTGCTTTTGGCTGCTGGCCGTTCCAAGGCGGCACTCCTGCTTTCAGCCTACGGTCAATTTTGTTTTTTAATATGCTTAATGTTTAATGTGTTTCGTCTTGATATGCGTCCTGTTATGTTTTGTCTTGTGGCTTTACCGTTTCTCGTTAGATGGTGTTTGATGCGGTGTCATTCCGTGTGTGGCTCTCCCTGTTTGACTATTTTTCCATATTAAATCAGAGTCAAAAGAATGAAGAAGCGAACGTAAATATAGTCAAATCGAATGGAGCATGAAAGAAAGAGAAGCCAATGTACCCGACAGGCGACATGAACAATAGACAGAGTTACCCTAAGAAAAAACAACCAGAAACTGAAAAACGGAGATCTTGTGGTCGTTGTGGATCAGTGCATGGGTTTCAATGTCCTGCCTTTGGCAAAATTTGCAAAAGCTGTGGAAGGAAAAATCACTTTGCAAAGAAATGTTACTATAGAGCCACAAATGTTCATAACATAAATGAGACCTATGACACTCCTAGCGAGAGTGAAAGTACAGAAGAATTCTTTGTTGACTCTGTTGAGAACACCGACATAAAAACAGAAAGTAAATACAAACTGAAGATGAAAACAAATGGAAAAAACATTAAATATAAACTAGACACTGGTAGTGAAGTGAATGTCCTTTCTTTGAAAGACTTCAATGAACTAGATCACAAACCCAAGCTACATAAAACCAAAGTCAGACTGACATCGTATAGTGACGATAATATTCCGACACAGGGTGCGTGCATGCTAGACCTCATTTACAAAGGAAAATGTCATAAATTGCATTTCATAATAGCAAAGAAAGATGTCATTCCAGTTTTAGGAGAGAAGTCACTTGACAAACTTGGGTTGATCAAAAGAGTATTCACTGTGGAGATGGATGACCCTGAACAGAAAGACATAAAAACTCATTCGGGTGGTGAAAAGTCAGCTGAAGATATAGTCAGTCAGTACAATGATGTGTTTGAGGGGTTAGGTTGCCTGAAAGGAGAGTATAGAATTGAAACAGATGAAACTGTAAAACCAGTGGTAACACCGTGCCGTAAAATTCCATTTAAGCTGCACAATAAACTTAAAGCAGAACTTGACAGAATGGAGTCCGAAGGAGTAATCTGTGATGAAAGTGAACCAACAGATTGGGTGAGTGGAATTGTAACGCCAATAAAAAAGAACGGTGACATAAGGGTTTGCTTAGATCCAAGACCGCTAAACAGGGCAATTAAGCGTGAACATTACAAATTTCCTACAAGAGAGGAGGTTACCGCACAGTTTGCAAATGCCAAATACTTCAGCAAACTGGATGCTTCAAAGGGATTCTGGCAGTTGAGGTTAGATGAAAAATCTTCAAAACTAACCTGCTTCAATACACCGTTTGGAAGAAAACGCTTCTTAAGGTTACCTTTCGGAATAAAGTCGGCACCTGAAGTTTACCATAGAGCCATTCATGAGATGTTTAGTGACATACCCGGAGTAGACACAAGCATGGATGACATAATAGTGTTTGCCGACACTATTAATGACCATAACCAGAGACTGAAATGTGTACTAGATACTGCCAGGAAAGAAAATCTGAAGCTAAATAGAGACAAGTGTGTGTTTGGTGTTCAAGAACTTACATTCCTAGGGGATGTATTGTCTTCAGATGGCCTGAAACCAGACCCTGTCAAACTTCAAGGATTAATAGAGTTCCAGACACCACAATCAAAGAAAGAGGTACAAAGGTTCCTAGCGATGATTAATTATCAAGGTAGGTTCTTCCAAAATCTCTCAGCAAAGACTGAACCCTTGAGAAAACTGTTAGAAGAGAGAAATGAGTTTGTTTGGGATAGAGAACAAGATGAATGTTTTCGTGATCTAAAAGATATGCTATCGAGAGAACCCTTGTTAAAGTTCTATGACCCGGACAAATCAATCAAGATATCGTCTGATAGCTCTAAAGCTGGACTAGGAGCAGTGCTCTTGCAGAAACATGAATCTGACTGGTACCCAGTAGCATATGCATCACGTTCATTAACTGAAGCAGAACAACGCTATGCGCAAATAGAAAAGGAGTGTCTGAGTATTGTGTTCGCATGCGAGAGATTTTACCAGTATGTGTATGGCCAGGCATTTGAGTGTGAAACTGACCATAAGCCTCTAGTGACCATAATAAACCAGAAAAATCTGAATGACTGTCCACTACGTATTCAGAGACTACTTCTGAGGCTTCAGAAGTTTGATATTCGCGTGTCCTATACACCAGGCAAGTTCATGTACACGTCAGATGCACTGTCTCGCGCGAGCAGTAAATCAACAAATTCAAACGCAGTCAGTGGAGAAGCTGAAGTAGAGGTTTATGTAAATGCTGTCATAACAAACCTACAAGTGTCTGATGAGAAATTACAGGAAGTTCAACAAGAAACAGAAACTGACGAACAATTCCAACTGCTAATAGAGAGCATACTGACTGGATTTCCAGAGGAGAGGTCTAAGTGTCCCGTAGATATTCGAGAATTCTGGAACGTCCGAGATGAATTAAGCTATGTAAACGGCATCGTGTTGAAAGGTCTGAAACTTGTGATTCCAAAAAGTATGCGCAAAGAAATGCTCAGGAAAATTCATGTCGGTCATCTGGGTATTGAGAAGTGCAGGCGCATGGCCCGAGAAGTCCTGTATTGGCCAGGACTCAATCAATCGGTTTCGGAAATGGTGAAGGCGTGTTCGACATGCATGGAGTTCAAGCCGCGTCAAGCATCAGAGCCACTGATGCCACATCCGGTGACTAGCTATGCGTGGGAAAAAATAGGAGTCGACCTGTGCCAGTTTGAGAAAGAAAATTATCTAGTAGTGTGTGATTACTACAGTAATTACCCAGTTGTGTGTAAACTAAGATCAACAACAAGTGAAGCAGTTATCAATGCTATGAAATATGTTCTAAGCAATTACGGTATTTGCAAAGAGTGTTTTTCAGATAATGGCCCCCAGTTTTCAAGTCAGGAGTTTAAAAAGTTTGCTCGCGAATACGGGTTTAAGCATTCAACATCATCACCGAGATACCCACAAAGTAATGGGCTCGCTGAATCGAGTGTGAAAGTTGTGAAAAATCTTTTGAAAAAGTCTAAATCTGATGGGAGTGATTTCAATTTAAATCTTCTTGTGTATAGGTCAACACCCCTCGAGTGTGGTAAATCACCGGCAGAAATAATGTTCGGCCGGAAAATTCGATCTAATTTGCCAGTAGTTGAAAAAATGCTGGGTAAAAGTAATGTGAATCATGAAAAGTATCAAAAACAAAAAAGTGTTCAGAAGGAAAAGCAAAAGCTGCGTTTTGATAAGAGAGCGTGCAAGTTATCAGAGTTAAGCGAGGGGGAAAGTGTTAGGCTTAGAAATATAGGGGATACGTGCTGGTCTGAAAAAGGGTTTGTAAAAAATCAGGTAGACCCAAGGTCTTACATAGTTGAAATGTCAGATGGTTCATGTTATAGAAGAAATAGAAAAGATATTCTTAAAACATCAGAGCAGTTTGATAAAGTAGATCTAGATGATGATTTAGTTGACAATGACAATGATCAGCAGGTATATCTTGGTACTGATACGTGTGATGGACAAAACTTTGAACAACCCTGTGAGGCACGAGGAATTCAGGCTCCAAGACGATCTGAAAGGGTTAAAATTATGCCAAAGAGACTGATTGAAGAAATCTGATCTACATAGTTGCTATTTAGTTTGCCATATGACTTCATCTGCGTTAAAGCTAATGTTGTTCAGTAGATTGATAAAGGAGTCATATATGTAAAAGTTGAAAACATATTTTGCGATACTAAATACAAGATATTTTGGTTTGTTGTTGATATGCAAATCAACATATCTCTATATTTAGAAACAAAAGAGCTTAATTCATTTGTCAGATTTTGGATGTTGAAAATTGAATTTAAAGAAGGGGAGGTGTGTTGATAATGCTTTTTAAGTATAGACAACTTGTTTAGTTAGTTTAGTTAGTCATTATTACAATGTAGCGGTTCTTACGGGGCATTAAAATTGTAAAGAAAAACCCGAGCTCGTGTTTGGTTTAAAGCCAACAAAATCGTCATTAATATTGACATAAACCAGTCCGTTAATAAGACTATGTTATAATCTGATTCTTTGTCATGCTAGTGCTAGGCCTGGTTCCATGGCGTCATTGGCATAATAATCCCCGTGGATCCAGAGAAGCCACAAGGTTTCTATCTCTTGTATATAATTAGTAATTTGATTCCACTGTGTTAATAATCCCCGTGGTATCAGAGAAACCACAAGGTTTCTATTTTCATCTTATTTAGTTACTTTTAGATATCATTTTCACATTATTCTTATTCGGGCATAATAATGAGTGTTTCATTAAAGCATAATAGCCATTGTTCCAAAGAGCCAACAAAGAAAACAAAAAGTCTAGTTATTTTACCTAGTCACTAGTTTAGTTAAGTTACATATAGTATTGTGTTGGATTGTGAAAACATTACATTCTATCATTTTATTAGAACAACTATAATGTAAAATGAATAATCGTGTTTGAAGAACATTTAAAACTTTTAAGAACTCTGACTTTTTATTCGACACACGGAGGGATGTAGTATCCTAGACTTAATTGACTGTTAACACATAATTATACTTGTGTGAGATCATCCTGTTCCCAATCGCATTTAATAAAAGTAAAAACCGCACCAATGACCCAGACTTCCGGTTTACTATATATAATGAATACATACGTGAAATAAATCCGATACACAGAGCAAGTTGTTTGTTATTACAAGACACCACAATTACAGGCTTGCAACTTTTACTTTTTACACCATCGTCTTTCACACACAAAATTATGATCTGCAAATTATTAAATCACTATTAAAAATACACCATCATGTACAAGTTGCGCATTTTGATACCAAATTTGTCTATCGTTTGTTCTTATAACCCTAACTCCCTCAAACCAAATGTACAGTTTCTTTATCTAGTTAGTATATATAGCTAAAGCAAAAATTGGTATCAGAGCGAGGTGGTTTATTCATATTACCAGCAGAATCGGCAAAAAATGTCAACAGACGGAGACGGCCAATCGAGTATGTACGATAAAAATGACAAAATCAAGTACAAAGTAGTATTTTCAAGATTCAAGAACCAGACAATGAACCTTTTTTATGCTGAAGGCGCTGAAAATTCTAACATCAAATCTCTTTGTGAAAAGTTATGCGATGTACTTGAGAGACTTATGGATATTATGGAGAAACATTTAGACAAGTATGTGACTGCGGGAGACAATATGAACGCTAATGCTGTGACTGAAGAGATGGATGACAAAAAGACAGAGTATAGAGAGACAATGAATGATGTGAAATCACATTTTGAGCAAGAAAACGCCGCAAGATCAGTGTGCAAAGAAAAAATTGATTCAATGCATAGTGATCTCGGAAGAGACCTGTGGATATGCCCACATTCTACGGTGACAAAACCAAATATGAATCATGGAAAGCCTCATTCATGGCATATATAGATAATGCGCCCGCCACATCAGAATATAAACTGTTGCAGCTCAGGCAATACATGAAGGCGGATGCTCTGAAATGGGTTGAAAACCTGGGTCATTCCGAAGCAGCGCATGAAGAAGCAAAGTTACGATTAGAAAGAAAGTAAGGTGGCGTTGCCAAAGTTGTAAATAGATTTCTAGACGATCTGGAAAATTTCACTCCCTTGAGAAATGAAAGTGTCAAAGTGCTCGATTTGCAGACATGTTGGAAGTTGCAGTAATTAATCTGTAACAAGTGAAGCATGATGAAGATTTAAAAAGATAGTTCCCTTTATCACCGACTTCAAAGAAACAGCCGCAAATCATGTTGACCAGGTATAACTGGCAAGTACATGAGTCAGTGGAGACCCTGCATAAGTGGGTGAACCAGGAGACTGAATATGCTATTCGCGCAAATGAGACCATACATGACACGCATAAAGGTCAGAAATTCGGTAGAAGTTTTCATTGAAAAGACAGTCACGATAAGACATGTGAAATATGTGGACAAGACCATACGGTCTGGAACTGTTCTGTTTTTAAAGGTATGACCCTAGAAGAGAGATTGCAAAGCGCAAAGGAGGCAAGATTATGCTTTCGATGCCTCAAGACCAACCACCTAGGCAGAAAGTGTAAGTTTCTGGGCAAATGTGGTGTCAATGGTTGTGAAAAAACCCATAAAAGGCTGCTTCACAGTGAACTGAATGCTAATGCAGAAGCATTTACACCTTTACAATCATCTCAAACCCTGCAGTGTAACAGTGCAAATCACATAGCGTTCGTTCAGAACTGTTCCTGTCATTCTTAAGGTATCCAGCAGGGAAATCAGAGTAAAAGCATTGTTGGACGATGGTTGTACCAAGTCATATGTTAACCAAGATGTAGCTGCATAGCTGGGACTCTAGGGTGAAAAATGCTGGGTCGAGGTGAACCCGATGAATGGCAAATCTGGGCAATTCCAAACGTCCTGTGTTAGTTTTCAGACTCAGAGTGAGAGCCGTGCAGTCATCATGAACATTAAAGCACGAACAGCGAACTAGAACTATCACTAAACGTGATGGAATACCCCCGCTCAGCTGCCTTGATCCCGAATCAAACATTTTGGTGCCATGACCAGGATTAAAAATATATTGGTGCCTTAACCAGGATTTGTGCCACAGACAGACAGGCAGACAGATCAACCATCACACCGACTCCTATATTACCCTCTCAAACGTTTGTGGGGGTATAAAAAGTCTACCGTTTATGGGGATTATAATTTGCTTTTCTATGGTTTGGTCCCACCCATAGTGCCCCCGGGTATGGGGAGCTAAAAAAAAATTCCAAACCAAAATAATCTCTGGTTCAGTTCCTACAACTTTCAAATGCACATGTCTACAAAAAGTCAACATTCTTTAAAGAAATAGGGATTCATCTGGTTAAAGATTCAAATTGTTGACAACGGGCGATCACAACTGGATATCAACCAACCAACATTAGAGAGACTAGACTTCAGTATTCTGAAGTTTGAAACTTTAAATGAATTTGTTTTAAGTATGATGGTTATGTACTACTCTTTTAATACAAGTCTTATATTAGAAGTTAAAGTGGAGATTGATATTGAGTCTAAGTAGGACAATGACTGACTGTGTGCCGTCCAATCGCTTTATTCCAATTTAATAAATTGTAAATGTAATTCTGCTTTTTGTGTATATATGAGTCATTGAGATGTAAAGGTCAGGGGAATACTTTTTGTGTCAAATCGGTTACTTTTGGTTTAAAACTTAGCCGAATTAGTGATTGCTAGGAGTAACCTGGATAAAACATACTGTAAAATGCCTCGTGTACCTCAAAAAAGGCATATACTCGCGCTTCCATATCAAATGATCAACATACTTTAATTAGCGATGTCAGTGTAGACAATAGTGAAACTGATAAGCGTAGTGCAAATAGGAGCAATGTTTTGGGCATGTCAAATCTTCAGAATTGGACTGTCACTCAATTGAAAGTGAAACTGGGCGATCTGGGAATAAATGTACCTAAAGGCTCTAAGACAGCTTTACTACTAAAATAGAAACAGAAACAATGATCCAGTGACTACTATTAGGAATCCGCGCAAGGAAGCTGTAGCCGGGGCGGAATTGACGTAACCAACAACAACAATGGTGGACAAACAATCCAGAGCTGCTGTCAACATTACGTTTAATGGTGCAATCATGGTCTGAGCTGCAGTAGACTGTAAATACGCTGTTGACAAGAGATACACAAACAGAAGAGACAAACCCCCTGCAACAAATAGCCACAGATATGGGTATGAACCCAGCCAGTTCCAGATTAGCACCAGAGTTGACGATGACAGGAGATTCAAGCTCAATGCATACCCGTTTTCTTACAGGTACGAATACTACTATGTCAAACGTAGAGGTCTCATCAAAAGAAATAGGCCACAGAGACCTAGCGTCACCAGAAATTCGAAAGAAAATTCTTAGGAGATGACATTAATCTATGCACTCTATTGATACCTGCATACGAGATGCAATCTCAGCCTGACAAACGCATGTCAAGAAATCTAAACATCACCGAATTCGTGACTGCCTTTAGTCATGTGTAGCCCTGATGCATACCCATGGTGACAAGAGGAATTGGATGGATATTTCATCCACATCATTGAAATATACAACATTTGGCACTCCAAGTACCACAACCTGTTCATCCAAATGTGCAATTGCCTTAAAGCAGAATAACATACTGATCAACTGGAGCCGAGGAGATGATGACCTGTTGAAGAGATTCGTGGCAGGAGCAGGAGTGAACAAATGTGAGTACATGTCTACAATGTCAACTTTATTCTTTTTCAAATAAAACAGTTGTACATAGTTAGTATGCACTTGTATTTATATCTTCTTGCGATTTATTTTTTAAAAAATATCGGTGTAGAAATGTTTCATATATGTTCCCATACTTTTAAATTATGACGTCATTTAAATGCTGACGTCGCTTGTTTACCTCTTCCGTTTATTTTAAAATCATTTGGCCTTGGCAGACATCGTTGTTCATGTTGTGAAGTTGTCTGGCGGGGGAATTTTATTTACATTTTGACTTTGGTGAACGTGGAATAAGGGCGAGGTTGGGTACCTGTAAACCAGGTTTAAGTCCCCCAGTAGCTGATTTTGGCTACTGACCGTTCCAATGCGGTACTCCTGCTTTCAGGCTATGGTCAACTTTGTTGTTTAATATGCTTAATGTTTTGATATGTGTCCCGTTATGTTTTGTCTTGTGGCTGTACCGTTTCTTGTTTGATGGTGTTTGGTGGGGTGCCATTTCGTATGTGGCTCTCCTTGTTTGACTATTTTTCCATATTATGTATATCCACCACTCATGCTACCATCATTTGTACGCAGACAAATCATGCCCAATCAACCGACACAGTAAAGCCAACACCATTCAGACTTCAGCAACAAAAGGATCGGTATGACAGGCATATAATGTATTGCACCTTACACAAGCGAATAAATCTTTGACGAATTTTTTTGTCATTAAACAATCACCAAAATTCAGTCAAAGTATCGGCAAACAGGAAGTAGATGGATGACAGACCTAAAAAGTGGAGACACATTACAACTCACTATGATAATGCTTCAGACCAAATATCAAATCATTCCATCTTACACAAGTCAAGAAATCCTTGACGAAATTTTCGGACGTACGGACGGACAAGGGTAAAACTTAATGCCCCCGTCACCTAAAGGTGGGGGCATAAAAACAAATGCCCATGGCAAATTGTTGACAAATCAATAGAGAGCAACAAAAACAAAAAAACAAACTGCTTGAGTAAATACAAATCCTGACATCGATCGGTAACAAGCTAGTACTCCAATCAATATCAAATACCAAAATATTAACTACAGAAACATCCTGACAGACACTTTGTATCATACTTAATTAATGGCCTACAATCTGGTTTTGAAATATTTTTAGGAGGAAAACAAATATAAAACGGATTGTTCTTTTGAATGTAAAATTTTAAAATCAGCCAAAGATGACCCTGCAACAGTAGATGAACTTTTAAGCACTGAAGTAAATAAAGGGTTCATTAAAGTCCTTTCGATAGTTTACCTTTTCCAAATTACAGAGTTAGTTCATCATTGCCGAATTATAACAAGATCTCAGATATACAGACAGTTCTTGATTCTATTTCAGCAAGGCCTGAGAATTCAAATCAAACATTATTGCAATTATCCGAGAAATTAGCAACTCTGTTTATGTTACTAACTGGTCAGAGCTGTCAGACTATTAACCTTTAGCCTGCTGAGAAACCTTTTGTTGGTAGAAAATACCAACGATTTAGATTGTCGCAGTTGGTTTATCTTACATTTCTTAACAACAACAAGGTCAGAGTATCAAGCGGTTTAGATCCTGATGAGATCTAATCTGGATCCAAACTGTTTGCATAGGTAATCAATCATCCGCCCGTAGCAGGCTAAAGGTTAATATGTTTATATTAGCAGATATACAAATTCAAGCAGAAAATGTGAATTGTGCAGTTACTGAACTAGTGAAACAATCGAAACCAGGACTTCATGATCAACCTTTTACAGTTATGGAGTACTAGCTTGTTAAGAGGTATCTTGTTGAAACTATGTTAACACATTGTTGCATTATATAACACTTACTAAACATCTTAGACAGACTAAAAATGTTCATTATTTCCACTGTGCAACTATTTAACTCAATAACTAAAAGCGCATTAGCAATATGAGTTAGGTCATTACTGAAATGAATAGACATTGCACAGTTTGGCACTCATAGCTGTCGGGCAGTATCCACGTCAGCTGCTGCTGTAAAAAGTACCGGTATTCAAATTGACACCATTATGAATACTACAGGATGGAGTTCTGCAAGAAGGTTTTGTCAGTTTTATAACAAAACTGTTGAAATGTCATAACCTTTGGTATACGTTATAAATGATTAGTATACAAATATTAAAAAAACTGTTAAAAGCGCTCCTAATTGTCATTGGTTTCTGCACAATTATAGAAGTAATTTATATACTTAGAATCTGGTAATACATGTACTAGTAATTATATATATACTTATATAAGAATAATGAAGCATATATTGCTTGGCTCTAAAATCTCATGGAAAACTCCGGGTAAGATAGTGGTTCAATAAAATTGGAAAGTTAATAGAGACTTGATTATAATTTTATTGAACCAAAACTAACCTGGGTTTTACATGCCCGCTCATTATTATAATCCCTGAGTCAACATACTTCATCTCTGAAGAGTGACCTTCACCTTCAACTTCTATTATCTCATGCATCGTCGTTAAATCTATTCTCAAACGCAAAAGAAACTGTGCATGTTTCAAAATGGGATAACCATAGTTTTATCAGTCATAAGCATTTCACTTTTGTACCATGTGAAGCACGTGTGTCACTTTGTCGAAAAATGAGTACATCCAGTCAGTATCGGGCTAAATGTTACATAACCCCCTAACACAGGCGTTTGCAAGATTTGCCAGAGTCAAATGTGAAATCAGTCAAATAAACTCTCATTCCTTTCTTTCAACTCTTAGGAGTAAGAAAACAAGAGGGCCATGATGCCCCTTATATCGCTCACCAGACAATCAGATCCACCCATAAATCCAGATTTAACTAATCAATCTGGGACTTGAGCATGGTGATAAGCTACAAGGCTCCCCAAGGATGTGGTCAATTTAGACCCAAAGGGCATAATTTGTATAACTTTTGTAGAGGAACTGAAGCTGATGATATGTGCCAAATATCAAGGCTGAAACCCATCTTGTTTTTCACTATATGTTTCTATAGAAAAATGGCCATACCTTGGGCAAGGCCAATTTTGACCCCAGGGGCATAATTCATATAACTCTTTGTAGAGGACTTCATGATGATGCTATGTGCCAAAGATGAAAGCTGAGAACCTTCCAGTTTCAGAGGAGAACTTCTTTATAAAACAAGGCACCCCTGGGGCATGGTCAATTTTGACCCCAGGGGCATACTTTATATAACTTTTGTAGAGGACCTGAACATGATGCTATGTGCCAAATATGAAAGCTGAGAACCTTCCAGTTTCAGGAGAAGATTTTCAAAGTTTTCACTATATGTTTCTATAGAAAATAAGGCATCCCTGGGGCGGGGCCAATTTTGACCCCAGGGACATAATTTATATAACTTTTGTAGAGGACCTACAGTTGATGCTATGTGCCAAAGATGAAAGCTGAGAACCCTGTAGATTCAGAGAGAGAAGATTTTTAAAGGTTCAAATTGTTGATGACTGACGACACACCACGGACATCAGGCGATCACAAAAGCTCACCCTGAGCACTTTGTGCTCTGGTGAGCTAAAAAAGCTATAACATCTTGTAGGCAATTGAATTAGCTAAAATATGATACAAAACTTATATACTTTCATTTATGGATCTCAGAAAAAAATAACCTAAAACCCTAAGGATCATTATTGCGAAATTTGGTCGAATTCTATTCAGCAGTTTAAGAGGGGATGATCTTACAAGAAATTGTTGACGATGGACAATGCATGGTAATGGAAACTGGATTTAGAATGGTCCCCATAACAACACGGCACTACAATATTGGTGTCGAGTGTGCATCCTGACGATGGTGCAAAGGTTATCGAGAAATTACTCTTAGCATTCTAAACTAGGGGGTCATTTTAGTCATTAAAGTTCTTCCAGTAGTAAATATGACATCAAAGTCATGGCAACTGCAAGTTTCCCAATTACCCTACATGCAATTTAAACCAATTTTGACAGATATCAAGAGGTTAGTTTTACAGATGTGATGAGTAGGTCATATTTCTTCTTAAGATCATCACAATTAGATCTTTTACTAACATCATTAACTCCATCTGAGATACTTGTAGTTGAACATTCTTGCAACTTAAACATTTGAACCATCTTGAAAAAGTAGATTGTTCTATCTACTGAGACCAGCCATCACAGTAGAGCATAGCTTCCTTCCTTGAGGCATTTCTTGTGTATGTACTTAATGATATTAACCCTTTCCCTGTTAAATATTCATGTAAGAAATGAATATTTATTAGCTTAATTTAATAATGTTAACTTTTCAAGGGAATATTTTGCTCTGGCAAAAACTGTAGAATCAGATGTATATCATCTCAAAAGCAAACAGTCTTTACAGAGCAGACTCTGATCAGATGGCTCCAACAGGAGATGTCTGATCTGGGTCTACTCTGAAACAGATGCATGAAAAGGCGTTTACATGAGAGAAAAGGTTAACACATTTACCGTATTTGCACACACAATCTCCCCTCTCCACCGGTGCGTAAACTTGGTGCATAAACTTGAATAACTTCATTTATAGGTACCATTTTGATAATTTTAACCCTTTCCTCCATGAATACGCCTTTCTACGCGTCTGTAAAAATCACTTGTTGAAACCATTGTAATAAATAGAGCATTTGCTCCTATAGGAGGAACAATGGTTTCAAACTACAAAATTCTAAATTTTCCTTTTCTCTAGTTAACCCTTCTCTTGCTGAATTTTAAAATACATTTCTCCTTCTTTACCCATGCCCTGTTGTATAATTACATATATCTTCACTGTGTACAAGTATTTCACTGTGCAATCACTGCTGTGTAGTGCACTGGTTGCACAATCAACTTATAAATAGTGCAGACCCTGATGAGACAGCTCCTGCAGGAGCTGTCTCATCTGGGTCTTCACTATTTACAGGTAGGTATATTGACGTAAATAGCAAGCGAAGGGTCAATGCTCCTTTTTGGTAGATTTATTCAGAGGTTGAGTCTAAAAATATCTTATGAGGGAATGTAAATGTTAAATGTACCGCATAATATTGCAAATAGTGTAGACACTTATCAACTGCTCCTATAGTTCTAAATAATTATGTTCATTACATGTATCAGTGTTTCCATGACAATGCTCGTCGCTACTCACAGTTGCAATTTCTGTTTTGGCAGAAGATGGGGCTTGAAAAAAGTTCTTGCTGATTCATTCATTATACACTTGAGAATACTGGTAGATATTATGTTAAAATCCCTTCTCATGAAAAACAACTGTCTCATTCAACTCCTCACGGCATCCGTAATTATCTTCATGTCACTTGATCCAGAAACGTTTACCTTGTCTATAAACATACATCAGCTGGGCTCAGTGGGCTGTCCAAATAGTTCCATGCTATATATGGTTATTCTTCCAAAGAAGTCTGTGCTGTTTTTGAACACCAATTTCAAAGCAGAAAGTTTTTCACCAGAAGTAAACTTAAATATCTATAGACAGTTAAGTCAACACAATGTTAATTACGTCATATTTTAGCATATATCTTTCAAATTCAAAATGAAAAAATCACTACCATGGAGACGACTCTGTGCTATCATATACAGTAAAACCTCTCTATAACGACCACTAAATTGTGTTAATTAGTTGGTATTTTGGGCAGGTGGTTGCTTAAAGCAAGGTGAAAGTCCTATAGGAGCGTTCTGTTTTACTTTCACCTTGCTTTAAGCATCCACCTGCCTTTAACACAATATACTTGATGTAATTTAGTGGTCATTATAGAGAGGTTTTACTGTATATGCAAACAGTTTGGATCCATATGAGACATTGATTAACTCAGCGTCTCATCAGGATCAAAACTGTTTATCTTTTTTTAAAGAAATTGAAGAAACTCCCATTCTAAAACTTGAAGCAGATGAAAATGTGTCCAGCAGACGACAATGTTGGCACTGAAACTGCGGATCCTTACAGAGTCCAAGCAGCCTTATACTTCTTCTGAGCTACAGATAAAGATGTGTACTCAAATACTAAAATCATCATTTCTCCACCAAAACCTATGTTGTGACCACTCTTTAGAATCATCTCGAAAAAGTTTGGTAATGAGGGTTTGGTAGAGAAATTTAGAAGTTATTCTTAAAACCTTTTAATTTATACATCTTATCTGGACTTCTGTTCTTATTTTTGAAAAGTTAAATACATGTACGATGATTTAAATCTGGAACCTACAAATAGGAGATTTAACCCTTTCCCTGTTCTATTTTTATTCCAAATTTCAATACCTAATGAATATTCATGGACAAAACAGTTATAATGAAATATGGAAGGTGGAACATTGTACCTGTAGCCGGGTAGAGATTATGGTGAAATAAGTTGATAGGCTTTACTGTGTGGCTTGGTAGCTCAGTCGGTAGAGTGTTGGCATGGTAAGCCAGAGGCCATGGGTTCGAGTCCCAGTCAAGTCACAACTTTTTCACCATGTTACATTTGGCGCCCAACGTAAATAACCCATAAGGTGATTTATATGAAGATAATATGAAGAATACATGAAGATAATGTGTAATAAAAAGAAACTCGTGGAGTGTTCTTTGAGTAAGAATTCGGGACGAATTCTTGTGTAGAGGGGGTGTGTGTAGCCGGGTAGAGATTATGGTGAAATAAGTTGATAGGCTTTACTATGTGGCTTGGTAGCTCAGTCGGTAGAGTGTAGGCATGGTAAGCCAGAGGCCCTGGGTTCGAGTCCCAGTCGAGTCACAACTTTTTCACCATGTTACATACCCATTTTAGAAAGTAAAGAACCAGATCTATCAAATTCCACTAGCAAACAGAGCAGACCCTGATCAGACAGCTCCTAGAGGAGCCGTCTGATCTGGGTCTACTCTGTTTGCAAATGCGTGAAAACACGTCTATATGAGGGAAAGGGTTAAATCTGGAACCTACAAATAGGAGAAATAGCTGGCCCAAGTGAAAGTTAGAATTTAGGCATAATGTTTCGTGGCTATATCAGAGCACATTCATTATTGAGATATGCAATTAGTCTTGCACGGAAGTATTTTCATAGAAAGGAACAATAAAATTAGCCTCATATATATACCCTCACCATTCATTTGCCATTTGACTTGCAAGTTCTGCAAATATGTGGCAAAAGTTTTGAATTTTTTTACTGACAAGATGCTGAGCATTTATATACATCAGAAGGATACTTGTAATGAACTGCTATCAACTGGATAGAAATCTTCCAATTTAGTGAACTCTGACCCCTCAGAGTCCAATGTTTTTCCCTCTATCCAGCAGTCACGCCCTGCAAATCCTCCCTGAAACTGAATATGCACCGAATGTAGACAGACTGGCCTCTCTAGCTCTACCTGAATCCACTGCGGGGAACCCTGAAACATATAGCTTTTCAAATAAAATAGTGAAAATCATAGCCCAATACTTGATTATAGTCAAATATTTATTGTTTGTGGCTTAGATCTGAGAAATTGTTTTATCCCTAATCATTCCAGTAAAGTCCATTTCATCCCCAAAGATATATCAGTTTAGAAGAGATATCTTTGAAAACTGAAAAAAGACACATACCATTGAACAGTAGCTTCTTTTGAAAAATCCCCGAGTCTTGTTTGAAATGTGTCACATCCAGCGGAGCTGAAAACCATTTGTGTCACATCCAGCGGAGCTGATAACCATTTGTGTCACATCCAGCGGAGCTGATAACCATTTGTGCCAATCTAATTCAAAACCCTCTCATATATGACATAGAGTTGACGCAAATCTGTACATGAGCAGTATTCTATAAGGGTTGTCCATGAAAAGTATGGTAACCTTAAATCTGACCTCAGGAGCTTGAGTTTCGTTTGCAACATGTCACCCCAAAACAGTGGGAACCTGTGCCAATCAGTTTCAAAATCCTCCCATGTATGAACTTATTAAAGAGCAGATACAGATAGAAATACAGACAGAGCAATGGAAAGACAGAGATACAGACAGACTAATAGATGGACAGAAATACAGACAGACGAATGGACAGACAGAAATACAGACATACTAATGGATGGACAGAAATACAGACAGACCAATGGAAAGACAGAAATACAGACAGAACTAATGGACAGACAGAAATACAGACAGACTCATGGACAATGTGATTATTAGGATTCTTGGAGGGGAAAGAAAAAGGGGGAAGGGAGATAATTAAACAAGAGTACTATGTATCATTCCCCTGGTTAACCCTTTCACTCATATAAATGTGTTTTCACTCATTTGCAAACAGAGTAGACCCAGATCAGTCGGCTCCTAGAGGAGCCGTCTGATCAGGGTCTGCTCTGTTTGCTAATGGAATCTGAAAGATGTTTATTTACTTTCTAAAATGGCTACAATGCTCAATCTTCCATATTTCATTATTACTATTTTGTCCATCAATATTCAATAGGTATTGAAATTTGTAATAAACATAGAACAGGGAAAGAGTTTGTAGACCAACAGATCTATTATATATATGTACATCTACTAAATCTGTTCAGGCTGAGTTAATACATTACTGGCAATCGCAAAAATTACAAGGTCACATTATTATGGCAGATATATCTGCTATATCTTCCTTTTCCAGTTTCTAATACAATCATTCTCTGGTGGCCAGTTTTGTGTGTGAATATCTACTCTACCTGATCCGAATTCCAGCATGTATCATGATCTCCATCACACAGGTGTTTCTTCCCAAACTGCTTCACATCTCTGTTTAGCACTGAACTCACTCTGGAATATATCACCAAATGTTGTTTTTTTTTATTAACCTTCTCCTGTTTGAATATACATGCAAGGAATAATCGTGAATCAGTTTTATAATGGTGTATGTACACAGGAGTTCTTGGTATTGGTAGAAACCGTAGAGTCAGATCTATTATTATTTCATCAGCAAACAGAGGTTATCTTTTGTATTTGATCTGACACAAACTTTGGTGACAACATTTAACCCTTCGCTTGCTATTCGCGTCAATATACCTACCTGTAAATAGTGAAGACCCAGATGAGACAGCTCCTGCAGGGTCTGCACTATTTACAAGTTGATTGTGCAACCAGTGCACTCCACAGCGGTGATTGCACAGCGAAATACTTGTACACAGTGAAGATATATGTAATTATACAACAGGGCATGTGTAAGGTAGGAGAAATGTATTTTAAAATTCAGCAGGAGAAGGGTTAATAAAACTTGAAACATCTAGTTGTATGAGCTAATAAATGTGTACATGTTCATAACTCATTTTTACATATTTGTACCATAGATCCATTGAAAATATATGTTTCAAGATTGATATCTGAATGTTTATATGTGTAACTGTGGTTTAAATTATCTGAGAGAAAATATACCCAATCGGTGTGGAGACCAAACTTGGGACCTTGAGATTCCTAGTCAGGCACTCTGCAGCATAGCCATAAAAGCCAACTTGAACAGCATAGCTGTACAAGTGTTGATACAGGTAAACTACACCCTGTGACGTACTTCCCCCATCAAGTTGACATTCATCCAGAATTTCTATGTGTACGGCGTACAATTTGCATTGATTCCAGAGCACAAAGAGTCTTGGTCTCCTGTTGGGCATCAAATTGAAATGTAACCGGCCTTCTCTGCGAGAAAATATACCTGCCGAGTGTGGGGATCAAGCTTAACTTGAGACCTCAAGATTTCTAGTCAAGCACTCTACTGCAATGCCACAGAAGTCAGCATGCACAGCAGGGCTGTACAGGTGTTGATAAAGGTAGACTACATCCCGTGACAAAAGGGTAACACTAATTGTTAGTACGTTAAATTATATTCACAGATGAACATTTATGATGAATATGTTGGCCTGAATAAAGATTTGTCTACACCATAGCTGAAGATCATTTGTTCTCTTTGAGATGTACCTTTTATTTATATATTTAGTAATACAAATTAACCCTTTGTTAAATTTCATATAAACACCTTTCTATCCTATCATCGTCCTATGCACACAGCATAGACCAAGACCAGACGACTCCTGTAAGAGTCATCTGATAAGGATCAGCTCTGCTTGCATAAATGAAATTGTAATATATGTGATTCTACAATCTCAGGGTCTGCTGTATTTGCTTATGAAACTATAATGGACCTGACTCTACTGTTTTCACCAATATCCAAAAATCCTGTGTAAATATGCCTTTATAAAAATTCAGCTAATAAATATTCATGATGTCATTATTTCTTACATAAATATGCAATAGGGAAAGGGTTCTTCTTCTTCTTCCCATATAGTAAATATAAAAACATTGGTCACTGACTAGTAGGATGATACTAATACCCTCTCGAAGGCCTCAACATTGTCATTCATTGTAGGCAGTTGGTTCCACAAATGGATTGGCAAAGGTGAAGAAAGAGTGTAAATAAAAGTCAGTACAGCAGAAGGGAAGCATGAACCTGACCGTGTGACCCTATGTGTTGAGTGAAGCTGGGTGGAAGAACCTCTCGGCTGGGGTATATTGATGAGGCTGTAGACAATATATTACACCATTACTACTTGACAGTGGAGTGGCATTCGTTGAGGGGCTGCCAGCCAATCTTGGTGATCATCTGATTTGTGCTGCTTGTCATTTGGTAGTATCTTGACAAAATGTGCAGTACGACACAGGCGGGCTTCAAATTGGGAGATGTTGGTCTTGGTGCCTGGGTCCCAGGGCAAGCTAGGATAGTCAAGGATAGGCCTGATAGGTCTTGTAACACTGGGCCTAAATCTCTTGAGGGCAGCTTGTCAGGTTTCTCCTGAGGAAGGCAAGGCTGTTATTGGCCTTCTTTGCAGTGGTAGCGATGTGGATGTAATGAAGTATAAGCCCAGGAACCTGCCTCCCTGTACAATCATGGATGAAGTAAGGTGTCCTGGTGTTGAAATCTGTCCAGGTTGTCTTGCAGGGCATTGGCATCATCTTTGGAGTGGATCTTATTAACTATATATAACTTATAAGAGACCGTCATCTGCGACCAAGCGGGATGTGGATGTGGCTTGGAGTGGTAGGTGGTTGGAAGAGGATGGGGCCTATGAAGGATCCTCCGGGTATGCCTCAGGCCATTGGTGCTGTGCCAGATTGATGTACCTTAGACAAGGGTTACAAATGTAATAATATTCTACTTGGGGTCTATAGAATATTTTTGTAGCGATGGATAAACACTGTTTTTAATTAAAAATGTGTTACATGATTCAAACAACAACTGACCTCAGATACGCTCATAAATCCACACTGCAACCCAAACTGTTGTTGTCAAGCGATGCAAGTGTATACACACTTGTGCAATATAGTAGTTACTGTAAGCGCTATGGAAACAGATTAAGTGGATTAAAGGCAACCAAAAAATAACTGACTTCTGAAGTTTACTTGTCAGGTACATACATCAAGATACATATTTAGGTACTACTGCATGTCTTTATTTAAGAATTATGTCGTATTTCAGAAGAAAATCCAACCTGACAGGAATCATTAGGAACTTCCTAACCGAAATCAGATTTAACACCTGTGTATTCTGCCGGAATATCGTTAAAACCGAAAGTAGCTCGATATCACCATTTAGAGTTCACAAATGTGAACTAGGAATGGGGGCTGCCATTACTGCCGGAAACTGTCAATTGTTGTGATCAACTGACAAAACAATACAGTGAAATCTTTTATCAATTCCTTTTTTACATATACTGTATCATGTGTAAATAATATGTATGCCTAATGAATACACGTTGATATGTATGCAGATAACGTTGTTTATTATCGTTCATGACAATGTGAAAACGTCCATTGGAAAGTTCGCCTAAAATTAAATTTTGGCTAAAATAATTCAGAATGCTCTGAAATATCGTTTCAAGCATTTGTAACCAACATAAAAGGCTAACTCGACTTGATGGTATTATACATTTGCCACTTCAGTCACTCTGATGCTAATGTAGATCTGTATATAGTACTGAAAATATTCATAGTGTAAAATTATTCGGCCCAATACGCTTCGCCCTGGTCAAAAATTATTTGTTTTGTTTCATCCTTTAAAGGCTTATTAATTCATATACACTCCCATTCGTAGGTGTCTGTACCGCTCCCCGAAATTCTATATAGTTTATGGAATTTCCTAAGGGTCTGTGCCGCTCCTTGAGATTCTATATACTGTAACAGGATTGGTGAAAAACATGCAGCCAGACCGGAGCTCGAACCAGGGAACCCTCACTTACAGGGTGAGTGCTCTACCAACTGAGCTATCCGAATCGCTTACTGTTCTTCACCCAGAACCTGTACCCGGCCTGTTATACCTGCAACCGCACCTTTGAGTGCGGCCTAGGGGTTAAGCGACCGAGTCACAGAAACCCCATATATTTCCTTTAAGTGTTTATCAACTGCGTTCTTGAAGACATTGACCGTATCTTTAGTCACTACATCATTCAGGAGTTGATTCCATCTATTAATGACTCTCTGGCTAAAGAACTCCTGTCTAATCAAAAGTCTTGATCTGGCCTGTTACACTACTCTCCCTTTTCCCTCATCCTGGGGGGGGGGGGGGGGGGGGGGACTCTATTTTCCGTTTAATGTGAAACCCCTCACGGGGACGTACACATGTAACTCGCCGTAACTCACGAGAAATCATGTATATGCAGGCACAGGGTCCGATTTTCATATGATCTTTTTTTAATTAGAAGTCGACAGAAGTTAGAATAGAGAGCGTAATGCCAAAATACCTCAAAGCAGAACTTGTGATTGGAATGGGGGCTGCCATTACTGCCGGAAACTGTCAATTGTTGTGATCAACTGACAAAACATTTGTACAGTGAAATCTTTTATCAATCCCTCTTTTACATATACTGCATTATGTGTAAATAATATGTATGCCTAATGAATACACGTGAATATGTACGCAGATAATGTTGTTTATTAGCGTTCACGACAATGTGAAAACGTCCATTGGAAAGTTCGCCTAAATTAAATTTAGGCTAAAATAATTCGGAATGCTCTGAAATATCGTTTCAAGCGTTTGTAACCAACATAAAAGGCTTACTCATCTTGATGGTATTATACATTTGCCACTTCAGTCGCTCAGATGCTAATATAAATCTGCATATTATATAGTACTGTGAAATTATTGATAGGTAAAATGATTCGGCCCGATACGCTTCGCCCTAGTCAAGAATTATTCGTTTTGTTTCACCCTTATTTATTCATATACACTCCAATTCCAGGGCCGTACCCAGGAAATTCTTGCTGGGGGAGCCTAGGTGGGGAGGGGTGTCCCCTCCTGGTAGCCGATTTTGTTTGGTTTGCCACATTGAATGGTGCAATTTCCTGCTATCTGAATCACTCTATCAAGATATAATTTATGTTATAATATAGGAAATCAGTTCCGTTTACACCTGGGTTTCAGTGTATAGACGTACAGACGGATATGTGTTAATTCATGATTTTTTTCCATTGACAGACAGACATGATCTTGGTTAAAGTTTTTTTGCCATTGACATAAAGACAGACAGACATGTGACCATGTCTAAAGATTTTTGCCATTGACAGACAGACATACAGACATATGAAAAGTTTTTTCTGTAAGAATAAATAACTGAAATGCAAATATATAGATTATTTTGTTTTTCTGAACATTACCAAATTATATACAAAAAAAGCAAAATATCCAAAAATATACACTCAACTAACCATAGCATCACAATGGGTTCTTTCTTCTAAATGTGAAAATAACACTGATCAAAATAACAAACATGAAATGTTACAGTTTAATAAGAGGGCCATGATGGCCCTTAATCGCTCACCTGGCAGGGCTTTTTTCTATATAACAGATACTCGCGATTTCCTTTAAAATCATATGCAGTTTTCCCCTAAAAATGGGTTTACCTCAGGTTTTTTCCCCAATTGGCAAACTGCGCATGATTGTTTCCCCTAATTAGTCATTTTTACTATATAAAAGCGGGTAGCAATGTTTTCCCCTTCAAGTGAAAAAACTGCCTGCCTGGTTATAACAGATTTATTTATACAATGAAAAAGACATTTCATTTTGTTTTATTTTACAATAAGTTTCAGGGCTTTTTTTAGCCGATTTTATAGCCCTTATTCGGCTATATCCCCAATGGCAAAATGTATGTTTTTCACCCATTTTTTTTAGCAAAATTCCCAATCTCAAGTCACCAAAAAAATCCATGAAAAACGTTAACAAACCTCGATTTATTCAGTACAATCGATCTGGGGACGAATCATTCATACTTTTTTATCATTCGAATTGTTCGGAGTTATTCTTTCATTACTAGACCTTTTTCTATTGATCAATGTCAGTAAAACGCTTATCGGTCGAAGTGTATACTGCTTTTTGTAGCAAGATATGCTTAATAACGTCTTGATACGTCACACCCCTCGTCTTAATTTTTCGACAATGTTTGTGAACAACGTAGCAATTTGCATTTTGACACGACTGGTTCCTGAATAATTTATTTGCTAAACTCCAGTATATAGCGAAAACCGGAACCAACTCGTGATTACGTAATTCGGGTGTTCTCTGCGGGGGATTCTCCTGATTGGTCCATACCAAAATAGGCCAAGCGTGGATCACATCGTGACAGGTCTGTCTGTGTCTAAGAGAACTAACAGATAATCTCTTCCAGGGAGGAAAATATCGGTCACTAAAAAGTGCCTTGGTAAAATTTCAAAACGGTAGATTTAGCTGAAAACTAAAAAGGACCCATTAAAAAAATGGTATCTTGGCAGTCAGCTGGGGGGGCCCGGGCTCCCGAGCCCCCCACCTGGGTACGTGCCTGCATTCGTAGGGATGTGTGTTGCTCCCTGAGATTCTATACAGGGTTACAGATAAGGGGAGTATTGGGGTATTTACCCAATTAAAATTGTGGAAAAAACAATTGTTTTTCAAAACAATGAGTAACAGAAAGCAAATAAATATAGGAAAAAGCAAACAAAATTTAGAATACCTATTAAGAATATGAATAATACCCAATTACGAAAATTGCCAATACCCAATAAAAATTGCAAATACCCAATTCTGTAAAAAATCAAGGAGTAAATACCCAATTGCATCAAAACCTTATCTGTAACCCTGCTATATGTAGTATATGGAATTTCCTAAGGGTTTATGACGCTCCTTGAGATTCTATATAGGACTGGTGAAAAACATGCAGCCAGACCGGGCTCGAACCGTGGACTCTTCAATTACAGGACGAGTGCTGTACCAACTGAGCTATCCGAACAGATTACTGTTTTTCACCAAATACCTGTAATCAGCCTGTAACACTACACCACCTTTTCCCCTGAGGAACTCCCCAACATGTAACTCGCGAGAAATTAAGTCATGCACAGGGTTCGATTTTCATGTTTGCCCAACTGTAACAGGACTGGTGAAAACCATGCAGCCAGACATGGCTCAAACCCAGGACCCTCACTTTCAGGGCGAGTTCTCTACCAACTGAGCTATCCGAATTGCTTACTGTTCTTCACCCAGTACCTGTACTCGGCCTGTAACACAGGTGTTTGTCGTGTGCATACCCGCCCATCTGAGATGATCTCCTACCCCACTCTGCAACCTCACAGAAAGATATTGGTAAAAATAATCTCAAACATGTCAACTTATTGTCAAAATACCATAACACAACAATTCACAGCGAAATGAACATCAGGAAAGGCCACCTTTTTAGCCCAAAACACCACATACGGCATACTCATTTTAACTCATTCCATACACTCTTGTGTAAAGCACAGACTCGCAAACACTCTTTACCATCTGATATTGCATCCAACGTAATCAACATAATCTTCAACTTACTGAATCTGTAACTGTGATAAAGGGCCACCATGGCCATCCTGTTACAAAATGCCAATGAAAAAAATGAGTAGGGCCTTGTTTTTAGCTCACCAGAGCACAAAGTGCTCAGGGTGAGCTTTTGTGATCGCCTGATGTCCGTCGTCTGTCGGCGTGCGTTGTCCTGCGTCAACAATTTGAACCTTTAAAAATCTTCTCTGAATCTACTTGGTTCTCAGCTTTCATATTTGGCACATAGCATCATCTGTAGGTCCTCTACAAAAGTTATATAAATTATGCCCCCGGGATCAAAATTGGCCCCGCCCCAGGGGTGCCTTGTTTTCAATAGAAACATATAGTGAAAACTTTGAATATCTTCTCCTCTGAAACTGGAAGGTTCTCAGCTTTCATATTTGGCACATAGCATCATGTTCAGGTCCTATATACAAAAGTTATATAAATAATGACCCTTGGGTCAACATTAATGGCCCCTCCCAGGGGTGGCCAGTTTTTTTTTATAGCAGGCTGCTGTTTCAGCCAATTCAAAGTGACCATTATTTACCAGGAGACTACACTCCAGATTTACACTCCAGAAAAATGCAGCTGCAATATTTTTCACTGTGCTCACTCAGCATCACTGAAATTGCCTATGAACTCTTTGGTGTTTGATGTTTTGTTAAACATTATGCAGGTCATTTGCTGTTCTGCATAATCTACTCCAAACCCTGTGCACTCTCAGCTATTAATGTCTGCAAATAATGTTGTCTGCTCCAAAAACTGTTTGCTTCTTTATCTTTTCAAACCAAATGTCAGAGTGAAAAACAGTTTTGACCCTGATGAGGTGCCATGCTACTTTGTATCTCATCTGGATCCAGACTTGATCCAGACTGTTTGCAAAGGTTATTATAAATGCAAAAAGCTGATGTAATATTGTCCTGTAAATATGGGGATTAGCAGCAGGCTAAGGGTACAGGGCCTTTGAAAAGGAAGTGACCAGCCATATGCATATTGACTAGCAGTAATTGCAGGTCAGTTATGACTATGGATGGGTTTTCCTGGTTCACTAAACTTGTATATAACTAGGGCTAAATGTTAGCTAATGGAGAATGGCTTGAATCTGGGATTAAAAATCGGAGGATGCCGCCAGTTTCTCATATCTCTAGTTCTCTAATTTTCTTCACTTGAGGTCCTCTACAAAAGTTATATAAATTATGCCCCTGGGGTCAAAATTGGCCCCACCCCAGGGCCGGCTAGTTTTCTATAGAAATTTATAGTGAAAACTTTAAAAATCTTCTCCTCTGATTGGCTGGTGAGCGATATCAGGGCCATTCTGGCCCTCTTGTTGTAGAAATTGTTTGGTCAATACAAACATGCATATTTTAAGGACGGTTCTACATATTTGTCTTAACCCATTCCCTCACATAAATGTGTTTTCATGCATTTGCAAACAGGGTCTGCTCTGTTTGCTTATGAAATTGTAATAGGCCCAACTCTATAGTTTCTACCAATACCAAAACAATCAGGTCTACAAAAGCCATTATAAAACTTCAGCTAATTAATATTCATGATGACAAGTGTCCCCTGGCTCACAGTTGGTAAAATACTGATATAGTAAATATTGAAATTTAAAGAAAACCCTTTCCCTGTTCTACATTTACTCCAAATTCCATTACCTACTGAATATTCATCGACAAAATAGTTATAATGAAATATGGAAGGTGGAATATTGTAGACATTTTAGAAAGCAAAGAAACAGATCTATCAAATTCTGTTGGCAAACAGAGCAGACCCTGATCAGACGGCTCCTCTAGGAGCCTCTGTTTGCAAGTGCGTGAAAACACGTTTATATGAGGGAAAGGGTTAAGTTCTTTCTCTTTGATTGTATAGAAATTTATAACTTGTATGGTATTTTATTTGATTTTAGAGAAGATGCCAACAGTTCTAGCTCTAGATGTCTCTCTGTCCATGTGCAGACCAGTGAGAGGAGAGAAAGAGGAAGAAGACCTTACACGTAAAAATGTGGCCATACAGGGCTTAAACACTTTGCTTGATCACTTTACAAACAACTGCAAATTGGAATTCACTTCACTGGTAGGCATTTGTCATCTACGGATTCTATAGGAGCAAATGCTCTATTTATCACAATGGTTTCAACTGGTAATTTTCACAGAGGCGTAGAAAGGTGTATTTATGGAGGAAAGGGTTAATGCATATTAGAGCAATTTGTATTAACCCTCGCCTGCTAGACGTGTTCTGTCATTTCCACATGGTTTGGATCCAGATAAGACACTGAGTAAATCAGCGTCTCTTCAGTATCAAAGCTGTTTGACACGCGGTTAATAATTTTCTCAAATGTTTTAACAAATCGGAAGTAAATGAAAATTGGACATGAATCACAGTATAATATGCATTTCAGTAGAAAACAGGCTAGCATAGTTTCCTCGTCATAGTAAATGGCATGACATGAACCACTGAGGATTAAACAATCTCTGATAAGAACCTTTGATACCCAAAATTGGTTGAATTGATGTGTCCATTTCAAGATGATTTTGAGAATGACTATCAAAACTTAAATGCATATGTGTTATATTTTACTTTGAGCATAAGCAATATAAACAAAATGCACATGTATTTGAGAAATTATTTAATTTGTTTTAATTACCTTCTTTTAGGTTATTTTCTGTCTTCCACTTTCATCATCAAATGGTTGCGTCAGTAATAGAATAGAACAGAGGTAGAGTAACAGCGGTAAAAGTTACCTACAATGGATCGGTCATTAACCCTTTCCCTGTTCTATATTTTGTCCAAATTTCTTTACCTACGTTATATTCATGGACAAAATATCTATAATGAAATGTGGAAGGTGGAACATTGTAGCTATTTTAGAAACTAAAGAAACATATCTATCAAATTCTATTAGCAAACAGAGCAGACCCTGATCAGACGGCTCCTCTAGGAGCCGTCTGATCTGGGTCTTCTCTGTTTGCAAATGCGTGAAAAACGTTTATATGAGGGAAAAGGTTAAAAGCATGTGTCAATAATGTCTTAAATTAAATCACTGCTTATCCCCAATTATCATGTTAATTGTGACACCATGAGATTAAATCCGCGATTCCAATCACAGATGAGCGGCTGGTAGTAAAGGTTTAAAGCTCACGGCCAAAACTCGCCTCTGACTAAAATATTGGGTCCGCCTCTGCGGCCCCATTGTCTACGCGCCTGGATACTACAGCTTCTGTCATGGCCAAAATTGTCTGTCCATGTGCTATTATAAATACATGTATTTATCTAATGAATATGTATGATGTCATTATTTCTTTCATGAATATTCATGGAGTAAAGGGTGAATAATTCCACCACTACAACACTTTATTTTCAGCTTGTTTTTTCCTACCTTTGGGAGCAGCTTGTTCCGTTCACGAGGGATGTTGATGCCGTCAAGGCGGCTCTGACCAATGTTGGTGATTACAGTAAAACATGCTTTGAACCTCTCCTGAATGGTGTAGCCAACATTGTAATGGATGAATGGGGGACAGTCTCACCTACACAGGTACACAACTCATATAAACGTGTTTTCACACACCTGCAAACAGAGTAGACCCAGATCAGATGGCTCCTATAGGAGCCGTCTGATCAGGGTCTGCTCTGTTTGCTAACAGAATTCGGTAGATCTGTTTCTTTATTTTCTAAAATGGCTACAATGGTCCACCTTCCATATTTCATTATAACTAGTTTGTCCATGAATATTCAGTTGGTATTGAAATTTGTAATAAACATAGAACAGGGAAAGGGTTAACTCACACTTCAGGTCTTATGGCATTAGCTTTAAGATGTTAACCCGTGACTTGATAGAGATGTATTTACGTGCCTTTGCAAACAGAATAAAACCAGATCAGATTGCTCAAAAAGGAGCTCAAGGTCTGCTCTATTTGCTTATGAAATAGTGTAGGTCTGATTTAGCAGTTTCTGCTATGACCGGAAGTTCTTGTATTTATCTGCTATTGTATAATTCATCTAGTTGATATTAATGATTTAATCATTTCTTTCATGAATATTCTTGAGAGATCGTTTAACCTTTTCCCTGTTCGAGGATTTTTTTTGCTTCCGCAAAAATGTCGAAACAGATCTATATCAGGTCAATTGCAAACAGAGCAGACCCTGATCAGATGGCTCCTATAGGAGCCATCTGATCTGGGTCTACTCTGTTTGCAAGTGTGTGAAAAAGCGTGTATATAAGTGGAAAAGGTAACTTGATAAACATAACTGTATCATTCCTTGATGTTTGTAGCTCTTACCTTCATGAATTCATGAGGCCCTGATAAGATGCATAAATTAAAACATTTTCAAGAATAACTTCTTTATTTCTCCACAGATCATCCTGGTTACTGATGGGAACACAGGTGTGGGAACTGGTTCTCTCAAGAGTATCTTGGAGTCTTGGGAACAGAATGGAGATGGGGAAAAGGCAACTAAATGTCCATTGCCTTATCCCTTCAGGGGTAAACTCCACATTGTGTGTATAGCCAATCAGAATGACCCAGATCTAAAGAAATCCCTGCCACTGTATCAGAAACTGATAGATCTCAGTGAATCTGGTAAGTAAAAGTTTTAGGTATGTTTCAATCGTTGATTGGTTATAGCTGCTGTTGAGTTAAAAAAGAAAAAAAAAAGTAAGGTACCTAGTTATAGTCTACTTTGAGTCTGAAGGACCGCTCAGCCGACTGTACATTTACTCCCCTGGTCATTGAGTCATTCACCTACAATATTGAGCACTGCTAACATATGGCACAATCATGCAGCCACAGTACCGGCTAGTGACCCTGGCAGGTACCCATTTTAACCCCATGGGTGGAGATGAGGTGCGGGTGGGAGACACCGAAAAGTGTCTCTGAAATTTCCAGGAGGGACCGGGATTTGAACCCCAGACCTCCGGATTGGTCGTCTAGTGTGTTACCACTAGACCACAGCACACCACAATCACTTAGCCCCACACTGCTGTGGGTTGGAATCCGGTCACACATTTAGCATATTCTTATGTGAGGTTCATGTGGTATTGCACTTGTATGTCTATACGTCAGTAGGTATGTACATACTCGAATTCTTGTGGAAACAGCATTGTTACTTCAGAAATCTGACTGTCATCAAGACTGTAGTAATCAAATGTGATGTCCACTGATGATGTCATCAGTACTGTAGTAATCAAATGTGATGTCCACTGATGATGTCATCAATACTTTAGGATTCAAATGTCATGTCCACTGATGATGTCATTAAGACTTTAGTAATCAAATGTGATGTCCACTGATGATATGTCATCAGTACTTTAGGATTCAAATGTCATGTCCGCTGATGATGTCATCAAGACTTTAGTAATCAAATGTGATGTCCACTGATGATATGTCATCAATACTTTAGGATTCAAATATGATGTCTGCTGATGATGTCATCAAGACTTTAGTAATCAAATGTGATGTCCACTGATGATATGTCATCAAGACTTTAGGATTCAAATATGATGTCTGCTGATGATGTCATCAAGACTTTAGTAATCAAATGTGATGTCCACTGATGATATGTCATCAAGACTTTAGGATTCAAATGTCATGTCCACTGATGATGTCATCAAGACTTTAGTAATCAAATGTGATGTCCACTGATGATGTCATCAATACTTCAGTAATCAAATATGATGTCCATTGATGATTGTCATATAACCCCAGTGTACTTTGATCAGTTGATTTTTTACATAAATTTTCATTTAATCCTTTACCTGATGAATTATGATGTAAGAAATAATGGTATCATGAATATTAACCGTTTCATTGTTCAATATTCATGTAAGTAATTCTGACATCATGAATATTAATTAGATTTTTTTTATAATGACATAATTACAGGACATTTTGGCTCAGGCAGAAACTGAAGAATCAGATCTATATTATATTATAAGCAAACAGAATAGACCCTGATCATACGGCTCCTATTGGAGCTGTTTGATCTAGGTCTACTCTGTTTGCAATTGTGTGAAAAGGTGTTTATTAGCTGAATTTTTTAAAAGCCTATGAACAAAGAAATGTTTGGCCATAGTAGAAACTATAGAATAACATCTGTATTATTTCATTAGCAAACACAGCAGGCTGTGATTACATGTTAACTACAAAAGCTATCAGAATTGGGTGTACTCTGTTTGCTAAGGCATCATAAGGCATTTCTAGGTAAAGGGTTAATGAGCTAATATAACCAAAGCAAAAAGGTCAAGGTTGTAAAAGCAATGGCTACCCCATTGACAACAACAATTTAGATATAGGATGAAGACTGAGTACTAGTAAATGTTACCCCATTGACAACAACAATGTAGATATAGGATGAAGACTGAGAACCAGTAAATGTTACCCCATTGACAACAACAATTTAGATATAGGATGAAGACTGAGTACCAGTAAATGTTGCCCCATTGACAACAACAATTTAGAGATAGGATGAAGACTGAGTACCAGTAAATGTTGCCCCATTGACAACAACAATCTAGATATAGGATGAAGACTGAGTACCAGTAAATGTTACCCCATTGACAACAACAATTTAGATATAGGATGAAGACTGGGTACCAGTAAATGTTGCCCCATTGGCAACAACAATGTAGAGATAGGATGAAGACTGAGTACCAGTAAATGTTGCCCCATTGACAACAACAATAGGAGAACCAGTAAATGTTACCCCATTGACAACAACAATTTAGAGATAGGATGAAGACTGAGTACCAGTAAATGTTACCCCATTGACAACAACAATCTAGATATAGGATGAAGACTGAGTGCCAGTAAATGTTGCCCCATTGACAACAACAATTTAGAGATAGGATGAAGACTGAGTACCAGTAAATGTTGCCCCATTGACAACAACAATCTAGATATAGGATGAAGACTGAGTGCCAGTAAATGTTACCCCATTGACAACAACAATCTAGATATAGGGTGAAGACTAAATGATTTCAGATGTAGCAATGTTTGGAAATTATCATTGCAAAATGTTCAAAACAGTTTTAATTTGTTTACCTCTCTCATGTTGGGAGGCATATAGCCTTGCTCTTGTCCATACGTATATATACATTCCTCCTGCAAATCTTGTGTGTCCAACTCATCATACACCAGCGAAAGGAGTTCACAGATGAAAAATGTTGATGTGAAGATGTACGTAATGGAGGGATTTTTTGCTCCGACCATTTTGACCAATTATAGGACCTTGAAATTGTCTTCACTATATTACATACAGCGAAAAGTGCTTGATTTAGAGGCAATATTGCCAAGGGGGTATCTATGTCCTTTGGACCTAATTTTCTAGTAAGTTTATATCAATTCTGTATGATTTAACCCTATGCCTGATAGCTCTACCTTTTTATACCTTTGCAAACAGAGTAGACCCAGATGAGACAGCCTATACAGCACATCATGATCATATGTTTCGCCTTGTGTTCAGGTCTATTTCAAAGGTCCAAATATCATTTGAATGATTGATAAAATACCATTTCATATGCTTGAGTTTTCTTTAACCCTTTACTCCATAAATACGCCTATCTACACCATTTTAAATAGAGTAGACCCAGTTCAGACAGCTTGTAGGGGCCATCTGTCTAGGGTCTGCTCTGTTTGCTTGTGGTATAATATAGATGTGATTATACATTTTCTTCATCGGCTAAAAACATCCTGTGTCCATGCTCCTATTTTAACAATAAATATAGTTAATATTCATATTGTCATTATTTCTTACATGAATATTCATGGAGTAAAAGGTTAAAAGACAGTTTCATAGATACCTCATAAGAGACAATGGGCACATCAGTGTCACCAGAGCTGTATGTGTGTGCTTGTCTTTTACAGTGACAGCTCTTGTCAGAGCTCCAGATAAGATGCATAAATTAAATAATTTTCAGGAATAACTTCTTTATTTCTCCACCAAACCCAATGAATACTGTGACCACTCTTTAGAATCGTCTCAAAGAGATGATTCTAAAGAGTGGTCACAGTATAGGGTTTGGTGGAGAAATGACGATTTTAGTATTTGGGGACACACTTTTATATGTAGCTCTGTCTTGTTGATAAAAGAATGAAATTATTTAACTCTTTTCTCCATATAAATGCATTTTCATATATTCACTAACAGAGCAGATCCACATAAAATTGCTCCTGTAGGAGGCATTTAATCAGGGTCTGCTGTTTCTGTTCACGATGTCATTATTGTTTTACATGAATATTTATTAGGTAAAGGGTTAAGAATGTATGTGTTATGTTTTTGGGTGATAGTGTTTATAAAGCATTCTTTTATAACCCATTCCTCCATAGTCTATTTTTAGATCCAACCACATTGAATAAATCTACCGAAAAGGAGCATTAACTATAGAAAAGGAAATTTTTAGAATTTTGTAGTTTGAAACCATTGTGATCAATAGAGCATTTGCTCCTATAGGAGCAAATGCTCTATTTATCACAATGGTTTCAGTAGATGAGTTTAGACATAGAAAGGCGTATTTATGGAGGAAAGGGTTAAAGCATTTAAAAATGTGTATTTTGTTTAGCCAGTGTTTTCAGTATCACAATGATTTATTTATATTATGTGTGCAGGTGGAGAGCTGTTTGTACCAGAAGGTGCTGTCAGCATGGCCAGTGTGAATGACCTGTTCACACGACTGGCTGAGAAGTTCTATGAGACCTATAGAGGACAGTTGAGCTGTGGACACCTGAAATGTGCCATATCACTGTTTCCAGCCCCTGAACCATTCACTAGGTAAATAAACAGCATAGACTTTTTACTAGGTGTTACTTAGAAAAATCATAATTGATTGGGATAATCATTTGACTTCCCAGAATGAGCAGACCAGTATCAAGTTTTAATATTTCAGACAGTAACTGTAGTTAGAAAAGACATATTGTAACCAAACTTTGTATACAGCTAGCTAATCTGGGGTCAAGGTCACTGAAAATTTAAAATAGTTTCAGACAATACTTTAGTTTGGAAGGACATACTGTGTCCAAAGTTTTAGTACAGAGAGCTTGTATTTTGGGTCATGGTCAAGATCAGTGTCAAGGTCAGTGTCAGTGATATTAACCATTTCCCTTATGTAAGCACATTTTGACGCATCTGCAAACAGAGTAAACCCAGATCAGATGGCTCCTATAGGATCAGGGTCTGCTCTGTTTGCTTATGGTGTAATATAGATCTGATTCTACAGCTTCTGTCTGAGCCAAAATGTCCTGTGTTCATATGCCATTATAAAAAATAATCTTATTAATATTCATGATATCATTATTTCGTACATGAATATTCATCAGGGAAAGGGTTAACCCTTTCCCTGTTATGTACATTGGATGTTTAGGTACTGATGGAAACGGTAGAATGAGATCTGTTATAATGATATAAGCAAGCAGAGCAGACCCTGATCAGACGGCTCCTATAGGAACCATCTGATCTGGGTGTACTCTTGTTTGCAAAGGCATGAAAAAGCATTTAAATGAGGGAAATGGTTAAAATTTGGATGAAAGTTCCAACAGCAAGGTCTGGTTTAAATTTCATTGCCACTGTTATATACAGTATACTGTTTTGCAATTGTTAACTCTTTGTGTGCTATTGACGAAATTCTGATAACCTATACAAGCAGTTTTGATCCAGATGAGAGGTAGAATGACCTGGAATACGTTATTTTTTCCTGGAGATCAGATCAGAATGTGTACTGTTTTTCACTCAAAACCCTCTGGCAAAGTCAGTCCTTGCATACTGAATGGACACTACTGTTAACCCATTCCCTGTTCAACAGTCATGTAAGAAAAAATGACATCATGAATATCTATTAGCTGAATTTTCATTATGTAAACTTTTCAAGGGAATTTTTTGCTTTGACAGAGACTGTAGAATCAGATCTATATCATGTCAAAAGCAAACAGAGGAGACCCTGATCAGGCCACTCCTATAGGAGCCATCTGATCTGGGTCTACTCTGTTTGCAAATGTGTGAAAAGGGGTTTATATGAGGGAAAGGGTTAGACATTGATAAGCCATTCTGTTAAAATTCAGCATTTAAAGGTTTACCATTTTACTTCATGAATCTTTATGCAATAATTTGTTACTTTGTAAATATTTATTAACCCATTCCCGCATAGGTTATTTTTAGATACAACCTCTTTGAATGAATCTACCCAAAAGGAGTATTTCCTAGAGAAAGGTAAAATTTTATAATGTTGTAGTTTGAAACCATTGTGATAAATAGAGCATTTGCTCCTATAGGAGCAAATGCTCTATTTATCACAATGGTTTCAAGAAATCATTGAAATCATTCAAGAAATTACAGAGGCTTAGAAAGGCATATTTATGGAGGAAAGGGTTAACTGAATATTTATAATGGCCATAAACAAGGCAATTTTTATTCAATGCAAAAACTATAGAATCAGATTTACAGGGGAAAAAAAACGTAATCCAGTAGATTTAGCCAAAGAGGTTGGATCTAAAATTAGCGTATGAGGGAATGAGTTACTAGGGAGTACTACTGTATTCCTGTTCTTCAGGGAAGATGAGTATAGCAGTATTAACACTACAGTGTCGGATAATCTGCAGATCTGTGGCTTCATGGACCTGCAGGATGTTGCCAGTCCACCAACCATCTCACGTCACCTTGTCCTACCTGTCTCCACCAAACAGAAACACACACCTCCCAGTACTTCAGGTAAACGGTTGAGCTGTTTAGGTATATATACCGGTAGTTATATTGTTATTTGCTGATATGTCTTCTTCAAAAATCACGAAGAGAATGAGTATCATGACAGCATGCAGAGTTAACCCATTCCTCCATAGGCTATTTTTAGACCCAACCTATTTGAATAAACCTACCGAAAAGGAGCATTTACTAGAGAAAAGGAACATTTTGGAACTTTGTAGTTTACAAACCATTGTGATAAATAGAGCATTATTATACTGCAAAGTAAAATCCTCATTTCTGATTGGTTAACTAGCCGTGTACATGAGTCCATGTACCCTGTGAGCTGACAGGGTACATGGAAATTCCCCATGGCAGGCCCCACATATGATGATCCGAAACCAAATGAACGACTTCTCGACTCGGCTAAACAATAGCAAAATTCATAATATATAACTATTGATGCGTAAAGAAAAAAATGCAAAAATGAATTAAAAACACTTTTGGTTTGAAATGACCAACAAAACAGTTTTTAAAGGAGTTATTATATCGTCCATCCATCTATTATAACACGAACGCCGATGAAATACCGCACACCACTTCGGATACCTTCGGGTAGAAATAATGTAATTGAGGCGCTATTAGGGGAATTATCGCGTTTAGTGATTAATATACCACAATGAATTTATATAAATTATCCGAACCGTTAAACTTTGCAGTACAATAAATTCGTTATACAGTTCTTTCCCAGGGTACATGACGATTTATTCCCGGCTGGTAAAATCATGTAACCCTCGCCTAACGGCTCGGGCAACATGATTTTCCTCAGCCGGGAATAAATCGTCATGTACCCTGGGAAAGAACTGTATAACTAATATTGTCTGTGTGTATGTACGCATGTCAGTATTCCTGTCTGTTTGTGTGTACATACATCCCACAACCCCTCATATACCAATGGGAGGTTTTAATTCAAACTTTCACAGATGAACAATGTTGATATTGATGTGAACTTGTGAAGGTGGGCGTAAAGGACGGAATTTTTGCTCATACCAGTTTTACCGGAATTTGAGATTTTTGAGATTTCTTCACTATTATGATATAGTAAAAAAATCTTGTGTGTCCAAATCCTCATACCCCATACAATTGTGACTACAATTTTCATAGGACATAATTCCTGAATGCATCTTTATATATGAATTGAGGAGATTATAAACTCTTTGAACGCTGATTTTTAAAGGTGGATTATCTCATTATTGTTTGAGTAGAGTCCATTAGTATGAGAGAAGTTTGCTGGAAAAAAAAATAATGGCAAGTTCTGTGGTCAAGAGCACTTTAAATAGGGTCTACACTGTTTGATAACTGCGGGTGAACTTTCCCACTTACATTCAAAGTGCTGATGCATGTATAGTAAGGTAATTTAGGAGCAGAATACATCTGTAAAGGTTGAGTCTATTAAGTACACTGGAGGATTTTAAATGGCAAACAGGGAAGACCCTGATCAGAAGCCCTCTAATCTCCAAATGCCTGTAAACCCTTTCCCTTTGACCCTTTTTCTCCATAAATACGCCTTTATATGCCTGTAAAAGTAACTTTTTGAAACCATTGTGATAAATAGAGCATTTGCTCCTATGGAGCAAATGCTCTATTTATCACAATGGTTTTAAAACTACACAATTCTAAAACTGTTCTTTTCTCTAGTAAATGCTCTTTTTCTGTAGGTTTATTTAAAGAGGTTGGATCTAAAAAAAAGCCTATGAGGGAATGGGTTAAAATCAGTTTTCATCCAAGTCACATTGATTCAAAGTGTCTCACACTCTAAGGATGTTTTGAAATTAAATGGAAGAAAGATAAACTTTTAGTGTAGAAATAAACAAAAAAATTACAGATGAAATTTGAAATATGATAGCTTGGAAGGGTTTTCTGGTGTCTATCAGTAGATTCCCTTGTAGATTCGTCTAAAGAAGAGGAGGATGTGGATAGCCAGGACGATGGTAAAACCCCGTCATTCACGGTGCTGCTGCATGGCAGTCTTAAAGTGGAAGGGATGGTTGCAGTCACCAGAGTGGCGTAAGTCTACAAGGATAATTAAACATATCTCCAGCGACCACAAAAATAAATTTAATTGTGTCTCTTTAAGGAAAGTCATAGCTTAATCCAGGAACAAAATTATTTTTTGCATTATGTTTGCCCAGCAATAAGCAACCAGAATATTATGCTTAATGAGTAATTGGTTGCGTGAAAAAGGTTTTACTATAAAGGTACAAGTTATTATGCTCACCCTATAATAAGAATAGGGGACATATAGTCCAAAATATCATCCTTTGTGTGTGCTTATTATACCCCTGGATCAAGATGGCCAATTTGCGGCAACTTTGGACTTTACAATTCCCTTGTGGAGTGAACCAGGTCTACAGGTTTAGCTGCATTATCTTGAAATTTTACAAAAATGCTCAAACATTTTGAGCTAAAGTGAGTGAGATTTTTTTTTTTCGGCCATCGCAGTTGTAACTCACTGATGTGATGAAAATGATAAGCAGTCCTGCTGATGAGATTCAAAATGGCTGCCAGTTGGCCATCTTTGATAACCATGTAGTGAAATAACTTGTTGTAAGTTTTATCTGCATTTCTTGAAACATCACAAATATGACCATTATGTTGAGGCACAGTGCATGACAAAAATAATTTTCCAATTGTAATCAAGATGGCTGACTTGCAGACATCTTAGAATTTGCAGTGTTGTTGTCTGCAGTTTTTGCTACATTTTTATGGAACTTCAAAAATATTGGAGAGTGACGGCTGTGTCACGGGGGTATAATGATCACAAGTGTTTGTATGTTGGTATTAATCACGTTGAGTGATAATGCTAGTTTCATAAGACAGAGTAAAGACTTTGGTATCCTATAGACATTTTCTCTTCTGTGTTTTGTCAGATTTTTTACCATTTTCATGCATTTGCGAACAGAGCAGACCCAGATCAGGTGGCTCCTGTAGGAGCCATCTGATTTGGGTGTGCTGTGTTTGCTAAAGGAATTTGAAAATCCGTTTGTTTACTTTCTAAAAATGGCTACGATTTTCCACCTTCAATATTTTATTTTGTCCATGAATATTTGAAATAAACATAGAACAGGGAAAGGGTTAAAGGAATTGAAAAACATTATTTTAGTTTATTACTGTATAACAAAGGGAAAAGTAATGCTACATATGTCAGTTCATGTACCCTTTTTACCCTAAGTACAGTAGAACCCCTCTAATGCAAACACTTAATGAATAAACATGGGTGTCTTAATAAGCAGGTGGTTGCTTAATGTAGGACAAAAGTAAATGCAGAAAGCTCCCCTGCATTAAGCTACCACCTGCATCTAGCATCCAGAATTATACCTCTTTTAGGTAGTCACATTAGCGGGGTTTTACTGTATATATATATATATGTAGTTAGACAAACAAGTAGTGCTCAGCCAGATCAAGTGGCTAATAATGGAGTCATTTTGATCAGGGTCTACACTACTTGCTATGGTGGCAGTCATATTTATAGTTGTCAAGGTGGTTTCAAATTCAATTATTCAGCTTTACAGATAGGTGGAGAGGGGAGATTGAGTAACTGGATACTTACAGTAATTAACCCTTTACTCCATAAATACACCTTTCTATACCTTTGCAAACAGAGTAAAACCAGATCAGACGGCTCCTATAGGATCAGGGTCTTCTCTGTTTGCTCATGAAATATTATACATGTAGATATGATTCTACGGTTTCTGCTGTGGCCAGAAATTCCTGTGATCATGTGTCATTAAAAAAACAAAAAAACTAATTAATATTCATGATGTCATTATTTCTTACATTAATATTCATGGAGTAAAGGGTTAAGGTACATAAAGGGGAGGAGATAGAGGCGGTAGTGGGGAAAAGATGGAGGTAGTAAAGCAAGTGTTTCTTTATAACAATGTACAGTCCAAACTCGTCTTATAATTTATCTCTGTTGTATCTGTAGAGATGACTGGTATGGCATATTGTACTCTTGGGCAGACAGTAAGAAGAAGTCCAGTCTGATGCTGTCCCTCTTTGATCCAGGTAAACTCTGAGTAGTGCAATGATTATATTAACCCTTTCCTCGATAAATACGCCTTTCTACGCCTCTGTAAAAGTCATTTTATGAAACCATTGTGATAAATAGAACATTTGCTCCTATAGGAGCAAATGCTCTATTTATCACAATGGTTTCAAACTACAAAATTCTAAAATTGTCTTTTTCTCTAGTTATTGCTCCTTTTCGGTAGATTTTATGGAATGGGTTAAAGTCCCATTATATTTTAGACTCACTTTTTCTTGTGAAAAATTGAAAAGATCGAGTTTTTGTCCAAAGATGGTTTAAAAACACTAGTGAACAAGTGGCGATGCAGGAAAAATGTTTTATTTCGAAGAAATGAAGGGGATTTACAATGGGCATCCCTTGCGGGACGTAACATCCACTTAATACAATTGAGTTACTGTAATGTGATTGTTATGTGACATCTGTGAATGAAAATGGCAACTAACAAGCCACGTTGACATGGCAGAGTCGCATTGAAGGCTGATATCAGATGAGAATTAACAAGCACTTAAGAGACAGTGGCCAAGTCGAGCTATGTTGTCCGCTTACACCAAGAAATGTTAAGAATATGGAGCCAGTTGCTGGCATTTTTTCAGTTCTAGTTTCTCTTTTGTTGTTGCAGTAGTTCAAAATAGAACAGAATTACTTTATAAATTACAGTCGCATAATTCACTCTCATCATATACATGCTAATTTTTTTTGCTTTTCCCTGTGTCATTGTTTAGAAATAAAGGTGCAATATAAAAAGCCTTATGTCTAGCTGTTTGGCAACTAATTGAGTGCAAAAATTAAGCCTTCGCTTGCTGAATTTTAAAATACATTTCTCCTTATTTACCCATGCCCTGTTGTATAATTACATACATCTTCACTGTGTACAAGTATTGCGCTGTGCAATCACTGCTGTGGAGTGCACTGGTTGCACAATCAACTTGTAAATAGTGCAGACCCTGATGAGACGGCTCCTGCAGGAGCTGTCTCATCTGGGTCTTCACTATTTACAGGTAGGTATATTGATGTGAATAGCGAGCGAAGGGTTAATTCTCATAAAAAAGATAATGGGACTTAATTGAAAACAAAAATATAAATCTTGAGCTTCGTTACAAATCTTATCAAGTTTCATTCGTCTTCGGACTAGTTAGTGAATTCATAGTTGGTGATACACTGATACTACGGCGGGTCTGTTAAACGTTTACTCCGTAGATATATCTTTTCATGTCTTTGCAAACATAGTAGACCTTGATCCTGTAGGAGCTGTCTGATCAGGGTCTAATCTGTTTGCTTTGGAAATAATAAAGATTTGATTCAACAGTGACTGCAATGGCCAACATATCCTGTGTATAAGTGCCATTATAAAAAATTAATCCAATTAATATTCATGATGTCATTATTCCTTATATGAATATTTATGGAGTAAAAGAGTTAATATCTTTTTGGAGTGTTCTAGGTGTACCAGATTTGTTTATAAATCAGTTGTTAGGTAAACATGGTACTTTTGTACCTATGGCAACATATCTACTTATTTTGCATTTCATATGACAAATGTAATTATAGAAATTGTATAATTGTTTGCATATCGTGATTTTTGTATGAGTGTTTAACCCTTTCCTCCATAAATACGCCTTTCCTATAGGAGCAAATGCTCTATTTATCACAATGGTTTCAAACTACATGTACAAAATTCTAAACTTTTCCTTTTCTCTAGTAAATGCTCCTTTTCGGTAGATTGATTCAAAGTGGTTGGATCTAAAAGTAGCCTATGGAGGAAAGGGTTAATTTAGCCCCGCTCTTTGAAACCGAAATTAGATGCTGCATTTTAGATCAGCTGCCACAGTTAAAATGCAACACCTAATCAGGTTCCACACTGTTTGTCAAACAAGTCAGCAAAACAGATAAGGCTCTGATAGATAGCAAACAGGGCAGAGCCTTGTTGCCAGGCCTAAAAGTTGGTTTTCATATAGAAGAGCTCAATTTATCAATCATCCAGATAAATGGGTGTACTCAGATAATAAAATTGTCCTTTCTGCACCAAACCCTATGATGACTCTCTGATGATTCTAAAGATAGGTCACAACATAGGGTTTGGTGGAGAAATAAGGAAGTTATTTTTGAAAATGTTTTAATTTACGCATCTTATCTGGAACTCTGATTCAACCCTTTCCTCCATAAATACGTCTCTGTAAAAGTCACCTGTTGAAACCATTGTGATAAATAGAGCATTTTCTCCTATTTATCACATTGGTTTCAAACTACAAAATTCTAAAATTTTCCTTTTCTCTAGTTATTGCTCCTTTGGGTAGATTTATTCAAAGTGGTTGGATCTAAAAATAGCCTATGGAGGAAAGGATTAAATTTGGTGTTGTTTGTTTTGCACCAGACTGGTTTTGCATGACTCAGACTTAACCCTTTGAAAGCAGGAAACAAATTAGCTGTCATTTGCAAACAGTGTAGACCCAGATCAGTGGGTCCCTACAGGAGGTCTCTGATAAAGGTCTGCACAGTATGTCACTCAAAATATTCTTGCAAATTATACACTTTAGTACTTAAAAGACACTTCCATTAACCCTTTCCCTTATGTAAGCACATTTTGACACATCTGCAAACAGAGTAGACCCTGATCAGACAGCTCCTATAAGAGCCATCTGATCAGGGTCTGCTTTGTTTGCTTATGGTGCAATATAGATCTGATTCTACAGCTTCTACCTGAGCAGAAATGTCATGTGTTCATATGCCATTATAAAAAATAATCTTATTAATATTTATGACGTCATTATTTCTTACATAAATATTCATCAGGGAAAGGGTTAAACAATGATGGACCATTCCACTGTGAAAATTCAGCATTCAAAGAGTTAAACTATTTTCCTACATCAGCTTCTCTATTTATTTGATCTTATGTGTTTGTTGCCCTAAGGTCCTGAGTGTATTACTTGGCTGGGTAACCTGAACTACCTGGCCCCAGTGTCAGACTTCTCGGAGCCTCCGTATGGTGATGATGACAACCGCACACCATTTCCCGTTAGACCCAAAGAGAAAAGAAGCTATGCCCAGAGTTGTGTTGTATGGATAAAGGCCATAGGATTACAGGTAAATGTTGCTATAGTCGCTAAAGAGGCATATCTGGGATATATATTCGTATAATGAATAAATACTATATTTCTCCACTGACTCTTATCTTTTTCTAAGATTCTTATGAGTACCAACAATACAAGATTTGAGATTTAAGATATTGAGATGCCATTTGACATCTTGGCAAGCAGAGAAGTCCTGTAGGAGCCATCAGATCAGAGTTTGCAGTGTTTGCTTAAAGCCTTGACAGTTACCTAAGTTTTAGTAAAATATTTCTGCTCTTCTGAGCCATCTTTGCTGAGGTTACCTCCCAAGTATTTAAAGTTAATCCCCTCTTCAAGTTATTCACTATCCATGGTTATATAGGCACTGATGACTATGGTTATATAAGCACTGATGTCTGTGCAATGTATGATACTGATATCGCATGGCTTCTTTTTCAATTCCATGTACATTTCTCTACAGTAAAAGAAAATCTATTCATACATGTATACATATATATTCACAGGCTGACCTTCAGAAGGTCATTCGGCATGCAAGGAAGTTACCAGACAAGCAACAGCAGTTCTATAAAGAGCTCAACAGAATCCGTAAGGCTGCATTGTCATTTGGCTTTACAGAACTATTGGAGGCTATGTCGACCATGCTACAGCGAGAGTGCACAATGCTGCCAGGTACTGCCCATCCAGAGGCAGCATTCCAGCTAACATATGCTGCCACAAAACTGAGCAGTGACATGGCAACAGACCCAGCACAGACAATATTGCCCATGAGAACTAACTTTGCTCAAGAAGATAGTTGATGACATAATGCATATATACGAAACTATTATGAGCTGAAGTAATTACTGCCTGGTAAGACGCATGTGAAGTATGGAGGAGAATTTATTACATGCCAGTTAAAAGGATGTAACTGTACAACAAACTTGATGTGTGCAGTTTACCCTCAGCCTTTTCATGCTTTTGCAAACAAAGTAGACCCAGATCAAACAGTTCCTATTGTCTGATTAGTTTCTGCTTTGTTATCCCCCACCGCATAGCGGAGGGGGGTTATAGGAATGGCCTTCGTCTGTCTGTCTGTCCGTCTGTCCGTCCGTCCGTCTGTCCGTCTGTCCGTAACAATTTCGTGTCCGCTCCATATCTCCTATACCCCTTGAAGGATTTTCAAGAAACTTGCCTCAAATGTTAACCAAGTTGAGACGATGTGCAGAACATATGTGGCAGATATGTTGGCTCAAGGTCAAGGTCACATTTGAAGGTCAATGGTTTTAACCTTCAATTTCCATTGCATTTTTGTGTCCGCTCCATATCTTCTAAACCCTTTGAAGGATTTTCATAAAACTTGAGTCAAATGTTAACCAAATTAAGACGATGTGCAGAACACATGTGGCAGTCATGTCGGCTCAAGTTCAAGGTCACATTTGAAGGTCAAGTGTTTAAACCTTCAGTTGCCATTACAGTTTCGTGTCCGCTCCATATCTTCTAAACCCTTTGAAGGATTTTCATAAAACTTGAATGAAATATTAAATGAATTGAGACGATGTGCAGAACCCATGCGGCAGTCATGTGTCTCAAGGTCAAGGTCACGTTTGAAGGTCAAGTGTTCTAACCTTTAATTTCCGTTACATTTTTGTGTCCGCTCCATTTCTTCTAAAGTCTTTGAAGGATTTTCATAAAAGTTTAGTTAAATGTTAGCTAAATTGAGACGATGTGCAGAACACATGTGCCAGTCATGTCGGCTCAAGGTCAAGGTCACATTTGAAGATCAAGTGTTCTTACCTTCAATTTCCATTATAGTTTCGTTATCTCCTATACCCCTTGAAGGATTTTCAAGAAACTTGCCTCAAATGTTAACCACGTTGAGACAATGTGCAGAACATATGTGGCAGTCATGTCAGGTCAAGGTCACATTTGAAGGCCAAGTGATTTAATCTTCAATTTCCATTACATTTCGTGTCAGCTCCATATCTTCTAAACCATTTGAAGGATTTTCATAAAGCTTGAGTCAAATATTGACCAAATTAAGACAATGTGAAGAACACTTGTGGCAGTCATGTCGGCTCAAGTTCAAGGTCACATTTGAAGGTCAAGTGTTTAAACCTTCAGTTGCCATTACAGTTTCGTGTCTGCTCCATATCTTCTAAACCCTTTGAAGGATTTTCATAAAACTTGAGTCAAATATTAAATTAATTGAGACGATGTGCAGAACTCTTGCGGCAGTCATGTTGGCTCAAGATCAAGGTCACGTTTGAAGGTCAAGTGTTCTAACCTTTAATTTCCGTTACATTTTCGTGTCCGCTCCATATCTTCTAAAGCCTTTGAAGGATTTTCATAAAAGTTTAGTTAAATGTTAGCTAAATTGAGACGATGTGCAGAACACATGTGCCAGTCATGTCGGCTCAAGGTCAAGGTCACATTTGAAGATCAAGTGTTCTTACCTTCAATTTCCATTATAGTTTCGTTATCTCCTATACCCCTTGAAGGATTTTCAAGAAACTTGCCTCAAATGTTAACCACGTTGAGACAGTGTGCAGAACATATGTGGCAGTCATGTCGGCTCAAGGTCAAGGTAACATTTGAAGGCCAAGTGATTTAATCTTTAATTTCCATTACATTTCGTGTCCGCTCCATATCTTCTAAACCATTTGAAGGATTTTCATAAAACTTGAGTCAAATATTAACCGAATTGAGATGATGTGCAGAACACATGTGGGAGTCATGTCGGCTCAAGGTCAAGGTCACATTTGAAATTCGTGTTCTTACCTTCAGTTTCCATTATATTTGTTTCCGCGTCCTATTTTCTTAACAACTGGAAGGTTGAATGTCAACCACGTGAAAACCCAGGTCAATGTCTTAATTTCGGTGGCGGCGGTGGGGGATATAGCTGTCCTTTGGACTGCCTTGTTTGCTATGGGAACATATGTATTTTGCCTATCACTTATCTTGGTTGGTAATGGTCTGATCCTAATGAAACTTTACATGAACATTGCTGGTTACGTGCAGATGTGCATCCCACTTTTGATTTGTTACAAAATGCCATGGTAATCAAATGATGGGCTCTGATTGGTCGAAGTTTAGATAATGTTTGGTGAAGTTTGGTATCATGGGATAATTTAGTACTCCAAATTGATTGGTAGGTGTTGCGAAAATATTGGTTGCTATGGAAGGCCGGTGCGCCATGCTAAATGCGAAATGCTAAATGCGATTTGCGAAATGCAAAATACGAAATGTTTAATGACAAATGCTAAATGACAAATGCCAATTGCAATATGGGGACTTCTAAAAACTAATTGCTAATCACATTGTACTAAATGGTTGAACTGGATAAGTCAATTTGGAAGGCGAGATCTGTATCTGTTTCCAATATACATACAGTACTATAGATTTTTCTTATTCGTACGTAGAAATAACATAAACTGATATCATAATCTCTGTGAACCTCTCACCATGCAAAATGCAAAATACAAAATGCGAAATGAGATTTGCTAAATGCGAATTGCTAAATGCAATTTGCTTAATGCCAAATGATTCAAATCACCAAAATATCACGTGCTTTGATTTACATAATGTGGGATAAAGATAGGTATACTTGGAGACAAAACTTTTGTTTGCATTTTAAAGATTGGGTTTTAGATTCTAAGGTTTTCCTAAAGCACAGGTATTTGGCATTTAGCATTCCGCATTTAGCATGGCACACCGGCCTTCCATAGGTTGCCATTGTAACTGAATGGTGGGACCACCGGTTAGATTTTAAATATACTTTTGAAAAAAAAAGTTACATTGTATATCATGTGATTCTCTGAAATAATATAAGATGTACATGTACGTATGTCAAATAGTTTGGTTGCTGACGAGGTGTCTAGTTAGCATCTTACCCAAACTGGTTGCCAAAGCTGTCACCAATTGGCCCATAGCATTGCTTTAACCCTTTACTCCATAAATACACCTTTCTGCGCCTTTGAAAACATAGTAGACCCAGATCAGAAGCCTCCTATAGGAGCTGTCTGATCAGGATCTGCTCTGTTTGCTTATGAAATAATAAAAATATGAATCTACAGTATCTGCCATGGCCAAAAATTCCTGTGCCCATGTGCAATTATAACACATTACATGTTATCTAATTAAATATTAATGACATCATTGTTTCTTACATAAATATTCATGGAAGACAGGGTTAAACTAGGGTTTCAAAGAGACTAATGGAGTTGAATGGAAAGACTGGGTAGTTGAGCCACAAGTTATACATTACCATGCCAATAAGAGAGTAAAACAAATAAATTCAGATTTCATGTGTTATTATTTGTGCAGCAAAATCTCTCTACATTGAGCACTCAGGTTTTAATGTTGGTCCACGAATATTTATATAAGAAATAAGGATATCATGAATATTAATTAGATTAATTGTCATAATAGCACATGGACACTAGAATTTTCCGCCATGTCAAAAACTATATATCTATATTATATCATAACCAAACAGAAAAGACCATGATCAGATGGCTCCTACAGGAGCCATCTGTTCTGGGTCTACTCTCTTTGCAAAGGTGTAGAAAGGCGTATTTCTGAAGTTAAGTGTTAGACAGGTGGAAACTTAATGCAGGACTAAAGTATGCAGGAGCTGTGTACTTTTGATATTGATAACCATGGGTAAGGCAGGAACCAAAGGAGCATACCGCCTTGAACAATCAAACAACCTAATGTTATATTTTAGTTCAGTGAATAAAAAAAGCATTAACAAAATCCTTTGGAGTTCCGATATCAAAGAATTAAGATCACACAGCTATTGATATTGTTGGTTCGAAAAATGGTTTCAAAGTTGGGTTACATTATCTAGTTACTCGCACACCTCAAAAGTAAGACTCTCTTGATAATGCTTCTATCTTCTAGTTACTCGCACACCTCAAAAGTAAGACTCCCTGATAATGTTTCTATCTTCTCTGCTGAAGTTGAGGGTATCAATTTGGCATTTCTATTCATATCTTCTCACATTGGAAAACACTACAGTATATTCTCTGATGCTCTCTGTGCTTTGCAATCACTAAGTAACAGAAGTTTGTCTCTAACTCTCTTATTCAACAACTTATGCTAAACATAATACATTTGTATATCGTTTTCCAACAGTCAATTTTTCTATTGTCTTCCCGATCTCTTTGGCATCCTCAGAAATGAAGTCAACAAAACGGGTAGATTCTCATTGAATCTGAATGCAGCTATACTAAAGTTGTCTTGAACTAATTTTAAACCTTTAAATAACAAATTATGGGAGCATTGAAAACAGTGCTATAGTCCCCTACTAGTTGAACTCTTTGTCACAATCTAATGAAAAGTCCTTGTAAACATGCTGCACATTCATACAACAGTGTTTATCATACTTATTGAATCAAATATATCACTTCTGACACATATAATATTCAATCAGAGATCACAAACATGAGTAATAAGTTTCATGACAATATCCCTTGTAGTTTTTGTTTCAAAAGGGGGCAACTTTTACCATAAATTGGAAGTCAAAAAGGGGGATAACTGTTAATTTTCATAGTAGAGTTATGGCTGCTGCTGGACAATGTCATTTTATAAGGTCAAAAAGTTTTGCTTGTTTTGTTAAGTGTCAACTTCTAAGCTCAAAACCCAGGTACCTGTTTACAAAAAAAAATCAGGTTCAGTTACCGTAACTCTGGCAAAAATTATTCAACCAGAATGAGATTGGATCTTAACCTGTAAATGATTTAGATTTAGCCAAATATAAATTTAATATCTCAAGACACTTCCAAAATAAGTCTAGACAACAGAAAATTTGACGAAAACTTTCAAATTCAATGGCCATAACACTAGCAAAAGTTATTCAATCAGACCAAGATTCGAACCTATATACTACAATCATACCTCTATGTTACATATATCCTTAGGTATTACCCTTTATGTCGTTATCATGTTTGAAACTCCAAATGTATCGCAGATAATCAAATGCAATTTACATATCAAGGGCTTGGTGGAAAACTATTCTAACTCCTTCACTTTAGTGAAGGAGTTAGAATAGTTTTGCACCAAGCCCTCGATATGAATGCAGGACATTTAGAGGAAATGTGATGTGTAAGAACCTATAACATGTTTTGAAAATTAACATACCTTCTTTCCTGGAGACACATTGTGCACTCAGTATTACAAGCAGTCTTATAGTTTGAAGTCTGAAATTTGAATGTTTTGTAAGATTTAATAGCATTTATTCATGAAGTTTGAAGTGTCAACTATGAGGTGTGTATAATTAAATGTCACCATCGGTCTTTCGTTTTCTTAAGATTGATGTCTGTTTTTCATAGCATCAAAGGTTATCAAAGCCAACATTATAAGAACACATTTCCTATATTCCTAATATTCAAATCTTTTAGATTTGAATATTCGACCATTATCTGACAGGCCTTGTTATGTCAACAGATTGTGAAGATAATGACGATGGACTGTAAAAGTCAAATCTCATTGGAACGCGAAACAACAAATGTGATAAAAATGTTGGACTGGTGTACAATATCACAAGGTAGGGGATCGTGATATTTGAGAATATGAATATAACGCGTTAACCCTTTCCTTCATATAAATGTGTTTTCATGCATTTGCAAACAGAGTAGACCCAGATCAGACGGCGCCTATAGGAGCCGTTTGATCAGGGTCTGTTTTGCTAATGAAATTTGAAAGATCTGTTTCTTTACTTTCTAAAATGGATACAATGTTCTATCTTCTATATTTCGTTAGCTATTTCTTCAATGAATGCGAGTATATTGAAATTTGGAATAAACGTAGAACAGGGAAAGGTTTAACCAAGACGAAGAGAGCGCACACACTAGAAATGAATAAACATGTGGCGTCTGTCGAGCATCGTGCTAGTGATCATTATAGCGCAATTTTCTGTGTGCCATTAGACAAGTTCCAAACGCATTCCAACACTGTGCAGAACAATTACATCAGAATCTAATGTCTACACAAAACATTGAAACGTGGGAAGCACTATACTGAATGAATTCGACCTTTACATGTACAAAGTGGCCAACAAACGGATAGACATACACGAGCAATACTACTTTCCACGAAACTAACCCTCCTCATGCTATAAAATGTCAGATGAAACTTTCATTGGAATCATGTTAACCCTTTCCCTGTTCTGTGTGTACTTCAAATTTCAATACCTACTGAACGTTCATGGACAAACCAGGGGCGTGCCTTGTCCTAATTCGTGGATACGCACCAATGCTAGGGAAGGCTTAAGGCATGAACCACACTCTCTCCCAGGAATGATTGTTTCTGGAATCGTTGAGGTATATTCGTGAAGGTACTTTGGTAAAGATACTGGCTAGATCATCGATTTTAAGCACAAACTACGTAACATGTGTATATAACTGGTTGCCGTGCCCAAAGTTTGTATTAGTAAAAGAAGAATATTGTGATAACAAAACATGGGCCTTAATACTTCAGAATTTTTAGCTCAAGTAGGCGTATATATATACATGTACACAGTAAAACAGCAATTTCACTGTATCCCCAGGTCCACAATGGTTTAATTACAATTAATCCAATATCAACAAAACAAACGTATTAGACGGGAATGTAATTGAATGGAAGAGAATCAATACATGCATGCATTAAGATTTTAATTAAATGTATGTCTTTGTACTACATGTAGCTCCAATTTGTAGATCCTAAATGGATGTGCAAAGTATAGTGACGACTTTAAAACGACTGGAATATATGGCTATCAAAGTACCGCCAGTATTGGCATGATTATATTATATTATATATGAGGCTTGAACACAAAGATGTTGTTTTAATATTTAGTCTTTGTGTAAAGTTTAACCTACTCAAAACTTGGTCAACGTCGTATTTTAAACGTACCTCAAAGTTTCTACAATAGTTTCATTTTTGTTCAAAACATAGACATTCACGCAGAAAACTCATTTCTCACTTTGCCCTGGCAACCAGAAGAAAAAAATTATCTTGGTCGAATTCACTGTAATTTGAGTTTTTTATTTGACAGAAATTATCCTTAGGTGGCCCTCTACCAAAGTTGTTCAAATTATTTTGATTTGTTAAAAGTGTGCCCCCTATTGTTTGTTTGTTATGTCTGTGCGTCTCTTTGTGTCTTTTATATACATGTACATTTGCTGTTTGTAGTCGTGGTGCTGTTTGGGAGGTTGTGTGTTTTGTATGCGGTGTTTCCTGCATGACTCATACATGTACTTTCTTTAAATGGCAATAGTAGATATTTTCAAATTTTGAAAAGATTTACTGAAATGTTTAGGTTACCCTCTACCAAAATTTTCCAAGCCATTGGGATTCGTTTACAAATGTTGATGCTAGGGGCATAGATGATTGTCTTCATAAATATGGCTACTAATGTAGTGAATTTTACAGAAAATTCTATTCTCTGAAACTAGTGGTCAGATGTTTGTATGAGTGACCCTCTAACATCTTTTTTTTCAAAACATTTTGATACGTTTTACAGACTTGTCCGCTAGTGGCAGGGCTAATTGTCCATGCCTGAAGTGGAAATTTCAAAATATTCTCCTGTGAAATCACTGCTAAGATTTCAATATAATTATACTGGAGTGTCGCTCAGATAACCCTTATTTGAGCTGTAAATTGAAACACATGGCCATCAGGAATATGGCAAAATCTCAAAAGACACCAAAAAGCAATGTTGGACTACTGTAAGCAATGGTGGGATAATTATTAAAGGATTGCACTTCTACTGTACGTGTTGAAATTTAACGAACATCATGTCATAGTTATCCTTTATCTAAACTTCAAAGCTTTTGAAAACAGTACCTAGTATTGTCTACTTCCAGTCCAAATGACCGCTCAGCCGACTGTACATTTACTCCCTTGGTCATAGAGCCTTTCGTCTACAATACTGAGCGCTGCTACATGCAACCTCTGTACCGGCTTGTGACCCTCACAGATACCCATTTTAATCCCTGGGTGGAGAGGAGGCAACCTCGTGCGGGTGGGAGACACTGAAAAGAGTCTCTAAAATTTCCGGGAGGAACCGGGATTTGAACTCCGGTCCTCCGGATTGGTAGTCAAGGGCGTTACCACTAGACCACCTCACCAACGAAGTGCCAAAACTGCCAAACAGAATAAAAAATACATAAAAAACCATTCTAAACCGGAGGTTTAATATAGAACAATTTGTTTATATGTAGGTGGTTGTTTCATGCAGGATGAATGTCGCACAGAAAGCTCCCAAATGAACTTTCTGCATAACTTTCAGCCTGCATTAAGCTGGCACTGTCTTAAAGTCCGAAAGTAATACTAATTTTAACGTCCGGTTTAGAAGGTTTTACTGTATAACATTATACTATGCTTGTCCCATTCCATCATAGGATATTTTTTAGATATAATCCTCTTTGAATAAATCTACCATAAAGAAGCATTAACTAGAAAAAAAAGATTTTTTTTAGAATTTTGTAGTTTGAAACCATTGTGATAAATAGAGCATTTGCTCCTATAGGAGTAAATGCTCTACTTATCACAATGGTTTCAGAAAGTGACTTTTACAGAGTCGTCAAAAGTCGTCAATATGAAGGAATGGGTTAACAGAGATAAAATATTAGCACATATCGTTCTGAAAACCGACTTCATACTCAGTAAATATCTGCAATTGTCTAGAAGCATGTTGCAAAGAGACAAATGCGTTTTACTTTTAGAAAACCACCACCGAGGAAATGTTTGCAAAGAAGTTGGTTCCTAACCGAATTCCTAAACGAATTAGTTTAATGACTGGAAATGACGTATTTTGTATCTGAACGCCTAGAGCAGAACAGATGATGTCGAATAAAATAAAACCCGTTATGCAACTGTCAATAACACAATAAATACAGCACATAGCAACAATACATACAACAATACAATAGTACATGTAGTACACAACAATACATACAACAATACAATAGTACATGTAGTACACAACAATACATACAACAATACAATAGTACATGTAGTACACAACAATACATACAACAATACAATAGTACATGTAGTACACAACAATACATACAACAATACAATAGTACATGTAGTACACAACAATACATACAACAATACAATAGTACATGTAGTTACAGCACACAACAACAATACATACAACAATACAATAGTACATGTAGTTACAGCACACAACAACAATACATACAACAATACATACAACAATACATACAACAATACATACAACAATACATACAACAATACATACAACAATACAACAGTACATGTAGTTACAGCACACAGCAGCAATACATACAACAATACAATAGTACATGTAGTTACAGCACACAGCAGCAATACATACAACAATACAATAGTACATGTAGTTACAGCACACAGCAGCAATACATACAACAATACAATAGTACATGTAGTTACAGCACACAGCAGCAATACATACAACAATACAATAGTACATGTAGTTACAGCACACAGCAGCAATACATACAACAATACAATAGTACATGTAGTTACAGCACACAGCAGCAATACATACAACAATACAATAGTACATGTAGTACACAACAATACATACAACAATACAATAGTACATGTAGTACACAACAATACATACAACAATACAATAGTACATGTAGTACACAACAATACATACAACAATACAATAGTACATGTAGTACACAACAATACATACAACAATACAATAGTACATGTAGTACACAACAATACATACAACAATACAATAGTACATGTAGTACACAACAATACATACAACAATACAATAGTACATGTAGTACACAACAATACATACAACAATACAATAGTACATGTAGTACACAACAATACATACAACAATACAATAGTACATGTAGTACACAACAATACATACAACAATACAATAGTACATGTAGTACACAACAATACATACAACAATACAATAGTACATGTAGTACACAACAATACATACAACAATACAATAGTACATGTAGTACACAACAATACATACAACAATACAATAGTACATGTAGTACACAACAATACATACAACAATACAATAGTACATGTAGTACACAACAATACATACAACAATACAATAGTACATGTAGTACACAACAATACATACAACAATACAATAGTACATGTAGTTACAGCACACAACAACAATACATACAACAATACAATAGTACATGTAGTTACAGCACACAACAACAATACATACAACAATACAATAGTACATGTAGTTACAGCACACAACAACAATACATACAACAATACAATAGTACATGTAGTTACAGCACACAACAACAATACATACAACAATACAATAGTACATGTAGTTACAGCACACAACAACAATACATACAACAATACAATAGTACATGTAGTTACAGCACACAACAACAATACATACAACAATACAATAGTACATGTAGTTCAATGTAGGATGGATTAATCCACAGTGTCCATGATCACACATGCTGTTCATAAGACTTCAATAATTGACCCACACTCGTAATGGTAACTTTGTGAAATCAAGATACAATATTACCCAACATTTTATTTTCTTAAGATGTCAGCAAAATACATAAAGCTTCTGATATTTTGCAAAACCATATTATTTCTTGATGTCATTAGAACATTAAAGTCGGTCATATATACTTGGTCGTTTAAAATATTTTTCTGGTTTAAATTCACACCTGAATTCCCTGAAACAAGGCCATTTAAGAATATGTACCTCGTCTTCTACTTAGTGATAACACATTTTACAGATTCGCTTATTTGTGGGAATGTTAAAGTATCGCCCTCTCTCAATCTCTATTTGTTGGACCCCTGGCCCAAACTGGACAAGAGCATTTCGAATTTTACGAGTACTTACACAGGCTAGGTAAAATCCATGTTCTATTTCATTCTTAAAAGTTTTATACATTTTCAATTCCGGATTTGGTGACAATGTTTCGTCCAATTTTGTACGAAATGGATCTTAACCCTTTCCCTGTTCTGTATTTAGGCCAAATTTCAATACCTATTTAATATTCATTAACAAAATAGTTATAAAAGAAATATGGAAGATGGAACATTGTAGACATTTTAGAAAGTAAAGAAACAGATCAATCAAATTTTATTAGCAAACAGAGCAGACCCTGATCAGACGGCTCCTATAGCATCCGTCTGATCTGGGTCTGCTCTGTTTGCAAATGCATGAAAACACGTTTATATGAGGGGAAAGGGTTAAGTCGGCAATCGTACGCTTCTTAAACATTATGTTGTCAGTCAAACGTTACCAAAGCCATTTATAAACAATAACTGTTTCACATGACTTTTTGTGTTACCCAGTTACTGTTTCCTGCATTAAACTGTTTCAGCATTTTGTAACATTTCCGTGTTTGTCTGTATTCTGGCATTATAAGGATTTAATCAATATTTAACCCATTCCCTCATATTGACATCTTTTGACGCCTCTGTAAAAGTCACTTTGTGAAACCATTGTGATAAATAGAGCATTTGCTCCACAGGAGCAAATGCTCTATTTATCACAATGGTTTAAAACTACAAAATTCTGAAATTTTCCTTTCCTCTAGTTAATCCTCCTTTTCAGTAGATTTTTTCAAAGAGGTTGTATCTAAAAATAGCCTATGGTGTAAAGGGTTAAGACACCTTTTAACTGATTCTGTATACAATGTAACGATATTAACGTTTCCATTATCCATGAATACTCATGTTAATAAAAAAAATAATATGAATGACAAAAGCGGAAAGCGCGGCCGTTTGTGTCCTATGAACACCTCTAGTTTTCCTTCAAAGAAACAGCGGTTTTTCACATCACAGGGTAACTGGTGAAAAATTATGTGCTCTGTGCACTATATCCACTTACGAATTTTGAAATATATATATTATAGTAAAACGTTGTTTATTTATAAAGTATTTTTAATATGTTTGTGTTCGTTACTTCAAATTTCTATTCGCTGATAGGAATAATGATCTTGCTGGAATTAACAACAACTTTCGTTTTACTCTCTAACCAAGTACGTATATTTCGTGAATGCATAATAGAAAAAGACAAACAGTGTCTGAAGTCTAAACAGTGTCTAAAATTTCAAAGTTGGTATCTCAAATTTAGCATTTAAATTCTTTAAGATAGTATCGATTTAAGTGTCCAAATATACGAGGGAACTGCGAGAAGTTCGTAAGTTACGATGGGTTTCGAGACAGCCGAAAAAACAAAGGGGACACCCACGTCAGACTCAGATCAGAAGCCTCGACTACACAATAATATTCTATAGTTGCAAATCTGACAATAGCGACTTATATGATATAAAGTGTAAACTTGTCGTTGGACATTGTGATTAAATTAGGCCTAACCTAGTTCTCCACTGACATGCAAAACGAGGTAACTGCCTTCTTATTCTTTATGCAATTAGTTCGTTCAGGTGTCAAGCGATGAAAAGACATTACATTATTATACAATAAATCGGCGGCAAAGTACTTTAATATTAACCATAAGTATATATAACCCGGATTTTTTTGGTATTTTCGTTTTCATAAGATACTTCCGGTATTTGGGTGTTAATCCCTTCAAAACGGTGTTGAACACCAGAGATTTGATTGCGAGAAACGAGGAGCCCTCTGATTGAGGTCTACACTGCTTGTTATTAAGAATTCCCCAGTATTGTCTCTTATACTGAATGTATTCTATCGTTAATCACTTATGGGGTAAATTAACAACCAACACGTTTGTTTGGCTTTTTATCGTTAATCACTGAAATTCAACATTGAAAGCTCGTCTGCAAATATTGTTATCCGCTGCTGTTATCTACTGCTGTTATCTGCTGTTGTTATCTACTGTTGTTATCCGTTGTTGTTATCTACTGTTGTTATCTACTGCTGTTATCTGCTGCTGTTATCTGCTGCTGTTATCTACTGCTGTTATCTACTGCTGTTATCCAAATACATGTACAGTAAAACCTCTCTATAACGGCCACTAAAATACATCAAGTATTCTGTGTTAAAGACAGGTGACTGCTTAAAGCAATGTGAAAGTAAAACAGAACGCTCCTATAGAAGCGTTCTGATTTACTTTCACTTTGCTTTAAGCAGCCACCTGTCCTAAATACCAACTAATTAACACAATTTAGTGGCCGTTATAGAGAGGTTTTACTACATACCTTTTTCTTCTTTTCAAGAGTAGTTTTCTAGAGTCGAATAGATTAGATACTGGTGGGACATCGAATCGCTTGGCGCCTGATATGGATCCAAACTGTTTGCTAAGGGTACCGTTAATTGGTCCACATGGCTAAAAGGATTAATCCATTACCCCGTATGTTATTTTAGACCCGACCTCTTTGAATAAATCTACTGAAAATAAACATTTACAAGAGATCAGGGACTTCACTATTTGTCTCACTCTCTATTTTCTATATATATGCTTTAATTCCTTTGAAATTTGCATTTATTTATCTCATTTCCTTATTTTACTGAATAATTTAACAAACTTGGATTGCAGACGACACTTAGAAATTTGGCGCCGAAAGGGTTAAAAGGTTTTGTCCAGTATCGTATTTAGAAATGCGCCTACATGCTTTCAAATGAGCACGAGGCTACTGCAACTCCTATATAACTACATATATTAATATGTACAAGTTATGTACCCAGTTGATTTGATCAAATGAATTATACATATCAGGGGCTGATCAAATATTGTCGACTTTCTAAAACACTGAGTTGGTGAAGGGAAACAACTGTGATTGTTATATGTAAGTCCCGGCCTAGGAAAAGAGCTTACTTCCCTTAGTTTCAAAAAAGTAATATTGGTTTTTGTATGTTGGTCTGTTATGTAACATTACACGTTCGAGCATATTCGTGTCGCTGCTGCATGTAACATGCTCTAGTTCATTCGGTAATGTTTTTCAGCGCAGCGTTCGGTTTAATACGACCCAGTAGAGTCGCGAATCGTACGCGAGCTGCAGTTTGTGCGTGACCCCGGGAATTCGCGATGTGGAAAGTAGACCAACTAGGTTACATAATGCTGTGCATCTAGGAACAGAATTTTTATGAATACAGAGAGTGCACCGATATGTGTTTTCAGTGATAGAAGAAATGAGAGTGTGATATATTCAAAATGTATTTGCGTGGAGTTGCATTTATTTCGATAATAACTGGACTTTTACAGTTCGGTGAGTTCAGTTTTCACTCTTAGCTGATTAGATGTAGTGCTAATACTGTTTCGCTTTTAAGTCTAGTGCTAAGTTTTTTATGTCAGTTCGCCGCTTGCCTTTATATGCCGACCTTAAACCATAAAAACAAAATGGCGGGTTAAACCAAGCTCACCCCAGGCTTAAAAGCGTGTCATGGAAATACCTCTATAGGCTTAGCGTGTGCAGTTTGTTTTTGTAACGTGAAATGATCTTAAAATATACTGTACATGAATTTTATCAATCTTTGAATCTAAATATTTGAAAAGATTAAGAATGGGATGAAAAGTGTATCGACTGTTGAGAAGATGCTCATCTCAGAAGCGAACTTAAAAATAATACTATTTATAGTTAATGACGGATTGTTCCTTATAACAGGATGGAAGTAATGCAGAGGGTTCTTAAGGGAGCTATGGGAGCTACCTGCATTACTGCATTCTGCATTCAGCAGCCACCTGCTTGATGTGAGCTCTAGTTTATTCACTAAGTAATCGCTTAAAACAGGTTTGACAGTATGTTTGTGTCCTGCTGCGATGCACAACCGAAGGCATAGGCTAACCAACTGCCAGGGTTGTTTGGGAAGGGAAAAAAAGGGGGGGGGGGGCAGACCTTGTTGTAGCAAAGGATGCGCTCTTGTTATAAGGATTCAAGTATTTGGAGGCTTCAACTGACAGCCAGCGTGCGTGTTGGGATTTTCTGTAACAGTTGTAGATCAACAACAGACACAGTACAGTTTTATGGCGAATTTTACTTTGTGATACGACCAGTCAACTTTTAGGAAAGTGTAATGATTTATTTCACTTAGAGTGTCAA